>JARQOC010000005.1:180260716-180860716 GCA_033576535.1 Allobates femoralis
TATATATAATATATTTTTTGGATATATTTTTAGGATATTATTTATAAAATATATTGTATATATTGATATTAAATAGATTATTGATCTATATGATACACAATTATATAAATCTTTTTCAGCCTTATATTAAATTTTGGTCTGAAATTATGTCACTGCCTCAATATTTATTGTATATAAGCTTTGTAAAAAACATTAGTCATCTATATGTAAATAATGTTCCTTACTTCATTAACTTCTTTGGTGACTTATTTTGATTATAATTTTATTCTTGCCTTTGAGACCTTTCACAATACCTTTTTATCAGGAATTTGTGGGAAAAATAATCGCTTCTGCACGTTCCGCATAATGGCTCACGTGTGGCATAAATGCGCCATTCCAATGTATTTTTCCTTTTAATTTGCAGTAATTTGTGGAACTTGCGGAACTTGCGGCGCGGTGGCGGTTTGTGCCATGCAAAGTATAGGTGCAGTTGCGCCAAATGCAGTTTTGAACTTATGGTAGGTGTGGCCGCAAAAAAAAAACCCGATCAGCTGAGTTTTTTTTCACAGCCGCACCTGCTGCAAGTGCAAAATTCCAATTGCTGCACCTGCTGCAAGTAAGTCTATACTTTGCATGGCAAAAAACGCAAGCGCACCATAAGTGTAACGGTAATGCGGCTAACGCGGCAGATGTGGTTCTTTTACTGCATCTCCTGCAAATTACGAAAAATGCTGATGTTATTTTTTTGGATATATTTTTATGATATAATTTATATATAAAAATATATTGGATATAATAACAATTATCAATATAAATATTACTACTTTGACTATATTGCTATGCAGAATGTATATTGATTGCTTCCTTAAATAATATACTGTAGCTATTATTGCATACATTTTGCTGTAGTGTGCTCAATATGAGCTCTGACAAACCAAAAAGCTCTGTTAGAGCTAAGAATGCTGCACGCCAGCGCAAGAAGCGTGAGCAGGAAGATCCGGAAAAAAGATGTCTCCGTTTGGTTAAGCTCAAGGAGGATATGAATAAAAGAATTGCAAAGGAGTCTGCTGAAAAAAGAAGCAGTCGGTTGGCCAAAAAAGCTGAGGTGGAACGAAAAAGACGCAAAAAACAACAGGTGAAGGTGCAAGGAGAAGCATCTACCTCTGATATGGCGTCTATATCTGTGTCTCCAACACCTTTGGAAACTCAACTGCCTACAACATCTGGCCGCAAAAAAAAAAAGGTGAAGGTGCAAGGAAAACCATCTACCTCTGATATGGCGTCTATATCTGTGTCTCCAACACTTTTGGAAACTCAACTGCCTACAACATCTGGCACGGGTAAAGTGAAGTGCAAAGGTTCTTCTAAAACAAGAACAGACAAGACTGCTTCTGCCATCACAAGACACAAATTGGCTAAAGTCAAGCGTTTACAAATTATGTCACCTACCTCAAAACAACGCCGTTTGGCCCATTTGGCTGCCTCACAGCGTCAATTACGCCAAAAAAAAAACCCCAGGAATAAGTCTTCAGTCACTACTTCTTTTCTTGAATGTGTTGAAACTTCTACACAGCTACGCCTTATTTTTGTAGGCATCTACAAAAAACGTCATCGGTTGCTCACTTCACCAACGTCATTAATCCCTATTGGCTTTACTGATGATGATAGCAGTATTTTAGAACATACCTGTGGGCCCATGAATGTGTTATGTGAACATTGTGAAGCACAACATTTTGAGGCTGAAAGGCCATCTGATGGACAGTTCTCCTTTGTTGTCACAAGGGTAAAGTTAAGGTACCATTACCTCAGTACCCTGAGCTCTTCACTACTTTACTAAAAGGAGACAGCCCATATAGTAAAAATCTCATGGAGAATATCAGGAGCATTAATAGTTCCTTTGCATTTGCTTCGATGGGTGCAAGTGTTTCGCAACCACCTGGACACGGTCCTTATTGTTTCCGGATTCACGGCCAAATTTACCATAGAACTGGAACTCTCCACCCCGCTGAAGGTCAAGTTCCAGCATATGCACAGCTCTATATTTTGGATAGTGCTACTGCTACTGAACAACGCCTACAGTCTCCAGAAAATCTCAAGTGTAATCCAGCCTTGATGAGAATTATTGCTGAGCAATTGGAAGGTATTAATCCCTTTGTTTCAGCCTACAAAATGTTACGGCAAGTGGAGGAAGAGGAAGAACAGAAAGCATTTGAACATGGCACAAAAATGCCTAATATCATCATGGCAATTAAACAAGACAGAGAGCAAGACCCAAGACGGTATAACAACCCTACTGTCCATGAAGTTGCAGTCATCTTTGAAAATGCTGATGGAGAGCCACCATTTAATAGAGACATTTTAATACATCTAAAACCAGACACAAATAATCCGTTGGCCCCCAAAACACAGCAAATAAGTATTTTACACAGTAATTTGGATGCATTACTGTATCCATTGTTTTTCCCTCATGGAGAGCAAGGGTGGCATGAATCACTCATACACCAAGGCCAAAATCCTCGCAGGGTAACACAGCTGCAGTATTACTGTTATTTGCTGTCAGTACGGGCAGAATTCAATCCTGTCCTTAATGGAGGAAAACTGACACAGCAGTACTTGGTGGATGCCTATGTTAAGATCGAGGCCAATCGTTTAAATTTTATACGACAACACCAGAAAGATTTGAAGGTGGAAGATTATTGTCTCCTTCAAGAACATTTGCTGAGAAAATCCGTAGAAAAAGGAATCCCCATTGGCAAAACCGTAATTTTACCATCTTCCTTTGAGGGAAGTCCCCGAAACATGCAGCAGAGGTATCAAGATGCCATGGCGATTGTAACTAAATTTGGAAGACCAGATCTTTTTATAACGATGACCTGCAATCCAAAATGGAGTGAAATTGTAACCAATTTACAGCCATGGCAGCGTGCTGAACATCGCCCGGATTTAGTGGCACGTGTATTCAGGATTAAACTTGAAGCCCTTTTGAAAGATATTAATTCTGGATTATTTGGCAAGGTTTGTGCTATGGTTCATGTGATAGAATTTCAAAAGCGAGGCCTACCACATGCTCACATTCTAATTATTCTGGATGCCAACTCAAAACTAAGAACTGAGGTGGAAGTGGACAATACTGTTTGGGCTGAAATTCCTGATCCATCACATTACCCTCTGCTCCATCAAATTGTCATGCAACACATGATCCATGGCCCCTGTGGACAACACAATCCCAATTCTCCATGTATGGAGAATGGAAAGTGTAAAAAAAATTTTCCAAAACAGTTTCAAACAAAAACTGTTATACCTGAGGATGCATATCCAAGTTATCAAAGAAACGAAGGACCTTCTTTTCCACACCATTCCAAGATGATTGATAATTCTTGGGTGGTTCCATATAACCCTTTCCTTCTATTAAAATATAAGTGCCATATCAATGTGGAAGTATGTGCTTCCATTCAGAGCGTAAAATACCTCTTCAAATATGTGTACAAAGGTCATGACAAAGCCAATGTGGAAATTTGTGAAACCAACATCAGACACGATGAAACTCATAAATTCATGGATTCCAGATATGTCAGTGCACCAGAGGCAGCTTGGCGAATCTTTGCTTTTCAAATGCATAGACAATCTCACAGCATTAGTCGTCTTGCAGTACATCTGCCTCATTCACAATCACTTTTTTTTCACGAGGGTGATTCTGCGGACAACATCAGTTATTCAATGGACAGACAATCAACACTCATGGCCTACTTTACCCTCAATGAGAATGATCCCAAAGCTCGGGAGTACTTATATCGTCAAATTCCTGAGCATTATGTTTGGAAAGAAGGTGCATGGGAAGTTAGAAGGAGAAGAGGTGCTTCAGTCATTGGTAGGCTCTACACTGTTAGTATTCAAGAACAAGAACGTTATTTTTTAAGGCTGTTGTTACTCCATGTTAAAGGAGCTACAAGTTTTGATAACCTTAAGACTGTTAAGGAAGTCACATACCCAACGTTTAAAGAGGCGGCATTAGCCCTTGGATTGCTCTTCGATGACAGTGTTTGGAGAAAAACTTTATTGGATGCCTGTGTTCTCAATATGCCTGCACAGCTCCGTGAAATGTTTGCGTATATATGTGTCTTTGGTCCTCCTAATCATCCTCTGGAGTTGTGGCAAGAATTTAAACAACACTTCATTCAAGATTACTGCCATGCCTACCACCCTGACACTGATGATTGTGAACATTGTGAAGGATACGCCATGACTGATGTTGAACATGTTTTAAAATTTCATGCTAAACATTTCATTGATTTTAATCTGCCACGCCCAAAAAGAAAACCACACATTCGTCCTCAATACAACAAAGAAGAAGAGTTAGTAAGAGCACATGAAATGAAAGCCACCTTAAATGATCAACAACGTTTGGCCTATACTGCAATCCATAAAGCTTTAGAGGATACAAGTGATAAGCCAAAGTGCTTTTTCCTTGACGGTCCCGGTGGAAGTGGGAAAACATATCTGTATCATCTATTGATTCATGAACTGAGAGGAGAAGGAGAAGTTGTCTCACCTGCAGCCAGTACAGGGATTGCTGCTAATCTATTGCAAGGAGGAAGAACTATCCATTCACTGTATGGCATACCAATACCAATTAATGAGACATCCGTTTCAAGAATCAAAAATGATACTGATGCGGCCCAACATTTGAAGACTACCAAACTCTTCATCATCGATGAGTCTACTATGTTGTCAAAATACGCTTTGCATGTAATTGATCAATTATTACGGGATGTCATGACAACTGATGTCTTCAACAAAAATAAATTACCCTTTGGAGGGAAAGTCATTGTTCTGGGAGGAGACTTTCGGCAGTGTCTTCCTATCATCTCCCACGGAACAAGGACAGACATTGTAGAGAGCTGCATTAAATATTCACGACAATGGCAGCTTTTCAATCAATTGCCGCTCATTAACAACATGCGCTCCATTGATTCTGAATATAGCAATTGGTTAATTCAATTGGGAAATGGAGAATTGTCCAATGATTACAACCTTGGTGATGATGTCATTGAGATCCCGCAAGACATGATCTGCACTGGCTCTTTAATCTTGGACATATTTGGTGAAAACATTGTCATTGATGTGAATAATGATGAAAGTATTCAGAATGCTGCATCACATGCCATTCTTTGTCCCAAAAATGACGCTGTGGATTTGATCAATTCTAAAGTGATGGATTGTATTCCTGGAGAATACATGGAATATATGAGCCATGATTCCATTGATCCAGATGAGACGGAAAATCCTGAACAATATCCTGTGGAATTTCTAAATTCTCTAACACCAACAGGAATGCCTTCTCATCTCCTGAAATTAAAAGTTGGTACAATTATAATGCTTTTGCGTAATTTTAACAGCAGAAAAGGACTTTGCAACGGGACTCGGATGATTATTATTGCTTTGTTTGACAACTTGATACAAGCAAAAGTAATTTCTGGCTCGGATGAAGGAAATGTAGTCTTCATTCCAAGAATTGATCTCTGTCCATCAGAGACTGGATTGCCTTTCAAACTAAGACGTCGGCAATTTCCCGTGAAGCCTGCCTTTGCCATGACCATAAATAAATCTCAAGGACAAACTTTGGAGAAAGTGGGGATTTATTTGCCAGAACCTGTTTTTGGCCATGGACAATTATATGTGGCTTTCTCACGTGTGAAGAGACGATGCAATGTGAAGGTGAAAGTGGTGGATTCATGCATTCAAGGGAAATTGGTGCCTAACTGTGAGAAAGTCTTCACCAAAAATATTGTCTATCGGAATATTTTGGGATGAACTTTTGCATATTTTATATTTTTACCTTTTCTATTTAAAAAAAAAAAAAAAAAAAAAAAAAAAATTAGTTTAGTCTTTTCAATTTCAGTTTTTTATGTGCATAGTTTATACAATGTTTGTGGAAAAACACATTTTAGATTTCATTGGAGATGTGTATCATTCTGATTTTATCACAGGGTGATAGAAACCACTATTTAAAGCTCCAGTACACTACGTGCTGAGAGATTTGATTCTTATTCTTTAAAGGGAGAGGTTTTTGTGAACAGCTAAGAGACGGGTGGGACGGCTGTTCACACACATCTCATTACCAAGGTGTGTTCCACATGTTTAGATAGATAGGGACAAACATAAATTATTAATTAGATTCTACCACGACATTTTTCTTAGATTTTTTCACTTTGTTGAGGAATATACTAAATGATAATAATTGTACATGAAGGACTTATCAAGAACATACTTGCTGTAATTTTCATAATTGCATATATGTAATTTGTACTTAATTTGCAGTTTGTGCAGACAACATAGTTGTGGCAGTGTCATCCACATCAACTGCAGTCACCTGTGGTTAGTTAGTGGATGCATCTTATGCACCTGCTGAAGCTATGTTAACTCCATTTACTGTAGGTTAATTACAAGTTTTTTTGTTATTGCACGGATATTGCTGCAAGTCTGTAGTTGGTAACTCCTTCTGTATCAATTTACAAAATTTTATTATTTACATCACAATCCTCAAAAAATCTAAGAAAAATCCAGCAATTAAAAATATCTAAATTATATCAATTCGGATTTAGTTAGAGTAGGTCCCACCAGGCGTAAGGGCATCTTGACGCGATTGGTGGGCTGACACAAAGTGGCTGGATACATATATTAGTACTGTTAATTCATCAATTCAAAAAATTGACATATTAAGAAGTATTGCTACTTTGTGTTCTAAGACCCTTACAACATAATAGTTCAATTTTCCTTAAATGATATCAACCATACTAATATATGTAGTTGGTGTAAAGATGTCATTGGAATAATTGGATTATTATTTGAAAATCTAAAAAAAACATTAAAAATATTCTAGACACCCGATGCATTTGCATCGGGCTCACAGCTAGTATATTAATATTGAAATATTTCAATATAAAAAGATATTGAACTGGCATTTTAATACATTTTGTATATTTATCTTTCTATATTTGTCTAAATTTCAGATTCTTTTGCACATATTTTGTGTGCAAATTCATGTAAATACACAGTCATATGAAAAGGTTTGGGCACCCCTCTTAATCTTACTCTTTTTTTTGTTTGTTTAAAATTGTTTTTTTGCAACAGCTATTTCAGTGTGATATATGTAATAACTGATGGACACAGTAATATTTTATGATTGAAATGAGGTTTATTGTACTAACCGAAAATGTAAAATATAGCATTATTTAAACAATTGACAGGTGCAAAAGTAAGGGCACCTCAACAGAAAAGTGACATTAATATTTAATAGATCCACCTTTTGCGAAAATAACAGCCTCTAGTCGCTTCCTGTAGCTGTTAATGAGTTCCTGGATCCTGGATGAAGGTATTTTTGACCATTCCTCTTTACAAAACAATTCCAGTTCTGTTAAGTTTGATGGTCGCCGAGTATGGACAGCCCGCTTCAAAACATCCCACAGATGTTCAATGATATTCAGGTCTGGGGACTGGGATGGCCATTCCAGAACATTGTAACTGTTTCTCTGCATGAATGCTTGAGTAGATTTGGAGCAGTGTTTTGGATCTGCTGATACTGAGTGGAATCCATGCGACCCTCAACTTTAACAAGATTCCTGGTGCCGTCATAGGACACACAGCCCCAAAGCATGATGGACCGTCCCCCAAATTTGACAGTGGGTAGCAAGTCTTTTTCTTGGAATGCTGTGTTTTTGTGGCGCCATGCATAACACCTTGTTGTATAACCAAACAATTCAATCTTTGTTTCATCAGTCCACAGGACCTCCTTCCAAAATGAAACTGGCTTGTCCAAATGTGCTTTTGCATACCTCAGGTGACTCTGTTTGCAGAAACGGCTTCTTTCGCATCACTCTCCCATACAGCTTCTCCTTGTGCAGTGTGCGCTGTATTGTTGACCGATGCACAGTGACACCATCTGCAGCAAGATGATGCTGCAGGTCTTTGGAGGTGGTCTGTGGATTGTTCTTGACTGTTCTCACCATTCTTCTTCTCTGCCTTTCTGATATTTTTGTTGGCCTGCCACTTCTGGCCTTTACAAGAACTGTCCTTGTGGTCTTCCATTTCCTTACTATGTTCCTCACAGTGGAAACTGACAGGTTAAATCTCTGAGACAACTTTTTGTATCCTTCCCCTGAACAACTATGTTGAACAATCTTTTTTTTCAGATCATTTGAGAGCTGTTTTGAGGAGCCCATGATGCCACTCCTCAGAGAAGATGCAACTAGGAGAACAACTTGCAAGTGAACACCTGAAATAGCTTTTCTCATGGTTGGATACACCGGGCTATGATGTACAAAGCTCAATGAGGTTACCAAACCTATTTAGTGCTTCAGTAAGTCAGTAAAAAGTAGTTAGGAGTATTCAAATCATGAAAATCAGAAGGGTGCCCATACTTTGGCACCTGTCAAATTTTGAAATAATGCATATTTCACATTTTCGGTTAGTACAATAAACCTCATTTCAAACCTGAAATATTACTGTGTCCATCAGTTATTGCATATATCACACTGAAATAGCTGTTGCAAAAAAAACAATTTTAAACAAAAAAAAAGAGTAAGATTAAGAGGGGTGCCCAAACTTCTTCATATGACTGTATGTACCGTATGTGTAAAAATCGGAGTAATGGTCTTTAAGACCTAACATGTAATGGCAGAGCATAAAATAATAGTCATTGTTGGGTGTTAGTAGAATGCAGAACACCATTTGCACAAGGAAGAACAAATGAAGAACTGAGACATGGTCATGTGCACCAGGTTAATTGATGCAATACATTTTTAGCAATTTCAGTATCTCATCCATGAAATATGGCAAGCAGCTCCAGCTTTTAAAGGCTGGCCATTCTCGTCAAAGGTCACAGATAAGCTACTTAAAGTGAACCTGTTACCTCCTAAAAGCCACCTAACCTAGTAATACATGTACCTGCACCTTCCTATTACCATTATAACTATATCTCTCTCTGCTAAATGCCTGCTTTTAATGTTCTAAAAAAAGTATTTATACTTACTCATTAAGATGATAATGAAGCGGGGGCTATATGCAATAGTCCCCCTAGGCGTGTTGGCTTGCAGCCTGAATGATCCTTTATCATGACTCGATGGGCGTGATATTGTAATAAGAATCCTCTCTGCCCCAGCCTGTGTCTGACGTCGCTCTCCAGTTCCGGGTATGACGCGAATCACGTAATTTCCGGTTCTGATGATGTTGGTACACTTTCTTTTAGTGGCCGGTTTCAAGCAGCACATTGCGCATGTTCTGTGGAGAATATTGCTTCAGCTCATCTATGATGAGCTGCTGTAAGTGATGCCACAGGGTCGCGCAATGCGCTGCTTGAAGCCGGTCACTAAAAGAAAGTGCACCAATGTAATCAGAACCGGAAATTACGCAATTCGCGTCATACCCGGAACTGGAGAGCAACATCAGACACAGGCTCGGGCAGAGAGGATTCTTATTACAATATCACGCCCATATGAGACAAAAAATAAATACATCACTAAGCCCATTAGGAGAGAGGTCCCTGCTTGCAAGCTTACAATCTATGAGAAAAAAAGGGAGACACAAAAGGTAATTGTAATAAATGCTGTCATATATTGTCCAGCTATCAATATAATAAATAGGGGATTCACATAATGCTGCATGAACCGTTCACCAGCCGGGATATGTACAAGTACAGATAAAGTGCTATAAAATGCATGGGGTCTGTAGAAAGATAATACAAGAGGCAAGATTTGGAGAAGGACAGAATGGTAATAATTACATAGATGAGGTGAGGTGGTAGGCTAGTCTAAAGAGATGTATTTTTAACACTCGCTTAAAGCTATGGATATTTGGAATTAATTGAATTGTTCTTGGTAATCTGTTCCAGAGAATTGGTGCAGCCTGTGAAAAGTCCTGGAGACGGAAGTGGGAGGTTCGGATTGTAGCTGATGTCAGTCTTTGGTCACTTGCAGAACGGAGGGCAAGTATAGGGTGATAGACCGAGATGAGGGAGGAAATGTAGGGCCGAGCAGAACTATGGAGGGCTTTGTAGGTCAGAGTGATAATTTTATGTTGTACTCTATAGCAGATTAGCAACCAGTGCAGAGACTGGCACAAAATAGAGGCATCAGTGAAGCACTTGGAAAGGAAGCACTATTAACCTTTTCTTGACATGGGATGAATTGATAAATCTGTGTTGGGTGCAAATGAATGGAATAGGCTTAGCAGCTTGGTTCCATACATTATTTGCCCCAGCTGTGGTGAACTCTGTGAATATTAAACAAAAAACAAAAAAAACTTGGCAAAATAATATTTTTCCACCATTCCACTCTATTGTTTTCATACTTTTAAGTATTTTATATGGTAAAGGGAATAGTAGTGGAATAATAAGTCTTCACACAGCTTTGTTGATGGTAAAGTAAAAAAATATGGCTTGAAGGGGAGCAAAAAATGAAAGCACAAAAACTAAAACATATCTGATCTTGGAGGGTTTAAGGCTGCATACTTACGATCAGTATACGCAGTGTTTTGGACGCAGCATCTTGCTGCTGCATCCAAAACGCTGTGTAGGACAGTATCAGCATAGTGGATGGGATTGTAGAAATCCCATCCTCACTGTGCTTAACCCGACCGCAGCGATCTGACAGCTGTGGTGCGGGTTGCCGGTATTTCGCTCCTCCGCAGCATGTTCATTGCATGCTGTGGAGTCGGCAGCGGCTGCCAAAGGGGGACTGCAGGGAGAAGCCACCCCGCACCCGCTGCACATGGTGAGTACAGGGCGACTGCAGTCTCTTTTTGGCCACCCGTGGCTTCACTCAGGTTCAGAGGAACTGCGTCCAATACGCAGCTCCTCCGGACCATGAGCACATTCCCTAATAGACAAATGTTCTCCAAAAACTGTCTACCATGGATTGTGTGGGTACAAAGTAATTTTCTTAACAGACCATATGCTAGACACTAAATTGTTCCTTCCTTTCCAAAATATTGTGTGCTATTTCTGCTCAGAGATCTTTTAGCTGTTGTTGGTTACAGACCTCTTTTCTACCATTTATAGAACTGTCAGAGTGTCTCTTTCTTCTCGCTGTAACCATGGCTAATTAGACTTTTGCACAGCACCTTTTCACACTTATCTGTCTTTTACTTTCCTGACCCTTACTTTACCATCTTTCTTTTATCTCTGAACATTAAATGCTTTCTTACCTTTTGCTTTCTATGATTATATGGATGCTTGCTTGCTTTAATGCAAACCTTGTTTATTTTCCTTTATACTGTAGATGCTTTCAACTGAAACTCCTTAGCCATAATTTCATAATTTATGCAAAAAAAAAAAATCTACCTTTAAAAGCTTAGGGAGAACATTTGTAAGACAATGATATATAATCGACAATGTTCCGTTCTCTTTGTGTCCTATTGATCGTGTGAGGTGTCATCTTTAAGATTGCTTGATGTACAGCTCCCTGCAGGCATTTGTTTGATTATACCTTACAGATGTTTTTAATCACGTTCATTCTTTCTATCCACTTGTATTGTAGGTATTGATCATCCTTACAGTATGACATACCCTTTTTTATTAACTGATTCTCCTAGCCCATTGCTATCTTTCAGCTTTGAATACATTAATTCTATATTTGCCAAAAATTACCTACATTGTTTTCTAAAATATGTATTATGGCCAAAAGTATGTTGCCCCTGATGATGAGTGAGCGTGCTCAGCACTGCTTAATACTCAATCATGTATCGGTGCTCAGTACGCTTGTTACTCGGCCAAGTATCGACAGGTGCTCAAACAAAAGCTTCCGTCCCTGCCTCGCATGTTTCATGGCTTTCTATCAACCAATAAACATGCAGGGATTGCTTGCCATAAACAGCAATGCTGTATCCATATTGGCTACTGGCATTACTGTGTTTGGCTGGTTGCAACATGTCATCAGGTCTATATTAATACATTTTATGATGCAATGCTCGGCACTCACTGCCCGCTAAAAGCTGATAAAACAAGAAAAGTAAATACCCCCATAATTCGTATACCCATGAAGCATTTAGTTCCTTTAATGGGGCACTAAAGGGTGTTTTTAGCCTGGTCTAACCTAATAAATTAATAATAAAAAAAGGCATGGGGTCCCCCCATTTTTGATAGCCAGCCAAGATAAAGCAGACAGCTGCGAGCATTTATTATCAGGCTGCGAAGGTCCATGGCTATGAATCAACCAGAGCTAAGGGATGGGGTACTCGGTCATCGGGTCTGCTGAATAGGGAGTCACGGATGGACGGGATCTCGGTGCCGTGACCTGGTGTTCAACTGGGGGTAGATGTTGATGATGGGGGATTAAGGGATTATTTACAGGGTATCGTGACGCCACCTGTAGTGTCCGGTAATTTGGTACCGGCGCTGCCAACCGACCGCTGAGGTGATGGATGGGGCAGCAAAGTGTGGTACAGCTCCCCACAGGTGGAGCTTTACCTCAGGGCAGTAATAAAGGAAAATGGTGAGGGAGGGCAGTGATGGAGATGGTGCTGCTGCAGTTCTTACCCCTCTGCTGAGCTGCTGCTATTGCTGAGGCCTCCGGGCACTGCAGTAAGGAAAACAGAGTCCAAAGTACGTTTACTCCACTTTAATAGGTACCGGCAGATGTTAATGGTATACAGTACAATCCGGTTTACCGGGGGTCAGTCACCAGCTCCAGGTTCCCTGTAATGGAGTCTCTAGATGTCTTTCTTTCTATGGCTTTATGTGATAAACTTTTCCTTCTGTCTCTCCACCCTTGGAGAGCTCTCCCGCCAGTTCCCTGATCTCCTTCAGTGAGGCACGGTTATCCTTTCCCAGATTTAAGAGGAGTCCAAACTCTCCCCCGACGTCGGTAATCGGGCCGTTACCCCACCGGATATGGATCTGTTATGATCCTGAGGGGTGAGGTACCTTGTGGTGCATACGGCAACCCTGTTATGTTGGGCCCGCAGCTCGTCGGTCTATAGTCAGTGATAATCGCCTGACTGCTTTGGCTACCCGCAATGCCGATGTTCCCCAACGTGACCAGTCGGCTCCAACCAGTCCTGGTCCGTTGCCTTCTGTCCTGGGTCCCCACTTAGAGATGGGGCACCCTCCTTTCAGCTGGGCTGTCAGGCCTGACCACTCTGTCTGCCTTCCCAGCACCGTATGAGGTAAACTGTCAACTGTCACTTTTCCTCTATCCTAGGCTCTGCCCCCACCCTATGGGACCTACTAAATTATCGGTTTCCCCCTATTCTAAGTGGTGCGGTCCTAAGTGCTTGTAAATTCAGACTCCCTATAGTGAACCCTGACCTGATGACCTTACAGGGAAAGAAAAACACAATTTTTATATTAAATTGTAATACCACCCTGTGGCGCCTAGTCGCTGGGGCGCCCCAGTTATATGGCTCTTCCCAGCCAAAGTCTACCAACCGGCAGCCGCCCCAGAATTGGCACAATAACATTAGATACGCCAATTTGGCGCTTTGCCCTGGATTTTCCCAAGTACACAGGTGCGGAGGCAATCTGGTAATATTTTGAGGGGTTGATGACAGCTCTGCATTGTTAGCTGGCATCACACTCTGGTGTTAGTAATGGAGAATGGTCTATAACACACTACCATTACTTAGTAAGTGTAAATAGAAAATAATACACACACACACATGAAAAATAGTTTATTTAAATAAAAACACACACAATCCCTTGTTCACCAATTTATTCATTTTTTTTAAATTTCACCAAGCTCTGATGTATTCCAAGATTGTAGTGGTCTCACAAAATCCATCAAATCTGTACTTCAACCTACTGGAACTTCTCATGGATCTGACTGGTAGTGAACTAGGTTGGTGTAGAGATTTGGTAGGACCTCTTCAACCTTGCATTATGTTGGAGCTTCCTGTTTTTTTTTTTATAATAATAAATAAGTGAACAAGGTATAGTGTGAAGGAGCTTTTATTCAAATGAACTATTTTTTAATCTGTGTGTTTTTTCACTTTACACTTATTGGGTTAGTTATAGGGATGCTTGATAGATGCTTTTCCATTACTAACCCCTGTGCTTGATGCCAGTATACGTTATACAGCTGATATCAACCCTATTAATCCTTACCTCTGATTGCCACCACACTAGGACAATCGGGAAGAGGTGAGGTGAAGGGCCACAATTGGTACATCTAATATGATGCGCCACTTCTGGGTAGGCTGTAGGCCGGTATATTTAGGCTGGGAAGGGCCAAATAACCATGGATATTCCCAGCCTAATAATATAAATCCTCAGCTGTCAGCTTTTCCCTGGCTGGTTATCAAAAATAGGGTGGACCCAAAATCATTTTTTAGGTTTATTTGTTTAGGTGCTTCTTTTAGGTGCATTATTTTACTCTGCGTAAACACACTTAAGGTACCGTCACACGCCGCAATCTCGGCTGGCGATGTGCGCCGATCTGACGTGCGCACTCATGTTTTTCGTGCCTGCCTCAGATCGCCGATGGCGCTGTCACACGCCAAAACATGAAAATATCGCATTGCCGATTGCGCCTGATTTCTGAGCACTGTTCAGGAATCAGGCGTAGGCCGATGGGCGATTTATCGCCCAATCACACGCCACAACCATGAGGCAATTTCACGGCGATTTCACATGGGCGACACATCGCCTTTCAGATCTCCAGGCGAGATTGATGTGACGGTACCTTTAGGGAATGTGCATGATTAAGTGTTTGTTTAGGAGTGTTTGTTTAGGCTTTCACAGAGCTAAATATCCACTTGAACCCTTTATTTCCTCTCACTTGGCTTTTGAGCTAAGATTTTTAAGACATCTTTAATTGGATTTTCTTCAGGTTTTGTGATAAAGCAGCAAAGTCAATGAGAATCCTGAACTGTCATACACATGTTGCTTATTTCTGGCATGTAGATTTGGTGCAGAGGGCAGTTTGAGACCCTGAATGTACTAGGAGCAGTGACATTACTGAGTTACTGTTGTCACCGCTCATGAGAAATGACTGGAAGTGACTTATAAAGCTCTGCTCTCTAAATGAGGCTCCAAAGTTTGAATAACAGAATCGGTGGTCGAGTTTGTGGGATCACAATAGATTATGTCGGAGATGTAGATTTTTTAAGGATCAAATAAAGTGGTGAAAGAGATCTTTTTTCTTGCTTTTATTTCTTTGATTCTCTATTTTTATAACTTTCAGGTTTAAATTGTTGAACTACATCAGATTCGATGGATTACTTAGCAATCTTCATGGCTTTTTTCAAAAATAAATTGATAAACAAGAGATTGTGTGGATGTGTCTTTATTCTAATAAAGTATTTTTTCATGTGTGTGTTTATTTCTCTTTACAGTTACTGGGCTAATTATGGGGTGTCTCATAGACACCTCTCCATTATTTACACAAGGGCTTGATGCCAGCTAACAATTTACAGATGACATCAACCCCATAAACCATTATTTGCACCACACAGGGCAATTAGAAAGGGCTGTGCAAACTACCAGAATAGGCCCATCAAAAGTGATGTGCCCTTTCTTGGGTGTCTATAAACCAAAGATCCAAATAACCATGGATCTTTTTAATCTGATATTATCAGCCTGCGGTTGTTTTGCTTTACCTGCGCTGGTTATCAAGAAAGGGGATATTATTTTTTTCTACTTTTTTATTAATTTTGTTAACAGCTGTGATCTGGGAGTCAGCAATTCATCCAGGCATGTTCTCCATGGTGTTTCTATCTGTTTCAACAACTGTCCTGCCCCAAGACCTCCACAGTGGGTCTGTGAGAAAAATGCTTGAGTTTCACATTGACAACCATTGTAGTCATTACTCGAGTCAAGTACTCAAACGGTTCAACTTGCTTGGTTTAAGTAGAAAGCATTTTAGTGCACTTAGTTTGCTCAGCGCTAGGGACCACCTGACCATCCATCACGTTCCAAAAGTAAGCTTCCAGCAATCGCAAGTGTGTGAAATTAAAACATACCCTTTATTCCAAATAAAATTAAAAGCATAAATAAAAAAATTGAAGCATAGAACAGACAGGCCTACACATTTCTGGTAGTAAGCCCTTAGTCTTGACAAAGTCTGTATTCAGGTATGCCAAATATATACAAGATCAATTTCCAGGACGAAGTGCCTTAGCGTCCGTGCTGCTGCCCAAGAAAATACCAGAGTCACCGGAATGTCTGGGATAAACTGTTGCTTTATTTCACCGACGCTTTCCGGAGCCTTTCCCGACACCTTCCTCAGAGAGATAGCTGGGAAAGGCTCCGAAACTTGTCGGTGAAATAAAGCAACAATTTATCCCAGACATTTCAGTGACTCTGGTATTTTCTTGGGCAGCAGCGCAAACGCTAAGGCACTTCGTCTTGGAAATTGATCTACACCACAGTGAACTGTGGAAGTGCGGTCCCTGCGGCAGCTGCATTGTTTGAGCGATCATACCAGTTGTGGGTGGCACAACCTGACCAGGTGAGCAGCTTTCATACTATCTATCACCACCAATCTCTTTTTAGGAGATAAGACCCTATTTGCACGTTCTCAATTCCACAAATATATACAGGAATTTCAGGAAAGAAAGGTGTGTTGCGGTCCGCGCTGCCAGAAGCATCAAGGAAGACCCAAGACGAAGTTTTGATCCAAGCCTTCTTTATTCACCTCCTACGCGTTTCAGTGCCCACCTGGCACCTTCATCAGGCACCTGGAGGTGAATAAAGAAGGCTTGGATCAAAACTTCGTCTTGGGTCTTCCTTGATGCTTCTGGCAGCGCGGACCGCAACACACCTTTCTTTCCTGAAATTCCTGGTTTAACCCCACGTGTGTGGAGTCGGTGGAGGTCCAGCGGCAGCCATCAGGACACTATACTACATGCGCACAAGCCAGTTGTGGGTCACACAACTGGAGCAGGTGAGCGGATTAAGTTTTTCACCGCAGAAATTTAGTGTCTAGTGATAAGGGCACTATTGCGCCTCTTGTCCCCTCCCCTCTCTCTTTCAATACAAATATATACAAGGACATAATATGGAAACACCAATAGAAAAAAGGAAGGGTGGAAAAAAGTTAGTTAAGGACTTATGTACAAACAAAGATATATTACGTGATAATTAAAAAAACTATTCTCGAATCCCAATTAATATAAATACATAAGGTCTGTTTTAAGATTGAGACCTTTTGGATACCTTTTGGATATCTGGTGTCAAGCTTTGAAATTCAAAAGGCTTCACGTTTCAAAAGGGCTTTTTTCAATCTCCACCTCTTAAAGATCAATTAGCCTTTTCAATCCCAATTATTTTAAAGGAGGAAACATTTCCCTAATGTTTGTTTAAAAAATGTCTATACACTCCAGACATAGATGGTTCAGTTTAGCAAATCAGGACGGGCATCATGCTCTGATATTTTAATCTATGAGCTCTACATCCCACATATTGAATAATATACTATTGACAGATTGCTAAATAAATTGAGTGGGTTATACTACAGTTTATAAATAATAAAAAAAAAATAATTTTAGTTATATAGCGCCAAACATATTACGCAGCACATTACAATTCAGATCGAACATTTACAGACAATTTGAGACAATACAGAGTAACAAAGAAAAAAAAAATCATCAGATACCAAAAGGAGTGAGGGCTCGGCTTGCAAGCTTACTGTCTATGAGGAAATAGGGGAGGCACAAAAGGTAAATAGTAAAAGTTTACCTTTAATTCATTAAAATGGGCACACCAGTTAATGACTTTTATGTATTTTATCATCAACACTCCATGCACTTCACCAAAAATAGTACTCCAGTCAGTGACTGGAATAACATATGTAGCACATAAAATACCAATACAGTTAATCAATTTGATAAGTGGGCACTTATAAGCCTTATCCCAAAAATACCCCAGCTACTTGTTTTTTGTGGAGCTGCCTGAAACTGGCATGCTAATGTCAAAAATGACAATTTTTTTTACAACTCAGCATAATGCAAAGCGTTTGCAAGTTTTCATGAGCTTTATGGCAGATTATGGACGTTGTATGTCATGGAAGCAGGGTAAAGTAAAATGAATCTTTTTTTTAATGTGTCTGAAAAGAGTGGCAGAATGAGGGACATTAGTACTGGACGGGGCCAATTATGGAGGACATTACTAAATATGGGAGTCAGGATGGGAGACATTATTATAGGAAGGGTCCTAGGAAGGTGGATATTATTACTGAAAGGGCTGAAAGGGACCCAGGATGGGTGAAATTATTAAATAAAGGAACCAGGATAGAGACTGTTGTTACAGAAAGAGGCCCAGGATTGGGTAAATTAATACAGGACAGGGTCAAGGCTATAGAGCTTTATTACTGGAATGTGCCTAGGATGGAAGTTAGGCCCTGGCTGCAGGGCTGGTCTCTGTGAGGCAGGCAGAATGGTGCCCAACACACAGCGTCCACCTGTCTCCTGCAGTATATTCATCTGGTCAGCTGTCCTGCACTGTTTGCCCACTC
This sequence comes from Allobates femoralis, assembly GCA_033576535.1. Lineage (NCBI taxonomy): Eukaryota > Metazoa > Chordata > Amphibia > Anura > Aromobatidae > Allobates > Allobates femoralis. Next base: position 180,279,139 of record JARQOC010000005.1, read on the forward strand.
CCCCCATGTATTCTCTGCCTGTGTAGCGACTGCGCACTCCTCGCACTTCTCCACTGCATCCTCTGACATCCACATTTCCCTCAGGTCTCCTGGGAGCTCTTAGGCAGCGCACACTGCGCTGTCTTGTTATTTAAAGTGACAGTGCACATTTTCCCAGAGTTACCTCTCAGTCCATGACTGGGAGGCACCAGGTACTTAAGGCACCTTCCCCTTATGAAAGGTGCCTGGGCAACACTGTACTAGCCTCTAAACTTTTCTGTGCTGCGGTCCCCTCTGTCCCAGTGCCTTGCTTCTGTTAGGTTGCCTTTGGCTCTTTCTTTTTGCAAAATATACTTACTGGTGTCTCTCCACAAAGTGTCTACATCTGCACTACAGGCTGTACCGGCTACCTGGAACATCATCTTATGAGATCATCTCCACTGATGGCTATTCCTGGCTAACTCACACATCTGTGAGTGACTCATCTCCATTTTGAGCTCTTCTTGCCTTCACCGAATTTCTCAGAGCAATTGCGTCTCTACTACAGTCTGTCGTGGTCCAGTTACAAAGTACCATTAGCATGTCCTCAGCGTTTATTTTAGTTGCCTCTCTTGTCCCGGAAGTTTAACTCTCTGGAGTTTTGCCGGATCAATCCCGGTAAAGGGTTTGCACGCTGGTTGCTCTTCCAAGTGAGTTCAATGTCTCGACCCAAGGGGCCTCTCTCTACCATCCTCTCTCACTAGCCTTTCTCCATACTTCAATAAAGACTGGGCATTTCACTGAAGTCATTGTCCAACCTATTCCTGTCCTAGGTGTCAGCTTCCACAAATCTATCTGTGGTCCAGAGGCTTTAGTCTCTACGCTACTGCCTAAGATCAAATTTATTGAAAAGGTGGTAGTCAAATAAAGATAACAACAAAATCTAATCCTTACATGATCAGCATCTCTTCACCAACTTTAAAAAACTCAGCTTTCTTGCCCATATTTGACTTAATTAATTTATTGATATTATAAAGACTTAAGCAAAAACAGAGGTTTGACTACAAGAGTTTAAGACATTTCTAAATATAATACACTGTATCCAATATAATAAATTATTCAAGACTCGGTTCACACTTGTGTCAATGGTTGAGAATAATTGTTTAACATTATTTTTGCAGTTTCTTTAATTAGCAGTCAGAATATAAATAAAGTCACCGGAATAGGCTGAAATAGTACATTAAAATAATCTGCATTAAAGCAGTTTCTCATTCCACAGTAAATGATAAAATAATGGCAAGTTAAATTATTTCTGTAATCACAGAAATGCAGAGATGGTGTGACATAGCCCAAGTGATCATGTAATGTAAATCTTCTCATTTGTATTGACATGCCAAGGTAATTATGGCTTAATGATCCAAATATGCAAAACAATTTTGGAGCTTGGAATCTCGCACGGCATGATAGCCAGACTGTAGTATTTATGAAAATGGAAATTCCTAGTACTAAAGACTCTAAACTACTAAATAGTACACTTAAACAATATATTAATTTCTGTATATTTGTTGAGCAAACTGTCCACCAAAAAAATCAACATTTTTATCTAAATAAGTTCAAAATTGTATGCTAATGTTCTCAATGCCTGCAGTCACTATTAGAGATGAGCCACCACCATGGTGTTCAAATTCGATTAGTCGAATTGGGGGTGTGTTTGTCGAATGTTCGTTGAATGTTCGTCGAACACCGTCGAACACCTTTGAAAACAATGGCAGGCAAACACAAACACATAGAAAACACAAACACATCGAAAATACCTTCAAAGGTGTCCAAAAGGTGACAAACTACTCAGAAGACACAACAAACACATGGAAAAGTGACAAGTACATAAAGTCATGCGAAAAGAAAAGAGGTGGGTTAAAAGGAGGAGGAGTCACAGATATAGGCATGTCATGCCCTTCTAAAATCATGTAAAATACAGCAAGGGGACTCCAACAAGAGTCTCCATTTTTTCCAAAAATTTGGGCACAGACACCATTTAAGTGGCATCAATTACCCCAGAGTTGCAAGCTTAAAATGGTGACTTTCATACAGCACATTAAAAAATCCACAAACCTTTAGTCTCTCCAGGATGACACAGGGGTACAAAAGTCCTTGCGGATCCATGACTTGTTCATCTTGATGAATGTTAGTCTGGCTACAATGTCACTAAACAGCCGCGTGCGCTTATCCATCAGCCCACCACCAGCAGCACTGAAGACACGTTCAGAGAGAACGCTGACTGCAGGGCACGACAAGATCTCCAAGGTGTGAGTGGTAAGCTCAGGCCATTTTTCCAGATTGGAAGCCCAAAATAAGCAAAGGTCCAGTTCCACAGTCATGGCATCGATGTTCACTTGGAGATACTTCTGTGAGACTCACTATGTGCACAACTGGTGTTTTGTGGAAAAGCAGATCTAAGATTCTGTAACAGCTTCTGCTGATATTCCTGCATGCGTGCATCCCTTTCTATGGCAGGAATTATTTCACCAAATTTACTCTTGTACCGGGGATCTAAGAGTGTGGCAACCCAGTAGTCAGCATTACTTTGAATTCTGACAATCCAAGGGTCATGTTGCAGGTAGTACAGCAAGAAGGCACTCGTGTGTCTTGCACATCCAGGAGGACCAAGGCCTTGTTGTCTTGGTGGCGGCGAGGTAAGAATCATGCTTCCTTCCTCTGCCCTCTCCCCCCAATCTTGCAAAACAGAAATGTGATCAAGACCTTCCTCATCTGCTGAGTCTTCCATGCTCATCGCCAGTTCATCCTCCATTTGTTCCTCGGCTCCTGCACTTTCCTTAACAGTTTGGCTGCTACCATGTGCCCTCGGTAATCCCTCTCCCACACCCTCTCATGCCTGCTGCCTTGGTGCTGCCGACCGTATGGACCTTGGAGGTCTTGTTATCTCTTCCGCATACGACTCCTCCTGTATTTCCTCCCCCTCCTCTTGGCCCACCACCTGACTCCGAATACTGTTTAAAGTGTGCTCCAGCATGTAGATGACCGGAATAGTCATGCTGATAATGGCATCGTCAGCACTAAACATCTTTGTCGCCATTTCAAAACTGTGCAGAAGGGTGCATAGATCCTTGATCTGAGACCACTCCTGCAGCGTGATTTGCCCCACCTCTGGATCTCGTTGGCCCAGGCTATACATCATAACGTATTGCACCAGGGATCGTCGGTTCTGCCACAGTCACTGCAGCATGTGCAGAGTTGAATTGCATCGTGTCGGCACATCGCATTTGAGCCGGTGAACTGGCAGGCCGAATGACTGCTGTAGAGATGCAAGTCGTTGAGCTGCGGGATGCGAACGGCGGAAGTGAGCACACAGTGACCGTGCCCTCTGCAGAAGCCAATTTAGGCCATGATAGTGGGCTAAAAATTGCTGGACAGCCAGGTTTAAGATGTGAGCCATACAAGGCACGTGTGTCACATTGCCCCAGCGAAGGGCCGCACGAAATTTTGCAGCATTGTCGCACACGGCCTTCCCTGACTGCAGGTTCAGTGGACACAACCATTGATGAAACTCGGTCTCCATAGCTGACCACAACTCCTTAACTGTGTGATTCACATTTCTCAGATATTTCAACGTAAACACCACCTGATGCCGTTGAGCCCTGCTGCCAGTATAGTAAGGAGGTGTGCAGGATTCCTTCTGCGCAGTTACAACGGGGGTGGCAATACCAGACAGGTTTGGGTGCAGGTGGAGGACCGAGACGAGGTTGAGGCAGAAGCAGTGGAGGAACTTCTATATACAGAGGATTGACGCACAACTCGAGGGAATGGCAAGACTTGTACAGCAGCCCCTTCTCCTGCTGTCACCATAGTTAGCCAGTGGCCAGTTAGAGACATGTAATGCCCGTCCATGCTTACTTGTCCACGTGTCTGTGGTGAAATGCACCCTGTCACACACAGAGTTTCTCAAGGAAGCGGTGATGTTGTGTGCATCATGCTGGTGTAGCGCAGGCACAGCTTTCTTTGAGAAGTAGTGGTGACTGGGCATCTGGTACTGGGGCGCTGCGACGGACATAGGCTCTCGAAAATCCTCTGTGTCCACCAGGTAGAAAGACAGCATTTCTGTAGTCAATAGCTTGCAGATGGTGAAATTCAACCTCTTAGCTTTGTCATGGCTAGGAGAAATGGTCTTTTACTTGTCCACATCTGAGGGACCGAGGGCTGGCTGCTGGGCTGAGACGGGGTTGAGTAGGATGTCCCCGGCAAACTGCTGGTCTGTGAGGGAGGTGCAGGCGGAGATATTATGTTGCCTTCATCCAAAGGTGGTGCTCTCGATGTCAGAGAGCGCTCAATACCAGCAGTTCTTTCCACTTCCAAAAGAACTGACGACCTGTCAATCACACTGGCTGTTGCTGGTAAAGAGGTGGAAAGTCTGTGTCCAAAAGCATGTGTGACTGCTGTCCCTACAGTCACAGAGGATGAAGAAAACGCGGATGCACTTGATGGGGCAGATGGTGGTTGGCCCGGCAGACGGTGGTTGGCCTGGCCCACTAGGCCGCATTATAGCACAGTGAGCTTCCCACTGCGACTTATCCTTCATATCCATGTGACGGTTCATGCATTAAGTACTCAAACTATTGATTTTTTTGCCTCTGACGAGGTCGTGACTTCCGCCAAGACGGGGGATCACGGTGATAATGTTCAGTCACTTGCTCCAAATCATTCAGGCCGGTGCTAGCATACAAAGAGAGAGTCTGAGACAAAGTTTCAGCTTCAATCTTAGTCCGTGCACAGAACGCCCTGCTTGTCACACGGCACAAAGAGTGTATTTATTTGCAGAACACAACTTTTTATACAGGAAAGGAAAGGCGGGTTAATAAGCAGGCATTATACATATATGTCTTGCATCCGGACCCGTTGTCATCTTCTAATTGGTCTTTATGTTTAAGTTTCAACTTCTGAAGATGTAGACAGTTCTTCTCCATAAATGGCAATAACTTGTTATTGTTCCATAGCAGGATGTGGCCCAGGAAGCAGGTTTCAGCATCTTTACATTTTCTGTTACATCCGCTAAGCATAGTTTTTGAGCAAGGAAAGATAATATAATTTCAGATATACACTTAACATATAAATTGTCCATTAATATATAAATTGTCCAGATTACCTCCACATTCCCCCCTAAATTATATTTCTTTCCCTAACTTGAGTATCCCTGGTGACCTTTGTGGCTGTCCCATGGTGGGGGATCCAAGGAGATGAGTTGGCCTTCTTCATTCAGCTATGGGAGTATCCGCCCCTAGTGGGTCCAAATCCTCCTTCCACTGAAACTATAATCACCATGGGAGTCCACCCTTCTCCTTTCTATCCCTATGTCAAACCTAGGTAGGTCGCACCCTCTCCCCTAGGCAAATTCTGATATTCTGATTGATCAAACCTTTTGGGGAAAAGTGGGGGGTGCCTTTGAGGCATATCTACTTCAGTGGTTCTTAGTGGCGGGCCAGTCTCTGAGTGATTTCCTACGACCATTTGACCTCCCGAGATCTTCAGCATCACCTTTTTATATAATGGGATACAGCAACATAATGCTATCAGGCCCACCAATATTAAACCTGCTAAAATCATACCCAAGGTAGTAAGGAGTTGTTTCCACCCACCACCCCATTCTGCCATCCAGTTGGCCCAACTAGTATCCACACCCGCATTCTGTTTTAATTCTTTGGCTAATCCCTTTATCTTGTTGAGGGCCAATGTAATCTTACCATTCACACCAGTGTTCTCAGGTATATATGTACAGCACTCTTCTCCAATCAGGGAACATGCTCCTACCCTTTCTGCCGTCTGCATATCTAGGACGAATCTGTTCTGTAGAGTCATCCTGGTATTGGGACCTAGTTCCTCAACTATTCCTTGGAAAGCGTCTCTACTGTAGTTGACAAACCTTTGTTCATTGTAATACATGTAATTTATCCAATCTACATTCTTGTTAATCTGTACCTGTGGGATTAGGGAGGCAAATCCAGCCTTAATTTGATCTTAGGCTTTGAATTCATCAGGAACCCCCTTGGCACTCCAATGGCGTCTATATATACCTGCGGGTCTGGTTCGAAATCAGTCAGTAGGGTTGATCTTTTGCTTCTATGGTGGCTAGTGGGCTGACTTTCGGCATTTGGGGCTTCTGGGTCATAAGGCAACACTCTAAAGGGCAAAATTACCTTTACCAGAGTACATTGGCCTTTCCATCTACTAGGTAACTTGTTTCTTAGCTTACCATTTCCACACAGCCAGAATACATCAAATACAGCCTGGGTCATGTTTTGCATATCAGAGGAGTCAATGGAAGAGTTGTAAGCACAGAATCCTACTTTAAAGATACCCATCCGGGTGCCTCCGGATTCCTCTGAGATAAAACAAGTATAATTGCCATTGTGAATATAAATTTCCCCTGGGGGCCTTCCCTTGGGTTTAGGAGTTAATAAGGGAAGCAATTCAGGGCAGCCAGTATCATTCTCCCCCCTCAATAAATTGATTAAACATTTGGTATGATTTCCATCGGGTAGATCCAATGGGAAATTGGTCAGATGGGCCGTGGCTGCCGCACAGGCAATACAGCCTACAGATATATTGGCAGATCTTACTGTATATCTTACCCACTCTATCCATAGGTTTTTTCGGGGATTGGTTTGGGTCTCTATAGCAAAGGCATCTTCCCAAGTTAGGCCTGAAATCGGAAGAAAATCCTGAACTCTTTTATCATGGCTGCCTGTTGATTCTGCAGAGAACTTAAGCTTAATATCTTTTAGATCTATTACCCCTAATGAGGGATTAATTACACCAGTGTGGGCTCCCAACACATATTTACCCAAGTCCCTTGGGGAAGGATTTTCTATATTCAGATAGAGTGGATAACATTTTCCAGGGAAACACCCACTACCCCATTGGAACGTCTGGCCCTTTGTAAGGGTCATTCTGGTGAGTAGGGACCTCCCCTTATTATCTCTACGGTCTCTACCTTCCTTGGCTCCACGGGACGCCAGTCCTCCCTAAACAAAAAGTTTTTCCCTAAAGGTCCTTCGAGACTGTCCATGTGATGGGAAGGGGAAGTGGTTTTCTTCATCCAGACACCTTAGAGACTCCTTCCTTATAAAGGGCCCCCAGGCACCTGAACCCTACTCTAGCCTCACATGGAGTTCTCCCACTGTCCCTATATTAACTCCCTTAATCTCATTTACTTCATCTGAAAATAAGAGGGGGAATTGTAGAACAGTCAACATAACATATTCAGACATTGCTACAAGGAAAAAGGTTGTGTCATTTTTACCCATAAAAACACTTCATATCACTGCAATAATCAACAGCTTATTCTAAAAAGGAAAGATTCATTTAGATTCTACAGTTAGTATAGAAGAAATTAATTCCGCTATTCATTGGCTGTTTTCAGAGTCCAATCTGTTGAAGGGAAAAGAAACCTCAAAACATATTAGATACGGCCTGGGGAATTGTGTATCAGTTTTACACTATTAGTAACATATAACCTTAAAGGTACAAGACTTATCCCCCTTGAACATTTTATCACATACCACTATCATTATGAAGGGTATACAAAAGGATATGAACTTCTTAAATATCTGCAAATAAGCACAGTTATCCACAAAAGAAAAATACACAACAAAATCATACAAGAACCATGTTATGTACTCCTGTACTTACTTATTCTAAAAACATTTTAACCAGGGTATGTTTGACATTCTATAATACCTTGGATAAGAAAAAGAATTTACACATATTGGGACAATTTTATACAGTTTTCTTGATTTCCTTGTCCGCTCACTACTTGCAATTTCCAAAACCCATGGAGCGATTGCCGCTCGAAGCCCGTACCTTTCTGAGTTGTGTTGTGCGCAAGAATAATGCAGGATAGTATACACAGCTTACCTGTACCAGGAGCGAACTAGGAGGTACTCACCTGATCTCACCCGTGACCTATTTTGAGGCGTAAAGTGAGGCCAAGCAGAGACCAGTCTAACCTTTGCTGATAAGAGACGTCATGGCCTGCCCTGTCCCCTCTCACGACTCCTAGTTTAACACTGTTAGTGGTTCGGTCAGTCCCTATATGGCAGTCGACTATAGAGAGGGCTCAGGCCGCCAGACGCAACCCGGCTGGGATGGGGCAACCACCCGCCACTACCTTTCCTACCTTTAGTTATAGCTTGCCTTCTGCCTCCAAGAGGACAGGACACCTGTGGTGATTGTCAGCATGATTATACCATCCTAGACTGGCAACATGGTGTTTGCCTCACCGTGATTTACCAATTCTGCATTTTGTATGCTTACCGTGTTGTAAGGGTTCATCAATCCAAAACCGCTCCAGTTGCTTCCAAAAATTGCAAAATTCAGAATCAATTGCTCTGATTACCTCATGCGAGGATTCTACTTGCATCCAATGTAAGAAATCATATCTCCTATACATATACCTGAAATAGAACACTAAAAAATCTATTAATGTCAAAGATCAGAAAATTCTTATTCAACATTATAATTGCAATTTTCTGCTAGTTATTTTGAATATATTTTTATTACTAGACAATAAATGGTAAAAATTTACAGAAATGTTGGCGCTGTACATCATAGCAGACATGTGTAACATCACCTTTAATTCAAAATTCCTGCTACCAGCATTTTCTCCAGAAAACCGGGGAACAAAGACTGCTCTGATAGAAAGAATTTAAGGAGGTGTGGGGGGGGATGGTCTACTCCCTTCCACATTTTCAAACCCTTTGGCCTTGATATGCCTACAAGATGTCCACAATCCTGACAAAGGACCTAACTATAATACTTCAGGAGTAGGGGAAATAAAATTACAGGGAGGGGGTCAGGAATTCTCAGACATCAGTAAACCTTTCTTCTTACTTGTCTTTCTACCCTTTTTTTTTTTTTTGTGTTCCTTTCTAAACTATACTTTCTGTTGCTTTTCTCATCAACCTAGCTAATTTCCATCTCTAACATCTCACATTGACTCAATAGAGTGTCCCCTTAAAATACAATCTATATTCCTGCTTATCGACATACCTTACACATTCTGGATCTATTAACTTAACAATACCTTCATCACATTGTAGTTAGATTTTCCTGTCTAGTACCACCTCCCCACAGCATTAATACATACATTATTTCCCCTTGGGTGCTCAGTATATTAATCTTCCCTCTAGGTAGCTTAATTTTTAAAAGGCCTGAATTATAAGAATATATTTGAGGATATCCTTGTTATCCTGACATCATAACTCACATCTCAGCATATTATGTTTCACACAAACCTCTGAAAGATAATTTGATCTCTTTTTACACACACACCTAGAGCAGGTCCAACCTCGGGGACCAGAGTCGGCGCCATTATAGGGCGGCGGCACAAGTTGACTAACATAGGATTTCACAGTGCTAGCAGCATTTTTCACATAACCGTAAATTTCTTCGCTACCTTTATCTCCTCCTGTCCCTTTCACTTCCTCAAACCCTTCTGTCTGCAAAGCTCTAGCCACCCGTAGGTGGGCTTGCGCTGTCTCCAGGAGACCCTTGTCTTCTAACATTCCACGTGTCTCTTCAGTTATCTTTCTCCACATGCTTGGTTGGAGCCTGCCAGTGGAAGGCATCTCTGCAAGTTTATACAACCTAGGAGCTTCTTTCACATACTTCTTCCCCTCTCTAACTTTGACTAAATCAACTGCCGTCTGTGCACCTTCCGGCAGGACATGTTTTCTTTTAAACAGCCGTAACATACTGATAAGTCTTGGTATTGTTTATCCGTGTAGCTACTCACCGGATATGTGACCCCACAACCACCGTCCCGGAATCACCAAGCCTCAGGTTCCAGACTCCGGACGTCAGGTCCCCAACCACAGGTTGCTGTCACTCGACAATACCTATCTCCTTTACTTTATCTCTCCCACTCCTTTCCTGTGTCTATACCAGACGGCACCTGCTCTGTTCCCCTTTCCTCAGGCTAGCAGCCTTGTGCCCAGATTCGGATGTTACGACTGTTTTCTACTGCTATTGTAACTAAAAATCCTCGAGTCAGGTTACTGTGAGACACGTGATCAAGCAATTCACTTTCCTTTCACTTTTAGTTCTACAAAGAAATCTTTCCAGTTAAGTGAACCACGAGCGACTGAACATATAGCGATAAGCCGGTGAACAGACAGTTCAGACTACAGCCCCCAGACCAAGAGCACTGTATCGCTGCAGTGTGGAACACCGATCCAGAAGGACCTCTGAGTCAAACAGCAGTACACTGACAGTCACAGGCAAATGTCACACATCAAGAATGCATGCACTTACCGTAACTCAGAAGAGGGTGATCAAGCCTCGAGTCAGTGGACCGCGGTCTAACAGCAGATGTCCGGCACGGGTCGGCGGTCCTCCTCTGGTTGGGTGGCCATAGCCCACGTTGGGCGCCAATTGAAGGGGTCGTGACTTCCGCCAAGACGGGGGATCACGGTGATAATGTTCAGTCACTCGCTCCAAATCATTCAGGCCGGTGCTAGCATACAAAGAGAGAGTCTGAGACAAAGTTTCAGCTTCAATCTTAGTCCGTGCACAGAACGCCCTGCTTGTCACACGGCACAAAGAGTGTATTTATTTGCAGAACACAACTTTTTATACAGAAAAGGAAAGGCAGGTTAATAAGCAGGCATTATGCACATATGTCTTGCATCCGGACCCGTTGTCATCTTCTAATTGGTCTTTATGTTTAAGTTTCAACTTCTGAAGATGTAGACAGTTCTTCTCCATAAATGGCAATAACTTGTTATTGTTCCATAGCAGGATGTGGCCCAGGAAGCAGGTGTCAGCATCTTTACATTTTCTGTTACATCGCCTAAGCATAGTTTTTGAGCAAGGAAAGATAATATAATTTCAGATATACACTTAACATATAAATTGTCCATTAATATATAATTTGTCCAGATTACCTCCACACCTCTACTTAGATTTTTTTGACAAATCTTACAGATAAGATGAGTTGGGTCATCTTTTGCGATCTCAAAAAAGGCCCAGGCTAGGCAAAGCTTAGAGCCCATGCGACCTGAAGAGCCACCGCGACTTCTACTCAGAGGCAGAGTTGTGGTTGAGAATGCAGTTGCTGATGTCCTTCCAGTACTCCGTCTCTGTCCAGGAAAGCACAACCTAACCTTATCGTCACTAGCATCCTCCTCCACCTCCTCTGCTGACCTCATCGACTGGCTGACTGTGGGTAGACAGTAAGAGGGATCTCCAATCTCATCATCACCCTGTGTGTTCTCACAGCCGTTGTCCTCAGAGCCAAGCTCTTCCTGCTCTGACTGAAAAGTTTAGCTGTCGTTACAATCAGGTATCTCAGTCTCATCAGCATCTTCCTCATTGTCTCCACCAACAAGAGTTACAGTTTGGGAAGGAGGGTCTACATTATGCTCAGAACCTTCTTCATCTGGGCCTGGATCTAATTCACAAAGCTTCTGGGCATCAGTGTAGATCATTTCCTAGTCTGAACTCACAGAAGCTTTGGAGCAGACCTCTGATTCCCAGGCTATAGTATGACTGAACAGCTCTGCAGACTCAACCATGTGTGTTACCCCATACTCAGAAGGGCGACTGGAGACTTGGAAGCTAGGAGGAAGCAAGTGCAAATGGGGTGACACCTCAGAGGGCTGGAGTATTTGTGATGTTGAAGTTGAGGTGGAGGAGAGTCCATTTGATGGAGCGCTTGATATCCATTCAAGTAGCTGCTCTTTTTGTGCCTCATCTACAATTTGTAGCGATGGTCGTGTTCATAAGAAAGGGAACATATCAGATTGTCCACGAAAAGAAGTAGACATCTTAGTTTGGCTGGAAGATTGTCTTTCTTCTGCAGATGTTACTGTTGCTTTACCACCTACCCACGGACACAAACTTTTTTTCTCTTTCCAACACACCTATTCCCCTTTCCACCAGCAGCAGGCCTTTTGCAACTCATTTTGGAGGTTAACTAATTGGCAACTCTGTAGTTGTTGGCACAAAAAACTATGGATGGAAACCGAGCAAAGCTGAATGGCCAAACTGTGGTACTAGGCCTGGGCTACATGCAGTTAACAATTGTTATTAGATAGACAGGCGGTTGTAGCTTGCTTCACAGCTGGGCTACTCTGCTGACTACCAGACACTGCTACTAGCTCAAAAGGACTGCCTGGGCTAGATGCAGTTAAAAATTGTTATTAGATAGACAGGCGGTGTAGCTTGCTTCACAGCTGAGCTACTCAGCTGACTACCAGATACTGCTACTAGCCCAAAAGGATTGCCTGGGCTAGATGCAGTTAAAAATTGGCTACTAAAGACAGGTGGTGTAGCTTTCTTTACAGCAGTGCTTCACTACTAGCCCAAAAGGATTGGCTGAGCTAGATTTGGCCAGATGCTGTGAAAAACACTTGCACAGCACTGGCACAGACCTGCCTGGCAAAAAGTGCTAGGAACTGCTCTCACCTAGCCCTCAAAAGGGCTGATATTACAATTAGTCCTTAGTTCTCTGAACTAGCTCTCAAAAGGGCTGATGTTACAACTAGTCCCTACTTCTATGAACTAGCTCTCAAAAGGGCTGATATTACCACTATCTAACTTGAAATTCGCTCGCTATCTGGCTAATTAACTGACACTGTATAACACCCACAGCAGCAGTGGTGCCGTCTTACACAGAGCTGCAGCACTGAGGAAATGGCGGTGACGGGGAAAATGGCTGGGTCTTATAGAGCAAGGACATGTGACATACACAGCCAATGACACATGCCCTTGCTTGTGTGCAAAAAATGCACTTAGCTGTGTGTGTGTGATAGGTTGACAAACTGCACCGCCCCACTGTAAATGCGGTAAGAAAAATAAAAATTGGGATCAGCATTATTTCAGCACAGATCTATCCCCGCCCCTCCACCCTGCCCACTATACACTGAAACTGTATATTAACATTGAATAACAGTATTACTGTGAAAATCCAGTTACTCCTTTGGTGAATGAAGCGTTATCGAACATAACCTCGAACTGCCGAATTTGAAGCAAATTGTTCGCATTCCTCGAATGACTCGAACACCGCCCAAAACAGCTCGAATTTGAGATTGGCAAACATTTCGAATTAAACACCGTTTATCTCTAGTCACTATTAGGCCCATTTAACATGTTCGTGCAAAAAACACACATGTGTGAGGGTCCATTTTATGAGTTCATGCATCCGTGTGCTGTCTGTGTCACTTCTGGATAGCACATGGACAGCATGAATTTGTATACTTACCAGGCTTCGATGCTGCTGTCCCAATTGCTTTGGGGTCCGCTGTTGGAGTCAATTCAGTGAATATTCATAAGCTTAATGAGTAGGGACCTAGAAGCATGTGTGAGAGGCAGCATCGCCAGAGACTGGCAAGTATAAAGATCCATTCATTTTTATTGACTTAAGGTTGCTCTGGTATCTATGTCATGGATGTCACACAGACGACATTGGCGTGTGGTATGTCTTTGGCTTGGACCCACTGACCTGAATGGGTCCATGTATATGTGCTGCTGGCCCAGAACAGACATGTTGCAGTGTGGAGCACATAGACACGCGTCTGCTCCACACGGACATATAAAGAAGACCAATATTTGTATGTGTGTCCATGTCTCTGGCATGTGGCTACATGGATGCCACACATACTGGAGACAGGGATGTGTGAATGAAGCCTTAGAGAGGTTTTGGGTCCTTCTAGTTATTGTTTCTAAAGTGACCATAATAATAGCAACAAATTAGTCAATAAGCTCCTAAGCCTTTTCATATCTTCAGAAAAGAATTAAAAATCTGATTAGAAAATTCTATACTGGTGTACATAAATCCTCTACAGAAACACTCAGAGGCCCTAAGGATCTGCATTATGATTCCATAAGCCCTGGGTGTTGATATATGATATCATGTGATAGATGTGTCACATTATTTTTCTTACATATTCCATGAATTATTTAAATTATTTAAAAAAAAATGGTCCTGTAATGGACAAAGTCTTAAAGACTCTCTCTCTAATAAAAAGCCAGGGGGTTACAGTTTTACTGTTTGTGGCCAAGAATCTAGATAAGTACTAAAAATGGAAAAAAAGGATTACAAAAATGAAACATTGTTTCTTCAGAGATGAAGAGGACTTGAACTCTAGTGTTACTATTGAAAGTACTATAGCAACCCTCAAAGTCAATATTGACCCTTTAATGAGCATTGTGATATGACTCCGGATAAAAGCCAAATTAAAATCTTATTTTGCAGATGTGGTATTTTGGGGTGTTGTCTCTCGTCACTGCAAAGCATGAGATCTGATTTGGCTGATAAAAGGCTTCTGAATGGGATCTAAGAGGTAACGTTTCTCCTATTGGAGAGTAACATACTGGCATGCCAGTGTGAGGAGGCTAATAAGCCATGCAATGCTCCTTTGGAAATTAATTTACAGTAATAAATGAAAAGTTATACTTTCCCAGAAGACCAAGCACAGTTTAAAAGCTAGTTTACATTGGCATGCTAAGAATCTTACTCTCCCTAAAAAGATGAAAAATATATATATACTGTTTGTTTTCCCTATGACTTTACTCCCTTCCATGATATTCTGTTGGCCAAAAATGTACTGAAAACAGCTTATTCAATTGTAAAGTTATAAATGAGGTTGTATTAGGTTAAGTGAGCAACTTTTACTCTCACTTTATTACTGTTGCTTTTCTGAGTATTGTGTTCTTATCAGCTGATTACACCTATGATTTTCACCATCTTTGTATATGTATGCCTTGCCATAGACTTCTTTGTATGTGACCAGGGCCGTATTTCCCATTAGGCACCCGTAGGCACGTGTCTAGGGTGCCAGGTGTCAAGGGGCGGCACCAGGGGCAAGTTAAAAAATGTGTTTTTTTTTTTTTTTTAAACTCCCTCCCTCCTCCAAACTCTTTATTAAATCCGGAGTGTTTTTAAGGCATGATTGCAAATTAACGCGCACGCCCCTGCACTTCCGGGGTCGGTGGAGTGCATCAGACTCCCTGCCCCGACATCCGGTCACGCGTGCAGTATCACAGCGCTCAGCAGCAGGTGATGAATCATCATCACACTGCAGGGCAGCAGCGTCTGCAGAGCGCGGCAGAGGAGAAGACCTCGTCGCTGGATCAGCTGGGGGCGGGGAGCAGGTAAGGTGCTTTAGAGCCGAAGATAGCTCTGAAGAAGAGGAGGGGGCGGGGGGCCAAGGGGGAGAGGAGCATGGAGAAGAGGGGGCTAGGAAACGAGCTGAATATGACTTGGGGGATAGGGGAAAATGAGCAGACTGTGACATGGGGGAGGGGGGAACGAGCAGAGTATGATATGTGGGAGGGGGGGAACGAGCAGACTGTGACATGGGGGAGGGGGGGAACGAGCCGACTGTGACATGGGGGAGGGGGGAATGAGCAGACTGTGACATGGGAGAGGGGGGGAACGAGCAGAGTATGACATGGGGGGGGGACGATCAGACTGTGACATGGGGGAGGGGGGAACGAGCAGAGTATGACATGGGGGAGGGGGGAACGAGCAGACTGTGACATGGGGGAGGGGGGTAACGAGCAGACTGACATGGGGGCGGGAACGAGCAAACTGTGACATGTGGGGGGAAGCAGACTGTGACATGGGGAGGGGGGGAACGAGCAGACTGTGACATGTGGGGGGAAGCAGACTGTGACATGGGGGAGGGGGGGAACGAGCAGACTGTGACATGGGGGAGGGGGGGAATGAGCAGACTGTAACATGGGGAAGGGGGGGAACGAGCAGACTGTGACATGTGGGGGGAAGCAGACTGTGACATGGGGAGGGGGGGAATGAGCAGACTGTGACATGTGGGGGGAAGCAGACTGTGACATGGGGGAGGGGGGGAACGAGCAGACTGTGACATGGGGGAGGGGGGGAATGAGCAGACTGTAACATGGGGAAGGGGGGGGAACGAGCAGACTGTGACATGTGGGGGGAAGCAGACTGACATGTGGGGGGGAACGAGCAGGCTAGATCATATGGGGAGGGGGCAAATGAGCAGACTGAGACATATGGGGCAGGGGGAAATGAACAAACTGGGACATATGGGGGAGGAGGGGAACCAGCAGCCTGGGTTATATGGAGATGGTTGCCAGGGTGCCGAATGCCTGGAGCCATGATGCCTGGTGCTGCCAGGTAACTGGTGATGCCGGTTGCCTGGTGCTGGAGACCGTGAGCCGCAGACGAAGAAGCTGACGAGTGCCTGGTGCTGGAGACCGGGAGCCGCAGAGGAAGAAAGTGCCTGGTGGTGCCTGGTGCCAGAGACCGGGAGCCACAGAGGAAGAAGCTGCCGGGTACCTGGTGCCGGAGATCGGGAGCCACAGAGGAAGATGCTGCCGGGTACCTGGTGCCGGAGACCGTAAGCCGCAGAGGAAGAAGCTGCCGGGTGCCTGGTGTCGGGCACCTGGTGCTAGAGACCAGGAGGGGCAGAGGAAGAAGCTGCCGGGTACCTGGTGATGGGTACCTGGTGTCGGAGACCAGTATCCACATAGGAAGAAGCTGCCGGGTGCCTGGTGCTGGGTACCTGGTGTCGGAGACCAGGAGCAACAGAGGAAGAAGCTGCCTTGTGCTCCAGCCCCACATTCCCTCACAAATTGCCATCACCTCTACTACCACCCCTATCCTGTAACATTCATAGCATCAATCATAGACTATTACTATCACTGCCCCGGGGAACCAAGCTCTACCTGCAGAGAGCCGTTACATCACCAGCTGCTAAACATGATCCCCGGAGGTTCTGTAGCAGCGGTGGTCACCCTGACCACAACCCGTGGGTGGCATCACGACAAACTCCCCTGTAAATATCCCACCCATTACTTGTGGGCTCGGGACACGGTCCGGACCAAGACTGCCATGACATCCCCAGCATATACCCCGATCCGGTACCAAGTACCCCCTCCCAGTGGGCTCCACACATGCACCAGTCCTTTTTCCCAATATTTTGTGGGTCACAGCATGGCTTGTGCTGTCCACATCAGCCATTAATACGGTGCTAGTGCTTTAGCCAAATCCAAAGCAGTACTAAAAGTAGTTAGTGCTGCCTGGTTCAAAGCACACATGGGCCTTTTTCCCCATTGTTTTTGAAGGTCACAGTCTGGAGTGTGCTGTGCATATCAGCCACATTAAATTAATGCTAGCGCCTTAGCCAAATCCAAAGCAGTATTACAAGCATTTAGTGCTGCCTGGTACAAAGCACACACTGGACCTTTTTCCATACTATTTTTGATGTAACATTTAGGTTGGCTTGTGCCAGCAAAAGCTCACCAATTAATACATACAGTCCTTTAGGTCTTGTAAAATCCTAGCTCCCAGCTCAGCTCTCTCCCTGCCTAGCCTGGCTCTGCTTTACGTTACCTGTCGTATTTACTACAGCATCTAATACTTTTATTTTTCTTTTTGCTTATGTATGTGTGTGTCTTCAGAATTTGTGTCATTATCAGCCTAATGAAGGGGCCATGGTTCCCCGAAAGCTTGCTATGTTTACCATCTTTTCAGTCAGCCATTAAAAGGTATCAATCACTGAGGACTCTCAGATTCCAATATTTTTCTATCTACTGGCTAACATGGTGCAAACATTTTTTACCTTGTAAAATCCTAAGCAGTACTCCTACCATTTAATGGTGTTTGCCAGAAAACACACACTATTCATTCTGCCCCCTGTCAGTTTTGAGGTCAGATTTTGCTTGTCCTGTGCTAAAAAGTCCAAAATATTAGTAGGATTCTAGTTAGCTATTGAAATCCTGTCAAATACAGTCTCTAGTAGCTGAGAATAGTGTAAGGACATTTTTTGGAGGAGGGGCAGAGAACATAGAATAGCATCCCAGGACCTGCATATTAGACCAATAAATTCAATAACTCTTTTAGAGCTACATATACAGCACACATTGTGTTCTGTGTAATAGTGCAGTTGTATTTGCTGATGTCCTTTAAAAAGCACTGGTCCTTGTGCCCCCAGTCAATTTAGGGGTCACATTTTGCTTGACACCAGAAGTATATATGACATACGTCTACTGTCCAATGCTAAATGTTTGTTGTGTATGTGCAACTGCAGGTTGTGTGCAGGAGGCATCATTGCGTGCTTCATGGACAACATATTGTGAAGGATGTAACACAGGGGAAGTGCCAGTGGTTTTGCAGTCATAGACAGTTTTGTTTGTAGGTGTTTCAACCACCTAGTGGGTTGTTGCAAAATGTCAGCAGTATTTTAAGAATGATTAGAGAGATATTATGTTGAAATGCACTTTTAATTCTGGGTCAATTGATGTCACTTAGGTGTCATCTGGGCATAATTTTTTGACATACTGAGAATTTTCTTGTGGTGTCTTTGTTGTGTGTTTTGTGAATTTATCTAGGTTCTCTGAGCACCATCCTTACATCTGTCACTCATCTCCCTATTCCTGATCAACGCTGAAGCTCCACTTCCGCTATACCACCATTGTGACACCATTGATTTGAATGGGTTTTGTATTTCAGTGACTGCCGATATAGTGGGTAAACATATGCACGTTCGGCAAACCAAACACAAACTTTAAAAGGTTTGGTCATCATTAGTTGAGATCAGTTTGAAAAGTAAAAATTTTTGTTGAATTTAAGTTGGGTTGCTGTTATCTGGAAGGATTACATTGCAAACTGTGGAGAAATCCAGTCCTTGTTGAATTTATTCAGAGTACGTCTGTCTGCATTTTCTGTGGAGACGTGTATGCTCCTATCAGTGAAGATTAGTGATGAGCGAGTACCAAAATGCTCGGGTGCTCGATGCTCGGGCCGAGCATCCGAAGATACTCGTGTACTAGGCCCGAGCACCGAGCCCAATGTTATACTATGGGAGACCCGAGTATTTTTATGAAATGACCGCCGGCAGCATGTAGAAACCCTAAAAATGTCACAAAAGTCTCAGAAGAGTGCTCAAATGACATGGCAACACCATGGGGAAGACCCCTGTAAGCATTTCTCATTCAAAAGTCACAGCTGTGAACAATGTTGTCCGAGTTTCACGCCAATTTTACGGAGTCACCAGAAAACCTTCCAAAATGACACCAAAATGAATATTCAGGGTATAAATGTTAAGGGCACATACCCAATAGTGAGATACAGCTGGTGTATGTTACTTTTTGTGATTACATGAAAGATTTTACGTGAAAACATTGTGCGGCACTCCGATGTCCCTGAGAAAAGACGTACATGAAGCCCTGTCTTGACATAATGTGCCCATTTTAAGGAAGTGGGTATATTGTAGTATTTTCCTTTACCAGGGCAGTCCAAAATTGTGAGGTTCACCAATGACCATGCATACAGACATGCATGAGGGCCTGTAAACCTGAAGTGGGTGTATTGTAGTATTGCCCTTTGGCAGGGCAGCCAAAAATGGGGAGGTTCAACAATGACCCATGCATACAGACATGCATGAGGGCCTGTAAACCTGAAGTGGGTGTATTGTAGTATAGCCCTTTGGCAGGGCAGCCAAAAATTGGGAGGTTCAACAATGACCCATGCATACAGACATGCATGAGGGCCTGTAAACCTGAAGTGGGTGTATTGTAGTATTGCCCTTTGGCAGGGCAGCCAAAAATTGGGAGGTTCAACAATGCCCCTGGATACAGACTTGCAGGAGGGCCTGTAAACCTGAAGTGGGTGTATTGTAGTATTGCCCTTTGGCAGGGCAGCCAAAAATTGGGAGGTTCAACAATGCCCATGGATACAGACGTGCAGGAGGGCCTGTCAACCTGAAGTGGGTGTATTGTAGTATTGCCCTTTGGCAGGGCAGCCAAAAATTGGGAGGTTCAACAATGACCCATGCATACAGACATGCATGAGGGCCTGTAAACCTGAAGTGGGTGTATTGTAGTATAGCCCTTTGGCAGGGCAGCCAAAAATTGGGAGGCTCCACATTGTCCCTGTATAGAGATGTGCATGAGGACCTCAAAACATTTATCCCATTGAAAAGGAGCGGGTCTCCTGTCGTTGTAATGCCCATTCTAAAAGAATTCTAAAAATTTACCACTGGAGGTATACATGAAACAATAGCCTAACTATTGTAACGGTCATCATGGTGGCACATGAGGAGAAGGAGGAGCAGTCCAGCGATTAGCCAAAGTCCACAAATGTGTACCCATGGGTGAGTGGAGGTACATGGCAAATTCCCATAACAAAATTTTAATTCCGCTGTCATTTGCTGATGGTGTGGTGAAGTCTGGCCCAATCCAACCCTTGTTCATCTTGATCAGAGTCAGCCTGTCAGCATTTTCAGTTGACAGGCGGGTCCGTTTATCAGTAATGATTCCACCTGTGGCACTAAAAACACGCTCTGACAAAACGCTAGCGCCAGGGCAGGCCAGGACTTCCAAGGCGTAGAGAGCCAATTCATGCCACATGTCCAGCTTGGAGACCCAATAATTGTAAGGCACAGAGGAATGTCGGAGTACAGTTGTTCGATCTGCAAGGTACTCCTTCAACATCTGGCCAAACTTAGCATTTCTTGTGGCACTACCCCGCAGGGGCTGTGGTACGTGAGGGGCTGAGAAAACTGTCCCACATCGTAAAGACTGTTCCCCTACCTCTGGCGGATTGGACTTGTGCCCCTCTCGGCCGTACGCCTTGGTTGTCCACCGATTCCTGACCTATGCCGCTAGCGTTTTGTGAGGGGAATGCTTTGCCTACTTCCGTGATTATGGCCTTCTGTAACCGCTGCATTTTGGCTGACCTCTCCGCCTCAGGAATAAGAGACATAAAGTTCTCCTTGTAGCGTGGGTCTAAGAGTGTTGCCAACCAGTAGTGATTGTCGGCTAAGATGTTCTGAACGCGAAGGTCACGAGCCAGGCAGCTTACCATAAAGTCAGCCATGTGCGCCAGACTCTTAACAGCCATCACTTTAGTATCCTGACCAACACGATGACTGAACATGCTGTCCTCCTCCTCCTCCTCATCTCCCTGTCCTTTGGCCAGCCACGCTGAAGCGAGGGTATGACTGGTGTGCATGTCATATCCTCAATTTGGCCAGAGAGTTGCTCCATGTCTTCATCCTTCTCCTCCTCCTCGTCATAGTCCTCCACTGCACGTTGTGATGGGATGAGGCTGGGCTGTGTGTTATCACCCACACCCACTACTGTTTCTTACTCCCACTCATCGCGCTCCGCCTGCAATGCATCATCTTTGTTTTTGAGCAGAGACCGTTTTAGAAGGCAGAGTAGCGGTATGATGACGCTAGTAATGGAATCATCGCCGCTCACCATCTTGGTGGAGTCCTCAAAGTTTTGGAGGATGGTACATAGGTCGGACATCCATCTCCACTCCTCAGGTGTTATGTGTGGAGTTTGACCCATTTCCCGATGGCTTAGGTGATGCAGGTAGTCAAAAACTGCCCTCTTCTGCTCACATATCCTGACCAACATGTGCAGCGTTGAATTCCAACGCGTGGGGACATCACACACCAGTCTGTGGGCCGGAAGACGCAAACGACGCTGAAAGCTGTCAAGGCCGGCTGAAGCAGCAGGTGACTTGCGAAAATGTGCAGACAGGCGGCAAACTTTTACCAGCAGATCTGACAGCTCTGGGTATGACTTTATAAACCGCTGAACCACAAGGTTGAGCACATAGGCCACGCATGGAACATGCGTCAGCTGGCCTCGCCTCAAAGCTGCCACCAGGTTCCGGCCATTGTCACACAAGACCTTTCCTGGCTTTAGGTTCAGAGGTGTGAGCCAGTGAGCTGCCTGCTGTTTCAGAGCTGTCCACACCTCTTCTGCATTGTGGGGTTTGTCACCTATGCATATTAGCCTCAGCACAGCCTGTTGCCGCTTCGCAGAGGCAGTGCTGCGGTGCTTCCAGCTTGGGACTGGTGTGGAGGGTAAAGTGGATGAGGATGCACTGGAGGAGGAGGCTGAGGAGCATGACATGCCGGAGCTGTAGAGTGTGGGTGAAACCCTGACTGAGGTAGGGCCTGCAATCCTTGGTGTGGGAAGGATGTGTTCCGTCCCTCGCTCAGACTGGGTCCCAGCTTCCACAATATTAACCCAGTGTGCCATCAAGGAGATGTAGCGGCCTTGCCCACAAGTACTTGTCCATGTGTCTGTGGTTAGGTGGACTTTGGCTGAAACAGCGTTGTTCAGGGCACGTGTGATGCTTTGTGACACGTGGTTATGCAATGCGGGGACGGCACACCTGGAGAAATAGTGGTGGCTGGGGACCGAGTAACGTGGGACAGCAGCGCCATCAGGTCGCGGAATGCTTCCGTCTCCACCAGCCGGAAAGGTAACATTTCTAGCGCAAGCAGTCGCGAAATGTGAGCATTTAGAACTGTGGCATGTGGGGCGTTGGCAGCGTATTTGCGCCTGCGTTCAAAGGTTTGCTGAATGGATAACTGCACGCTGCGCTGGGACAAGGACGTGCTTGATGGTGGTGTTATTTCTGCATGGGCAACTTCAGGTGCTGGGCCGGAGGCTTGATCGCGGGCGGCATCGGCAGGGGATTGGCTCGCACGCACAACACGCGAATACGTAGCAGTGACATCAGCAAGCACCGCTCCTCGACTCTGTTGTACTTCCCACAAAGTCGGGTGCTTGGCTGACATGTGCCTGATCATGCTGGTGGTGGTCAGGCTGCTAGTTTTCGTACCCCTGCTGATGCTGGCATTGCAGGTGTTGCAAATGGCCTTTTTAGAGTCATCTGGAGCCAACTTAAAAAACTGCCAGACTCGGGAAGACCTAACATTTGCACAGGCACCTTGTGTCGTGTTGTTGTTCCGGGGAACGGTTGCCTGCCTTCTGCCTGCGGACACCACCCTGCT
Source organism: Allobates femoralis (assembly GCA_033576535.1). NCBI lineage: Eukaryota > Metazoa > Chordata > Amphibia > Anura > Aromobatidae > Allobates > Allobates femoralis. The sequence goes on from JARQOC010000005.1 coordinate 180,301,914, forward strand.
TCTTACTGCCTGTTGGGATGCTATGCCTCCCTCCCCCTGTGCACTGCTGGCCTTGCTCTGCATATCCTCCTGCCAGGTTGGGTCAGCTACTGGATCATCCACCACGTCGTCTTCCTCTTCTGCACCCTGAACCTCCTCCTGACTTCCTGGCAATTGTGTCTCATCATCGTCCACCGCTTGTTGAGACACGTTGCCAACGTTCCCTTCGTGAGAACATGGCTGCTCAAATATTTGGGCATCTGTCCATACGCTCTCCTCATGCCCCACTTCAACAGGAGCTGGCGAGAGGCCAGATTGTGCGAATGGATACGTGAACAGCTCTTCCGAGTGTCCAAGTGTGGGATCAGAAATGTCCGTGGACGTGTACTCGTCCTGGTGGTAGGAAGGAGGATCAGGTTGGGAAATGTGCGGTGCAGTATCACGGCTACTGACACTTGACCGTGTGGAAGACAGGGTGTTTGTGGAGGTGCCAATCTGACTTGAAGCATTATCCGCTATCCAAGTAATAACCTGTTGACACTGGTCTTGGTTCAAGAGCAGTGTACTGCTGCGGGCCCCAAGAATTTGGGAGAGGACGTGCGAGTGAGTAGATGTGGCACTTTGTTGTTGCGAAATTAGTGCTTGCACACGACCTCGGCCTCTGCCTGCACCACCATCACGTCCACATCCTTGTTCCTTGCCAACGCCCTTGCACAATTTTGCCTGTATACAGCTACAACAGTCTCCTGACAGTTCTGGTCACAGGAAAGCTGGATATGGATAGCCTGCCTGTATAGAGCTAGTCAGCTACTACAGTCTCCTGACTGTTCTGGTCACAGGAAAGCTGGATATGGATAGCCTGCCTGTATAGAGCTAGACAGCTACTACAGTCTCCTGACTGTTCTGGTCACAGGAAAGCTGGATATGGATATTAGACCCTGCCTGTATAAAGCTAGTCAGCTACTACAGTCTCCTGACTGTTCTGGTCACAGGAAAGCTGGATATGGATAGCCTGCCTGTATAGAGCTAGTCAGCTACTACAGTCTCCTGACTGTTCTGGTCACAGGAAAGCTGGATATGGATAGCCTGCCTGTATAGAGCTAGTCAGCTACTACAGTCTCCTGACTGTTCTGGTCACAGGATAGCTGGATATGGATAACCTGCCTGTATAGAGCTAGTCAGCTACTACAGTCTTCTGACTGTTCTGGTCACAGGAAAGCTGGATATGGATATTAGACCCTGCCTGTATAGAGCTAGTCAGCTACTACAGTTCCTGACTGTTCTGGTCACAGGAAAGCTGGATATGGATAGCCTGCCTGTATAGAGCTAGTCAGCTACTACAGTCTCCTGACTGTTCTGGTCACAGGAAAGCTGGATATGGATATTAGACCCTGCCTTTATAGAGCTAGTCAGCTACTACAGTCTCCTGACTGTTCTGGTCACAGGAAAGCTGGATATGGATATTAGACCCTGCCTGTATACAGCTAGTCAGCTACTACAGTCTCCTGACTGTTCTGGTCACAGGAAAGCTGGATATGGATAGCCTGCCTGTATAGAGCTTGTCAGCTACTACAGTCTCCTGACTGTTCTGGTCACAGGAAAGCTGGATATGGATAGCCTGCCTGTATAGAGCTTGTCAGCTACTACAGTCTCCTGACTGTTCTGGTCACAGGAAAGCTGGATATGGATAGCCTGCCTGTATAGAGCTAGTCAGCTACTACAGTCTCCTGACTGTTCTGGTCACAGGAAAGCTGGATATGGATAGTCTGCCTGTATAGAGCTAGTCAGATACTACAGTCTCCTGACTGTTCTGGTCACAGGAAAGCTGGATATGGATAGCCTGCCTGTATAGAGCTAGTCAGCTACTACCGTCTCCTGACTGTTCTGGTCACAGGAAAGCTGGATATGGATATTAGACCCTGTCTGTATAGAGCTAGTCAGCTACTACAGTCTCCTGACTGTTCTGGTCACAGGAAAGCTGGATATGGATAGCCTGCCTGTATAGAGCTAGTCAGCTACTACAGTCTCCTGACTGTTCTGGTCACAGGAAAGCTGGATATGGATATTAGACCCTGCCTGTATAGAGCTAGTCAGCTACTACAGTCTCCTGACTGTTCTGGTCACAGGAAAGCTGGATATGGATATTACACCCTGCCTGCATACAGCTAGTCAGCTACAACAGTCTCCTGACTGTTCTGGTCACAGGAAAGATGGATATGGATATTAGACCCTGCCTGTATACAGCTAGTCAGCTACAACAGTCTCCTGACTGTTCTAGTCACAGGAAAGATGGATATGGATATTACACCCTGCCTGTATAGAGCTAGTCAGCTTCAACAGTCTCCTGAGGACTGTTCTGGTCACTGGAAAGCTTCGAGTCCGATCTGGATCACCCTGCCTATATCCTCCTAGATTAGTCCTGAGAAGGACTGTTGTGGTCAGCAGCAGTTTGCAGCCCTGCTCCGGATCTACCTATGAGGGCCGCAAATCTGTCCCTAAGCAGCAGCAGACACTCTCCCTACACTGACTGTCTGGATGGCTGTGTGCAGAGCACATCGTGGCCGGGTCTTATAAAGGCTCGGTCACGCTGTGCGGGACGGCCAATCACTGCAATGCCACAACTAACAAGGCTGTGGCATTGCAGTGACTGCCAGCCAATCCCTGCATGTGGGCTGGCTTTCTAAAGAGCGCCAACATGCAGGGATGAGGACCCCGAGTACAGCACAAGTATTGCGAAATTACTCGGTGCTCGCCGAGTAGCCCGAGTACAGTGATACTCGTGCGAGTACTAAGTAGTCACAAGCGTACTCGCTCATCACTAGTGAAGATTGATTGCCTCAGCGTAACTCAAAACACGCTCTGACATCACACTGCAGCAAGACAGGCCTCACCTCCGAGGTGTATAGGGAGAGGTCAGACCAAGTGTTCAGCTTGTACACCCACTAATTAAAGGGAATTTAAGCATCAGGAATGATGCAGGTTTGGTCACTTAAGTATCCCGTGAGCATGTTCAACTTCTATCTAATTGGCATTTCTACAGGCACAGATAGCCTTTGCTGATATGTTGGTTTATTCAAAATGGCCCGGTTTGTGCACATTTCCCCCCACCAGGTGTGTGTGTGTCTCCCCATTAATCCTTGCTGTTTAAAAGAGCAGGTACCTCTGCCGCCAGCATTGTCTGAGGGTGATGATATTAGCCTCTGATCTACAACAGCACCTCTTGAAAGATTCCATTAAGGTACCTTTGCATGCAGCAACGTTTCTAGGAATTTCACTGGCAATTTGCTGGTTGCAGTGAAATCATGGATACATTGTTCTATCTTGTTGCTGTGTACAAATGGAACAATGTCTCCATGATTTCACTGCAACCAACAAGTTGCCAGTGAAATTCCTAGAAAAGTTGCCGCGTGTAAAGGTACCCTTAGGCAACCCTTTGGTGACTCCAAAAGGAAAGAAGGAAATTTTTCCATCTACCATCGGTCGAGAGATGTGGTCAATTTGTATAGATTGTTGACAAAAATGTGTAGCATTCGAGAGTCTTGCGACAGACACTTATACATGAACTGTGCCATGTGTGCCAAACTTCAAACAGGCAAAGGTTTTGTGTCCCTACCAGGAGGAAAAATACCCATCTTCTCCTCATGCTGACTCGCCTCCTCCTCCACCTCCTCCTGTCCAGCTCAACCAAGCTGAAGCTAGGAGTTTGCTCTGTAGCATTGTGAGTACCCTTGTTAGCACATAAAAACAAGTCCTCCCCCTCCTCATCTTCCTCATGATTTCCCAATATTGCCTCAGAATTTTGGCTGGGCTGGGTAGTATCAACCATTGGTAAATCTTTCTCCATAGCCACATGCTGGGCTCTCAAAGTTTCCTCTCTGAGATTATGCAGTGATTTTTTGAACAGACAGCAGCAGGATCGTTACACTGATAATAGCCTGATGATCACTCACAAGCTTGCTGCAGTACTCAAAGTTCTCAAGAACATCACAAATGTCAGCGATCCACACCTAATTGAGAGTTGTTATCTGTGGTGGCTGAGTTTCAGAGTAATGGGCATGTTGAGGCTGATATTCAGCTACAGCCCTCCGATGCTCACTAATACTCGCCACCATATGATATGTTGGTTTCTACCGTGTGGGCAGGTCTCAAATGAGACAGTAACTTGGCAAATTCAAGACAGCAAAAGCGGTCGAGGAATGGCGGAACTGGACACTAATGCGGCACACCTTCTTCAGCATGTACAGCAAGTCAGCGTATGTTTTGATTAATTTCTGAACAACTAGGTTCAGCGTGGGAGCCATGCATGGCACGTGTACCAGATTACTTACCTTTAAAGCCACCACCTGCTTACTGCCATTATCTCATATATGAGCAGGCCCACAAATTAATAAATGAGGGCCCTCCAAAATAAATGAAGGAGGGCCCTTCCAAATATATAAAGGAGGGCCTTCCCAAATTAATAAAGGAGGGCCTTCCCAATGTATAGAGGAGGGCCCTCCCAGATGTATAAATGAGCACCCTCCCAAATGTATAGAGGAGGACCATCCCAAATGTATAGAGCAGGGCACTCCCAAATGTATAGAGGAGGGCCCTCCCAAATGTATAGAGGAAGGCCCTCTCAAACGTATGTTATAGGGCCACTTTGGGGCCTTCACCAAACTCATATTTTCTGACACCTGACAGGCCCTCTGAAAACTTGAATTAAGGACCACAGAATGACATGGAGGAGGAGAAGAAGGAGAGTAGACATTAACTGCCATACAAGGAGATGGAATCCATAATGGAAGTTGGGTCAACTATTCTTGGCATGGGTAGGATGTGTGATGTCCTAGGCTGTCACTCTGTCCCCCCTCCACTAGGTTCACCCAGTGTGACATCAGAGAAATGTATTTTGCCTTCCACAACAACTTCACCACATGTCTGTTGTTAGGTGGACCTTACTGATTATGACATTGGTGAGAGCACGGTTGATATTGTTTCACACATGCTTCTGTAATGCGTGGACAGCGAACCGGCTAACTAGTGGCAGCTAGGAACTGAGTATCGTGAGGCAGCCATAGGCAAGAGATCATGGAAACACTCTGTTTCCACAAGCCTATATGTCAACATCTCCACGGATAGCAATTTGGCAATGTGGCAGTAGTTTGCTGGAACACTTGAAATATTCAGCTCTGAAACCACGGTCTTTTCTTCCTTAGGATCTGACAAGTCTATCTATTGTTCAAAACGTATAGTTGTAAAGAGTCCATATTTTTAGAGCAATAAGTCCCATCTATCAGTGCAATGAGTCTTTTGGTAAAGTGCAACAGAGTTTAAAAACCATCACAGTGCAGCTTCCAAATAGTAGAAGGAGTCTGCATAACGGGCATAAGTGTTTGAACCTGAGAAGAGGGGTTAACGTGTAAAACCAGAAAAACTATGATCAAGATGCTTTCCAGTGAAAAACAGGATCACAGGGAGCTCATGTATCTGTCATTAACCCAGGAACAGGGCTTCAAATGTCAAATAACTGTAGGTTGAAGAACCTATTGTTGAAGAGGTTACTCTAGACTTTGGGTCTAGACTCTGAAGGAAGAGGAACTCCCTACCACTCTTGGGACAAATAACAGAGCAGATAAGAGGGAAATCGCCCCTTCTTCCTTTGAGATCTTCACAGTGTGTGCTGAGAATCCTGCACCAGAACTGGACTTCTTGCAGGTTCAGAACCTCTAAGCAAAGCAACCCAGTCATCTGGAGAAACAATTTACTCAATTAAAAGTGGCGTAGGGGTAAGAGGTTTCTGGTGAGACATTGCTGGAACACTGCTTGTCAGTATAGGTACAGGTGAAACCAGAAGTTTATATACGCTATAAAAAAAGAAAAATATGCATGTTTTTCTCATTATTTGACATGAAATCAAAATAAACTTTTTCCATTTTAGGTTAATTAAGATTATCATAATTATTTATATCTGCCAAATCCCAAGATAATGAAAGAGAGAATTTTAAGGCTTTTTCATTATTTTCTGCAAAGTCAAAAGTCTACATACATTTCATTAGTATTTGTCACTATTTTTCTTAAACTCTATGACTTTTGGGATATCCTTCCACAAGCTTCTCACAATAGTTGGTAGGAATTTGGGGCCATTCCTCCTGACAGAACTGGTGTAAATGTGCCATGTTTGTAAGTTGCTTTTTCAGCCTTGCCCTATATTTTCAATAGGATTGAGATCAGGGCTTTGTGTTGACCACTCCAAAACATTGACTTTGCTATCCTTATAGCGTAATCGCTGTTTAAATTTTTATTTAATAACATTGTAGAGCAATTAACATTAATAAACTTCCAAATATACTTTATAAGAGAAATCAGGTGTAAAACCATTCATAAACCATCCACAAGGCATCCCCACTAGACTGTGTCTGAAGCAGACACATGTTCATTCCCAGTCAGATCCATCTTCACACTGAATATGGCCACATAACCATCTAAGGGTAAAGGGGGTATGGCCTACAACACAGTGTGCGAGCTCCTGACTGCAGCTGATGAGGTGACAATGTATCAGATTTCATTAGATTACAGCACAATGCTGAGCAATGTCAGAATATCAAGATCAGTGCAAACTCCTCTGCCCTTGACACAAACTTCACTAATCTGTCATTTAGCTCCACACAGCTCAGTCAGGATCTATGTTAACCCCTTCTCTGCTGGCACATCACAATACTCCCTATCAGCTTGCTCTCAGAAGCTGTGGAAATACAGTGCTAACAGACACTGATGGATGCTGGCCACACCCACACACCAATAAACTCAGCCTTTCCAAAAATGAACTTTTTCTGCTTCCGCCCTCCATTAACCTCCCTAAATCTGACATCTCCCTCTCAGTGTGTGGCACCACGATAATGCCTAAACAGCAGGCTTGCTGTCTTGGGGTTATGTTTGACACCGATCTCTCCTTCACATACTATATACAATCTCTCGTCCGCTCTTGTCGCTTGCACCTGAAGAACATCGTAGTGTCCGCCCCTTTCTCACCATGGAAACAATAAAAACCCTCACCGTGGCTCTAATCCATTCCTGCCTTAACTACTGCAATTCTCTATTAATCAGCCTCCCCCTCTCTAGACTTTCCCCTCTGCAGTCCATCCTTAACGCAGCAGCCAGGATCACCCATCTGGCACTCGTTAGTCAGATGCCTCTGCTCTGTGCCAGTCACTGCATTGGCTGCCCGTACACTACAAGATCCAATTCAAATTGCTTGTTCTCACCCACACAGCTCTTCACAGTGCAGCATCTCCCTACATCTCCTCCCTCATCTCTGTCTATCACCTCACCCGTTTTCTACATTGTACAAATGACCTTCAACCAAGATCTGCACTAATGCAAACCTCCCACGCCTGGCTCCAAGACTTCTTTCAAGCTGCGCAAAGTCTCTGGAATGCTCTACCCCAAGAAATTAGGACTATCCACAATTTGCATAGCTTCAGACGCTCCCTTGTCTCACATCTTGTTTTCAAAAATGTACATTTTTGTTCTTGTGTGCACTTTCAAAGACTAATTTAGCATTTTTATGTTTCTTTTAGAGAAATAGCTTCTTTCCAGCAGAGTGGCATTTCAGCCCTTGTTGATGCAGTACTCATTTCACTGTGGATAATGATAAAATCTTACCAGCTTCTGTCATCATTTTCACAAGGTCTTTTGCTTTTGTTCTTGGGTTGCTACCCAAATGTTAGACATTTATCTTTGGGACACAGAACCCGTCTCCTTCTTGAGTGGTATGATGGCTAGACATTGCCATCTTGTTTGTATTTGCATATAATTGTTTGTACAGATGAATGAGGCACCTTCAGGTATCTGGAAATTGCACCCATGGATGAATCAGACTTGTGCAAGTCAACAATTCTCTTCCTGATTTCTTGACTGATTTCTTTGGATATTCAGATATTCTCAAAATGCTAGACAAAGAAGTAATGTGTTTAAGGTGTGCTTTAAAATACATCCATAGGTGTATCTCAAATTAACTCAGATGTTACCAATAAACTTATCAATAGCTTCCAAACACACATGACATTATCATGGGGACTGTCCTAAAGTGTTTAATGGCATAGTAATCTTAGTGTATGTAAACTTGAGACTTTGCAGAAAGTAATAAAAATCCCTTAAAGCATTCTCTCTCTCTTTATTTTAGAATTTGGCAAATATAAATAATTATGGTAATCCTACTTGACCTAAAACAGGAAAGGTTTATTTTGATTTCATTTCAGATAGTGAGAAAAACATGCATACAGTATATGTCTTTTATATAGTGTATATAAACTTCTGCTTTCAACTGTATCTTCACCAGGATCTGCGGGAACGACAATTGAAGCAGGTCAGGTAAAGAAGATATCTTGAAGGGAGACCCCCTTGAAGAAGATGATGTTGGCTCATTTTCTCTTGACAGTAGCTGAGGATTAGGCTCTTGCATGCACTTTTTCAGCCAGTTACGGTGAACTTTTTGGGTACCTTGGTCCTATTGATAAATCAGGTACCGTCTTTCCCCGATAGTCAGACCCCCCCGAAAGTAAGACAGGGTAGGGGGAATGGGGGGTCTGCTAATATAAGGCCCCCCCCGAAAGTAAGGCCGCCTGGGGGGGGGGGGGCGCTGGGGAATATAAGGCCGGTACCTGTTCCCGGTGTGTCCAGGCTCCTCCAGTGTCCTGTAGGTGCAGCCACGCTGGAGCAGATGGGGTTAATCACAGCCTAACTTGCTGTATGCCCCTGCTCAACTCTGCCCAGCCTGATGTCACAGCAGCCTGGCTGGAGCTCTGATTGGCTGCCAGGAAGCAGCGAGCGCGGCCAGATGACATCGTGGCTCATCATCTGGCCGCGCCCGCTGGTTCCTGGGAGCCAATCAGAGCTGGAGCCGGGCTGTTGTGACGTCAGGCTGGGCAGAATTCAGCAGGGGCACACAGCAAGTTAGGCTGTGATTAACCCCATCTGCTCCAGCGCGGCTGCACCTACAGGACACTGGAGGAGCCTGGACACACCGGAGGACAGCGGAGAGCCGGTAAGAAGCAGTTTGTATATGTATGTGTGTATACAGTTAGGGCCAGAAATATTTGGACAGTGACACAAGTTTTGTTATTTTAGCTGTTTACAAAAATATGTTCAGAAATACAATTATATATATAATATGGGCTGAAAGTGCACACTCCCAGCTGCAATATGAGAGTTTCCACATCCAAATCGGAGAAAGGGTTTAGGAATTATAGCTCTGTAATGCGTAGCCTCCTCTTTTTCAAGGGACCAAAAGTAATTGGACAATGGACTCTAAGGGCTGCAATTAACTCTGAAGGCGTCTCCCTCGTTAACCTGTAATCAATGAAGTACTTAAAAGGTCAGGGGTGGATTCCAGGTGTGTGGTTTTGCATTTGGAAGCTGTTGCTGTGACCAGACAACATGCGGTCAAAGGAACTCTCAATTGAGGTGAAGCAGAACATCCTGAGGCTGAAAAAAAAGAAAAAATCCATCAGAGAGATAGCAGACATGCTTGGAGTAGCAAAATCAACAGTTGGGTACATTCTGAGAAAAAAGGAATTGACTGGTGAGCTTGGGAACTCTAAAAGGCCTGGGCATCCACGGATGACAACAGTGGTGGATGATCGCCACATACTTTATTTGGTGAAGAAGAACCCGTTCACAACATCAACTGAAGTCCAGAACACTCTCAGGGAAGTAGGTGTATCTGTCTCTAAGTCAACAGTAAAGAGAAGACTCCATGACAGTAAATACAAAGGGTTCACATCTAGATGCAAACCATTCATCAATTCCAAAAATAGACAGGCCAGAGTTAAATTTGCTGAAAAACACCTCAAGAAGCCAGCTCAGTTCTGGAAAAGTATTCTATGTACAGATGAGACAAAGATCAACCTGTACCAGAATGATGGGAAGAAAAAAGTTTGGAGAAGAAAGGGAACGGCACATGATCCAAGGCACACCACATCCTCTCTAAAACATGGTGGAGGCAACGTGATGGCATGGGCATGCATGGCTTTCAATGGCACTGGGTCACTTGTGTTTATTGATGACATAACAGCAGACAAGAGTAGCCGGATGAATTCTGAAGTGTACCGGGATATACTTTCAGCCCAGATTCAGCCAAATGCTGCAAAGTTGATTGGACGGCGCTTCATAGTACAGATGGACAATGACCCCAAGCATACAGCCAAAGCTACCCAGGAGTACATGAGTGCAAAAAAGTGGAACATTCTGCAATGGCCAAGTCAATCACCAGATCTTAACCCAATTGAGCATGCATTTCACTTGCTGAAATCCAGACTTAAGACGGAAAGACCCACAAACAAGCAAGACCTGAAGGCTGCGGCTGTAAAGGCCTGGCAAAGCATTAAGAAGGAGGAAACCCAGCGTTTGGTGATGTCCATGGGTTCCAGACTTAAGGCAGTGATTGCCTCCAAAGGATTCGCAACAAAATATTGAAAATAAAAATATTTTGTTTGGGTTATGTTTATTTGTCCAATTACTTTTGACCTCCTAAAATGTGGAGTGTTTGTAAAGAAATGTGTACAATTCCTACATTTTCTATCAGATTTTTTTGTTCAACCATTCAAATTAAACGTTACAATCTGCACTTGAATTCTGTTGTAGAGGTTTCATTTCAAATCCAATGTGGTGGCATGCAGAGCCCAACTCGCGGAAATTGTGTCACTGTCCAAATATTTCTGGCCCTAACTGTATGTGTATGTGTGTATGTGTGTGTGTGTATGTGTATATGTGTATGTGTGAGTGTGTATAAGTGTGTGTGGGTGTGTGTGTATATGTATGTGTATGTGTGAGTGTGTGTATGTGTGTGTATGTGTGAGTGTGTGTGTGTATGTGTGTGTGTGTATATGTATGTGTATGTGTGAGTGTGTGTGTATGTGTGTGTATGTGTGTATGTGTGTGTATGTGTGTGTATGTGTGAGTGTGTGTGTGTATATGTGTGTATATGTGTGTATATGTGTGTGTATGTGTTTGTGTGTGTGTGTGTGTTTGTAAGTGTATGGGTGGGTGGGTGTGTGTGGATGGGAGGCTGCAGTGGCTGGGGCTGGCTGCCAATATAAGACCCCCCCCCCCCCCCGAAAATAAGACATGGTGCTACTTTTGGCGCCCAAAAAAATATAAGACACGGTCTTATTTTCGGGGAAACACGGTAGATTTTGGGAGAGAGACTGTCCCTAACTACATGTGGCTCACACTCCCATCTGCTATCTAATTTACTGGTATGTTGATTGCTCTTTAGTCACACTTAATTCCCTGACTGTAAAGGCTTAGTTCTGGCATGGAGGTCAATTTTTTGCTTCTGTCTTTGTTGAGCCTTTTCAATTCTAGAATACACAATTTCTTTGGCATCTTCCAAGCATCTTTTGTGCTCTTTGATCCAATGAGATTGAGAAAGGAGATGTTCTTACTCTGGTTTGGAGATATCCAGAGCAATGATAAAAACTTACTGTTTGAGTGTCCATGCCTCCTGAACATCAAACAGTAAGTTTTTATCCAGTGGAGCAGTGTGTAGTATTATTGTAGAGATACACTAGCTCCGGGAGAAGTCTTGGAACGTCAGATAGCTTGTGTGGATGAACAGTCTTGTCCTTGAGCATGCTGATTAGGGCTTGGTTCATCTTACCACACAGACATTTTTCCTGGGGATGATAGGTCTCAGCTTTTTGCCATTGTATAGTGCACACAGTTCCTTAAACAACTAAGACTCAAAGGCCGCATGCTGATTGTTGAGAATCTTTCTAGGGCTCCCATACAGTAAGATGAAAATTTTCCACAAATTGGTCACAGCAGTTTGGGCAGTAAGGTCTCTTACAGGAACGCCCCCCACAAACTTTGTATAGTGGTCAATGACAGTCATAGCATATGTATACCCAGAGGTAATGGGTTCCAGTTTGACATGGTCAATGGCTACAAATTCCAAGGGGCTGTTGCTCACAATGGGGTGAAGAGGAGCATGCTGATTATGTCTTTCACCCCTGGCCACAGCACAGTTAGAGCAAACCTGACACTAAGTCTCGATGTTAACTCTCATGTTGATCCAATAGAATAGTCGCTGTTTGCCTCTGCCTTCTGGATCCCAAAGTGACCAGACTGGTTGTTATATATATCCAGAACCATTTTAGCATCCCTCCTGGGAACCATCATTTGAAAGATTCTCTCATAAGTGACTGGATCCAAGGTTTTTCTATACAATATGCCCTGCTGTAGAAAATGCAGTTTTCTCTGTTGCCAGTGGCATTCCATTCTCCAAATTCTTTCTGACACCTGTCCACTGGAAAAGTAATCCAGTAATTCTCCAATGACTCTGCCAGAACTCCTTTTCAGTGGGAGGCAGAAGATCACCTTGCTTGGAAGTATTAAAAGTCCTAGGAATCTGCTGTCTGATTTGTAGGGCCACCTGGCGGCCGACTCAGGTTAAAAATGCAGCATCTCCACATCTTTGCGTTCTGTCCGAGCAGGCAGACTGGACAATGGACAATGCGTCAGCATTACCATTGGCCTTCCCTGCACAGTATTTTATAATAGAGCTGAAGTTGGCCAAACGGGAGGCCCCTCTCTGTTACAGAGCTTCCAGATAGGCTGAATTTAGATACGCTAACAATTTGTTGTCTGTGTATGTGGTGAATGCTGATGCAGCTAGATAGTCTTTAAATGCCTCAATCACTGCCCAGACCAAGGCCAGGTATTCCAGTTTGAAGGAGCAATAGTTCTGATCGTTTTTCTCGGGTTCTTTTAATGAGTGACTGGCATAGGCAATAACCCTTTCAGTTCTAGCCTGCATCTGGGAAAACACTGCTGCTAAGTATTTTTGCTGGAGTCTGTATATAGGTCAAAAGGGTAAACTGTAATCAGAATACCCCAGGACTGGAGGCTCAGTCAGCATCTCTTTCAGTGCCTGGAATGTGGCTTCTCTGTCAGCAGTCCAAATCCACTGGGAGTCTGGCCTTTGACAGTCTTTAAGCTGCCCTTTTAGGAGTTCTTGGAGATGACCTGCCATCTGGGCAAATCTTGGGATAAATCTTCAATAGTAACTGGCAAATCCCAGGAAATTCTTCACTTCCTTAACTGTGGTAGGAGCAGGCCAGTTTTTTACTGCAGCTATTTTGTGTGGGTCTGGCTGGACTCCAGCAGCACTCACAATGTGGCCCAAATATTTCACTTGGAGCTTCAGGACTAAGCACTTGAAAGACTTTATCTTCAACCCATATTGGGACAGGGAGTGGAACACTTCAGTGGAACACTTCTGCTAGATGTTGCAGATATTACTCATACATCCTGGAGTACACTATAACATCATTAAGGTATAGAAGAACTGTTTCAAAATTTCAATGTCCAAGATACCTTTCCATCAGTCTCTGAAAGGTCCCTGGTGTATTACACAGCCTGAATGGCATGTAGTTGAAAATAAAGAGGCCAATTTGTGTTGTGAAAGCAGTTTTCTCTTTGTTTTCAGGGGCCATAGGGACTTGTCAGTTACTGCTGGTCAGGTTTAAAGCAGAAAAGTAGGCCGTTGACCCAAAAGCTTTGAAAGACTTCTGTCTGAGGGAAGAGTTAAGCATCTTTATGATTGGTATTCTTAATTTTGTGATAACCCACAAACAATTTTATTTTTTCCATCTTTCTTCTTTGTGAGGACCAGGGGGTGGCTCTGTGGCTATCCCAAATCATATTAGCTGTCCTGGACCATTTTCTTCTTCTCGTGACGCCAAAAGAGAGGTTTCAAGGAGATCTTCTTGGAGGACATTATACAGACTGAATACAGCATAATATTTCTTCAGGTCCACTGGTTGGTCCCCTAGATTAATTAAAGTAATGGGTACTTGTCCTCTAGACACTGTAACTAGGCTTCTTTTGGCTAGGACAGGTAGTACATCCCAAAAGACTAGAGGCTCAACATGGGTATGGTAGTTTTTTCCCCATAATCCCAGGCTCTGCACCAAACCAGAGTCTCTGTCCCAGGTTGTAACAGGACTGGTTGAGCATTCTTGATCAGCATATTTGCCCTTTTTGTTGCTAAACATCTATTGAGTCCCTAACACTTGCATGATCTCATGGATAGCTGATTAAGTGTCTTTGGGTACCTTCGGCAAAGGTAGTCATAGGGCTTTCCGCACTTCAGTATAGCAGCTTTGACCTAGAATCACTGGAAATGTATCATGTTCTGCGACTTGGCTTACTACTAATCCTTGCAGTGGGAGTTTGGTCTCTCCAATCTGAAGTGTGGGTTTCCAGTAGCCATGTATGGCTACTGGCTTTCCCTTTGGTAGCTGTGATGTTCAGTCAGGCCTTTGGAGGTTGTTTCAGTTGGGCTACTTTTCGGCAGTCTTCATATGCCGTTTTCCGGATAGTGGTCATTTGAAACCCAGTGTTAAATAAGGCAGGAAAACTCACTCCATTAATGCTGACTTCAACTATGGGGTCAGAACCCATGTACTTTGGCACCAAGGTTGGATCTATTGGGTTTAAGGTCTCTCCTCCTGAGGGGTGTCCTGCTGCCTCAGGGGATAATCATTTAACTGCCAGCAATACTCTTATCTCAGTGACCAAGTCGATGGCAGAATTCACAATCTAGCCTTTGGGTACTCTTGTACAAGGTATCCAAAGACCTCTTTGGGGTCAGCATCTGTTATATATTGATCCTTGAGGTGGCCATTTGTATTCTAATCTTGGAGGATCCTGTCTTCTCCATCTAGAGGGGTAGTCCTGTTGATCCAACCACTTCATCACCTTTTCCAGGTTTCTGGTGAGATGAGAGACTTGACCAGCCAGGGTGGATTCATATTCTGAAGGTGGAGCCAAGGCTCCTTGCTCAACAATATGGCTTGAAAAGGGGGAACTCTGCGGTAGGCTTAACCTTTTCATCTTCCTAGGTCTCAGACTAAGGTTTCTCCTCCAGGACTTATATGGCCAATTCTTTGAATTCCAGGTAAGAGGTACCTGGATGCTGGATAGACAACATTTTTAATTTAAACTTCAGAGACTTGTCCAACCTACCTATAAATTGTTCTTGAAAAGCCTGATCTTGACCTTAAGCTTCTCGAGGGTCCATATGGATGATTGCACTCAAGGCATCCTGCAGTGACAGGGCAAACATGCTGAGGGACTCTAGGGTTTTTGTCTTCCCAAAAAATGCTTCTTCAACGCTGAAGTGGTCCTTGATTTAAAAGTATATGCAAAAGAGAGAAAATAGGAAGCGCATATGAAGGACAGTAAAACGATGAGTGTTAATTAAGGGCCAATTGCCACACACCTAATGGGGTTGTGCACCGCTGCAGAACCCCAGTTAATGTGTTGGTGAGGGAGCAGACCCCCCGATGTGCTGAGATTAATCTTCACTGCAGCTGGCCTCGCCAATTCCTCCGGAGGTGATCACGTGACCTGGAAGCCGGACGTGCGTCACCGCAGGTCCTTGAGTGGGCGCTCTGCTCATAGGGAATGCCAGCTCCTTTTGCTCTGCTATAGATTTAATTCCCAAGCTGCTACAGCAGCTAGTCCTTCATGGGGAAAGGAGATATAAGATGGATTGTAACAGTGGTCTATGGAGCACTAGGATAGGGATGGAAAATTGACAAGGGTTTTTATGAATTAACAGACCTTATTGATCCTCCATATGCCACAACACGTTTCAACAGACAACCTGTCTTCATCAGGTGGTACACAGGATAATACATAGGAAGTGACATTTATAGGGGTTGATTTAACAATCATTGGGCCACTAATCAAACAAAATTAACCCAATAATAGCCACACCAGATAAATGCAAAACAAACATATAGTGCTCTAACCTATGACCTTAAAAACATTAAAAATTACAAAACTAACGTACGTCCATAAAATTGCATAAAATATGATAAAAACATTTGTGACATGAAAAAAGAAAAGAATTTTAGCTACAAAATTGAATAAAAGTTATCTTTACGACACCTAAAGACCATGATACACAGAACAGACCTTTGCAAATTTTATGTGTCAAAAATTGTTCTTAACCAACTTCTAATAAATGGAGATTTTATGAAGAATTCAGAGTGCTAAGTTCCTAAACTCGCTGGATAAATTTTGATGTATATGAAGAAAAAGTGTTTCAGCTCACCAAATATTCATCCAAATGAGGTCACTCCGAAGGTAGCTGGGTGCAGTCCACGGACATGGAGATCCCGATTCCCAGGTGAATTAAAAGTATACACCAAAAAAAGGGAAGTCCAGTCACCAGCAATATGGAGGAATATTAGGCTATCATATTAAAAACCTTTATCCTTTATTGTAGTTACATAAAACTATCTTGCTTACACCATTTCAGACCACACTGGGTCCTTAGTCATAGCAAAATCTTTTGCTAAGACTAAGGAACCTGTTAACTACAATAAAGTATAAAGGTTTTTAACATCATAGCCTAATATTCTCTATATAACACGCCATATTGCTGGTGACTGGACTTTCCCTTTTTCTGGTCTATATGTTATAGTGACATGAACGCAGTAGATAACCCCCCAAAAACGATTGCAAAGTTTCACTTTTTTTCCTACTTCACCACACTTGGAATTTTTTTCCCACTTACTATTACATCATATGATAAAATGGATGGTGCCATTCAAAATGACAACTCATCCCATTAAAGAAAAGCCGTCATACGACTATATCGACGGAACAATCAAAAACGTTCTGGCTCTTGGAGAAAGGGGAGGAAAAAACAAAAGCATCGAAACGAAAAATCGCCTTGTCCTTACGGAGTTAATTATTTGGCTTGGAACTGTTTAATAAAAATAATATTTTTGATTTGTAGGTCTAATTTATAGTATCATATTTGAGAACTGCACTTATAGAAAATACTTCTCTGGAGCACATAGTTTCGTTGTTTACTAGAACTGCTTGTGATGCTGAAACAGCAAATCACTTGAATGTAAGCCAAATCCTACAAGTGGTGTCATTATTTTGGCAACATGATCCTCTCTGTTTTCAAAGCTTGTTCCATACTAGTAGACATTTTTCCCTCTTCACTAAATCTTCATTTGTCTAAATGCATTTTGGCTCAAGTTCCCATTCATTTCCTTTCATCCTGTTATAGCATCCATTAACACAGATGTTCGGCAGTCATCATTTCAACCTGAAAGAAACTTTTTTGTAAAATGTCGAATTTGGCTATAAAACAAGCTTTTAGACTCTAAGTGCCTTATTACAAAAGGATGTATCATTTTCTGAGCAATTATCTCGTTCAGGCTTTGAGAATGTTAACAGTATTTTGGCATATTATTAGTCAACATATTCTATCTGGGGCTTTTGCCATGATTTTTGTATCGCATTATTATTCGACTTCTGCCCGCACATGAATAAACATGAAAATAATGAAAAAGACAGGTCAATGTAACATTAGAATATGAAAACATGATTGCTTTTTTAATTCTGGAAAATAATACATGATTACAGTGAGTAATGCTTAATTACAAGGGAAGCTTTACATGTTGGTGAATTAAAATGGGAGAAGAAAACAAAGTAGCACTGTTATAAACAAAATATAGAAGTAGTTGTGTACGCCATAAAAGACAAGGCATGTCTAATTAATAGCAAAAATAACTTGAGAAGAGTAGACGTAATTATGTGAAAACATGACATATGTTAATAGGTTGGGAATGGTGACTTCAAAGTTTGACAGTTGTTTTCAAACCTATCTCCATAGTGTCTAACTAAAAAATCTATCCAAAAAATTATTCTCCTTTTCAAATAAGTATTATAAACAAAAATCTAAAAAAAAAATGGCTTCACCCAGTGTTGGATGAAATGTAACATCCAATGGAAGAGCTTGGCAGTATGTTATAGTCAAATATCTAAATGGGGAATTTTAATTTTTAAAGAAGAAAGCCTAAGGCTGGAATCACAGCGTCCATGTGATATACGACTAAGTCGGACGTGTCACGGATGAGTAACTTGGAATGGCTCTTCACTGTCAGAACGGAAGCGTCAGCTGCTTGTGTTTATAAGCAGCTCCACACTTCCGTCCTGACAAGGAAAGGCCATTTCAAGTTACTCATCAATGACACGTCCGACTTAGTCGTATATCACTCAGACAGTGTGATTCCACCCTTAAATTGAAACACATCCTACAATTCCTAGACCAGAAATTGGCTACTATTCTACAAGACCACTCAATTCAGATTGTAAAGTTAATATTTATGATTAAAGAAGAGTGGACCCATGGATGTTTGGGTGTGCTTGCTTTGACCCGACTTTCAAAAAAATGTTGGTTCCGGAACCGTACTTGACCAGAACTTGACACCAGACAAAAGAACCCATACAATTCAATGGAGACCTGAATTTCTGTGCTGAAAAATGGCTGTTAAATGTTCGTAGTAAGAGCTAGGGGGCTGTAAATGGAAGCAAAATGGGGTTAGAGCAGGAAGATTATACATGTTATGTTTCATTGAAAATAAGACAGCAGACAGACTCATTTCTGGCCTGCTGATTAAATTTACATGAATATTCCCTGCTTCTTGCACCTGCCATTTGTGCCAGCATCTCTGATAGTCAAATCCAGCCACTTAAAGAAACAGACAGCACTCACCAAATGACAGGCAGAGCTTCATTTATTAGACATGGCTAAAATCACATGGACATGGCAACAGCATGAAGGATGACAGCAAAACGAACAACGGATGTTTCACACTACACTGCGCTTTAACGGGTTCATACTCTTTTTCACTAGATCTGATTGGCAGTCAGACAGCTGTACTAGTGTAAAAAGAAATAAATGACATGGGTTGCAACCCATATTTGAAAACCTAACGCAGGTAAAACAGATAGAAATGGGCTGCAACCCCCAGTGGATGGCTTTACCTTGGCTGGTTATAAAAGATAGCAGGGATCCCATGCCATTTTTTACAATTATTTGAAAAAATGATTTTAAAAAATGGTGTGGGGTCCACCATTTTTGACAACCAGAAGACAGTTGGAGGTTGATATTATCAGGGTAGATGCACATCTGTAAACTGGAGAAATTATCACTTTCTGTGGATGCCGACGCTCGCTGGACCCCGCCATTGCAATGCATTGGAAGTCCCTTGTTCATATCACAGGACCTCTGGTGCCAGCAAGAAACATTGTGATCCCCCGTGGTGCTTTGGATAGTGCTGTCAGTCATTGACAATGCAATCCAAAGGGTTAACAGTACCAATCAGATCACTGATCTGATCGGTAGTGTTAAGGGGATGTCACACACGTCGATATCGCTGTCAATGTCGCTCATACGTCACGGATTTTCAGTCGCTCAAGCGACGTAAAAGTGACGCAGGAGCGACATTGAAGCGTGTGACCAAGCGATGCAACCAGCGATATGTCGCTGATCGCCGATCGCAGGTTTCACTGCCAAATGTAAAACCTGTCGCTCATTGCTCAGTAGACCTTGTGCATCGCTGCGTGTGACACTAAACTCAGCGACGTATTTTCTATTTTGACAACGTACAAGCGACTAAATAAAATCGCTCGCAAGATGGCGACATCACCGCATCGCTGGGTCATATTGACGCGTGTGACATCTTACCTGCGATAATTCCACATCGCTCAGGCGATTAATAATTTGTGACGCATGAGCGATATCACGGGCGACATTGACACGTGTGACAGGCCCTTTACTACACATGTCAGCTGATCAGATCATCTGACATATGTGGAGGATGATGTGAGGTCAGCACATTAGGTTGCATCAGAGGGAGGGACACGGTCAAGGGCGTACTATTAAGCCTTTGGTCATGAAAAAGTGAAAAGATTGGTCAAATGACTCCCTGAAATTACTTCTGACAGTAAAACTGGTGCTGCTAATGTTTCTACGCTGACGACTCTATTGCTCCCTGGATGAAAGTGTAGATCTGTGATGCATACTGTGTCACTCACTGCTGTGTTGGGGAAAACTAGTCCTAAGATTGTCTACAAGCTTTTTTGATACTCCAGCTTGCATGTGTCCCTGGCAATCCAGTAGTCTTCACTAATTCAAATCCTAACAATAAGGACAGCCTGTTGCAAATTGCAAGCAGGTGCAGCAAAAAGGTGCTTATGTGTCTGATGCATCCATGAGGCCCAAGTCCTTTTTGTGTTGGTGGGGTAACAATTAAGTTTCCTTCTGCTGTCCTCTCCTGCAAACCTTGGACAACACAAAGGGGAATATTATTTTTCATCTCCTGACTGTTCTGTGCCCATCACCTCTTCATCCTCATCCTCTGCCATTTATTCCTCAGCTCCTGCACCTTCTCTTACAGTTTGTCTGTTTTCATGAGCTCCCCCTCTTGTCTCTGTACTCCACACCACTGCGTCACCCAGTTGTGCAAAGAGAGCCCGGACCTTTTAGATATTGGTACCCCTTCTGCCTCCTCCTCTTCTTCCTCCTTCTCTTCCTCTGGAATCATCACCTCATCCCGCAGACTATTCAAAGCCCCAGCATGTAGATGACTGGAATATGTATGCTGATGATGGCATCGTCAGTGCTAGGGATAAGAGAGTAGTGAAATATTCTGACTTGCTATACTCATAACGAGTAGGTCCTAATACTCGGGTACTCGTTACAAGTCCAATGTAAGTCAATGAGAAATGCGAGTACTTTCGCAGTGTATTTATATACACTGCGAAAGTGAAATAATTGTTAATTGGTCAATCAGATGGCCGGTAGCAAGCAGGTGGTGTATGACATCACACACCACTTGATCGCTACAGGCCATCTGATTGGCCATCAGACTTAAGGTCCTGGCAGCCCATCAAATTTATTCTTTTTGGGTCCCGGGACAGCTGTCGGATAGGTGAGTACCGTATTGTTTGCTTTATAAGACGCTCCTGATTATAAGACGCACCCCCAATTTTGGTGAAGGAAAAGAGAAAAAAAATATTTTTAATGTTAAATGGGGCCTGTCTTATAATGCCAGTGTCCGTCTAACAAATCATATAGGATATATGTCCCACATAGCCCCCTCATCCTGGTACATGGTCCCTCATCCTGGGATATAGCCCCCCATCCTAGAATTAGCCCCCTTAATCTGGATATGGCACCCTTATATTGGATATAGCCCCCTTGTGCTGGCACGCATCCCCAATTGCAGGTACACGTCCTCCATTGCAGGCACACGTCCCCCATTGCAGGCACACATCCCCCATTGATGGCACACGTACCCCATTGCAGGCACACGTCCCCCATTGCAGGCACACGTCCCCCATTGCAGGCACATATCCCCCATTGATGGCATACATCCCCCATTGATGGCACATGTCCCCCATTGATGGCACACATCCCCAATTGCAGGCACATGTCCCCCATTGCAGGCACACGTTCCCCATTGCAGGCACACATTCCCCATTGCAGGCACACGTCCCCCATTGCAGGCACATGTCCCCCATTGCAGGCACACATCCCCCATTACAGGCACACGTCCCCCATTGCAGGCACACATCCCCCATTGATGGCACACATCCCCCACTGCAGGCACACGTCCCACATTGCAGGCACACATCCCCCATTGCAGGCACACATCCCCCATTGATGGCACACCTCCCTCATTGATGGCACACATCCCCCATTGATGGCACATGTCCCCCATTGATGGCACACATCCCCCATTGCAGGCATACGTCCCCCATTGATGGCACACGTCCCCCATTGCAGGCACCCATCCCCCATTGCAGGCACACGTCCCCCATTGCAGATACACGTCCCCTACTGCAGATACACGTCTCCTATTGATGGGACATGTCCCCTATTGAGGCCCCCCCCACGTAATACACCCACCCCCTCCATATGCTGCCCCCTCCTCCATTAAGAAGATGGTCCCTCGCCCTGCACTCCCCCCATCATTAATATGCCTCCCACGCTGGCCGGCAGCAGATAAAATTAAAAAAAGCCTCCTTTCTCACCCTCCGGCGATAAGCGATAAGCTCACAGCATCACCGCCGATCCCTGGTCTCCATGGTGCTCGGCTTCTTCCACTCATGTGATCGGGCGATGATGTCATCGCTGTATGCCCGATCACATGAGCGGAAGAAGCCGAGCACCATGGAGACCGGGAGTCGGTTGTGACGCTGTGTGCTTATCGCTTATCACCGGAGGGTGAGTAAGGAGGCTTTTTTTAATTTTATCCGCTGCCGGCCAGTGTGGGGGGCATATTAATGATGGGGGGAGTGCAGGGCGAGGAACCATCTTCTTAATGGAGGGGGAAGCATCATATTATGGGGGCGCAGCATATTGAGGGGGTGCGTGTATTATGTGGGGGGCCATATGCAGGACACGGGGTCATATGGAGGTGGTGCAGAGAGAGCAGGGGGTGAGTGCAGGCTCATTTAATATGCACTGCTCCCCCCCGTCCATCTCTCAGTGCAACTTCAGCATTGAGAGGTGGACAGCGGCAGTGCATATTAAATGAGCGGGAGCAGGAGATCTCCCTGCTCTCTCTACAGCCCCGCAGCCAGCCGGCTCCAGCCCCACACATGCTCCAGAGCTGCCCCCCAGCCTCACCTGCAGTCCATATTCGGATTATAAGATGCACCCCCCACTTTCCCCCAAAATTTGGGTGAACAAAAGTGCGTCTTATAATCCAAAAAATACGGTATGTTATTTTTTTTATTTTTAACACCTTTTATTAACAATTATTTTACTTTGCAGTGTATATAGAAGCACTGCGAAAGTACTCACATTTCTCGGGGGCTACGACGAACATCATCTTTCAGAAACCATCTCTATGCACCTGGCAAAATGGCATAATTTCTGTGGCCAACATATTGGAGATGGTGAAGTTCAAGCTCTTTGCTTTGGGATGTGTAGGAGGAAATAATCTTTTAAGAGACCACAACTGCGGGACAGCTCTGGTGAAAGAGAGTGGAGTAGGGTGCACCCGACAAACTGCTGCACTGCAAGGGAGGTGCAGGCAGAGATGTTATGGTGGGTTGACAAAGAAGTGGTGCACTTGGTGTCTGAGATCAGTCAAAAACAGCAGGCATGTCCATTTTTGTTACAGCTGAAAAGCTTTCACTCGCCCTGACTGTAGCGGTAAACAAGTGGAGATTCTGCAGTCGGAGACCTGTTGGACAACACTTTACATGGTGACGGACGAGGAAGAAGCAGCAGATGTGGTTGATGTTGTGAATGGAGATCAGTGAGGACCACTAATCCCTGTTTTAGCACAGTAAATTTACCAGAATAATACATGTTGTTGAGCCATGTGTCAGTTCATACATGTAGTAATCAAATTGTTGTGTTTTTGACTCTAGTGAGGGATTTTTTTTTATATACTTTGCAAATAACATGAGATGGGAGAAAAAATAAACATCAGCTCACCAAATGTATCTGAATACTCCATGGCAGAATAAGGTGTGGTGCACGGGCCAGTCTAGGTTTAACAAGTAATTCATAAAAGGCAGGAGTCCAGCACCACATATATGCAATGGAGGATATCAGGCTATGTGCATTAAATATAAACTTTATTGGAATCCATAAAATTCCATGTACGTGGTGCTGGACTCCTGTCTTTTCTGGATAACATGAGTTGGGTAATCTTTTGCAGTCTCAAAAAAGGCTCAGGCTCAGGCCTTGCTGCCCCTGACAACTGCAGATGAAAATCCCTGCAGTCCAGAGCCAGAGTTGTGGCTGAGGATGCTGTGCTTGCCATGGTTGCAGCACTCAGTCTTTGTGCGGGAATACACAATCTAACCTCCTTTCTTTCCTCGTCTTCCTCCTTCTCCACTTCCTCAGCTGAGCAACTCGGCTGCATAACTCTGGATTGATTCCAAATGGGCTCTTGAACTTCACAATCATCCTCTCTGTTGTCCAACTCCTTGCCCTGAGAGTCACCCTCCCCCTCTTTCTTCCCTGAACGCACAGTACAGTGCGAGTGCTCCTTTTGTATCTGAGTCATAATCATCATCCCCTCCACTCCTCAGAGTTATTCTCTGGTGACGAGGGTCTGGATTCTGATCAGATTCTACTTTGTCCGTCCCCAGATCCAGCTCCAAAAGGCTTCGGTGCAGATGTTTTCCTCCTCTGGAGTATGCAAATATTTGGAGCAGACATCTGATGCCCATGGAATAGAATGTGTGAACATCTCTGCAGAATCACCCGTCTGTGTTGTCTCACGAACAGTTGTGCACTTAGAGAGTTGTGACATAGGGTGAAACATGGGTAAGTGGGGCGCCATCTCTAAGGACTATACTGTGCGTGATATTGAGGTGGAGGAACAGGAGGACAGGCCACTTGATGCAGCACTTGCCATGAACTGTAGGAAGAGCTCTTTCTGGGCGTCATCCACAACTTGTATTGCTCTGCTGCTGCCAAACAAGGAGACAAAAATCTGCACCTTCAAACAAAATACACACTAAAAAAGATGTAATGCGCACAATATGTTTTTTTATGCGTATTTGGTGTGAGAAGGTGCAGATTTTTGTCCTGCGTGTGTCATTTATGCTAGTTAGACCTCAGAAACAGGGCTTGTGCCTTATGTTAATGTGTCTAAATGTGATTAAAATGTATTGGCAGCATGTACAGTATATAATATGTGGGAACCTGAGGAGGGGCTACATGATTGTGTAAAAACTACTACTTTATTATAAACAGTGTTTGAAGTCCCGTCGGCTTTCGCAGCCAGAGTGGGGACTTCTCTGATTCTTCTACGCAATTTGCATACGAGTGCGAGCTATGCCTATTCTGAAAGATCTCTACGCACTGAACGGTCAGATACCTACGACCCCCCAAAAACTAACATGACCTTTTCTTGGATGGATCTCTTTCCCAGGAAAAAAAACTCAGCATTTTCTTTTCACTGCAAAAATGGATGCAAAAAAAGGATAAAAAACGGTATGTGTGGATGAATCCTAATAAGTGAAAATGGATGGTGTAATTTGTTGTGCAATTTTTATTTTAAACCGTATGTGGTGGAAAACTACTGTTTGGGTGAATGGCAAGGATTAGAAGAAAAAGGAGCACCATTTGACTTTTGGAGCGCAGAATTTGCTTGAATAGATAGATGATGTCATGTCACGATTGCACAGCCCCAAATTTGCCTAAACATTTGAAACCTGCCACAAATGACCCTATTTTGTAAATAACACTCCTCAAAGAATTTATCAAAAAGAGTGGTGAGAGCCTTGAACCTCAGGTGTTTCGCAGAATTTTATAATTTTGGGCTCTGATGATGAAAAAGTATTGTATTTTTTCTCAAAAAAAATATTGTTTAAACCCCCATTTTTCATTTTTACAAGGATAACAGGAGAAAATGGACCATACAATTTGTTGTGCAATTTCTCTTGTGTACATTGATGTCCCATATGTGGAGGAAAACTACTATTTGGGACACAGCAGGACATAGAAGGGATGTGGAACTATTTGAATTTTGGAGCGTCATTTTTGCTGGAATAGATTGTGGGTGCCATGTCATATTTGCAGAGTCGCTGACATGCTAAAACAGCAGAAACCCCCACATGTCACCTCATTTTGGAAACTACACCACTCAAAGAATTTTTCTGGCAGTGTACAGAGCATATTTAACCGTAAGGTGATTCATAAATTTGTATAACATTTGGCTGAGTAAATGAAAAATTACAATTTTTCTAATAAAATGTTGTTTTGGCCCCACGTTTTTAACTTTCAAAACAGGTAATTGAAGAAAAAGAATGGTTCAATTTGTTGTGCAATTTTTCCTTAGTATGCAATTACTGCACATGTGATCGAAATCTACTTTTGAGGCACAATGAAAAGCTCAGAAGGAAAGGAGCACCACATTACAGTTTATTTTACTGGAATATTGTCACAGTATTATCACAATATTATTGTCACAATATTGTCCATCAGGAGCATGAGGTGAACAGAGAAGAGGAGAAAGTGGAAAAGGAAAAGGTCCTTTTTTCCCAGCCATTTGTATCACCCCCACCAAAGGCCTTCAACTGGGACAACACCATATCGGGACCCCTACCCCCTCCAATCAACCATCTGCAAGGGGAAAAAAACACTTTGGCACAGCACTTTTGAACTCTCATAGACTTTGCTGGCTTCAGGATAGACATGCAGATTCTAAAAATCTGCTTCAAAACAAACATCAACAATATACCATGGACACAGGGCCTTACCACAATATAGTGGGTTCACATTCACAGAAAGCATCCCGCATATGCTGTGAGAGCAGGCATGCAAGCACTGGTGAGAGTGTGAAAAGCAGTGCCATCACAAACATTAGTGCACTTCAGATTCGAGGGGTCACACTAGGGTTATCCTGCAAGTTTGAACTGCGCTGCACTCCCTGACGTCACCGCTCCTCACTCGCATTGTCTCACCATTCCGGCGAGATATATCCGTAACGTCTCGTGAAATATTGCAGCTCTCACAAGACAGCTAGATTTACGAGTGCTGACACCACTGAGGTTATCTCAGGTCACGCAGCGGGATTCCCTGCTGTAGAATACCCTCTGTGTAACCTGAGACAACCTCAGGGAAGTCATGAGGATGTCTGAGGTTCATGAGGGGGTCCAGAAGCATGGTGAGTGTGACAGTGGTGCTGAAGCTTGCTAATAGTGTAGGAAAATAATGTCTGTTCCAAAACAGTGGGGGTACGCTGTAAACCAGTTTGAGCTGTGTTTGGCAGCTTTTGTGCTCCTTTGAAGGTGTTTTCTAGCCCCTGATGTTGCCTCCCATTGATTTGAATAAGGTTCGAAAGTTCGGTGAACATATGCCCGTTCGGTGAACCGAACTGAATCTGAACTTGAAAAGGTTCACTCATCTCTAGTAAAAAGCTCAGAAGGGAAGGAATGCCAAACTAAAGATTTGCTGGAATGGGTCGTGGGTGCCATGTCACAGTGGCAGAGCCTCTGAGTTGCTAGAACAGCAGAACCCTCCCATGAGTAATCCCATTTTACAAACTACATCTTTTAATGAATTGACCTAGACACACAGTGAGTATCAAAGGTGCTTTACAGAATTTTATACTATTGAGTGATGTAAATACTTATGTGCTGCAAAAAATGAGAAAAGTATTCTAGGAGTAATACCTTTATTGACTAACCAGAAGAATTATGTTAACAAGCTTTCAGAGCTCAAAAGGCCCCTTTATCAGGCTATATAACAAAAGAATTACTGAGGCAACACTTAAATAGATATTACAGCAGGACATGAGGTGATGCTAAGTAGAGATGGACCAAGGAAATTAAATTAAGGTCTTTGTTACTAATATAGCTGAAGTAGAAGTGGTCTTTTAAAGATTTGAAGATGAAGACCTTCTTGTGCAGGTGTGAACTGTGTCCATATAATTAGTCATGAACCCATGTGTTAAATTGAGTCCCATTCTTAGAGACTGGAACATTCTTATGAGTTTGAATTCCCAGATTTTTCTTTCTCTATCATTTTTACAACAACCTTTCAATATTAGGAGTTTTAAGTCTGCCATAATATATCCAGATCTACAGAAGTGTATTCCTACAGCCGTGTCCAGCTCATTTTTTATCGTATGTCTATGTAGATTCATCCTTGTTTGTAGTTTTTGTTTGGTTTCACCAATATATGTCCCTGCACTGCACCTTGTACATTGTATCATGTACATCACATTGGAGGAAGTACCATACATGAAAAAAAGTTAATGATCCTATAAGTCATGGCTTGTTTTGAGTATGTGAACTGTACCTGTTGGGACATTTTTGGGACATAAGTATTTACATCGATTTTTCTGGCTAACACGGTACCACAATATTATTTGATATTGCACTTCGTATACCATTGAGTGGTAAAGAAAAAAAATAATTTACATTTTTAACACTAAAATTCAGTTTTAGCCCCAGAGTTTACATTTTCACAGTGTGAATAAGTTAAAATAACACCAAATTTGTTACAAAGCAATATCCAATAGGTACCCAATAGTACTGTTTAGTCACATAGCATAACTGTTGGAGAGCAGATTTTCCCAGAATAGTTTGTAGGTGCCATTTGCAGAGCCCCTAAGTACCAGTAGAGCATAATTTTCTTTCAAGTGTTCTCTTTTTGGAAGCTACACCACTCTCGGAATTCATTTACAGGTGTAATGATGATTTTTTACTCCATGGGTAATTTCCAGAAACAAGCAGGAGATGTTGCTAAATGAAATTGCAAATATTCCATTGCACTGCCAAGTATATTGTAGTGCCTGTTCACTGCAGTGCCTATACATTGTATCCAGCTTGCACTTCTGGAGAAATGCACCAACTGGGTCTCCTTACAACTGTACTGAGAAACATGTTGACGCTAAATGTGGTTTAGGTACACTGTCAGGCAAGGAAGGGAGGAGGGCATTAAGGATTTGGAAGTGGAGATCTGGTAGGATTTCTTTTTGAGGGCTTGCAGGAAGAGACTATTTCAGCTTCTTTGTGTGACGACTGTCCACTGCAAAGGCTGAGCTGCCGGTAAGGCAGCACCTCGAGGCACTCCGAGATCCTTTACCACTATGCAGGGATTTTGATTTACAGCAAAACCCAGGAGGTAGCTGCCTATAGGTGAGCAGCAGACCAGAGTAGGGAGTCTGCCAGGAAGGGACAAGGCTAGGAGGTCAGGGAATAGACAAAGTCAGGATCCAAAAGCGTAGTCAGAAAGCAGCGTCAAAACCGGGAGGGCAGTAAAACTACAAAATTGTCAGGCGGTAGAAGGGTCAAAATCCAAGCAAGGGTCAGAGTCAATATAATGGAGCACAAACTAGATAGCTGGGAAAACACAAGAATATATCTGGTGGTTTGCAGGACCAGCCCCAAGGTATTTGAAGGGTGCGGTCCCCTCTCATAGGCTGGAGCTCAAAGCCTGATGACCTCATCCGGACCGCTTTAAGAAAGTTTTTGTATCACTATATTTTGAAAGCTATGTTTTCTTCTTTTTGCTTCTGAGAGTCATGTGAGGTCTTTTATTTTGGGAATGAGGACATTTTATTGGTACCATTTTCAGCATTTTTTTAAAAACATTTTTGTATTACAGTTTTTGGAATGCAGAATAAAAATAAAACAGCAATTCAGGAATTATTTTTTTATGATGTTCAAAGTTTGGCAAAACGATAAGATGGCTTTGTTCCCCGTGTGAGTACAATTATACTGATATCACATTTGTAGATGAAACCAGAAGTAAAAATACACTATATAAACAGACACATATGCATGTTCTTCTCACTATCTGACATGAAATCAGTATAAACCTTTCCCATTTTAGGTCAGTTAGGATTACCATAATAATTAATATTTGCTGAATACCAGAATAATAAGAAAGAAAATGTTTTAAGGCATTTTTATTACTTTCTCAAAAGTCACACGTTTACATACACTAAGCATTTTATGCCTTTAAATCATTTTGGACAGCCAATATGATGATTTTATGTGTTTGGAAGCTTCTGATAGATGTTTGCAATAAACTTGAGTTAATTAGAGACACACCTGTGGTTGTCTTTTAATGCAACCAGAAACACACTGCTTCTTTGTGCTGCATCATGGGAAAGTCTAAAGAAATCAGCCAAGATATCAGGAAGAGAAATTGTAAACTTGCACATGTCTGGTTCATCCTTGGGTGCAATCTCCAGATATCTGAAGGTACCTCGTTCATTTGTGCAAACATTTAAAGACAAGTACAAACAAGATGGGAATGGCCAGCCATCTTACTGCTCAGGAAGGAGACAAGTTCTGTGTCTCAGAGATGAACGTGCTTTGGTCTGACATGTGCATATCAACCCAAAAAGAAAAACAAAAGACAGTGTGAAGGTGATGGCAGAAGCTGGTAGAATTGTGTCATTATCCACAGTGAAACGAGTACTCTATCAACATGGGTTGAAAGGTCACACTGCCAGGAAAAAGCCATTACTCCAAAAGAAACGTAAAAAATCCAGATTAATTTTTCAAAATGCTCAGAGGAACAAAGACCTACATTTTTGGAGACATGTCCTGTGGTCTGACAAAACTAAAATTGAACTCTTTGGTCATAGTGAACATCGTTGCGTTTTGAGGAAAAAGGGAGAAGCTTGGAAGCTAACAACACCATCCCAACTGTGAAACATGGGTGTGGCAGCATCCTGTTGTTGTTTTTTTTTGTTGCAGTAGGGATTGGTGCACTTCACAAAATAAATAGCATCATGAAGAAAGAAGATTATGTGGCAATACTCAAGCAACATCTCAAGACATAAAGTTAAAGCTAGGGGGGAAACGGGTCCTCCAAATGGACATGACTCAAAGCATACTGCCAAACTGGTTACAAAGTGGCATATGGATAACAAAGTGAATGTTTTGGAGTGGCCATCACAAAGCCCTGATTTCAATCCTATTGAAAATTTATGTGCAAAACTTAAAAGGCAGGTGCGAGCAAGGCGACCTACAGACATGACTCAGTTACCCCAGTTATGTCAGGAGGATTGGACTCTAATTCCTATGAACTATCGTGAGAAGCTTGTGGAAGGATATCCAAAATGTTTGACCCAAGTCATACAGTTAAAGGGCAATGGTACCAAATAATAATGAAATGTATGTAAACTTGTGACTTTGCAGAAAGTAATAAAATGTCTTAAAGCCTTCTCTCTCTCATTACTCTGACATTTGGAAAATATTAATAATTGTGGTAATCCTAATTGACCTAAAATGGGAAACGTTTATTCTGATTTCATGTCATATATAGTGAGAAAAACATGCATATGTGTCTGCTTATTCTGTATAGTGTATGCAAACTTCTAATTTCAACTGTATGTAGTTTTTTATGCTTTTCTTCTTTCACACAATAAAAATCCTTTCATACAAAAAAGAATTGTTTTTTGAACGCCATATTCTGAGAGCTATATGCTGATGGAGCGGAGTGGTGACTTGGCTTTGCAAGACGAGATTTTCTTTTCAGTGATACTAAATTTATTACATTTAGTATCACTGATTTTCTTTTCAGTGATACTAAATTTATTACATTTGACTTTTTGAAGTGATACTATATTTATTACATTTGACTTTTTGATCCTGTTTTACTCCACTTTTTGATGAAAAAGCCTTATTTTTGACAAATTAATTTATTCAATTTTGCAGTGTTCACTAAAGGGATTAACTAGAAGTGACTGGATGTGCCGATACCAAGTATGTGTACTTTTTTTTTATTTTTGTTATTGCATAAATATTCTTATTTCTTGGCATAATTTTTTTTCTTGTTCTTTATTTTGTGTTTGTTTTACTTTTTTTTACCTAGTATCTCTATGAGACTTTAACTTGTATTAGTCTGATCATTGGTCTGATGATTTTCAGTGCATTACACCTTTTAGACCATGCTCTTGACATAATCTAACAGGCCACTGTAGCTGACAGAGCAGAGGGGTAATTTTTGGACATCCTGTTGTTATGTTAACCATTATGTCCCATGATCATGGGAGTCCCGATTGGGTAAGAGAAAGAGTCCATTCCCTCTCTCAACTGTCTAAATCCTGCGATTGATATTGATCATGGCATATAGAGGGTTAAACATCCAGGGGCAGTATGGGCACCAGACCTGTCTGTGACAGCCAGAGCTATCACTTAAGCCAAGCTCCTGGTGGTGATCGTGTGTGCACAGCTTCTGTGAACATGTAATCGCTGCAATGTACAAATATGTCCATTTGTGGAAACACACTTCCCAATAGATTAAATGGGTACACCCATTATCGAAAAGAGGTTAAACCACTTTCAGTAAGTAGTAACCACTGCATACTGGAACCACCTAACGAGACTCCAAATGACAATTTGCTACTTTCTCTCAGATCATTTTAAGTATTAGATCATTAACTTGCTGATAAATGCATCCCACTCTTTAAAAGGTGCCATGGTAATGAGTTGATCAATGTTAATCATATCACCTCTCGGTGGCTTTACTTTCATTGCTGATTTGGAAAAAACAGATTGGCTCAATCTCTTCTGGCCTGAGGGCTGCATAATTACATTGAACTAAAGACCTCAAAAGGCATAAAAGAATATTAATATGTGACACTTTTATGACACAATTAAAAGTTTACTCCATAACTGCCTGATTCAAGGACTCCCACTTGTTAGGTGAATTGTGGTCCACCTCTGTATATTGGCTACCCAGAGAGAAGACTGCACAGCACAACTACACCGCATTGATTTACTCATTACTTTTCAGTCCTAATACTGAAAGGTCAAAGACGATAGAGAAATAAAAATCTTGAAATTCAAGCTAATAACAATGCTCCAGGCTTTAACAATTGGACTCAATTTAGCAGCTGGATTTATGACTCACCACATGGACACACTTCTACAATATTCTTCTACAAGAATATCTTCGGATCACTAAAAGACAACTTCCACTTTTTCTGCTTTTGTAAAAAAATATCTTAATTGATTTTATTAGTTTATCTTTATGAGGTTTATCCCCATTTTTTCCCATGTCCTGTGCTAACATCTATTTTAATATGATTTTGTCTCAATTGATTTGTAATCTTTCCTAACGAAGGGACCATTGTGCTCTGAAATCTTGCAAGTATTTTTTTGCTTAGCCAAGAAAGGTTTCACTCCTCAAATACTTTTGGCATTTTTGGACCATAAGTATTTACATTGTTTTTTGTCAAAATAATGATAGCTAAGTATCTTTATTTATATGAGCTATTACTATTTTTTCACTTATAATAAAGTATTTGCTTATTTTTGCTTTTTTTACCTGGATGCTTCATAGCTGCAGGGCATCATGAGGAATCCTGCCTGGACATGACTGGCATCAGTAGCCCGGTCTGTGACTCTTCAGCAGTGGGTGAATTGGAGATGTGCACTACAGAATCGAATTGCAAACTGTTCAAGTTTACAGGGACCTGTACATTTCAGGAAATTCTACTTAACCGATTCAAAGCAGATCGTTCCCAACATCTCTACGCAACACCTTTCTTGGATGGATATTACTTGTCAGATGCAACACATATACTTCTGTCTCCAAATGGTAGCAGGTGTACACTGTGGTCTATATACCTCCCCTGTGGAGTATGTCATACCTTACACGGGGTGTCCTTACTTTTTCACTTTAGGTATGTTTTAAAAGAAAATGAAAAAGCACCCAATTATTGTTTTAGTCCTAATTGGGTTCTGTTCATGTAAAGGTCTAATTGTAAAAGGAATAATGACATGTAAATCCACAATAAAATGTCTCCGGGGTAAATGATCCTGCATTTATGTCCAGTGCATATTTGAGGAGAAAGGAAATAAAAGCATAATTTCTGAAGTAGCTAGCTTAAGTACATTAAAATGAATATAATTGGCACCGCTGGCGTGATGCAGAACTCGTCAGTAGAATGCAAATAGCAGCTAGTCACTTGATCACCATGTAGTGCTTTTTCAAGCTGTTATTCCATTATAATCTATCTTCATGCTGATAGTATATTGAGTACATCTCACTGCGATGGTAATGTCTGTCATTAAGCCAGAACAAATAGATCCGTGTTTTCACCACACATTGACAAATAAATTAATACTTGGCTTCATGTAATATGTTTACTTCAGATTTCAAGCCAGACTGCTTTTAGCAATTAGAGTTGCCAAGGGAACAAGATAAACAGGTGATTTCAGAAATTACTTACCGTCTATTCAAATCAATAATCTAATTTCATTGTGAAATAGAATTGAAAATGTTATACTGTAAATTATTTTGCATGTGACGTAGTTGAGGAACACTTTGCTTTATTTTCTATTTTCAAATTTATTTTTCTTCGTATTCTGTTGGACAGTTCATCTTATATATAATTGCCTTGTGGCCACATCCGTCCGGTTGTAGCGCTATGTCGGTTCCGGTGGCCACAAGGCAATTATACACCCACTTGGGTGTAACAATATGTCATCCGCTGGCGGTAGTTCGGACTCCCACACACAACCGCCGGCGGAACCCTGGCACCGGCACCCCACCACCGTCTACCCCCCTTTGTCCTCCCCCCTGGTTGGCTTTACCGATGCCGGCGGCTGAAGGCTTCAGGAACACACTCTCAGTCTGTAGAGCGGGTCATGTGACAAGGCGGGCTGTGTGACGTGACATAGCCCGTTCTGTTACATGACCCGCTCCACAGACAGAGTGTGTTCCTGAAGCCTTCAGCAGGCTTTGGTAAAGCCAGCCAGGGGTGATGATGGAGGTGGGTGAGGGGGGAGCCTGGTAGGGGTGAGAACGCAGTGGTCCAAGGGGGGAGCCAGGCAGGGGTGAGAACGGAGGTGGGCCAGCCATACACACAGGGGAAGAGGCATACACATAGGGGGAGAGGCATACACAGAGGGGGCACAGGAGGATAGCTATTGATGCAGGGGAATAGCCATAGACATAGGGACATAGGGGGATAGGCACAGACACAGTGAGAGGTAGAGATACAGGGACACAGGGAGAGGCAGAGACAAGCGCGCAAATGGGGGGACTGAGACAGCGCACACTGGGGAGACAGACAGCGTACACGGGTTAGACAGGGCACACGGTAGAAACAGAACACACAGGGAAAACAGCGCACACGGGGAAGACAGCACACATGGGAGAGAACGCACACGGGAGAGACAGCTCACACGAGGGCTACAGACACAGCGCACACGGGAGACACAGCGCACATGGGACAGACAGCGCACACAGGGGAGACAGACAGTGCACACGGGACACACAGTGCACATGGGAGAGACAGAGACAGCACACATGAGAGACACTGCGCACACGGGGGAGACAGCGCACATGGGAGACACAGAGACAGCACACACAGGGGTGACAACACACACGGGGAAGATAGAAACAGCACACACTGGGGTGACAGCGCACACGGGGGTGACAGCGCATACAGGGGTGAGAGCGCACGGGAGTGACAGAAACAGCGCACATGGGGGTGACAGCATACACAGGGAAGACAGAGACAGCACACATGAGTGTGACAGCGCACACGGGGAAGACATAGACAGCGCACACAGGGAAGATAGAGACAGCACGCACGGGAAGACAGAGACAGTGCTCACGTGAGGGAGCGCACACTGGGGAGACAGAGGACGGCACAGAGAGGAGACAGTGCACAGGGGGAGATAGGCACAGAGATGAGAAACAGCACACAGACGCCACACTTCCGATGCGATAGCATCGGGCCCACATCTAGTATAGAATAATACTTTTAAAAATTCCTTTCATTATTAAAACAATCATCTCCTCTTTTCTTCACCATAATAGACAGCAGTTTAAAAAATGGAGGGGAGAGAACTTTGTTTAAAGGGAATCTGTCAGGTCAAAAATCCATATGTAACTACTTTCATTTTCTAATTGCTTCCTCTAAGCTCTCTCTATTCATGTATTTTTTTTATTTATATTTCACTTCTATCATCTGTAAACTTCAAATAAAGAGATTCATTCCATCTGTCAATCACAGTGAATGATCCACTTAGTTCTCTGCTGTCCCCTCCTCATAAGATGAATATTCATGTCACATATTCACATTACTGCACAGGAGGTCAGTAGGGGGGCTGTATTCGCCTCACTGCTCTCTTTGCAGCAAAACAAAAGCTCAAATAAAACACAGAATCTCTCACATCACAGCTTCTTGCTTAGAAAAACAAATGGAGTAGATACCTTATCTAGATTAGACAAAATGTGTGCCTGCTATCTCTCTCTTCTCTTTCTCTGTCTCATCATCACAAGCTGGTAATAGAAACTGAAATCTGACAGTGAGAGCAAAGGGATGAGGGAAGATAGAGTTGCTGAGAAGGAGTGAATATTTAAATGAACAGTTTAACACAGCGGGACTAATCCTCTGTCAATATAATAGACAGGATTAATGCAGCAACTCCCTGCAGGGTGTGAAAATGCTTATAGCATGGAAACTACAAATGGTACAATAATTATATTACATGTTTTTAAAAGGTCTGCACATTCACTATTCAAGGGTAATATTAGTATCATACTGAAAAATGACCTGACAGAATCCCTTTAATCTAGAGCAGAATATTTTCCTTTATGATGGTTTTCAGTTTAATTTTAATACTATTAATGGCCACATAGAGGTATAAAAAAATAAAACAAAAATATCACACCTACTTCACCTGCTAATCTGCCACAATTGTTACTTTAGTTAGAGTACTGGAGTAGTATTACTTGGCTAACAAAGTACAAGAAGATTTCATACGTATATTTTTATTATGTTTAAATACAGGTACAGGAAAGAAAGGGAAGAGGC
The DNA here is from genome assembly GCA_033576535.1 of Allobates femoralis. NCBI lineage: Eukaryota > Metazoa > Chordata > Amphibia > Anura > Aromobatidae > Allobates > Allobates femoralis. Next base: position 180,338,027 of record JARQOC010000005.1, read on the forward strand.
TGGCATAGGAAAGGGAAAATAGGGACTAGACAATTGGGATTATGGAAGTGAAACAGTTTACAATTAATGATCAGTATGAATATTTTCAAAAAGTTTAATACAAATTGGGAAGATAAAATGTCAACAAATTGAATGTGAAAGATTCAATGTCTTAGAAGTCTTTGATGAGTAGTCTTGGCATACACCTAGTAGTTTTGCTCCTTTTTTGTGACTGTTTATGATCTGATCCTTGGATATTATGTGTCTTATTGTATGCCTTGGATATTTTGTATATATTTTAATTTAATATTTTTATTGACCTCTGTTTTACTTTTTTTTCTGTCTGTCTTTCTGCCCTTAATAGCCTCTGTAATGAAGTATGTTTGTATGGCCAAGACCCGTAGAAGAACACACCTATGCAAATTGGTCCTCCGTCTTGCTCTGTCTGCACTACTGAGAGCTCCCTCTACTGCGCTGTCGTGCTAGTAATGATTTTTTAATGGTTTAAAATAAATATGGAGGTTTTATGAAGGTCGAGTGCCACGGATCTCTTGTTGCTGTACAATTTGGGACTGATCTGCCCAGCTCTGGGCTCTCTCTGCTGAGCACTGACTTTTTCCTTCTATTGTGGATTATGTGGATTCATCGATCGTGGTACATCAGGGATTGACTGTGGAGTCTGAGCTGATGACGGTGCCCTAACTGCAATTATACTTCTTTTTTATTTATCGTTATGATTTCAAGTTGATATTCCTAAAATTAGCATATCTTAAAAAGTTCGAAAAATGTGCAATTCGATTTGCATAGATTACAAAAAAAGAAATGCCCTGCACCATTTCACACGTTGCTAAAGAGAGAGAAGGCTAATATGATATGGCCATAAGGGCTTTCCCATAATGCCTAGAATTTAACATTACACCATATTTTCCATATTTTCCAGACCATAAGACATACCGGACCATAAGACACACCCAAGTTTTAGAGGAGGAAAACATGAAAAAATTTGAAGCAATAAATGTCTTCATGAGGCACTGCATGGGAAGGGGGCTCTACTGCCACACTGTTATGACTGTAATGTCCCCATATTCTGTACTTATGTCCCCCATCCTGATATATTGACATCATCCTGGTATATTGCCCCCATCCTGGTATATGACCTTATCCTAGTATATGTCCACATCCAGGTATATGGCCCTATCCTAGTATATGGCCTCATCTTATATGCCCCATCCTGGTATATGACTCATCCTGGTATATGCCCCCATCTAAGTATATGGCCCAATTCTGGTATATACCCCCATCCTGGTATATGGCCCATCCTGCTATATGCCCTCATCCTGGTACATGCCCACATCCAAGTATATGGCCCCATCCTAGTATATGCTCTCATCCTATATGCCCCTTCATGGTATATACCCCATGTTGATATATTGTCATCATCCTGGTAAATGGTTCACAATCTGGTATGTGGCCCATCCTGGTATATGCCGCTATCTAGGTATATGCCCACATCCAGTTATATGCCCATCTAGGTATATGGCCTAATCCTGGTATATGCCCCCAATGGTATATGGCCAATCATGGTATATTGCCCATACTGGTATATCCCCTTCCTGGTATATTCCTCCATCCAAGCATATGCCCCCATCCTGGTATATGGCCCATCCTGGTATATGCCCCATTCATTATATGGTCCCATCCTGGTATATGCTTTATCCTGGTATATGCCTCATCCTGGTATATGGCCTTATCACAGGAACACAGTTAAAATAATAAATAATTATACTCACCCCTCCATCACTTCCCCACTGCAGAGCTATGTCCTGTTCTCATGCTGGCAACTGAGCACTGCCAGAGTAGAAGTGCAAAATGCATGACGACATTGTCATGCACTGAGCTCCACAGGCTGTCGGCCCAGCTACTGGGATGATAGCAGGTCATGGAGATGGACAGTTAATATAATCATCCATCCACTGCCGCCTGCCGGGATATTTACCACTCCCCGCAGTGTGCGTGGGAAGCAGTGAATATCCACTGTCTTTAATTGTGGCCACTTATGATCGGTTGATCACATGTGCCTTCTGTTTAATATGCGCCACTCCCCCAGTCCAACTCTCAGCTCTGGTTTCAGGGCTAAGAGATGATTGGTGGGGGAGAGCAGTGAATATTAAATGAGCTTAATGAGCTGGTCCACATGGTCACTGGCAGGCATTCTACAGCCTGGTCCCACTGCTGGTGATCAGCTCCTGCCTCCAGTAACCCACTCCACCCCCACTGCACACCTCCACAGCCACTGCCCCAACCATATATCTGGTCAATAAGATGCATGTCTAATTTACCCCAAAATGTTGGGGGGAAAAAGTGCATCTTGTAGTCCAAAAAATACGGTAATATGGTATAGTTCTGCCAATCAAGGGACATAAAAAATGGGAGTGATAGTCTCAGTTTGTGAATAATAATGCACAGATTCAAATGAAAGGGAGGTGCTGGTCTTGCAGTCTTTGTGACTAGAAATTGGTTAATCCATGATATTCAGCATTACAGCACCTTAAAGGGGTTGTCCAGGCTTTTCCCAAAATATGTGTGTATATCTAGGCTGCAAAATGCAATTTACACCCTGTTAGCATTTTGCATGTTTACCTAGATATCACGATTCAGGATGTGAAAGGAGCAGCTCTAACAAGCCTGCCACAGTCTCCAATAGGACCACCCCCATTCACCTATGTAGACGCTGATTGAACTGCATTACACTGAGTGTCATCTCATTATCTTTGCATCACTGTGCCAAAGCTTCCTCTCTGTGAAGGAGATGACCACTCTATGCAGTTATGTGATGTGCACGTAGTTCATCTCCTTTATGGGGGACGGCTAAGACAGTGATACAGAGGATCGCTTCAGTGACAGCGCAGGCACAGGAAAGGAGAATGAAACAAATACACACTGCATCATTGTACAGAGAGGTCATCTCCTTCCAGAGGGGCTGCTTTGGCACATTGATGCATAGAGATGGAGGTGACCACTCAGTGCAATGCGGTTCAATCAGCATATATATAGGTGAATGGAGTGGTCCTATTGGAGACTGGGGCAGGCATGTTGGAGTCTGGGTGTAAACAACTAGTTGTGACATTACAGCCAGGCTCCAAAACAACATGCCTCTAGAGGGGCTGAGCTGCTCCTCTGCTTGATGAATTAGGATATCTAGGTAACCATGTAAAATGCTAACAGGGTGTAAATTAAAAACAGTTAGCATTTTGCAGCCTGGATATACACACACACACACACACAGATTTAGGAAAAGCCGGGACAACCCTTTTTACAATATCATTTTTTATTATGCTTGATGCCTTGAAAAAATGGGAGTTGCATTTCCTTAATTGCTAATCTTTGTACTAAAAAAATTCCCAAACCAAGGCTTATTTGTCATAGAAATTAAAGTGAAGAAAAAGTTTCAGCGGCACTCTTTGTCCATAAAGCAAAGACTTTTATTGTAAAACTTAAAAAAAATCCTTACATTAGAGCAATGGCAGTCAGAAAGAAGAAACAAGCATGATGCACTAGGCGTAGGAAAAATAGGGGACGGCCATTTTGCACTGCATGTGCTTATACAGGCCACTAGAAGCACATGCAGGGTGAAATGATTGTCGCAAAACTCTCTAGTTTTGGGTCCCGCTGTGAGTGAGTTGACACGGCAAAGTTCATCTGAGGTCAGAGCTTAACCCGAAGACACGAAACTCACTAGTTTTGAGTCCTGCTGTGAGTAGGGTGACACAGAAAAGTTAATCTGAGGTCAGAGCTCAGCTGTGTCGCTTAACTGACCTTGAAGAACCAGACTGAGATGCCACCCTGCTCTATACGGGAGCCAAAACTCAGTCAGTTTAAGGTGATCAGACGTCAGAGGAATATATTGGAGGGTTTTTGTAAACAGTAAAGATGGGAAAAAGGTTTGTAATTGTGTTCTTTTTACAAATAATTTTTCACAGTGTGGTGTATTATTTCAATTTACTTAGAGGTTCATAATAGCCAGGTCTAACATGGGCCTTACATTATGAACCTCAGGCTTAGTGCCAGCTGGCAATACATAGCTGACATTAACCCCTTATTACCCAGTCTGTCAAACCCATAGTTGAAAGAGTCAGGTACAGCTCAGAAAATAGTGCTTATATGAATGCACCATTTTCCGAGGCAGCTGCAGGTTGCAATTTGCAGCATGTGGCAGGCAGGATTCCAGCACCTAGCTACCTAGGTTTAGCTAGCTGGCAATCAAAAACACAGCAAAGCCCCACATGATTTTTTTTTTAACATATTTTAGGAAATAAGTTTAAAAAAGGCTCCCCTGTGTTTTTGTTTACAAGCAAGGTAAAACTAGGAAGCTGGGGGTGGGTGGTAGCCTGCACTTACCTTGCTGTACCTGTGCTGGTGACCAAAAACACAGCGGAGCCCCATATCACATTATGACATCATGAAACCTTTTCTTTTGAAGCCTTTATCCTTGCTTTATTTACAGTCACAACATGAATAATTGCTAAAAGAAAACAGAAAAATTTGCATGAAAAAATTGACAAAACGCACCAAGACCATCAATTTATCTGTAGTACACATTCTACGTTGGCACATAGCCTAAGAGTGTAACCTGTACTCATCTTCGCACAACACTCCTGTCTTGCTGAGGACTTCCTAGTTTACATTTGTATGACACTTTGATAAATAGGGGAGATTCATGCAAATTCCTTTTCATAGTTCTCCTAAATTGGTTGTTAAGGTGTGTGGCTTAGCTCTCTGCACCAATGGTTGAATAACATAATTCCATGAGTTTGACTGAAAGAAGCCATAACTTCTACGTAACTACGGTAGCATCTAGTGAAAGCTGTAGGAACTTTGGTAGGTATTTGTTACGTGGAGATTGGGAGTATTTAGAGCACAATGTGGAGCACTTTTGATTTAAGAATCACATTTACGGGCAATATTTTTTATCCAGAGGATATATTGTTGATAATTTTACTCTCTGGGCACACAGTTTCAAGTTATGCCTTTGCACCTTGAGAAGAACATGCTATTCTATTTTTAAACAATGCAAAACCTTGTAGCATGAGGCAAATTAAAAGAAATGAAAGAAAGATGGAAATTCAGGGTCAGAGATTCTAATACTCCACTTTAATGTCTTATGCACAAAGGCTTTCTATGTCTTCTTCATAATATTTATCATCTATCACAGGATTTTTTATGTCTTTTATTTTTTCAAGGATTTCCAGTAAGAGGGGTAAAGGTTTTTCCTCAAACACTCAAGTTGATACTTTGATAAATAATACATTTAAAGATAACTTCAAAGCAATTCAATGCGTAAAGCACGCGAAAAAAAAAATGTCATTCTTAATGGTTGTCCTTGTTGCTGGTAAACCATCAATACACACTGGACACGAAACTGCATTTCAATTATTCAATATTGAATATAAAATGAAAAGTGTGATTTATATAGACAGACATTTCATATAACATATATTAGAAATATTTCCTTGCCACTTATTTTACTGCTAATCGCTGTAAATTGAAGTGCATTGTTCTTTCTGCTATGAGCAAATTGGGCACAAATTATAGTGAATTTGTTGGACTTTAGCTTATAATGCCTCTTACAGCTGTAACCCACCCCTTTTGGCATAGCCTGCCACTCCACTCCCATTACAAAGTACCATCTTGAGTCCCCTATATAGTCCCAAAAAGGAAAAATGTTGCACACATCCTTATTATACAATATCCTTAAGCTGCTTCACAATAGCAATTTTTGGAATCTGAGGGCATGAAAAGCCTGCATACCCCCGATTCCCTCGCATTGATGAAACTGGATGTATATTTGACAAGGATCCGATAGGTGGTTCTGTGAATTCTCAGTTCATAGCACATGGACAGGAAATCTGGATCCACCAGGATCTGGAGTCCGGATGAATCCGTGTCTCATGGACCCCCATACAGATTTTACCCATGAATCCCTGGATCCAGGTGGATCCAGGGGCTCACATTTTATTTCACGAAGACCAAATTGCAACAAGATGCAGATTTTTTTTCTCTGAGAAAAATGTGTGGACACCTGCATCCACCCGAATCCAGGGCGAATCATACACAACTGGATGCACATGCAAGTGTCTCTGCCCTTAGAAAGTCAATGGGGCCAAAAAAACTGATGTGGGTGCATCCAGTTTAGGCTGGATTTACACTGATGCCAAAAACAGCTGTGTGAAACCAGCTTTAGACTCTATAGCAGCCATAATGTTTCAGACAGTATTATTACAGGTGTTGACACTGGATCTACATAGGCTCAGTGTACTATGGAGAGAGGCAATCAGTCATAAAATGTACTCAAGCATTATAATATACTCTGGCACTCTGGAATGTCCAGTACCATTCCATCTAGCAAAAATCTCTAGTTTATAAGGTTTCCATTCTTCTTTGGGGAGGTAGCACTGCTTCTTTGGGTTCTGTTTTCCCTCTCTGTCCACATCCATTCACAACTTGACAGTGATTTCAGGTCATGGCATAACCATTTAGAGCACACTGCTTCAAGAGCTGCTCTCTGAGTCCTATAGGCTGTGCTTGACTGACAGACCTCATTTCCTTCAAAGCACAGACACAACATCTCTATACTCTGTGCTTTGAATGGACTGTAATTGGAACTAAATAACTGGATGTCACATGACCATGTGAGATCTCAGGATCTGATCAGAATTTTAATAGCAAGAAATGTATGAAGTTATTTCATTTCACTTAGGCTTTACAATGATTTAATAATATGTGTCCCCTAGGTTGGAAGTGTAGATCTGTGGTGTGCACTGTGTCCCTCACTGCTGTGTTGGGGAAAACAAGTCCTAAGATTGTCTGAAAGCTTTTGTTTGATACACCAGCTTGCACGTGCTCCTGTCCAGGGCGGGAAGCATCTGACTAAATATACTCTCGTATCGCGGATCCAACAGTGGCAACTCAGTAGTCATCGCTAGTTTAAATTGTAATGATACAGGAAACTGAAGGATTTTCCAATCACTGGTTTAGGGCAACACACACTTTTTAGGGGTAACACAAAGATTTGGCAATCATTTGCTTATGCAAAAAACGCAGCTTTGGCAATTCACAGAGATTTAGTAATCACACTTGTTCTCAGCAAAAAATACCTATGACTGGATGGACACTCTCGCTTTGCTATTGCATCTAAAAAGCAGTTGAGAAACCACCTATAATTTAGTGCAACATGGACGATGCAGCATGGAGCTGGCAGCATCACTGTCCCTAACCAATATCACTCTGAAAATGGCGACAACAGCAAATGGCCACTTCTTATATCTTGAGGGACATGTGACTTTGGCAGCCAATGAAACACGACAGCCAATTACACAAACCCTTGTGTCTTGCAACTTGTGATGTTTTATGTGCCCTGATTGGCTGCCGCTCGAAACATCCACACAGAAAGTGCTGACCTCTCTCAACCCCATCCCCTCATCAAACATGTCCCGCCGCTATCCTGACACTGTCAGAAGGTAGAAAAAAGCATCAATCAAGCGCAGTAATTATTTTATCTAATCGCTTAATGAACAAAGCCGCATTCACCGATTTTTTTATGTAAATTACTCGCATTTCTCATCCCAAATTAAATCTGTAATGTTCAAATTGGATTTGAAATTGGTGGACATGTTTGGGGAAAGTTTGCTCATCTCTAATAGTGATCAATACATGAATGTACCCCACAATAGTTCCCATTAAAACATCAGCTTGACTTGTCTAAAAAAAAAAAAAACAAGCCCCTGTACAGCTTAATCAAGGAAAAATAAAAAAAAAACAAGTTCTCAGAAAATGGTGGCACAAACCAATTTTTTGGAATGTTTTTCTGAATTTGTTTTACCATTTAAGAAGATAAAATAGTAAGTAAAAACCTGTGCTTGTTCTGGATTGCTCTTACCATGTGATTACATATCCACAATAGAAAATTAGACTTCTGTAACCTGTTAGTGGCAACCGTCTGTTAGTCATTGAGGAACTTAGCTTCCGTATTAACATATAGCATTTGTGGACATTTTAACACACCAGAAAATATCCTTTATTCATTTAGTCATTTCTTTGGAGAAATGTTGCCATAGCAACCCTTTATAATCATTTACATTCATTTACACGGACTTGACTTGCAGTAAAGACTATTTCTTTCCATAATATGAAGGAAGAATAGGAAAACTCCTTCTTTAAAAGAAATTGTGAGCTTTTAAACAAGCAATATAAATGTTTTATTAACACCATTAAGATACAATTCTGAAATGCAATGCCGCATGGTTGTTCCATTAGTTTGCATTCATAAAGGTATATGACATGGAGATTGGCTTTAATGTTTCTCTTTTAACAACTGTGTGAATTATCTTTCATTCTTTCATCATCAACAAAGCGTTTTTTATTCTTTTTTTGTAGACATTTTTATCTATTCTTTGACGCATACTGCTCTTTATCCTTTTTAACATATGGGACTTCCTGAATTCAAGTTTACTTGGGTTTCAATAGAAACAAACATATGCTTTTAGGCCCCTATATATGTGTTAAGGTACAATTTGAGGCTCATTATTGCTTTTTAAAGTGCCTAAGAGTAAAGTTTCTCCTTGTGGAGAGCACAGAGTAGGCATAGGGAGAAGTACATCTGTGATTGGAAGTTTTGCTTTGGTATATATCCTATGTCATGTAACAAAAGTCTTTAAACCCTTTCTGATATATAGTATGCTGCTCCATCGTATGATGGCTCTTGTTCTTTAATGACAATTTCAGTAACCAATCCTGCATCTTTTCCCACAGTAAAAAGCTACTATCTGCCTCTAATAGCAGCAAGGGATGCTGAGTGATGCACACAAATGCTACTGCAATTGCAAGGTTGCTGATTTATTGCTATGGCACCCGGGATCTACTGAAGATCCCTATATATGCCAAGATAGCTTTCCTATGAAGACCATCCAAATGGTCTTCATAGAAAATTGTAATTTGTACTATCTGCGGCACAGTTGGGGAACTCCAGACCTCAAGGGCTGCCAACAGGTAATGTTTTCAAGATTTTCTTAGTATTGCACAGGTGATAATTTAAAGAGGACCTGTCACCCCCCTGGTGCATTGCAAACTGAATGCAGCACTGAATGCAGTGTGTCTGCTGCATTCAGTGAGGGGTCCCCCATGTTTCTAGCACCCCTGTAAGCTTTAAAAAAGATATTAGAAAACTTTCAGTTAAGTAGTCTAAAGGGTGGGATCTCATTAATACGTCTTCACTGCTGGCACAGTCCTCCAGCCTTCTCCTTGTGTATTCTTCCCCCTTCTATGTCTCTGCCCCGCCTCCTGTTCTGCTGGCTCTGCCCTTCTCCTCTCCTGCTCTCTGTCACTCAACCTACCGCACAGAGTTCGGTTAGAGCAGCTGCAAAGCATTTGGCCTGACGGCAGTGCCAGATTCCCGCCTGTTTATGCTATATTCAGAGAGCAGGAGAGGAGAAGGTAGAGCCAGCAGAACAGGAGGCAGCGCAGAGACATAGAAGGGGGCGGAATACACAAGGAAAAGGATGGAGACTGTGCCAGCAGTAAATCCCTCTTAATAAGATCCCACCCTTTAGACTACTTAACTGTAAGTTTTCTAATGTCTTTTTTAAAGCTTACAGGGGGGCTAGAAACATGGGGGACCCTTTCACTGAATGCAGCAGACACACTGCATTCAGTGCTGCATTCAGTTTGCAATGCAGCAGGGGGTGACAGGTCATCTTTGTTCACCTGCACTGCTGATACTTCCAACCCCTGTGCAATATTAAGGAAATCCTGAAAACATGAAATGTTGGCAGCCCTTGAGGCCTGAAGTTCCCCGCCCTGATCTATGGCAATACCGTAGTATAATGTCGAGCCCCAGGCCCTGGGGTACTCGGGTATCAGGCTCGGTGGGTGTTTCACAGGGATGTCACGGGTAGCAGCGGCTGAGCCCATGGCCTGGGTGACACTTCAATAGAGGGGTTATGTCCAGGGGATAAGAGTTTGTTGTTGTCACGTGACACCCCTGTAGTACCCAGTGATGGGTCACCAGCGCCGCCACAGTCCTCCGAGGGCAATGGTATTGCAGCAAGGGTAGTAAGGCTCCCTACAGGTGGAGCTGGTCCTCTGGGGCAGTGTAGAGTAAAAGGGCAGCTTGGAGTGGGACTTGTGGCCAGGGTAAGAAGCAGTAAGGCAGTCTATAGGGAGGCTTGGGATGGGAGGAATAACGCACACACTGAAGCAAGTCTCTTTTACCTTTTACTGATGGTATCCACAGGTAACTGTCAGGTGACCAGGTGCACAGTGAGCCTCCACAGCAAGTTGGTATAAGGCCTCCTCAGGTTCCCTGTTGTCTCTGAAGCCCTGTCTGTATGCAACACGACTGGCCTCCTCACTTTCTCTGGTCTTTACTCTCTCCTCCTGCACGGTCCACGGGTTACCCTCTCTGATCACTGCGGTGCTACTCCACACTACGGTGTCTGGCTCCCTCTTTCTGGGTATGCAGGGGGACCGGGTGACTGAAGTCTCCACAGTGTGCCGGGATTTTCTGCAGTCCTAATGTTCCGCAGGTGCGGATCCCCGAAGTCCGGTACGTCTTGGGTGAACTTCCACCGTTTCCTCGCTCCCTTGACTCTGCTACTTGCCTTCTGTCCCCACTCCTAGGCTTGGCTCAACGTAGAAGGGCCACTCCGGGTCACTGGTTCGGGCCTAACCGCGGCACCCATCACCAGGATGTCTTCGCAGCTCTCCTAGCGTCTGCACACTCAGACTAACTCCTCCCCCAGCAGCAGTATTTATGGGGGATCATCACCTAAAGTCAGTGAGGCTAGCTCCCCCTAATGGTACCGGGGTGGAAGGTGTTGCATGGAGTAGGTACCTGCTGTGGAATCCCAGCTGTGCAGTAGGGAAAGCTGCGGCTACCCGCGTGAGCAGGGCGCCAATAATAACAGTATGTAAAATAAGTAATCAGGCAAGTCCCTAAGGAGACTACAAAATAAAGTTATGAAAAGAAAACATTTTTTTTAATAATGAAAAAGGAATATATTAACATTTCAAAGTACCCCAATTTTCAAATTGCAAAAGAGCCCGCAATACTGCCTGCTGATCGTGAGCAATATGTCTGCCGATCGTGGAACTGCTAACAAGCTGGGGAAGATTGAACAAGTGCCTTGGGACCTGCTCCGCTATGCAGTGGTGGTGCCTGCCTGGTGAAGAAAGATTGCTCGGAGAAACTGTTGCAGCTAATCCTGAAAAAGAATGAGTCTGATTATATGCAGACTGTGTCAGAATTGGAGATTGCAAAAAATGATTACTTGTGAGAACTGCTGAAACCACATGGAAAAAAATTGATGTCCCGATTGGATAAAAAATGATCCCAATGCAGGAAGAGATAAAACAGAAAATGAGGGATAAATTCATAAGGGACAAAAAAGATTACAACTCTGTACAGGTATTCCGGCTGGAATAAAACCATACTTGCAGGACAGAAGAAGTCTTATACAAAGATACCACAAGGGAAAAAATGAAAATCCAAGGAGTATTTCACAACAGATTCAGAAACAGAGTCTGGAGAGGAAAGTTTTGGAGTAAAAAATATAATGAGCAATTTGGCAGCAGGACGATCTGGCACATTAGATGAATCTGATGAGGAAGGAGATGGAATCGCTGGAGGCGCAATAACTGCGGCAAAGCAAAAGAAAGTGTCCTGGAGGGTATAAAAAATACCTCTCTGGAGTTGGGAAGTAATGTCATTAATTTAATTCCTCATACATTAGATAAGAACATGCTCCAAAAGGACTAAATCTCTGCATACCGAGGACTTTAATTTTGTTGATTTCAAATTAGACCTGTATAAGGGTGTTAGGAAAATTAATTTGTATAAGCACTTCAAAAATAGTGAATTACAAGCAGAAAAATTCAAAGGGAAAAATCCATGGCAATTGGTCCACTGGGTTTCAGTACATCCATCTTGGGTAATATAGATCTAATAAGTGACACAGAAATGCTTTTAACAATCAATGATGGGCAAATAAATTCTCAACCCCATGAAGGTGAAAAAATAGAGGTGGCATCACCCTTTAAAGGGGGTTTAAAGTCTTCATTTGAACCCCCAACTAATAGTGGAAATGTGATCGACTTATTCCAAAGTAAGGTGCTGCAGGATATAGAAGCTTTACCTGATCATTTCTCAGAAAATGAAAAACAACACAATAAAAATCATGCAGAGTCGGCAGGATACCATGCTCCGGCAGGTGGATAAGGGTGGGAACGCGGCATTATTAACCAAAGAATATTGTCTAATGGAGGCCAAAAAACAGTATCCAATAAGGATGTGTATAAAGGGTTGAATCAGGATCCCATGGAAGAATATAAAAAACAGTTGAGGAGCCTATTAATAGTATTAGAAGTTCCTGCATAGTTTTCCAACAAAACCGCATTTGTATGATATAGATTGCTCACCATAAGAAGATATCAGTAAACCTAATATTCGTGCAGCTATATCAAGGTTATAATTACTAAAATTTAACTTTTATTAAATACTTTAAGATAGGGAGGTATTCCCTTTATGCCATATGGCATGGTGCTTCTTGCTAAAGAGAGGGAGAGGGGAAAGGTCACCCTGTTCTATCCCTAGCTCTCCCTGCCTAACAACGGAGTTTTCAACACCTAAAAGTGAAAACCGCCTATTTGGTGTCCCCATTCCTTGATGGCTCACCTTCTGGTCCTAAATCTTATTGGGGTAAGACAGTGTCTGTGCAGAAACTCCCCTTCTTATATTATACCCGGGTGACCTGTCTTACTGTTAACAGCCCTGGGAGTCCGGGTCAATCCCCTTAGACTCGGTGGTGAGAATTTGCATGATTTACCAAAGGTTCACAAAAACCGTGATAGACCATCCGCCCGTCCAATCATGTACGGGATAGGTTCTCTCACAGAACCTTTATCCAGATATTTGGATTGGATTCTAAATCCCTTAATAAAAAACCTTCGATCGTTAATGAAGGATACAGGGGATATTTTAAAACATGTCGAAGTGATCTAATGGTAAGAGGGCTTTAAATTAGCCAGTATTGACGTTGAAAGCTTGTATACCCGTATCCCTAAGGAAAAATTTGTTGGAAAAGCTGGGCAGGGATGATTGTTTGTACAGTTTCATTACTGATTCTTTTACATTTTGCTCTAACCAGAAAAAACGTTTACATTTCTTGACAAATGGTACTTGCAAATAGGCGGGACCGCGATGGGCACTCCTGTGACTTGCACTTTTGCAAATATATTTTTAAGCAAGTTTGAAGAGCGGTATGTGTACGCTGAGTCCATCCCCTTCTTGAAGAACATCAAATATTTTGGGCTTTATGTGGATGACATACAGTATTTGTAGTAAAATTTTGTTACCCATCTCAATCAGATTACTATGAATATGTCATTCACGTACAATTTTGGTGATGATAATTAGAAATTTTTGGATGTAAACATTTATGTTAAAGAGGGGGCTCTGGTTACCAGCGTACACAAGAAAAATACCAACAATTAGCATATTTCCCAGAGGAGCATTGCGACTTTAAGACTCCTTATCAGCTTATCCTTATGGCGGCAGACAGTTTCCTCTCCATAAGGTAGAAAGCTAGTTCCTCAGACCTCATCTCAGCCTCTCAAACAGCCAGATCAGAACTCCCACACACTGCACTGATGAGGGGCAGTCACCCCAAAATGCAGCATCTGCAGTTTGGGGTTCTGATCTGGCACAAATCCTAAAGGTACCGTTATACAGTATGATATCGTGAACAATATTGCTTAAACGTCACGGGTCTGGACTCATTCAAACAACATCGTTAGTATGTCGTTGCGTGTTACACCAACATACGACTACGATAAAACATTTGATCGCTGATCGCAGATTTGAGAACATGTTCTCAAATCAGATGATCATCGTTCAGCCAACCTGCTGGATCGTTGTGTGTGACACCATGATAACGAGGTTGTTAACGACTTTGCCTATTCACAACTGTGAACAAGTATCGTTCACTGGTTTGTGCGAACGATAGCTGCACATCGCCACATCGTTGGTGCGTCAGTAACGATATCTAGACATGTGAAATCTCACCAACGATCTTAGGCGGCCGTTACACGCTACAATATCGTGAGCGATATTGTAAGCGATCACGTGCACGCGTGATCGCTTACAATATCGTTCACATCGCTGGTGAGATGTCACACAGACAGACTCACCAGCGATGTGGACCAGCGAGATCGCTGGTAACTATGATACACATCGGGTTACTAGGCGCCGCGCGGCGCTTAGTAACCCGACGTTTACCATAGATACCATCTCCCAGCATAGGCTCTGCCACTGGGAGATCGTTCATCGTGGTGTCATACACCACGATGAAGCAGATTGTTAAATCGTTTATCGCTTGATATGAGCTCCGGCTCTAATATCTGCGATGTCACGATCAAGCGATTTTACATTGTAAAATCACTTGATCGCACGTAGCGATGCCCAAACGATATCGCTTAAGCGATCAAAAAGCAGATCGCTTAAACGATATCGTTTAAGATATTGCAGCGTGTGACGGCCGCCTTAAAAAGATGTCCTAACGACCACGCTCCTGTGAGATCGTTGGTGAGATCTTAACAACATTGAAGCGTGTAACGAGGCCTTAAGTCATATTAAAAGGTTTGTTAAAGAGTCGATTATGACTACAAGGATTGCTACCCTTATTGGGTGGCATTAGAGTTTCTCACTTCCTCACTGGAGTGACAATTTACTACACTACAGGAATGCTCATCCGATTCATAATAAAAAAAAGCCCTCCATATTGCCAATTCGTACAAATCTACAGAATAAGTTGAACTTAAAGCGTGGTGAGTAAATGGGGCTATCTGGAAAAATTGGTGATGGATTCTATGCAGAGGGTTGACAATTTAAACAGAGCTTCCATACTAAAAAGTAAGAAAAAATAAAAATAAAAATAAAAATAGGCAGACCCCAAAAGGTTCTTTTTTAATTTTAAATATGGTGCACTAGATGGGCATATTTGATCTACAATTAATAAACATTGGCAGATCCTGCAGTGTGATGAAACACTGGCAAAGATGGTAACAACAAAACCATTGATCTCCTACAGAAGAACAAATAACCTAAAGGTACCGTCACATGCGGCAATTTTGCTAGCAATTTCACTGGCAATTTGCTGGTTGCAGTGAAATCATGGACACATTGTTCCATTTGTACACGGCAACAAAATAGAACAATATGTCCATGATTTCACTGCAACCAGCAAATTGCCAGTGAATTTGCAAGCAATATTGCCGCGTGGAAGGTACCTTTAGCGATTTATTGGTCCACAATCGCATGGATAATCCCCCCAACTGGTTAAACATCAGCCTGTGTATAATTACAAATGTGGTCAATGTGAACATTGCAGGTATCATAGATGTGAGAATCCATTAAAAATTGCACCATTTCAGCATAATGTAAAAGAGTTTATATCATGTAAAACGAAGAATGTAGTCTATGTGATCTTTTGTCCATGCATGAAATTTTACATCGGGAAAACCATCCGCTCAATGTATGTGTGTTTTAAAGAACATGTTAAATCGATTAATTCAGGTCATGGATCACCCAGACTACTTAATCACATAAGATCGGACCATCAGGGAGATGCCAGGGGTATTAACATTTGAGGGCCTTAAAAGGGTTAACATGGCGGCGAAAGGAGGGGACCTACATAAGTTATTACTACAAACCAAAGCTAGGCTAGGGCACAGGACAGAGGTTGAGTCAACTTTAATCCATGTTAACTGACTGCAAGTGTGATTTAGTTATTGCCAACACCTGTTAGGTGCCAGAGGTACATTACAGGTGCTGTTAATTACACAAATTAGAGAAGCATCACATTATTTTTCAAAGGGTGCCAATACTGTTGTCCACCCCCTTTTTTATGTTTGGTGTGGAATTATATCCAATTTGGCTTTAGGACAATTCTTTTTGTGTTTTTTTCATTTAAGACAAATTAAATGAAGATAATAATACCAAATAATTTGTGATTGCAATCATTTTCAGGAGGAAACTGAGTATTATCTGACAGAATTGCAGGGGCGTCATTACTTTTGGCCTCAACTGTATTTACAATTATTTATTTTTTCGGTAATCTGACATCAGTTTGGTTGCCATACTAGCAATCAATCACAGACACTGGCAGAGAAGTTGGGTGGACAAAAGTCTAACTTTAACCAATCAGTGGTGGGGAAGCATTGTTATAGACGTTCTGAAGCTTGGTAAGTAATAGTCTAGCAAGCTAATGTCTGTGACAAAACAGAGGGGATCCACTGTTTGGTCGCCACAGTGGTACTGCACCTAATCCATACAGTTAGGGCCAGAAATATTTGGACAGTGACACAATTTTCGCGAGTTGGGCTCTGCATGCCACCACATTGGATTTGAAATCAAATCTCTACAACAGAATTCAAGTGCAGATTGTAACGTTTAATTTGAAGGGTTGAACAAAAATATCTGATAGAAAATGTAGGAATTGTACACATTTCTTTACAAACACTCCACATTTTAGGAGGTCAAAAGTAATTGGACAAATAAACATAACCCAAACAAAATATTTTTATTTTCAATATTTTGTTGCGAATCCTTTGGAGGCAATCACTGCCTTAAGTCTGGAACCCATGGACATCACCAAACGCTGGGTTTCCTCCTTCTTAATGCTTTGCCAGGCCTTTACAGCCGCAGCCTTCAGGTCTTGCTTGTTTGTGGGTCTTTCCGTCTTAAGTCTGGATTTGAGCAAGTGAAATGCATGCTCAATTGGGTTAAGATCTGGTGATTGACTTGGCCATTGCAGAATGTTCCACTTTTTTGCACTCATGAACTCCTGGGTAGCTTTGGCTGTATGCTTGGGGTCATTGTCCATCTGTACTATGAAGCGCCGTCCAATCAACTTTGCAGCATTTGGCTGAATCTGGGCTGAAAGTATATCCCGATACACTTCAGAATTCATCCGGCTACTCTTGTCTGCTGTTATGTCATCAATAAACACAAGTGACCCAGTGCCATTGAAAGCCATGCATGCCCATGCCATCACGTTGCCTCCACCATGTTTTACAGAGGATGTGGTGTGCCTTGGATCATGTGCCGTTCCCTTTCTTCTCCAAACTTTTTTCTTCCCATCATTCTGGTACAGGTTGATCTTTGTCTCATCTGTCCATAGAATACTTTTCCAGAACTGAGCTGGCTTCTTGAGGTGTTTTTCAGCAAATTTAACTCTGGCCTGTCTATTTTTGGAATTGATGAATGGTTTGCATCTAGATGTGAACCCTTTGTATTTACTGTCATGGAGTCTACTCTTTACTGTTGACTTAGAGACAGATACACCTACTTCACTGAGAGTGTTCTGGACTTCAGTTGATGTTGTGAACGGGTTCTTCTTCACCAAATAAAGTATGCGGCGATCATCCACCACTGTTGTCATCCGTGGACGCCCAGGCCTTTTAGAGTTCCCAAGCTCACCAGTCAATTCCTTTTTTCTCAGAATGTACCCAACTGTTGATTTTGCTACTCCAAGCATGTCTGCTATCTCTCTGATGGATGTTTTCTTTTTTTTCAGCCTCAGGATGTTCTGCTTCACCTCAATTGAGAGTTCCTTTGACCGCATGTTGTCTGGTCCAGCAACAGCTTCCAAATGCAAAACCACACACCTGGAATCCACCCCTGACCTTTTATCTACTTCATTGATTACAGGTTAACGAGGGAGACGCCTTCAGAGTTAATTGCAGCCCTTAGAGTCCATTGTCCAATTACTTTTGGTCCCTTGAAAAAGAGGAGGCTATGCATTACAGAGCTATGATTCCTAAACCCTTTCTCCGATTTGGATGTGGAAACTCTCATATTGCAGCTGGGAGTGTGCACTTTCAGCCCATATTATATATATAATTGTATTTCTGAACATGTTTTTGTAAACAGCTAAAATAACAAAACTTGTGTCACTGTCCAAATATTTCTGGCCCTAACTGTAGGTGTGGTGCCATTGCTCTCAAGTAAGACATGGACACGAATCTGAGACACACAACTTACACCCAACACCATTTCCAACTCCAAGCCAGGAGTTGAAAAGCGGAAGAAACCCCTCTAGAGGGCAGTCCCCATCTGCTGCCTGGAAGGAGGAGCATTTTAGGGGGTAGGAACACAGTCAATCTGCAGGACACAGAAGAAGAGTGAGGAGCAGCAAGATGGAGTTATAGGGGAGGCTAGCGCTGGGGCAGAGTGGGACCAGTGGGTAGGTCGCCACGGAACCCTGGCCAGAAGGATCCCGAATCTACAACCTTCATTCAGGTCATTGGTAGAGGAATTAGCTACATGAGGGGACCGGCCCCAATCTGGTGTGAAAACTGTAAGTTCAAGCCAGGAAACCGGAGGCTACTGGACTGCAAGTGCAGGCAGAGTGACTATAGAGGGTCAAGAGCACAGGCAGTCTCCTGCCTTGGACTTGATGCATGTCAGCACAGAGAGGGCAGCAAAGAAAGGATAATAACGGGTGTCTCAGCAGAGTGATTTTGGACTATCAGACAGGTGGCCAAGCAGGAATCTGCAAGACCACAGTGCCCTGGCTGGGTCTGCACTGAACTAAGCTGCAAGTAAAGAACCTGGTAAGAACTGAATCCCTTGTGTCTGTCCGCTTCTTCTGCACATCCCTGCACCACAACTACCACCACCATCATCCACACAGATTTTATTACCAAACCCTGGGGGCCCGCTCCGCCTGTGGGTAGTGTTTCATGCAAGCTGCCATAACATCTAGTCCCTGGGGTTAAAACAGCAGCGCTGTTCATCCCTGACCAGGCACCACAGGTGGCGTCACAGCAAAGACTTTAATCCCCTGTAACTATCCTCTTTTCGTGCTCGGTCATGGCCGCGACCGCCGGGGCTGCCATCGTGACTTTCCCCTGACTACCCCCGGCTGATCGAGTACCCCAGGCCCTTACAGCCTTTGCACCTCCCTTTGATACGAATGGATTTCGGACGTTCGTTGAACTCTTTGTCGATCTATTCGGTGAACATATGCACGTTCGGCGAACTGAGCCAAACCTGAACTTCAAAGGGTTTACTCATCTCTACTTAAAATCTAACTTCTACATTTAAAACCATGAATCTATGAAACATCAAAAGAATATCAGATACATTTTAGAAGTATTGATATTGTGGATCAGTGTCAAGAGTGTTATTAGTGTATTTCAAACAATGAGGCATTTTATTAATTATTTTTTAAGTATTATTTTTTTTTGCACAAAGCAACAGGGGGAGAGATAGCACACACACAGGGGGCAGAGATAGCATACTGGGAGAGAAACAGCACACTGGGAGAGACAGCGCACAGAGGGAGAATGCGCACATGGGGAGAGACAGCGCACAGGGGGAGAGACAGCGCACAGGGGGAGAGACAGCATGACTATGCTGTCATGCTGTCTCTTTTCCACTGGGAGAATGCAAAGCACACAGAAGGGAGAGATAGCACACCAGGGGGAGAGAGCATGGTAGGAGAGCTAGCACACAGATGGAAGACAGCTCAAAAGAAAGTGCACGTGAGGGGAGAGGACAGGGGGAGAAGACAGAACAAAGTGAAGGAGAGCGCGCAGGGAGGGAGACACAGCGCACAGGTTGTGACAGCTCAAAGGGAGAGCACACAGGGGAGAAGACAGAACAAGGGGGACACAGCTAAAAAAAAAGCTCAAGAAAATGTGCACACATGGGGAAAAGACAGCACAGAGGAAGAGATAGCACACTGGGGAGTGTGCACAGGGTGAGGGAGAAAGCACATCGGGGGAGATAACTCAAAGGAGACAACACATGAGGGAAGAATACAAAGAATACAGCCCACAGGGGAAGAGAGTGGACGAGGAGGGGGGAAAAGAGCACAAAGTGGAGAAGACAGCACATGGGGAGAGAGAGTGCAGACAGGGGGGAGAGCGCACAGGGGGAGAGACAAACACCACCCCCAGTTCCACAGAGCCCACCCCCATAGTGATGTCACTGTGCTCCCTATGCGATGACATTGGGCCCCCATTTAGTACTTTATATTAGCCAAAGTGTCAGTATCCAATAGGAATGACTATCAAATTAAAATTAAGGGCCTAGCATTAAGTGACTTTTCTGGCATTTATTAACAGAAATAATACAATAAACTACAAAAGACATTGTTGTTTTCCTTATTTTAGATAACAATGAAGAAGCTGTGTTTTCTTATCTGATAGGATTGTTTGAAAATCATTTTCTTATCTCTGGAAAGTAAATTATTATTTGATAAATGTCCTTGATCATGGAAAAATCAAAATGATTGAACTAAAAGCAGTCCACAAGGGACATTAAATAAAAAAAATAAAAATAAATTGTATTCCTAAAATAATGCAAGTTAAAACAGAACATTTCCCAATGCAAGCATACAATTTAAAAGGCACCTATTCTCTATCCCCCCTTCCCTCTTAATCATATTATACTCATAGCACTTTACAGGGTGAACATTGACAAAAGGGCCCCAGGATTTTTGTATTACAAAAGCTGCTTGGCACTTTGGGAGTTAAAATGTCCACTTTACCTCTTGGGGCCTTGTGCAACTGCACAGATTGTCCCAATGGTATATCCACCTCTGGCACTCCAAAAGCATGTGATTACTTAAAAAACCTCCCATTTTTATGTAGAGCCATAAAAGAGGTGTAGTCATCCCAGCTGCAAGTGGATTTCAGGATTGTAGGCGGAACCCTAAACCCACACCCCACACTAGGTCACACTGTGGGAGGGAAGCCAGGAGAGGATTTCGTCACCCCCAGGCGAAGAAAGGAGGTCTTTTGCCTCCGGGTCGGAGAGTTAGTTGAGTTCCAGGCGGGGAGCCTGAGGGAGCAAGGAGGGTCTCTCGGCTGAGGGACTCACGGACGAGGGACAGATCCCAGACACAGAGAACGAGTGGGGAATAGAGGAACTGGAGAGTTCGCCCCAGGAGAGAAGCCGGGTACTGGAGACCGCACCTGTAGGAACCTTTAAGGCCTGCAGAAAATCCGAAGCACGGGGGTATATCAATATACGGCCCTGATTCTCGAGCGACCATTAGAGGGGACCAGCCACAGCAGGCAAGCCGCAGTGATCAACAGAGGGTTACCCGACGGGAGCAAGAGAAGGAAAGAGAAAGTCAGCAGGAGGTCAGATCTACTACATGAGATCAGATTTCACACAAGCTACTGGGAAGCAGGGGAGGATTGGAACAAGAAAGGCACACGCTGGGGGTTCTGTCCATCTACCAGAGATCCGCTTGCAGCCACCCGTAGCCACTTGTCATTAACCATCCAGCTGCGCTGAGGACTGTAATAATCTTGCTAAAGTTCCAGTAAAGTACTCGGGTGAAGTGACTTTGACTCTGCTGCATCTTCTTTCCACGAACTCATTCCTTCTCCAGGAATCGCTGCCCCGGAGGTACAGTTCTGCCTGCGGAGGACTATACCATCTCAGCCGAAATACCTCCGACCTCTGGAGGACTGTGGTGGCGCTGGTGACATCTCACCAGGTACTGCAGGTGGGGTCACGACAAACAACAAACTTGTACATAATCCTCTGTATATAATCCCTCTTTTAAAGACAGGCCCAGGACACGAGATCAGGCGCGGCTGCCATTCTCCGTGACAAAGCAGTTGACCCTTTGCCGCCTGACACCCGAATACTCCATACCCTGGGGCTCGACATTTACATCATTCAAAATTCTCTTTTTAACACCTCTATAAACTGGTCTTCACAAGTATGATCTCATATTCTTCATTTTTAGGCACAACCTACATGGTCATCCACTCTTGGTTACTATGCCCAATTCTATACTTTATATTATATTTTTCCTGTTGCTACAATGTCAGGAAAAGTTGAGAGGTATGCAGCCCCCTTTAAAAGCACATGTACCTTATAGACATTACACTACTCTCAAAGAGCTTCTCCTTTCCCAGTCACAATCTACTCTTCACTGTCCTATCAAATGTATATGGAAGTACAGTATTACTCTTTTCTTACCACTGCATACATTTTCTTTTGGCCTATTATATCATTGCTGATATTATATCTAAATATATATATAGGTCCTCCACAGTAACAATAGCTCAACTCAACTCCACCTGTAATTGTGCCTGTCTACCTGCCAGCACAAGTTATTATAAAGGATAATGGGATACTAGCTGAAACTAAAAGAGAGGAGCTGATCTACAGTGCTCTAAAAAATTATTCATAACCTGTCAACTTTTGCACATTTTTTTTTAATGTTACACCCACAAACTTAAATGTATTTTATTGGGATTTTATGTGATACTAGATGGTGGCCCGATTCTAACGCATTGGGTATTCTAGAATACCTTGTAAACAGGAGTGAACTGTGTCACACTGACTGACAGCCTTATAGACAGGAGTGATGTTCGTCACACTGACTGACAGCCTTATATACAGGAGTGAAGTTCGTCACACTGACTGACCGCCTTATAGACAGGAGTGAAGTTTGTCATACTGACTGACAGCCTTATATACAGGAGTGAAGTTCGTCACACTGACTGACAGCCTTGTAGACAGGATTGAACTGCGTCACACTGACTGACAGCCTTGTAGACAGGATTGAACTGCGTCACCCTGACTGACAGCCTTGTAGACAGGATTGAACTGCGTCACACTGACTGACCGCCTTGTAGACTGCAGTGAACTGCGTCACACTGACTGACAGCCTTGTAGACAAGATTGAACTGCGTCACACTGACTGACCGCCTTGTAGACTGGAGTGAACTGCGTCACACTGACTGACAGCCTTGTAGACAGAAGTGAAGGATGTCACACTCACTGACAGCCTTGTAGACAGGAGTGAAGTTCGTGACACTGACTGACAGCCTTGTAGACAGGAGTAAACTGCGTCACACTGACTGACAGACCTTATAGACAGGAGTAAACTGCGTCACACTGACTGACAGACCTTATAGACAGGAGTAAGGAGTGAGGATGAGGAGGCTGTGAGGATGGAGGAGGCTGTGAGGATGGAGGAGACTGAGGATGGGGAGTTTGTGAGGATGCTTTGAAGATGGAAGAGGATGTGAGGATGGAGAGGATGTGAGGATAGGAGAGGCTGCAAGGATGAAGGAGGCTGAGGGGATGGAGGAGGCTGTGAGGATGGGGAGGCTGTGAACATGAAGGAGGCTGAGGGGATGGAGGAGGCTGAGGGGATAGAGGAAGCTGTGAGGATGGGAGGCTGTGAGGATAGTGGAGGCTGTGAGGATGGGGAGGCTGTGAGGATGGAGGAAGCTGTGAGGAGCCCGCATGGTGTGGAGACACTCGCCACTCCATTCCACTGTCTTCCTGGAGGGAAGGAGGAGGCTGTGAGGATAGGGAGGCAGTGAGGATGGGGAGGCTGTGAAGATGGGAGGCTGTGAGGATGGGGAGGCTGTGAGGATAGTGGAGGCTGTGAGGATGGGGAGGCTGTGAGAGATAGTGGAGGCTGTGAGGATGGGGAGGCTGTGAGGATGGAGGAAGCTGTGAGGAGCCCGCATGCTGTGGAGACACTCACCACTCCATTCCACTGTCTTCCTGGAGGGGAAGGAGGAGGCTGTGAGGATGGGGAGGCTGTGAACATGGAGGAGGCTGTCAGGATGGAGGGGCTGAGGGGATGAAGGAGGCTGAGGGGATGGAGGAGGCTGAAGGGATGGAGTAGGCTGTGAGGATGGAGGAGGCTGTGAGGATGGAGGAGGCTGAGGGGACGGAGGAAGCTGTGAGGATAAGGAAGCTGAGGGGATGGAGGAGGCTGTGAGGACTGAGGAGGCTGAGGGAATGGAGGAGGCTGCATGGATGGGGAGGCTGAGGGGCTGGAGGAGGCTGTGAGGATGGAGGAGGCTGAGGGGATGGAGGAGGCTGTGAGGATGGGGAGGCTGTGAGGATGGAGG
Organism: Allobates femoralis; assembly: GCA_033576535.1. NCBI lineage: Eukaryota > Metazoa > Chordata > Amphibia > Anura > Aromobatidae > Allobates > Allobates femoralis. The sequence goes on from JARQOC010000005.1 coordinate 180,361,964, forward strand.
AGGCTGTGAGGATGGGGAGGCTGAGGGGATGGAGGAGGCTGTGAGGATGAAGTAGGCTGAGGGGATGGAGGAGGCTGTGAGGATGGGGAGGATGTGAGGACTGAGAATGCTGAGAGAATGGAGGAGACTGCAAGGATGGGGAGGCTGAGGGGATGGAGGAGGCTGTGAGGATGGGGAGGCCGTGAGGATGAGGAAGCTGAGGGGATGGAGGAGGCTGTGAGGATGGAGGAGGCTGTGAGGATGGGGAGGCTGAGGGGATGGAGGAGGCTGTGAGGATGAAGTAGGCTGAGGGGATGGAGGAGGCTGTGAGGATGGGAGGATGTGAGGACTGAGAAGGCTGAGAGAATGGAGGAGACTGCAAGGATGGGGAGGCAGAGGGGATGCAGGAGGCTGAGGGGATGGAGGAAGCTGTGAGGATGAGGAAGCTGAGGGGATGGAGGAGGCTGTGAGGACTGAGGAGGCTGAGGGAATGGAGGAGGCTGCATGGATGGGGAGGCTGAGGGGCTGGAGGAGGCTGTGAGGATGGAGGAGGCTGAGGGGATGGAGGAGGCTGTGAGGATGGAGGAGGCTGAGGGGATGGAGGAGGCTGTGAGGATGGGGAGGCTGTGAGGATGGAGGAGGCTGTGAGGATGGGGAGGGTGAGGAGGATGTGAGGAGGCTGTGAGGATGAAGTAGGCTGAGGGGTAGGAAGGAGGCTGTGAGGATGGGAGGTGAGGATGGGAGGACTGAGAAGGCGAGAGAGAGAATGGAGGAGACTGCAGGATGGGGAGGCTGAGGGGGAGTGAGGAGAGGCTGTGAGGATGGGGTGAGGTCGGACGTGAGGATAGAGGAAGCTGAGGGATGGGAGGAGGCTGAGATGGGGATGGAGGAGGTAGGAGGCTGTGAGATGAGGAGTGGGAGGGACTGAGGGGTGGAGGAGGCTGTGAGGATGGAAGTAGGCTGAGGGGATGGAGGAGGCTGTGAGGATGGGTGAGGATGTGAGTGAGCGAGGAAGGACTGAGAGAATGGAGGAGCTGCAAGGATGGAGGAGGCTGAGGTGATGCAGGAGGCTGAGGGGATGGAGGAAGCTGTGAGGATGAGGAAGCTGAGGGGATGGAGGAGGCTGTGAGGACTGAGGAGGCTGAGAGGAATGGAGGAGGCTGATGGATGGGGGAGGCTGAGGGGCTGGAGGAGGCTGTGAGGATGGAGGAGGCTGAGGGGATGGAGGAGGCTGTGAGGATGGGGAGGCTGTGAGGATGGAGGAGGCTGTGAGGATGGGGAGGCTGAAGGGATGGAGGAGGCTATGAGGATGAAGTAGGCTGAGGGGATGGAGGAGGCTGTGAGGATGGGGAGGATGTGAGGACTGAGAAGGCTGAGAGAATGGAGGAGACTGCAAGGATGGGGAGGCTGAGGGGATGGAGGAGGCTGTGAGGATGGGGAGGCCGTGAGGATGGAGGAGGCTGTTAGGATGGGGAGGCTGAGGGGATGGAGGAGGCTGTGAGGATGAAGTAGGCTGAGGGGATGGAGGAGGCTGTGAGGATGGGGAGGATGTGAGGACTGAGAAGGCTGAGAGAATGGAGGAGACTGCAAGGATGGGGAGGCAGAGGGGATGCAGGAGGCTGAGGGGATGGAGGAAGCTGTGAGGATGAGGAAGCTGAGGGGATGGAGGAGGCTGTGAGGACTGAGGAGGCTGAGGGAATGGAGGAGGCTGCATGGATGGGGAGGCTGAGGGGCTGGAGGAGGCTGTGAGGATGGAGGAGGCTGAGGGGATGGAGGAGGCTGTGAGGATGGGGAGGCTGTAAGGATGGAGGAGGCTGTGAGGATGGGGAGGCTGAGGGGATGGAGGAGGCTGTGAGGATGAAGTAGGCTGAGGGGATGGAGGAGGCTGTGAGGATGGGGAGGATGTGAGGACTGAGAAGGCTGAGAGAATGGAGGAGACTGCAAGGATGGGGAGGCAGAGGGGATGCAGGAGGCTGAGGGGATGGAAGAGGCAGTGAGAATGTAGAGGCTGTGAGGATGGGGAGGTTGTGAGGATGGGAAGGCTGAGGTGATGAAGGAGGCTGAGGGGATGGAGGAGGCTGTGAGTATGGAGGAGGCTGTGGGGATGGAGGAGGCTGTGGGGATGGAGGAGGCTGTGAGGGTGGAGGAGGCTGTGAGAGTGGAGGAGGTTGAGGGGATGGAGGAGGCTGAGGGGATGGAGGAGGCTGTGAGGATGGGGAGGCTGTGAGGATGGGGACGCTATGAGGATGGAGGAGGCTGTGAGGATGGGGAGGCTGTGAGGATGGAGGAGGCTGTGAGGATGGAGGAGGCTGTGAGGATGGAGGAGGCTGTGAGGATGGGGAGGCTGAGGGGATGGAGGAGGCAGTGAGGAGCTCCATTCCATTGTCTTCCTGGAGGGGATGATATCAGAATAGCGGCGCGCACCATGGTGCCATATTTGAAATACAATGTGCGGCTTGGCGCGCGCCACTCCTCTGATAGGTCACCGCGTTCAGCTGCACATTGTATTTCAAATATGGCGCCATGGTGTGTGCCGCTATTTTGATTGGTCGGCACTGAACGCAGTGGCCAATCAGAATAGCAGCTCACGCCATGGCGCCATATTTCAAATTATTTTAAAAGTATTTTAGATATGGTGCCTTGGAGCGCACAGCTCCTCTGATTGGTCGGCCGCGGTGACCAATGAGAGACGCGGCATTCAAACCGCATGTCAAGCCCTGCTACTTCTCCGTTTTGTTGCAGCAGCAACCAATCAGAAAAGTACCGCGGCCTGGCGCGCGGTTTGAATGCCACCGGGGCACTACCGCTGCGAGCAGCCGGGAAATGACCGGCTGAAGCCGGTCATCTCCCGACTGGCTCACCGTGGACCTCTGGTGGCCGCGGATGAGCTACTGCTGCACAGGGGTCAGCGGCTCGACAGCCGTGAGATGACCGGCAGATGCCGGTCATCTCCCGGCTGGCTCACGTACGCTGCAACTACCGTTGGGAGATCCCGCTGATCTCACGACGATGGCTGCGGCCGGACGCATTTATCTTGGCGACAGCGGCGCCAATGCGCCGCTGTCGCCGGGTTTCAGCTTGGCGCGAATTTTGAATGCGTGTGGCTGTTTTGCATACTCCTCGCTCGATTTTGGCGTCAGACGGACACGATTAGGAGATTGTATAGTACATACTAACACTAAGTATTTGTGAAGTATAAAGGAAATGATACATAGTTTTCTAAACATTTCAAAAATATAAATCTCAAAAGAGTGATGTGAATTTGTATTCAGCCCCACTGAGTGAATACTTTGTAGGACCACCTTTTGCTGCTACTACAGCTGCAACTCTTTTGGGGTTTGGGTTAGCTTAGTACATTTAGAGTCTAAAATTTTTGCCAATTCTTGCTTGGAAAATAGCTCTAACTCAGTAAGAAGAGATAGAAGAGCATCTGGGAATAGCAATTTTCAAGTCTTGCCAACAGATTTTCATCAGAATTTAGGTCTCAACTTTGACTGGGCCGCCATTCAAACACATGAATATGCTTTGCCTTAAACCGTGCCTTTGCAGCTCTGGCAGTATGTGTGGGATTGTTGGCCTGCTGGAAAATAAACATTTCTATCCCATCAACTCTGGCTAGCTTCCCTGGTGAAGAAAAGAATCCGCACTGCATGATGCTACCACTACCATGTTTGATGGTGTGGATGTGGTTTTATGCCACTCACAGTATTTTGAATTTAGCCCAAAAATTGAAAGAGTGTGATTACTTATGGGTGCACCACCGTTATGCGATATTAGGATAAATAAAAGGATGGGGTGCTGCTTGTCACTAAAACAGAATTGTCATTGGAAGAAAAAGAATTGACAGAAAACCTGCACTCCACATCCGAATAATGTAAGATGAAAAAATATCTTTATTTGAGGCAAAATGACACATAAATTAAAACCATTTAAAACCAATAACAAACATTACAAAAAGCCACAACAATAATGGGTATAATACCACATAGGGGAAAGAGGGCCCCTTCAAACTCTGTATTCATGCCTGATTCATTAACACCAATGGTACAACAGTAATCATACACTGAAGTCAAACAATACAAGTCTACACCAAATAGTTAATCTTATTGCACTTTGCCCCTGGAAACAGTGAGCTATGTAAAATGACAAATTGTACAAAGATCAAATAGTGCACAGAAATGATGACAAACAGAACCTAATATTTTGTGAAACTAAAATGACAAATTGACATTCAGTCTTTTGCAGCTCCTCTGAGCTGTGCTGCCTGTCAGCTAAAGCTGGAGATTTCTCCCCTCACCTGTCCATACACAGCATGGAGCTTGCAGCACAGCAAAGGAGATCCCTATATCCCTCAGGGTACCTTTACACGCGGCTACATTTCTAGGGTGGCTACAGGTAACTTACTGGTTGCAGTGAAATCATGGAGACAAGGTTCTATCTTGTTGCTGTGTACAAATGGAATAATCTCTCCATGATTTCACTGCAACCAGTAAGTTACCTGTAGCCACCCTAGAAATGTAGCCGCGTGTAAAGGTACCCTCAGTGATCCCAGGGAATAGGAATAGGTATTTGCTAATAAGAAGCACGGTGAGTCCAGGCATGAGCAGTGGGGGCCCCTGGATCCCACGCGTATCGCCGCACTGGGCGGCTTCGTCAGGGAGGCGTGGCTATCAATTGTGCCATGCTGCCTCTTATATCCTAGATCAGTGATGGCGAACTCCATGCCTCGAGTGCCACACACAGTCCAGGTTTTCAGGATTTCCTTAGAGTTTGACAGTTGGTAATTTGATTGCCAACTGTCAAATGCAATGGAAATCCTGAAAACCTGTACTGTGTGTGGCACTCGAGGCCTGGAGTTCGCCATCACTGTCCTAGATAATGAGCAAATGAAGACAGCTGCGGCCGGCGCCATGGCAACGACTGGGACACCAGAAATGATGTCAGTGTGGGCGTGTATTGAGGACTGCTCAATAAACACTGCTCACTATGAGGAAGTGGTGGAACACACATGACTGCACATAACATAGATTAAATAGCTCGCTTTAGAAAAATTCAAAGCAAAGCTTGGCGGTACAGTTGGAAATGGGTCAGAAGAGGGTGGTGAACTCTGGGGTCACAATTTGTGACACCCAGCCGTCAGACCACTCCCCTGTCTGGGTTTTTTTTTTAATTATGTGTGTGTTTGGGGCGAATTATAAGGGGATCAACATTGCAGTTGATGAATAAATAGAGAAGAGTGGCAGGCTCTGGTGTCAAACAGCGACACCCACAGAGCCCTGTCACTTCCTCTGGACATATGTAAGTTGGAATATTAGAGGGGGACACAGTGACCCCACACAGGAGGCGGCGCCTCACATGCGGGTCCACGTGTGCAAGTCAAATCACTTATAAATCGATTTGACCTCAATTTCCTCTAGTTGAAAGAGTCATGTCAAACCAAGTACCCTTCCTGCCTATGGGTGGACCCAACTTCTAGTTGTCTACTAAGTACATGTTGTTATCAAAAACACAAACACACTAATCACAATGTCAGTTTTCAAAACCCATAGAGCCACCAAGACCGAGCTATGCGATCATCAAATATATAATTAACAAAGCAAGTGTTTACAAATAATATTTACACCACAAATCCTACATAGGGTACCAAAGTCAATAAGCTATACAGAGATTACAAGAGGGAGTACAATGAACAATGATAAGGGAAAAAAATAAAAAATAAAAAAATAAAAATAATTAAATAAATACTTTCATAGAAAATATATACAATCATATACATAGATGCAAATGCTGATGGTGATGAAGAAATCTTCCAATCTCCACGGACAGCACCAGGACCAATATCCTGTTTTATAGCCACGCAGTCCAACCGATCTAAATAGAGGAGTGCCAAGCGATATATATCCAGATGGAATAGACCGACACTGGAGGATCCTATTACAGAGCCTAGGAAACAAGCAGGAGATAATGAGGAGTGAAAAAGATTAGAGGGAACCAAACTTGTCAGCCCCCTCCTATTGACAAGACTCCTAGTCCCCTAAGAATCCTGTGAAATTTAATTCCTCATTTATTCCATGGGGGGTGACCGATTTAAGGAGGAAGATCCACCTTGACTCCAATTGTAAGAGTAGCTTCCTCCTGTCACCCCCCCTTGGATGAGGTGGTAGTTTCTCTAGACATAGGACCCTGCATCCAGTTGTACGTCCCCCATGGTGTAACAAGAAGTGTGAGGCCACCGATGTGAGAGTCAGGCCCTTTTCCAGATGTTCACTGGCCAGATTTATAGTTGAAAAATGTTTTTGGATCCGTTTTTTAAGCTCCTGTCCCGTCATCCCCACATAAACTTTCCTACAGGGACATATCAAAGCATAAACCACCCAGGTGGTTCTGCAATTGATATAGTACCTCAGGGAGTGTTTTACATTATCCTGTGGATTGATGAAAATTTCTTTAGTGGGTGGCATGGATGGGCAAATATTGCAAGAACCACATGGAAAGGATCCTTTAAGTCTCAAGCCTCTCCCCAACCTTTGTATAGGTCATTTAAAGTGGCTCCGGACCAGTTGATCTGCCAGGTTTGGGGCCCGCCTTGCTGTCATTACTGGTCTCTCACCAACCAGTGGACCAATCTTTGGGTCCAAATATAGTATGTCCCAATGAGAACTGAAGATGCCACCCACCTTAGTCCACTGATTGTGGTAGTTGGTCACAATCCCGATGGAGTCATCCTTCGGTTTATATTGCTGTTTGAGAAGTGATTCTTGTGTGCAGTTCTGTGCTCTCTGAAAGGCAGCCGAAATAAAAAAAAAAAAAGCCTGCACTGCTGTATGCGTACAGCATAATCTGGAGTAGGGCGGGTCCCGGCACTGATGTCATGGACAGGAGGCGTTTCAGCTGCCGGCAAAGCAAACCGCTTGTAACAATTCCTTGATCTGTGAGGCAGGCAAGGAGGCGCACAGAGAGGCAGGGGGTCAGGAGGACCTGCGTGAACAGCAATGACTCCATAATCTGTGAGTCCCTCCGGACTCCTTATCTCTACACTTTCTAAAGTGGTTTTAACAGCTTATAGGGGGAGTAGAAACATGGGAGACCCCTTCCCTGAATGCAGCAGACACGCTGCATTCAGTGATGTTTTCAGTTTGGGTGACAGGTCCTCTTTAAACTTTGATCTCAGCTAGCATGGAAGGTGCTCTAGTCAGATGTGTTCCATACATGACTTTCAAATATAGCTTTCTTGTCACTCTTCCTTAAAGGCCAAATTTGTGGGATAATGTCTAACAGTTATCTTGTAGACAGATTCTTGTACCTAGGCTGTGGACATCTGCAGTGTTTCCAAAGTCACCATGGGTCTCTTAGCTTCCTTTTTATTTAGAGCTCTCCTTGCCAGTCAGTTTAGTTGGATAGCTTTGTCTTAGTAGGTTGTACCATACTCCTTACATTTTTGAATGATGGATTGGACACTGGCATGAGGTGTTTACTAGTGATGAGCAAGCAGTAAAATGGCCGGGTGCTTTATGCTTGGGTCGAGCATATCGAGATGCTTGGGTCCTCGACCCGAGCACCAAGCCCAATGTTAACCTATGGGAAATCCAAGAAATTTTCCGGCAGCACCCACGGCAGTCTGCATAAACTCTAAAAATGTCACAAATATATAAGAACAGTGCTCGAATGACATGGGAGCAGCATGGGGAAGACCCCCTGTAAGCATTTCTGTCTCCCAAGTCACTGCTGTGAACAATGGTATCTGAGTATTAGGAGCTGGAATACACATTGTCATTTAGACAATACCTATTCCATTGCCAATAATGCGAGTGCAGGGGGCAATGATGTTACACTGGGGGGGGGGAGGAAAAATCCTTGTTCCTCCCCCTGTGTCACATGTGTGACATGGAGTTTCACTTTTGTAAAGTATATGTACATATACTCCGAGTGAAATAAAAGTTAATAAAAGGTGTTAAAAATAAAAAAAGAACACTCAGTCCTCCTATGGCTGTCCCTGAGACCCCAAGGGAAGATGTCCGACCGGCTGCCAGGACCTTAAGATCTGATTAGCCGGTAGCGATCAGCTGATGTCTTACGTGACAGCATCAGCTGATCGTGACGTGACACATCAGCTGATCGCCCGCCCATTGGCTGAGGTGTCGTGGCGAGCACAGCTGATCTGAAAGCTGTTTAAATCGCCCGCACATACACCGAACAGTTGATGTCGGCGCGGGAAATTTAAACAGCTGTCAGATCAACCGCTGGAAGAGTCGGACACAGCGCCAGAAGATGGCGTTTTTGTGAATGCACCATTTTCTGGGGCGGCTGCAGACTGCAATTCACAGCAGGGGGAGCCTGAACGCTTGGGCCACCCTGCGCTGCAGTTACCAGCCCACAACTGCCTAGTTGTACCTGGCTGGACATAAAAATAGGACAAAGCCCATTGTAGTTTTTTTTTATTATTTCATGAAATTTATGAAATAATTAAAACAAGGGTTTCCCTATATTTTTGGTTCCCAGCCGGGTACAACTGAGGGTTGAGAGCAGCCCGTACCTGCCTGCTGTACCTGGCTGGCATACAAAAATATAGCAAAGCCCATGTTGATTTTATTGTTAAGAAACTAATTAAAAAAAAAATTATAAATAAAACTCAATACATAACCCTAACCTTAGGGCTAGGTGTTAAAAAAAATGTGCGCTTACGCTGCATTTTCTATTGCCAGGCAAGGGTGACCCAAGCAGCTACTGCCTGCCAACCCCCACAGCTTGGTGTTGCCTTCACTGGCAATGAAAATTCCAGGGAAGCCATTTTTTAAGTGTTTAAAAAAAAAAAAAAAACATGTGCGCTTCGCTATATTTTTGTATGCCAGCCAGGTACAGCAGGCAGGTGTGGGCTGCCCTCAACTCCCAGCTGCCTAGTTGTACCTGGCTAGGAACCAAAAATATAAGGGAATCCTTTTTTTGATTATTTCATTAATTTCATGAAATAAAAAAGATTATGTGAGGCTTCGCCATATTTGTGTGTCCAGCCAGGTACAACTAGGCAGCTGGGGGCTGGAATCCGCAGCGCAAAGTGGCCCAAGCTTTCTTGGCCCTCCGCTGCAAATTGCAGTCCACAGCTGCCCCCAAAAATGGTGCATTCATAGAAGCGCAATCTTCTGGCACTGTATCCGACTCTTCCAGGTCCCTGATGACAGGTGGCTTACTGGGTAATAATGGGGTTAGGGTCAGCTGTGTGTTATCAGATGGCCCTAAGCCAGAAATTCATGGTATCACGCCAATATTATACATGGCCACCTTGAATTTCTAGTAATCAGGTGGAAAAATATTTTTATTAGAAATAAAACACAAACACAATTAGTGACTCCATCTTTAATGAACAAAAGAATTCCTTCCCCCCTCCTCCAACGTAGTTAAGGCTTGAGGGTCCCGCGACATCCAATCCGGATCCAATATCATCTGATCGGTTTGCCAGCCTGATGTGTCAGGTTTAAGGATCTGAATGAGATGACACATAAGCTGATTGGTTAAAAGTCGGTAAAAGCAATCAGCTGATGTATCAGTAGAAAAAAAAACATACCTCTCTGCAGACACGTCCTCTTGGCTCCAGGATCTGCCAGTATTCAGCTGATGCTGTCACTTGACAGCATCAGGTGATCGTCTAAGTCCTGGTAAAAAGATGGCTTTTTACAGCTCAGCCGGTTTAAATAATCATCTGACAGCATCAGCTGATCATTTAAATCGGCGGACTTTCTACCGCTGGACTGTCACGTGACAGCATCAGCTGATTCGGCAGGTCCTGGAGCTGAGAGGACGTGTCTGCAGAGAGGTGAGTATGGTTTTGATACATCAGCTGATTGTTTTAACTGGCTATTAAACAATCAGCTGATGTGTCATTTCATTCAGGTCCTTGGTGTCCCGGGAGTCTGTTGAAAGGTGAGTATGCTATTTTTCTTTTTTCACTTGGATTTCGCTTTAGCAGCGAATGTACAGGCAGCCAGAAGCTGCCGAACATGCGCTTCTAAAGCGAAAGTAACATGTCACACAGAGGGAGGAACGAGCACAGCGCTGTCAGGTCTGATATAGACCTGATGATGCTGTGCAGCCAGCCAATCACTGTAATGCCACAACCAACATGGCTGTGGTATTACAGTGTGTGGCAGCAAATCCCTGCATGTGGGCTGGCTCTGTAAAGAGCACCAACATGCAGGGAGTAGGATCCGAGCATGTGCCCGAACATCTCACTGGTACTCGGTGCTCTCTGAGCATCCGGAGTACTGAGATGCTTGGGTGAGCACCGAGTACCGGCAAGCATGCTCGCTCATCCCTAATGTTTACATCTTGATTTTTTTTATTACCTAACCCTGCTTTACTCTTTTCCACAGCTTTGTCACTCACAATGCACCAGGCTGGATATGATATTTCGGCCAGCGCATCGCACTACGAGAGAAGGCGGGAATTTCAAACAGAGGTGGAAAATCAAAGACTGATGACGCCCAGCGGGGCATGCGGAGAGACAGCGAGTAGGTGAAAATGGAGCCCCGGAGCCTGTCTTTACAGTCTCTGGATGTAGACTACATGTAAGTTACAAATCATTTTTCTTTAACTTTATAGAGTACTTTTAAATCAGACAGGGATGGTTAGGGATCAGCTAGGAAGATGTAGGGACAGGCAGTGATAGCATAGGGGGGTAGAATGAGCTGACAGGTTCCCTTTAAGTAAATGGTAAAACTAAACTTACACATTAAGAAAATGGAACTGTGTACAAAACTTTAATTTCCTTACAATTCTGAGCACAATGCTGTTAAGTACTTTCACCTACACAGCATCATCCTTGAAGCATTATGTTTCAGTAATTAAATGTTTTAAAGTGCTTTGAGGCAGCTATATTATGTGAAATTATTACGGGAACGCCTGGCTGTTCATTTGTCATAATACGCTCTCCAGCACTAATTGCTACTCTAATATATTTACTTCTTTAAAAGAAAAGATGAAAATAGTATTCCACATGCGGGAAGTACTTAAGATCTGCTGACCATTATTCATAAAATACATTAAAATTTCTTGTCAGAGACAGATTTTTGCACCTAATTCGTGCACAAATGACAAAACATCTCTGGCTGGTAGTATGTTATGAGGTATCAGCAGAGAAACACGCGGCTCCACTGGGAAGCTTCTATGTGTACTGCCTTTCCCATGGCGCTTGTTATAGTCTAACGAAATTGTCAACATTTTAGTGTAATTGTTCTGATATTTCGCAGCTGGGAACGTGCATATGTTCTACAGAGAACTTTGTATGGACATACGGGAGCGCTAGATGTCCATAATGTTATAACGAAAGGCACTGCAGTAATGATTGATGGCCAGAAATGCTGTAAAATTGCATCCGAACATGGTGACTGTAAAACAAGAAAAAAACAAAGCTTATTCAATCATTCACATTGGAAATTAAAAGGAATCTGACAGCAGGTTTTTGCTATGCAACAAAAGATAGCGTGCTGTGAGGGTTAACAGAGAATTCAGCCATGCTTGTTGTAGTGTTGTAGTGCAGATGATGAGGAATCCAGAAGCACACACAGATATGCTGAACTGCTCAGTCGAGCGTCCATACTTTTTAATGAAAATCATCTTCCCCTTTCCAGCTCCCCCTTTTCCTGCCACAGCTCCTCCTCTATCTTACATCACTGTTACTAGGTAGAAAATGCAAACAACAAATTACAGAAGATATAACAACATTACATCTCTTATCATCTTACAAAAAAACAAAGTAAATAGTTAACCGTTCAAAAGTTCGCGTTGTAGAAAAGTTTTTTTTTTGTTTTTCTCTACTGCAGAACATAGTCCGCAAGGTGGACTGGTGGCCCTCGATTTGTTCTCCCAGGATAACGTCGATACATCTCATTTCCAGATAAACTCGGGGGGTCTTCTGAGGTATCTCCTATGGGAACAGCTGAGTTCATAGTCTCTGGCAGTAGGTCGTCGCTATCTACTTCCTCTGCGTGCGTCGTCTCTGGGACATAGCCACGAAGTTTTTTTAAATGGGACACATTTCTAGTGACCTGATGATTTTGGTTTTTAGCAGTAATCATGGTGCCTCTGATTTGTGTGACCTGAAAGGGCTCGGGATAGTATGGCGATGCAAATTTGTCGCTAGGTCTCAGTCTCTTTACAAGAACCCAATCACCCACCTTTATTTCTGGATGCTTGTAACGGCGGTTACTTTTTTCTGCATACTGCTTCATTTTATCCTTAGAGACGAAATCATTAACAGCAATTGGGGTTTGGACCGGAAGTGACGGAATTTATGGGATTTTGACATGCAAGGGCCTGCTGAACAATGCCGTTGCTGGTGGTATCCCAGTAGTGGAGTGTGGTGTGGCTCTGTACTGTCTAAGGAATCTATGTAATTCTTGTTGTGGGTCCTTGTGCTCCATAGTAGCAATCCTCAGGGTCTTGTTGATTGATTGCATGAATCGTTCCACTTCGCCATTGGCTTGAGGCCAATAAGGAGTTATTTTCCTGTGGGAGAAACCAAGATAAGTTGCCAATGACTGAAAGTCTGTGCTATTGAATGGAGGTCCATTGTCCGTCTTCACTGTCTCAGGTATGCCATAAGCCGAGAAAATATTGTCTAATTTTGGTATAACAGCCCTGGCCGAGGTAGTCGAAACATGTTCAATGACTGGAAACTGAGAATAGTCATCCATGACCACCAACAGGTAGGAGCGGTCCGGTAAAACACAAAAATCAACACTGACAGCAGTCCATGGGCTCTTTGGCAGGGGTGTCATTTGTAAAGGCGCACGCCTATGGTCAACTATAGTTGCTTGACAAGGAATGCATGTTTGAATCAATGCCTCTACTTTTTTGTCCAGTCCTGGAAACCATACTTTTTCTCGAAGTAATTGCTTTGTTTTTACTACCCTTGATGAGCCTCGTGGGCTAGATCAAGTACACGGTCCTCCAGTTTCTGAGGTATCACCAGGCGACTGTCACGCAACAGCAGATTTGTGTCCGACACTGAGAGTGAATGTCGTGCATTAAAGAAAGCCTCCAAGTAACCGACTCAATCGGGTGGTTGAAGGCGAGCCTCAGCAAGAAAACAGCTCCATTTCTTAGACCGAACCGATTCTATCACCAACTGAAGTTGGGGATCAGAGTCCACCGCCTGTTGTATTTCCTCCATAGTCATAGCTCTTGGCACTGAATGTGCAGCAACGAAAGTTACATGTTCCTCCACTAGAACAGTTGCTGGAATGTTGTCCTTAGTAGGTTGTGGTATTGGGTGTCTGGAGAAATAGTCCGCCGGGTTTCCAACTCCTGCCTCATATCTCAGTTGAAGATGGTAGTTCTGTAAGCGGAGCAACCAGCGTTCAATTCGTGGAGGGGGTTTGGAAGAGTGTTTGTTGAAAATTGGAACAAGCGGTTTGTGGTCACTTACGACTGTGAACTTGTGTCCAAAGAGGTACAGATGAAAGTGAAGGCATCCCCACAAACTGCAAGGGCTTCCCTTTCAGTTTGTGAGTAGCGCTGTTCTGTATCTGTTAATGTCTTGCTTGCGTAGGAAATTGTAGAAATGTTGCCATTGTTGGACACTTGTGTGAGAATTGCACCCAGGCCTACCGGGCTAGCGTCTACAATCAGTTCTGTGGACTTTAATGGGTCAAAGTAGGCCATGACAGTGTCACCAGTTAGGCTGGACTTCAACGCGTCAAACGATGCTTGATGCTCAGTACCCCATGACCAAGGAATATCTTTCTTTGTGAGTTGTCTCAGGGGTTCGGAAATAGTGGCTAGGTCTGGTATGAATCGTCCACAGTATGTGACCAGTCCTAGAAAGCTGCGAACCTCTGAGACATTTTGAGGTTGACCAGCAGACTTGATGGCAGCTACTTTCTGAGGATCTGCTGACACACCTTGTTCTGAAAAGATGTATCCAAAAAATTTTTATGACGTTTGGTTGAACTCACATTTTGATGGATTGACAGTTAGATTGCAGGCTTGCAGTCTCTGAAACACTTGCTCCAGGCGACTGTCATGTTCTTCTTGGGTTGTTCCGTATATGAGAATGTCATCACTGACGTTGAGGACTCCCGCTATTCCAGACAGAACCTGACTGATAACATTTTGAAAGATTTCTGCAGCTGATGAGATACCAAAGTTCAACCTCTTGAACCTACGCAGGCCCATATGAGTACTAAAAGTTGTGATGTACCTGGAGTCTGGATGCAACTCAAGTTGATGATAGCCGGATTTTAGATCAATTTTTGAAAACACCTTTGCACCATTCAGATCTGTGAGAATGTCATCAATAGTAGGCGTGATGTGCCTTTCTCTTTGAATAGCTAGATTGGCATGCCGCATATCCACACAAAGCCGTATTTTACCAGGCTGTTTTGGTTTAGGCGCAACAACGATTGGCGAGACCCAGGGAGTTGGGCCTTCAACCCGTTCAATAACATCAGATGCCTCCAGGTCTTGCAATTCTTGCTCCACAAGTTTGCGGACATGAAAGGGAATGCGCCTGTGAGGTTGGATGGAGGGCTGTATCGACTGATCAATATGTAACTTTATCTGAACATCTTTTAGCTTACCAAGGCCTTTAAAGAGACAGGGGTACCTCTGCATAATATGTGGGACTGAAGAACCTGTAGCGCTGTTGACCAGGTTCACCAGGCCTAGAGACACAGCACTGCTGCAGCTGAGAAGCGTATCTGCAGAGCACTCCGCTACATAGAACGTGTCAGTGATGGATTTCCCTTTAGCTGTTAGTTCTGACTGAAATTTGCCACACAGGGGCAACGGAGCTGTGGAACCATAAGGGAAAATCTGTAGGCTGGTTATTTGTAGAGCAGGTCTATTCAGGAGTTGATTATAGATTGTATGACTGATGACGTTGACGGACGCATGTGTCCACCAGGGCTTCTACTGGATTGCCATTTATGAGGATGACTCGTTTTGGATTGTTAATCATGTGCACAGCCCAAGATCCTTCTTTAGTCACTGAGAATAAGTAAGTGCTATGAGCCTCGTCATTAAAAGCAGTGCTTGGACCTTCTGTGACCTGGGCTGTACTGTGGGACGAGCAGATTGCTGCGGTGTAGATCTGCACACTTTTGCAAAATGGTTTAGTTTTCCACAATTATGGCAGGTTGTACCCTTTGCTGGACAAACGTTCTGGTGAGGATACGACCCACCACAGTTGTAACAAGTTGCAGCCTGTACTTGTGGTTTCTGTGTGAGCTTTGCTATAGAAGATGGTGCTTCTGGCTCACTGCTCTCTATGAGTTTTGCCTGTTTCTCTGCAGTATCATTTATACGTGCTGTGTCTAATAGTTTAGCTAGGGTCATAGTAGGGTCTCTGAGTGCTTGTCTTCTTAACTTTGAAGAAACACATCCTTGTAATATCTGCATTTGGATTTCTTTGTCTACGTCTGTAAACTCACAGTAAGCTGCACGTAGCCGGACATGATATTCATCAATGCTTTCTGTGGCTGATTGCTTTGATTGTCTAAATTTGTAGATTTCAACTGCTGCATTTCTGTGTGGGGAGAAGTGTTTGCTCAATGCTGCTTTGCTCAGCTCATAGTCCTTGTCCTCCCCTGTGTTAGGCAGAGTAGTGAAGATATCATAGACTTGCTCCCCTGCATAGTGTAATAACATGGCTTTCCTTCTTGTATCATCGGCTATGTTTATGGCTTGCAGAAATATCTCAAAGCGCTTCAGCCATTTATCCCAACATGTTGCTAGGTTTGCTTGGGACTGATGCACATCAAAAGCTGGGAATGCAGGTAGACAGGCCATGGTGAGCACTGATGATCTTGTGGCACTGAAATACCTTTAGCTGATGAATGAACGCTTCCTCGTCGCCAATTGTAGTGTTGTAGTGCAGATGATGAGGAATCCAGAAGCACACACAGATATGCTGAACTGCTCAGTCGAGCGGCCAAACTTTTTAATAAAAATCATATTCCCCTTTCCAGCTCCCCCTTTTCCTGCCACAGCTCCTCCTCTATCTTACATCACTGTTACTAGGCAGAAAATGCAAACAGCAAATTACAGAAGATATAACAACATTACACTCACTTGTCATCACAAAGTATGTTTTTGTTTGCTTGCTATGTTAGTTTAAGCTTCATAGCTTAATCATTAGTTGGACTGAGGAGCACATGAGCTCAGGTCCCACTTCACCCCCTCTGTAATTTGAAGCTTCTGTGTATAGAAACGTATACAAATTGTAACTCCAGTGAGTAAGTGAATGAACTCTAGCGCCACCTTTCGGTAGCTGTCCTCAAAGTCATAATCGACTCAAGCCTTTTAATATGATGAAGGATTTGTGCCAGATCAGAACCCCAAACTGCAGACACTATGTTTCGGGGTAACTACCCCTCATCAGTGCAGTGTGCGGGAATTCTGATCTGGCTGCGTGAGTGGGCTAAGACTAGCTCTGGAGAACTAGCTTTTTACCTCATGGAGAGGAATTTTTCTGCCAGCTTTAAGAAAGCAGATAAGCTTTCCTCTCCATGAGGTAAAACGCTAGTTCTCCAGACCTCGTCTTAGCCCACTCACGCAGCCAGATCAGAATTCCCGCACACTGCACTGATGAGGGGCAGTTACCCCGAAACACAGTGTCTGCAGTTTGGGGATCTGATCTGGCACAAATCCTTCGTCATATTAAAAGGCTTGTTAAAGAGTCGATTATGACTTTGAGGACAGCTACCGAAAGGTGGCGCTAGAGTTCATTCACTTACTCACTGAAGCGACAATTTGCATATTTCCCAGAGAAGCATTGCGGCTATAAGCTTCCTTGTCAACTTATCTGCTTTCTTAAAGCTGGCAGAAAAATTCCTCTCCATGAGGTAAAAAGCTAGTTCTCCAGACCTAGAAATGTATAGGGAGCCTGGTGTGGGCATGGGAGGCTCTCCCAACTCTGTTGCATGGCTAAAACTAAAATATTTGATTGTGTCCCAACAGCTGCAACCAGTAATCTAAGGCCGGTTTCACACCACGGTTTTCTGGATCCGGGGTTGTCCGGTGTGAACCAGACAGATCTGGATAGCATTCCTATGGATCCGGATGGAGCCGGATAGCAGCTATTTGCCATCCGGCTTCCATCTGTCCAGGAGGATCCGGGACAATTTTTCTCCCGGACATGTTTGTGCTCAGGGGAAAAAAAATCGTACAAAATCGGATCCGGGAGCCGGACGTCGGGTGCTGGAGTTCATCAGAAAGCGCTGCTAAACGTCAGCACCATGAGCTGTCCCCCTGCAGAGATTTCAGGACCGCGGCTAGCAGGGAGCTGGCTGCGATCTTGACATTTTAGCAGCTGTGGCTGTGATCTGAGGCATCCAGCTGCAAATCGGCCCTCCCTCCGGTTCTGTTTGCAAATCCAGTCCAGGGCTGTCCGGTTTAGACGGAACAGCCACAGACCTGATGGTGCCGTGGTGTGAAACCGGCCTTAGAGATATACCGTTGGAATCAAGGTCTCTGCCTACATCATGCTGCTCTAAGAAGAGGCAGCAAAAACCTGCAGACACAGTCCTTTTAATTATATTTTAAAATAATATTCATCCACAGGTTTAGCTAATCAATTAATAAACATTAGATGTTTGAGTAGAAGTATGGACCACAGACTCCTGACCAGACTAAAGACCCCGTTACACGGCACAACGTTGGAACGATGTTGGCAACGATCTCGTGGGTGCGCGGTCGTTTCAGACATCATTTTGACATCGTTTTTGAGATGTCACACGTCTAGATATCGTGGACGACGCACCAACAATGTTGTGAGCAGGTATCGTTCGCTCAAACCAGCGAACGATCCCTGCTCATTGGTGAGAATGGGCGAAGTCGTAAACGACATCCTTATCGCGGTGTCAAACACGACGATATACCAGGTTGGCGGATCGTTGATCGTGTGGATTGAGAACATGTTCTCAAACCTGCAATCAGCGATCCAACAATTTATCGTTACAACTTTGCAGAGTCACACGCAATGATGTCCTAACGATGTTGCTTGAATGACTCTAAATCCGTGATGGTTAAGCAATATCATTAACAATGTTGTGCCGTGTAACGGGGCCTTTAATAAGAGATGAGAGCTAAAGGAGGCACGGACTGCACCGAGATGGGAATGTTCAGCTGTAGGTAAGAACAAAAATAGAGGCTCAATCTATGCATTTATACCTGATATTTATCTTTTTGCCATTTTTATTTGTACTCAATTCATTATTATTTCCTTCTTTTTTTTAATTAATTTTATATGTGCTGTTTTTTTTTCCGCTTTATGTATGGTGTTTACGAATTCCTGATGTTTTCGACTTATTCATCAAATGAGGCTTTTTATAAAGATGCCAAATTTGATGTGACTCTACTGTAGTCACCCCTCCTGGTGTAATTTTATGCATGTTTTTCAAAAGCCTCATTTTCTGAAATATTTGGGAAAAGATGTAACTTTATGCTCACAAATTGCGACTGAAAAGAAGGCCCTTTTATACCTTGTAAAAATTCATAAACTGAGTTTGCCATTTTGATAATGTGGAGCGATAAACGACAGCGAATCCCTCAAGACAAATAAAAAGGAATAATGTTAATGATGAATCGGGGCCACAATGTTTAAATTAGGGATTAAAGTTTGGAAGAAAACAACACACTCAGGCTACATTTAACACATGTGACACGTCGTAGGGCTGTCCGGATTTGTTCTCAGACTGCACACTGACCCATTGTGATTTATTGATCCATATGCACATCAACTTTAAAAATGGGACCAATTCTCTAGTCTGTGAATCTCAGCATATGTCTTATATTTATTCATTTTGTGGATCAGAGTGGGCCATTATAATCTAAGGGGATAGGAGTTCTATGAAGAACTTTGTATTTCAGTGTTTCACCAAACTTTCATTATTCAACTTTAGCTGATCCTTTATTTTAATGTATTGACTCTTAATATTGTATCAGGAAATCTATCTGCATCAGTGAAAAAAAAAGGATGAGAAATTCAAAGTCTCTCAAAATATAGTGACAAACAGGTATACAGTTAGGGCCAGAAATATTTGGACAGTGACACAATTTTCGCGAGTTGGGCTCTGCATGCCACCACATTGGATTTGAAATGAAACCTCTACAACAGAATTCAAGTGCAGATTGTAACGTTTAATTTGAAGGGTTGAACAAAAATATCTGATAGAAAATGTAGGAATTGTACACATTTCTTTACAAACACTCCACATTTTAGGAGGTCAAAAGTAATTGGACAAATAAACATAACCCAAACAAAATATTTTTATTTTCAATATTTTGTTGCGAATCCTTTGGAGGCAATCACTGCCTTAAGTCTGGAACCCATGGACATCACCAAACGTTGGGTTTCCTCCTTCTTAATGCTTTGCCAGGCCTTTACAGCCGCAGCCTTCAGAGCTTGTTTGTGGGTCTTTCCGTCTTAAGTCTGGATTTGAGCAAGTGAAATGCATGCTCAATTGGGTTAAGATCTGGTGATTGACTTGGCCATTGCAGAATGTTCCACTTTTTTGCACTCATGAACTCCTGGGTAGCTTTGGCTGTATGCTTGGGGTCATTGTCCATCTGTACTATGAAGCGCCGTCCAATCAACTTTGCAGCATTTGGCTGAATCTGGGCTGAAAGTATATCCCGGTACACTTCAGAATTCATCCGGCTACTCTTGTCTGCTGTTATGTCATCAATAAACACAAGTGACACAGTGCCATTGAAAGCCATGCATGCCCATGCCATCACTTTGCCTCCACCATGTTTTACAGAGGATGTGGTGTGCCTTGGATCATGTGCTGTTCCCTTTCTTCTCCAAACTTTTTTCTTCCCATCATTCTGGTACAGGTTGATCTTTGTCTCATCTGTCCATAGAATACTTTTCCAGAACTGAGCTGGCTTCTTGAGGTGTTTTTCAGCAAATTTAACTCTGGCCTGTCTATTTTTGGAATTGATGAATGGTTTGCATCTAGATGTGAACCCTTTGTATTTACTGTCATGGAGTCTTCTCTTTACTGTTGACTTAGAGACAGATACACCTACTTCACTGAGAGTGTTCTGGACTTCAGTTGATGTTGTGAACGGGTTCTTCTTCACCAAATAAAGTATGCGGCGATCATCCACCACTGTTGTCATCCGTGGACGCCCAGGCCTTTTAGAGTTCCCAAGCTCACCAGTCAATTCCTTTTTTCTCAGAATGTACCCAACTGTTGATTTTGCTACTCCAAGCATGTCTGCTATCTCTCTGATGGATTTTTTCTTTTTTTTCAGCCTCAGGATGTTCTGCTTCACCTCAATTGAGAGTTCCTTTGACCGCATGTTGTCTGGTCACAGCAACAGCTTCCAAATGCAAAACCACACACCTGGAATCCACCCCTGACCTTTTAACTACTTCATTGATTACAGGTTAACGAGGGAGACGCCTTCAGAGTTAATTGCAGCCCTTAGAGTCCATTGTCCAATTACTTTTGGTCCCTTGAAAAAGAGGAGGCTATGCATTACAGAGCTATAATTCCTAAACCCTTTCTCCGATTTGGATGTGGAAACTCTCATATTGCAGCTGGGAGTGTGCACTTTCAGCCCATATTATATATATAATTGTATTTCTGAACATGTTTTTGTAAACAGCTAAAATAACAAAACTTGTGTCACTGTCCAAATATTTCTGGCCCTAACTGTAGTACATCCCATCAAAGAGTCGTCTTCTTATTCTATCGTAGCATAGCAGCAACAGGGTAGGAAGAGTATAAACTTTAACACACTTCTTTATTAACGCTTACCAAAAAATAATCAATTTCAAGATTCTTCGGAAATTCAGAAATAAATTCTACATATGCCTTGCACTCTATCAGGAACCTGTCCATTAGGCTACGTTCACACGCTGCGTATTAACAGCACTTTTTACAGTTGTGCGTTTTACACAAAAAAGCGTAACCGCATTCACACACTGCTCTTTTTCGGCTGCACTTTTCCTGAGCCCATTTTATAATGTGGGCTATGGGAAAAGCATGCAGAAAAAGGGGCAAAGAATTGACATGTTGATTCTTTTTGTGGATGCGCTTAGGAATGAAAGTGCGTCCATAAAAAAAAAAAGGATCGTCTAAACGCATTTCCGTAAAAGCCATTGCTTTTGCTGGGATGCATTCCAGCGCTGCGTTTCACTGTATTTACGCAAGTGCTTAATAGCACTGCGTAAATGGTGAATTACACAGGGTGTCAACACAGCCTTAGTGTTCATATTAAGCCCCTTTCATTAAGAGATTCCTCAGGTGGTAGCAAAAGTCTACAGTAAGGATTTATTACTCTATAGCAAAAGTATACCTTACTTGCAAGTAAACTATAGTTGCAAAACCTTATTTTCCTTCAATTTCCAGCATGTGCTGCACTGCTTCTACCATTCTTCAACACTCTTGTCTCTCTTATCTGCTGGTATGTCATTTGACATACAGAAAAGCAAATGCAGAGATGACGCTCCCCACTTCTGCTAGGTCATTTCAGCATCAATGCTGGTAGATACAGAACACTGATGCTAGTTCTAATTTTACAGCAGGCAGTGCAGGTTAAGCCGCCGTTACATATAGCGAGATGTTTCACACGTAGCAGCAACCCGACCTCCGCCAATTATGTCCAAATGGCCAGGACAAGTTTTTTGATCGTCAGGTTCCCCCAGCATGCATCGGTGTGTTTGACGCTTTAACAACAACCTGGTTGGTGACTCAGAACTCAGCTACATAGGTCTCAGTCCATGTAACAGAAAAGAAAAAAAGAAAAAAAGATAGAGATTGGAGATAATTGTGTTCGTGTAATCTCAGCGCTCTACCGAAGAACCGCTTAAACAATTTCTACTCGTATACATAGGTCTCAGTCGTCAGACTTGCTGCTGTGTGACAGGGTCCCAACGACCGCCGAGGGCGTTATACGGGTCGCCGTATTGTTGCTGCATCGTTCACTAGATATGACTGTTTGACATCTCACCAGCGACCATATAGCGATGTTCCAGCGATCCTTACCAGGTCGTATCTTTGTCGAGATCGCTGGAATGTCATCAAGTGTGATGGGACCCTTAGGAAGAAAGTAAATGGTCAGTGCTTTGGATTATTTACTCAAAATTACATATTCGGGCCAAAATAAAGTTCTTGTGTTCAAGTATGCATTGGCCTCTGCGTACCATGCCATTAGTCTAAGCCTTACCCAGTGCCCGACAGGAGTGAGGTTTCCAGCGTAAGGAATGCTGCAGCTCGTTATGAATTAGAAGAGTTGTGTCATCAAATCCCCATCCCCCCCCTCACACACACACATCTATCTAGCATGAAAACAGCCGAACGTCTCACCTCTTTTGGGCAACTCTGAGTTGCACCAAAACTTTGCAACTTTACCAGGATTCTGGCATAGATTGCTTTCAAAAACTGCCTTGATGAATCACAGCTTAATTGCGGCAATTAAAAAAGGGGAAGACACACACTTTAGTCTGTAGTCACTCAAAAGCTTCCAAAGAATCCATGTGTCTAATATCAACCATAAGAAGAATTTTCATAAGTGTGGTCTTTCCTATTTACTTCACGTGTGAGTGTCTTGTCAAACTGACACAATATAAACAGCTGTCCTATAGGTCAAAACATCATCGTACCAGTGTGATAGAGGCGCCCTAGGGTACATTCATATGGTTTTTGCACGTTTTCATGAAAATGTCTAAGTCTGTGAATGAAATGCAGTTTGATAAAAGAAGAAAAACCTGCCCTAAATACATTGAGGTATTATAAATAGGCCTACGATCTCTGAAGTGTGTCGCATGACATTCAAGACTCTTCCTGCCGAGCATCTACTATACAATGTCACCTTCTCAGAAAGTATCTGGCAAGTTGCAGATGCTGAGCTTCAACTATCGGAATTTTGATTGTTATGTGGTAAATCTCATGGAAGAAACTTAAGCTTTAAAGCTTTTAAAATCCTGTTCGAAACGAAGCAACATCTGGGCACTTTTGGGAAAATCCTGCAATGGGAAAAAAAAAGCAGCTGAACAGTGTGAATGAATATTACTCAAGTTTCCCCAGAAACTCTAAAGACCAATATGGCTAAAGAACAGCATAACACAGGCTTAACCAAACTTTATTAACCCCTTCACGACACGGCCAATATTCATTTTTGCGTTTTTGTTTTTCCCTTCTCTTTTCCCAGAGACATGACTTTATATGTTTCGGTCAACGTAGACATATGTAATGAGCTTGTTTTCTGTGGGACATGCTGTACTTTTGACTGACACCATTCATTGTAACACAGTGTACTCTAAAATGTGGGAAAAAAAAAAAAAAAATGGGGAAAATTATGAACCCCTCCCCCCCAATTCTCAGTTTTTTTGGGAATCGCTTTTAAGGTGTGCATTTTTTTTTTGTTAACAATGACCTTGAAAAATGATTCTCTTTCTTATTATGATTACAGCGATAGCAAACATCCATTTTTTTAAAACCATTTTACTAGTGTGAAAAAAGGAGGATGTTTGCACAGAATAAAAAAACTGGGGGGTTTTGTCACCATATTCCAAGGCATGTAACATTTTAGTTTTTTTGGTTGATAGAGCCATGTAATGGCTTATTTTTGCTGTGTGAGGCAATGTTTCTATGGATAGGATTTTGGGATAGAAATGACATTTTGATCGCTTCTTGCAGCATTTTTTCTGGTATTGCAGCAACCAAAAAAAATGTAATTTTGGCGTTCTTGAATTATTATTTTTTTTATAGTGATAACTGATTGTGTTAATTATTTTTATATTTTGATTAAACACACTTTTCTGAGTGCAGCGATACTACATAAGTATATATTTAACTATCTTTACTTTTAATGGGGCAAAAGGGGGGGTGGAACTTGAAATTTTATGTTTTCATATCTTTTATCATATAAATTGTTTTCATATCTTTTATATCAGGCAGGATCATTAAAGAGAACCCCGTCACCATGAAAATGCAGTGCAATCTGCAGGCACCATGTTATAGAGCAGGGGGAACGGAGTTGATTGATATACAGTTGTGAGAAAAGATTCTGTATAACCTGTGATTTCATCATTTAAACCCCTGCTCTTTCTGGGATTTTGGGTCCAGTGGGCGGTCCTATCAGTGACTGACAGCTATCTTTGTATACGTGTCCATACAGAAACAGCTGTCACAACTGATAGGACCGCCCTCTGGACCCAAAATACAAGAAGGAGCAGGGGTTTAAATGATGAAATCACAGGTTACACTGAATCTTTTCTCACAAAACTACAGTTGTGGTCAAAAGTATTGACACCCCTGCAATTCTGTCAGATAATACTCAGTTTCTTCCTCAAAATGATTGCAACCACAAATTCTTTGGTATTATTATCTTCATTTAATTTGTCTTCAATGTAAAAACACAAAAAGAATTGTCCTAAAGCCAGATTGGATCTAGTTCCACACCAAACATAAAAAAGGGGGTGGACAAAAGTATTGTTACTGTTAGAAAAATCATGTGATTCTTCTCTAATTTGTGTAATTAACAGCACCTGTAACTCTGTGGCACCTAACAGGTGTTGGCAATAACTAAATCACAATTGCAGCCAGTGGATTAAAGTTGACTCAACCTTTGTCCTGTGTCCTTGTGTGTACCACATTGAGCATGGAGAAAAGAAAGAAGACCAAAGAACTGTCTGAGGACTTGAGAAACCAAATTGTGAGGAAGCATGAGCAATCTCAAGGCTACAAGTCCATCTCCAAAGACCTGAATGTTCCTGTGTCTACCGGGCGTAGTGTCATCAAGAAGTTTAAAGCCCATGGCACTGTGACTAACTTCCCTAGATGTGGACGGTAAAGAAAAATTGACGAGAGATTTCAACGCAAGATTGTGCGGATGGTGGATGAAGTTCAAGCTGCCCTGCAGTCCGAGGGTACAACAGTGTCAACCCGTACTATCCGTCGGCGTCTGAATGAAAAGGGACTGTATGGTAGGATACCCAGGAAGACTTCTTACCCCGAGACATATATAAGCCAGGCTGGAGTTTGCCAAAACTCACCTGAGAAAGCCTAAAACGTTTTGGAAGAATGTTCTTTGGTCAGATGAGACAAAAGTAGAGCTTTTTGGGCAAAGGCATCAACACAGAGTTTACAGGAAAATAAGAGGCATTTAAAGAAAAGAACACGGCCCCTACAGTCAAACATGGTGGAGGTTCCCTGATGTTTTGGGGTTGCTTTGCTGCCTCTGGCACTGGACTGCTTGACCGTGTGCATGGAATTATGAAGTCTGAAGACTACCAACAAATTTTGCAGCATAATGTAGGGCCCAGTGTGAGAAAGCTGGGAGAAAAAAAAACTCAGTTTAAATGCTGCAGACAGGGAGAGAATGATTGGCAGCGGTGGGCAGATTACACATGCAGGGGGTGTGAATCTGCCCTTGGCTGCAGCCCCTAGCCACCTCCTTAGTGGCTGTAGCATGTAAGTTTTCTAAGTGTATTATCTCGGGGTACAGGGCTGCTCAAGTGCTGGGTGACCCCTTGTCTGCATGCTGCAGACATGCTGCATCCAGTGCTGTAATTAGATCACCATGCCTGGGAGGTGACAGGTCCTCTTTAAGGCAGATTGCTGAGGTAAGGAAACAATGCATCCACTTAATTCACAGTAATTGTTAGGGTAAGGTCCCATGATCAAGATTAGCAGCATTTTGGATGCAACATCATTTCACTGTGTCCAAAATGCTGCAATATATGATAGAAGCACAGTGAATGAGATTCATTGACATCCCATGCCCACTGTGCTTCTTTTTCCCGTGAAAATGGGTATGTGGCGCAACTTCCCGATTAGCAACACGTCAATTTATGCTTGTGGAGACGCAAGCATTCTCTGCCGGAGAACACAGCAAAAATCCAATCAGCCCAGAATCCTGCCTTATAGGCTCAATTGCTGATGCGGACATGTCGAGCCCCAGGGTTTGGGGTACTCGGGTATCAGGCTCCAAGGGGTTAACTGTGTCACGGGGAGTGGTGGCTGTGACTTATCCTGTGTCCTGGGGGACTTATTTGAAAAGGGGAATATGTACAGGGGATGCTATATACAAGATGTCGTGACGCCACCTGTAGTTTCTAGTGATGTGTCACCAGCGCCGCCACAGTCCGCCAGAGGTAGATGGTAATGCGGCAAGTTGGCAAAGTCCTCTACAGGTAGAGCTGTTCCTCTGGGGCAGTGTTCCTGTATGGGGAACAAGTTCATTCAAAGGAAAAACAGGCAGAGGCAAAGTCACTTTTCCTCCGGGTACTTTACTTTAGTTGCAGCAGTAAGTAGTTACAAGTCACAGTTCAGCACTTGGATGTTACAAGAACAGGTAGCTAACGGGTGACTGCAAATGGATCCCAGGTGGTATAGTGAAACCCTTGGTGTGCCTTCTTTCACTAACCCGTGTCTGCTCTTTCCTGCTTTCCAGTTTTGTTGTGAAGCCTGGTGACTTGGAATCAGCCTGACCTCTTTTCCTCTCTTACCTTCGCTGCCGTCAGGTAACCCTCTACTGGCTGGCCGCTCGTTCCTTTGGCGCTGCCTGGTACCCTCTTATGGACTGCTCTGGTGCCCAGGAGAATTGAAGACTCCACGAGTATCTGGATTCTCTGTCGTGCTTGTAGCTACGGCAGTCTGTGGGCTTCGGTGCCTGGTAAGCTGTCTGGGAGAACCTAACAACGGCCCCTCTTCCCAGACCGGCTGCTCTCCTGGTAAGCTCCTTTCTCCTCGGACCCTCTCCTCCTCTTCCATCTCTCCTCCTGGTCCCTCAGCCGAGTGACCTAGCAGCAAGACCAAAAAGGCCCAAAACTTAGAGGCAAAGACCTCCTTGTGCTTTTATTTCCTCCCGGGTAACCTCCCAGACTAATGTGGGAGTGTTGGAAATGGGTCCCACCCACCATCCTAGGGTCCACCTGCAGCTGGCGCATCTGCACCTCTTTTACGGGCGCAGTAACCCACTGTGACGCTTGCATGGCGGGGCGCCACAGATACTCTGAAGGATCATTTAGATGAACAGACCAGCGGCAATAAACAACTGCCAACAGGTAAATATTGACTAATCAGTGATCGTTTAAAATTTTATTCACATAGGTGGAACAGGCTAAACAATGCGTACAGAACACCTTACATTAGATCACACGGTGCATATAGGCTTCCTTGTTCTCAGCAGTATGAGTACTGTTTACACAGTACAATGCGATACTGCCATTTTTTGACTGGGAAAGACCCAATAACCATGGACCTTCCCAGCCTGATAACATCAGCCTGCAGCTGTCTGCTTTACCTTTGCTGTTCGCATAAATAAAGTGGAGCCTACTTTGTTTGTTTTTTTAATTATTAAGTTAAACGAACCTGAAAAGCTCTAAAATAAACTCAACATTAAAAGCACTAAAGCATGCGAAATTATAGGAGGGTTGGGAATTCATATATGTGCAGGTTATCTATCATTATCTATTTATTACCTATCTAATATTTATCTCTCTTTAAATAGAATTGCTTCATTATTTATGACAACTAGCTTTAATTGACATATAGGCTATGTGCGCACTTTGAATATTTGGTTGCAAAAATTTATGCATCAAATCTTTATCCCTGGCAGGAAAACCGCACCAAAAACACAACATGTTTTTGATGTTTTTTTGCATACGTTTTTCATGCATTTGGGGTGGAAAAATGCTGCAATAATTCACACGCTGTAGACTGGTTTCTGCACCAAATCTGCAGGGGAAAATAAGGATTTCCTTGCAATTTTGTAACAAAGATGCACTAAAAAAAAGTGATAAAAATGCATTATACGCACAGGGCAAAGAGAACTATATTGCATACGGATTGCATATGAAGAGCACAGGGAGAGGGGTACTCGGACACCGGGATGGATTTGATGGCTGTGACGGGGAATCACGGGTGGCCGTGTTACTGGTTCCGTGCCCTGGCTGTTATTTGTTTGGTGGGGGAAATATTTACATGGGATTAAAAAGCATGTGACTCCACCTGTGGATCCTGGTAATTTTCATACCAGTGCTGCAGGCCGGCCACTGAGGTGATGCTGGGTGCAGCTCAGTGTGGTATAGCTCCCCCCAGGTAGAGCTTTACCTCAGGGCTGCGATGAAGGATGTTGAGAGGATGAGGGGTGTAGTTGTTCTTATCCCTTTGAGGATGATGATGTGGCCCTCCGGGAACCAGCAGAAAGGAAGACAGACACCGACTCAACTTCAACTCCACTTTACTGGTACTGGCAGATGTTATAGAGAACACGGTACAGTCTGGTTTAAGGGGTACTAGTTGTCAGTTCAGGGTACCCCTATGGAGTCTCTAGATGTTCCTTCCTTATTATCTTTCGGGGTCTCTATTCTACCTTCCTCTTTCTTTCACCACCTTTGCAGAGCTCTCTCGCCAGTCCCCTGGTCTTGCACGGTGAGGCATGGTATCCTTCAGTGGTACGGACGGGAGCAGCAGGAACGCACTCTCTCTCCCACCACTGGAATCCGGACCGTTACCCTCGTCTTGGACAGATTATGGGCCTGAGGAGTGAGGTAGCGTCTTGTGGCGCCTATGGCTACCCGGTTTTTAAGGGCCTGCGGCTTGTCTGTTTGTGGTTAGGGATGAACTGCTGACCGTCTCAACTTCCGTGTTGCCAGTGTTTCCCGAGACTCAACCAGCCGGCTCCAACCGATGCTGGTTCATCTCCTTCTGTCTGGGTCACCCTCCTGGAGATGGTTGATCCTGCTGTCAGAGGTCTGTCAGGCCCGTTCTGACTGATTGCCTTTCCAGCACCGTCTCTGACACTGACTGAACTCCAAACTCACTCACTGTCACTTAAGTCTCCAGCTCTAACCTAGGCTCCGCCCCCTTTTGGACCTACTCAATAATCAGTCCTTTACTTTAATACAGATAACTGCCATCTGGCTCCATCCGGCCCCATGGTATCCTATGGGCCAAAATCCGGTCCGGGACTGTCACTCCTGACAGCCCCGGACCGGATCACGCCGCAGTGTGAATCCAGCCTTAGACTCCATAGGTTAAACCCAAACCCACAGCTACAGAGGCACTACATATACTTGCAAGGTGCAATACCTCCCTGTGGCGCCTAGCCACAGGGGCGCCACACACATAAATGTTATACAGATACTAGGCAAGGAAAAGATAAAAATGAACACTTGCATAACATTTCGCTTTTCTAAATGTGAATTTGAGTAATCTTTTCATTCGCTCATGTGACCCTGGCCTTAGAACTGAGGTCAACTCAGGCATCAGATCCTGCCCTGTGTGGTCTTATGCTTTATATAGACTCTGGGGATGGGAATCTGGCGAGGAGGGAACAGGCACAGTCATGCTGTTTGCGCAGGTGCCACATTCGCAACCCCACAATCTGCATACAGCATAAGACAACACTGGGTGGGATCTGGTGCCTGCATTATACCATGTGATCTCAGCTCTCGGGTAGAGCTCACAAAGCATGCCCTAGAACTGAGGGATCTGCTCAGGCACCGACCAACTTACAATGAAGAGAGAGGGAGGGTCCTGGAGGAAAGAGGAGGAGTAACTGCAGGCATTCAGGTCCAGGGAAGGGAGTATATCTCCTGGACCAAAGGAATTTGTTATAAGTAATTATTTAGGTGTCCCGGGGGATAAGAGCCACCTTCACAAAATGTTGCGCTCCTACACCAAATCTGCACATTCAGTACGTAGAAGAAGCAGAGAAGTCCTGCTGTCTGCAAAGCAGATGGGATTTCAGTGATTAGAATTAAGAAGTGGTTTTAAAACAATCATGTGGTTCCTCAACAGGTCCCCCACATACTATATACTTGCTCTCAATAAATTTTAATCACATTTAAACATGTTAACAAAGGGCACAAGCCCCGATTCTCAGGCGTGGGTGTCACCCTGAGCGAGATAGGGACGGTGGAATTCATGCATTGGTGCAGGAAAACCCGCAACAAGATTTGATATGCTGCAGATTTTCCACACTAAAAATTGAGGAATGTCTGCCGCAGGAAAACCTGCAGCTTTGGGACAGGTGTTCTGTGTGCACATTGACTTTCATTACAATTGACGCTGCTGCATACTTAGTGCAGATCTACTGCGTTAAGCACCATATATCCGCATTAAATCCACATCGTGCACACGTAACCAAACTCAGCACTGTGATCTTCTAATCCAAGAAATTCTTACCCCCCTAGCATGAACCGCTGCACATCAGTAGCAATACACCGCATAGATCCACAAGGAGCGCCGATTAAGAGATGCAGAAACGAGCACAAATATATATGTATGTATATATATATATATATATATATATATATATATATATACTAGCTGTGAGCCCGATGCAAATGCATCGGGATTCTAGAACGTGCATTAATTTGATTATAGTAGTTATAGCTGTTAGCCTGATGCAAATGCATCGGGTATCTAAAATATGTTTATTGTTTTTTTAAAGATTTTTAAATAATAATCGCATCATCAATAGCAATAATATAAGCCATAGCATTATTATTAGCAGTAATAGCAGTATTAATAGCATTATTAGCAGTATTATGAGCATTAATAACAGTATTAATAGCATTAATAGCATTATTATTAGCATTAATAGCATTATTAATAGCATTATTAGCATTAATAGCATTAATAATGCCATTAATAGGATAAATATTAGCATTGATAGCATTAATAGCATAATTAATAGCATTAATAGCATTATTAATAGCATTAATAGCATTATTATTAGCATTAATAGGATAAATATTAGCATTAATAGCATTAATAGCATTATTATTAGCATTATTATTGGCATTATTAGCATTAATAATAGCATTAATAACATTATTAATAGCATTAATAGCATTATTATTAGCATTAATAGCATTAATAGCATAATTAATAGCATTAATAGCATTAATAGCATTATTATTAGCATTAATAGAATTATTATTAGCATTAATAGCATTAATAGGATAAATATTAGCATTAATAGCATTAATAGCATAATTAATAGCATTAATAGCATTATTAATAGCATTAATAGCATTATTATTAGCATTAATAGCATTAATAATAGCATTATTAGTATTAATAATAGCATTAATAACATTATTAATAGCATTAATAGCATTATTAATAGCATTAATAGCATTATTATTAGCATTAATAGGATTAATAATAGCATTATTAGCATTAATAATAGCATTAATAACATTATTAATAGCATTAATAGCATTATTATTAGCATTAATAGCATTAATAGCATTATTAATAGCATTAATAGCATTAATAATACCATTAATAGGATAAATATTAGCATTAATAGCATTAATAGCATAAATAAGAGCATTAACAGCAAACTTATTAATAGCATTATATTAGCATTATTATTAGCATAAATAGCATTTAATTAACATTAATATTATAGCATTAATAACATTATTAATATGCATTATTAGCATTATTATTAAAGATTAATAGACATTAATAATAGCATTATTAGCATTAAATAATTATGCATTAATAACATTATTAATAGCATTATAATAGCATTATATTATTAGCATTAATAGCATTAATAGTATTATTAATAGCATGTAATAGCATTAATTAATACCATTATATTAATAGGATTATTATTAGCATTAATAGCATTAATAATAGCATTATTAGCATTATTAATAGCATTAATAACATTATTAATAGCATTAATAGCATTATTATTAGCATTAATAGCATTAATAATAGCATTATTAGCATTATTAATAGCATTAATAACATTATTAATAGCATTAATAATTAGCATTTATAGATATAATAGCATTTAATAATATGATTATTATAATTATAGCATTAATAATTGCATTAATACATTATTATTAGCATTAATAGCATTATTATTAGCATTAATAGAAAATTAATAATAGCATTATTAGCATATAATAATAGCATTAATAACATGTTATTAATAGCATTAATAGCATTATTATTAGCATTAATAGCATTATATTAGCATTAACAATTAATAATATACCATTAATAGATAATATATTAGCATTAATAGCATTAATTAGCATAAATAATAGGATTAATAGCATTATTAATAGCATTAATAGCATTATTAATTAGCATTAATAGCATTATTATTAGATATAGCATTAATAATATTATAGCATTAATATAGCATTATTAGCATTAATAATAGCATTAATAGCATTATTAATAGCATTATATAGCATTATTATATAGCATTAATAGAATTAATAATAGCATATAGATTATAATAGCATTATACATTTATAGCATTAATACATTATATTCATTAATAGCATTATATAGCATATTATATTAGCATTATATAGCATTAATAGATTATTAGATAGTTATAGCATTATTAGATAATACATTATAATAGCATTAATAGCATATATTAGCATTATAATAGCATTATATAGCATTAATAATAGCATTAATAGACATTATTATTAGCATTAATAGCATTATTAATTAGCATTAATAGCATTATAATTATATAGCATTAATAATTAATAGCATTAATTAATATAGCATTATTAGCATTATAATAATAGCATTAATAACATTATTATTAGCATTAATAGCATTATTATTAGCATTAATAGCATTAATAGCATTATTATGTATAGCATTATAATAGCATTAATATATTACATTAATAGATAATAGATTATAGACATTTAATAGCATTAATATACATTATTATAGCATTAATAATTATATTAATTAAATTATAATAGCATTAATAGCATTATTAATAGCATTAATAGATTATAATAGCATTATAGCATTAATAATAGCATTAATAACATTATTAATAGCATTATTAGCATTAATAGATTAAATAGCATTAATAAGATTATTAGCATTATTAATAGCATTAATAACATTATTATAGCATTAATAGCATTATTATTAGAAATTATAATTAATATAGCATTATTAGCATTATTAATAGCATTTAATAACATTATTAATAGCATTAATATCATTATTATTAGCATTAATGCATTTAATAGTTTTATTAATTAATAATAGCATTTAACATTTAATAGCATTAATGCATTATTATTAGCATTATATAGATTAATAATAGCATTTATTAGCATTAATAATAGCATTAATAACATTATTATTAGCATTAATAGCATTATTATTAGCATTAATATTATTATTAGCATTTTATTATTATAACATATAATAGTCATTATATCTTATTTAGCATTATATTTATATTATTAGATTATATGTTATTATTATTATTTTTTATATATTATTTTTTAATTATTTATTTAATTATTTTTTTATTATTAATATTTATTATTTAGGCTGAGAGCAGTTTCATTCAGGTCGCTAAAGGTGATCTTATTAGCATATATTTTATTTTTTTATTATTATTTTTATTGAATTTTTTATTATTTTTATTATTTTTTTATTATTTTTTAATTATTTTTTAATTATTTTTTTATTATTAAATTTATTATTTAGGCTGAGAGGCAGTTTCATTCAGGTCGCGCAAAGGGCTGATCTTATTAGCATATATTTTATTTTTTATTATTATTTTTATTGAATTTTTTATTATTTTTAATTATTTTTTTTTATTATTTTTTAATTCTTTTTTAATTATTTTTTTAATTATTTAATTTATTATTTAGGCTGAGAGGCAGTTCTCATTCAGGTCCGCAAAGGGCTGATCTTATTAGCATATATATTATTTTTTTATTATTATTTTTATTGAATTTTTTATTATTTTTAATTATTTTTTTTTATTATTTTTTAATTATTTTTTAATTCTTTTTTTTATTATTTAATTTATTATTTAGGCTGAGAGGCAGTTCTCATTCAGGTCCGCAAAGGGCTGATCTTATTAGCATATATTTTATTTTTTTATTATTATTTTTATTGAATTTTTTATTATTTTTAATTATTTTTTTTTATTATTTTTTAATTCTTTTTTAATTATTTTTTTTATTATTTAATTTATTATTTAGGCTGAGACGCAGTTCTCATTGAGGTCCGCAAAGGGCTGATCTTATTAGCATATATTTTATTTTTTTATTATTATTTTTATTGAATTGTTTATTATTTTTAATTAATATTTTTATTATTTTTTAATTCTTTTTTAATTCTTTTTTTTATTATTTAATTTATTTATTTTTTTAAGTTTGACTGAGACGCAGTTCTCATTCAGGTCCGCCTTTTTTTTGCCCATTGACATACATTACCGGTGTGTCAGCGATTTTATGGCCGCCCACCTGGTTCTATTTGTCGGCCCTAAAATCGCAGACACACCGCTAATGCATCTCTATGGGCAGTCAGCCCGATTTCGGATTGAACGGCAACCAATCAGAAGTCGAGCTGACTGCCCATAGAGATGCATTAGCGGTGTGTCCGCGATTTTAGGGCCGACAAATAGAACCAGGGGGGCGGCCATAAAATCGCCGACACACCGGTAATGTATGTCAATGGGGAAAAAAGGCGGACCTGAATGAAAACTGAATGAGGAGCTCTTCTGATTGGCTGAGGGCATTATCCATCGACCAATCAGAAGACGGCGTGAGATTTCATTGAGGTAGAATGGGGGATTTTTCCTCCATTCTATCTTAATGAGAAGGAAGAGGACGTCGGAGGCGGAATTTTCGGAAAAGAAGACAGAAGATCCCCGGGGCCGGACGAAGAGGCGGAGATGGCGGAAAGAAGAGAGAAGACCCCCGGGGCCGGAGGAAGAGGACGCCTGGCCGGACGGAGGATCGGACGGACGATCAGATGACTTGAAGGCATGTAAGTGATGGACGGGGGCTTCGGGTGTAGGGCCTTAGGTGAGAGCGGCGTTAGGTTAGGGGACGGCGGGGGGTTAGGGTGTAGGGCTTTAGTGACAGGGGCAGGGGACAGCGGCGGGAGCTTAGGGGGTATCGGCGGGGGCCTAGGGGGTAGGAGCTTAGGTAGGGGCGGCGATGGCTTAGGGGGTAGACGGCGGGGCTTAGGGGGTATCGGCGGCGGCTTTGGATGGTGCGAGTCGGGGGTTAGGTAGTCGGGGCTTAGGGGGTATCGGCGGCGGGTTTGGATGGTGCGAGTCGGGGGTTAGGTGGTCGGGGCTGCTGCGGGGTTTAGGGGGTTAGGGGCGGCGGTGCCTTAGGGGGTAGGCGGCATGGCTTAGGGGGTATCGTCGGGGGTCTAGGGGGTAGGGGGTTAGGGGCGGCGGTGCCTTAGGGGGTAGGCGGCATGGCTTAGGGGGTATCGGCGGGGGCCTAGGGGGTAGGGGCGGCGATGGCTTAGGGGGTAGACGGCGGGGCTTAGGGGGTATCGGGGGCGGGTTTGGATGCTGCGGGTCGGGGGTTAGGTGGTCGGGGCTGCTGCGGTGCTTAGGGGGTAGGGGCTTAGGTAGGGGCGGCGATGGCTTAGGGGGTAGACGGAGGGGCTTAGGGGGTATCGGCGGCGGCTTTGGATGGTGCGGGTCGGGGGTTAGGTGGTCGGGGCTGCTGCGGGGCTTAGGGGGTAGGGTGCTTAGGGGGTAGGGGCTTAGGTAGGGGCGGCGATGGCTTAGGAGGTAGACGGCGGGGCTTAGGGGGTATCGGCGGCGGCTTTGGATGGTGCGGGTCGGGGGTTAGGTGGTCGGGGCTGCTGCGGGGCTTAGGGGGTAGGGGGTTAGGGGCGGCGGTGCCTTAGGGGGTAGGCTTAGAGCGGCAGGGGGCTGTAGTGTACAGCGCGATGGTATACTACAGTCCCATGGCGCTTATGGGCATGGGACTGTAGTATACTATAGCGGTGTACAGTACAGCAGCGCGTAGTGGCTTAGAGCGGCAGGGGGCTGTAGTGTACAGCGCGATGGTATACTACAGTCCCATGGCGCTTATGGGCATGGGACTGTAGTATACTATAGCGGTGTACACTACAGGAGTATGGGCTTCGGTGGCTTGGTTAGCGGTGTAGCGAGTCACGGCAGGGGTCTGTAGTGTACAGCGCGATGGTATACTACAGTCCCATGGCGCTTATGGGCATGGGACTGTAGTATAGTATAGCGGTGTACACTACAGGAGTATGGGCTTCGGTGGCTTGGTTAGCGGTTGTAGCGACTCGCAATGCCCGCTTCGCGGGCATTGCTTCGCTAGGCTGCAACAACTCGCAATGCCCGCTTTGCGGGCATTGCTTCGTGAGTCGCCTTGGCCGCTACGCGGCCACGGACAGAGTCCAGGAGAAGCAGCTCGGACTCGCTAACCAAGCGACCGGAAGCAGCGCCGCTCCGACGGAAGTCGCTACGGCAATTATATAATAGATATATATATATATATACATATACATATATATATATATACATACATACATATACACATACACACATATACATATACACACATTTAATGCAGCATACACGGGCATAGTTGAACCCATACTCTTCTACAGTGTCTTAATTATGCTTTATGATGCAACGTTGAAACAAGTAGATTCAACTATACCCATATATGTGTTTTATGATATATATATAATATATTCTTGAATGTACGATTTCTTGAGATTTGAATAAGATACTTGGATCATTTGCTTGTTCCTGCAATCTGCTATTGTGTCTGCAGCAGCTGATCAGTGGAGCTGTGCTGTACATGTAATCATAAGTGACTGACTGCAGCTGATCAGCAGTGACAGCCATGGATCACCACAGTGGTGAGGGATTAAACGGTTAAGGTTTCTCTTCCTACTTTACGGTGTTCCCTGCCTTTACATAAAGTAATTCCATCCTGAAGATTTTAGTCTTTTAATACATAATTTATATACTTACAAACTTTATATGAAATTGTATTCTGTATATTACATAAACTCAATGTGCGACACTGCTGAGGACATTAAAATAAGTTTTCGTAACAGAAATATGAAACTAAATCAACTTAACAAAACATATGTTTGCATGTGTGTGTCCTGGAAGAAAATAGTGCATGCTTGACCTAAAACAGCAGCTCGAACACACACACAAAAAAAAAACCACAATGTAAATGTGGTTACTATGGCGATCACCATGGCAGCCGTGAAGCTTAGTCTGACTTTACCCATGAGACTCTGTATACAGACTGCGGTGTCACGTTTACAGCTAGAAGTAATGGCGTCTGCTGGGAACACATCAGTCTCGCTGCTTTTACAGTGACAAAAAAAACATGAAATCTGACCTAATGATTTAGGGCCTGTGCACACATTGCGGTTTTGTCACATCAGAATCCCGAGGTCTCGTGCACACGTTTATTTTTAACTTCCAGATTTACATCTGCATCATGTCACTTGCTGCAGATTTCACCCATACTACTATGATGAAAAACATGCACCAAACACACATAAAAAAACATAAAAAATGTGCACATTTTATGATGTTTTTTCCTGCCAAGAGATGCAGAGACTCCTGCACCAAATATGCATGTGCATACGCCAAATCAGGTTTTTGTATTAAATTATTATTTTTTATTTTGGCAATATTTTTACTTTTATATATCACAATGTCAAAAAGCAAATAACACAAATCTTGACATTTTCATACTGGTGATTGGGGCCTTTTACTTTCTGTTTCAGGAAACAACATATGTGCATAGCTACAATGATCAGATCAGGTGTGACACCACCATTTGCGATTGGTGGATCCTGCGTGATCAGCTATGTCATTGTAATATCTGCCTCCACTGGGGAAAAAGAACCTATAGGCCAGTGTGAAAATCACAAAATGAATAATAATTATTTAAATAAAGACAATGATATGGAAAAGAAATAGCAAAAAATCTTTCTAACCCCTTCATGACCAAGGGAGCATGGTGTGTGTGAATATATATATTCATATAAACGTAAGTTTTTTAAAAAAAATTTCTCATACATATATAGCTTGTTAGCGTCTGTGCATCATTGGTAGTAGCTGAGTGCAGCAGAGAATTTTTTATATATATATATAAAAAAATTCTCTGCAGCACTCAGCTACTACCAATGATGCACAGACGCTAACAAGCTATATATGTATGAGAAATTTTTTTTTAAAAACTTACGTTTTTTCAAAAAACTCAAATTCTTATATTTTTATCCTTTGGGGGTTCTTAGTACACACATTGGCCAATGTCCGTTTGCTCATCAACCGCGACAAGGTGACCCCAGGTCTGATGAGTCTTAACGTTAACATCCCTGTCCCCCTTTTCCTCCCAGACATGGAGCCAGGAACTCCATATGTTCAGAGTGGGACAGGGAGGAAAAGGAGGGCAGGGATGTCAACGTTAAGACTCATCAGACCTGGGGTCACCTTGTCGTGGTTGATGAGCAAACGGACATTGGCCAATGTGTGTACCAAGAACCCCCAAAGAATAAAAAAATAAGAATTTGAGTTTTTTGAAAAAAAACGTAAGTTTTAAAAAGAATTTCTCATACATATATAGCTTGTTAGCATATGTGCATCATTGGTAGTAGCCGAGTGCTGCAGAGAATTTTTTTTTCTAGTTGTTTGATCCAGGGTCCCTCCTGGCACCAGTTCACATTGTTTCTGAGTGCTGTGCAGTTTTTTCTGTTTTGTGCATATATATCTATATCTATATACCCACACACATACACACACACACCACTCTTGGCCATGTCCCTACGCCTGATGCGAGCTCACGCACTTAGGCTGAGTCTTCTCCCACGCATCTCAGCTGATCTGTAGCTATCAGCGATTGATGCGGTTAAACCTTTGGATCATGCTATTAATCACTGACAGGGCATTACAAAGCACCGTGGCAGGGATCACACCATTCCCCGTCTCTATCAGAGGTCCCATGATGCAATTATGGGGTCTTCACTGTTACCTTGACAGCCAGGGGGTCCTGTGATGACCCCAGAAGCTGTATGCAATCACTTCCTGCCGGCAAGCCCTGAGCTCTGTCGCCGCCAGAAAGTGACGATTTCTCAAGTGTTCAGATGTACAGCAGCTCATCTGTAACACAGAAGCGATTGGTCTGGGCAGCACTGAAGTCCCCTAGGGGGCCAAGCAAAATAAAGATAACATAATAAAAAAGTTTTCGAAATGTGGAAAAAAAAAACAAAAAAAAAAACCTTTCGCCCCATTCAAAATAAAACAACAAACAAATACACATATTTGTTATCGCCACAATCAGAAATGCAAAATATAAAATAAATCAGCTTGGTAAACTGCATAATGGAGCAAAAAAGTCCTAACATCAACTATTGTGTTTTTTGTGGTCACCACTTAGATAACAGTAAGGGCCACGTCACACCTAGCGACGTCAGCGGCGATATTTTAGGCGAAGCTGGGGCGTGGCCTATCGCTGCCGACAATGTGTCGCCCAATGTAATTAGGCGAGGGTGTCGCATTTGACTGATCGTCTGGTTTCACAGCAGCGCTCTGAAACCAGTCGGGAGATGTGTACACATCGCCCCATGTAAACGGCCGACGGCGACCTGACAGGCGATGGGAGTCATAGGCTCCCATTGTACTGCATCGCCGCTAGGGTTTTGAGAAACCCCA
The DNA here is from genome assembly GCA_033576535.1 of Allobates femoralis. Taxonomy (NCBI): domain Eukaryota; kingdom Metazoa; phylum Chordata; class Amphibia; order Anura; family Aromobatidae; genus Allobates; species Allobates femoralis. The sequence continues at coordinate 180,401,411 of JARQOC010000005.1, forward strand.
GTGGCGATGCCGCCTGTCAGATCGCTGGTGCATCGCCTGAGGTGTCTCCCCGGCCGCCATCTCCGGCAAGGTGGCACCGTGTAACGGGCCCCTAAAAGTATATATGTTTGGTGTCTACGAACTCGTACCGACTCGATGCATCATACTAACACTTCAGTTTTACCTTATAGTGAACATGATGAATAAAAAAACAAAAAACAAAACATACCGTAATTGCAACATTTTTTGCAATTTCACCGCACTTGGATTTTTTTTCCCCATTTTTCTGTACGCTACATGGTAAAAAATTATTTCATTCAAAAGTTCAACTCGTCACATAAAAAAATCAACCCCTCATATGTCTATATTGATGGAAAAATGAAAACGTTATGGGTCTTAGAAGAAGGGGAGGGAAAAACAAACACCGGAAAATGGAAAATCGCCTGAGGGGAAAAGACAATGGAATGGGTTAAATATACATCCAAACACAAGAACCTATTTAGACAATGGGTTATTTCCCCTTTATGGAACTACATCATGCTAAATATATCAACTTACCTCATTTAGTTTTCCATCATTAATTCACATCAGAAATAAAAAGACAGAGGGTCAATATGAGTTTGTTTTTCTGATAATTTATTTCAGGTTTTGCGATTTCTCACATTCACTTACAGAAAGATGACCCAATAAATGGTCTCTAACCAAGTAATAATAGCAAAAACAAACCTCCAGTAAGTCTATAAAATAACTGTGCCCTGTGAAAGGAAAGAAAATGTGTACATCTATACTGTGAAAACCCAAGAGAATGTGGACCAAAGCACGCGGAGGATCTTGTGAGCAAATTCTGCTTTTAGTTTATCTGACTTATCGATACTCACATAATAGGTCAGCATTTTATACTTTTATTAGTTGAAAGTTGCAGTAACTTTTTTTTTCAAAGAACGTAAAGAAGTTATAATTATTAGAAAGTAAGATTTACAATACTGTAAAACAATGAGGAAAGAGATGGGAAAGTAGATCCCTGATCAACCCATAGATGTAAAGCACAACATAATACTACGATATACATAAAACATTCAGTAGGTCTAAATACATACATTATACTGTAGTAAGAAGGGACACATTTTCAAATTGCTATGATAAAACGTGTTCAGCAGTAAGTGAGAGAATTGAGAAAGTATAACCTGGGTTTACACATTTCAGGTCTTAGGCTACGTCCACATGCTGCGCTATTGATCCACTAAGGGTGGAAACACACTATCCTACTTACATGCGAGTCTCTCAGATGAGACTTGGACGTTCAGGTTCACTGATCTGAGTCTCGTCCGAGAGACTCACATGTAAGTAGGATAGTGTGTTTCCACCCTAATCGCGGATCCGTTATTGCAGTGGAATGTAGTAAAATGCATTGATGTTAGCTGTCCCGGCCAAGTCAATGCAATTCACTATGCTGCACTTTTTACGGTTTTGGGCTGAAAAAAAGAATGAGCATGTCGATACCTTTAGCATTATTTCTCTCCGCTTTAACTCATCTTGCCGCGCTCCCACTGGGATCTCTCCTCATCTGGACACCCTGGAACCCCTGCAGGACCTTAGACAGCACCATGTGACCGACCGACGTCACATGGGAGGCTGAAGGGTCCTAGAGGCTGCAGTCACTGCGGCCTTCCGGGATGAGAAGAGATCACTGGCGGACACAAGGGAACCGCGCAGAGGCGAGTAGGCACAGGAAATAGCACAGCGGCATTCTGTGAGGATCCGTTCTTGGTGTAGTTTTTGCAGCAAAAATGGATTCTCACAAAACGCTGCAATGTGCTGTGTGTGAACGCAGCCTACGGCTACGTTCACACACTGCACATTTTTGAGCAGTTTTCCAAAATGCGCAGTGTGCCTCTGTGTCTGCCGGCAAAGTGAACGTGAAATTCACTTTGCCATACAGACACTGCGTAATTATATGCAGCGCTTTTATGGGAGAAAGCGCGGGCGTAAAAAGAATTGACATGTCAATTCTTCACGCAGCAGAGCCAGCGCTTTCTCCCATAGGATCCCATTATCCCCGCTAGAATTACGCATCGCCGTTCAGACAATGTGCAATTCCAGTGGGAATATGCTGATGCTGATGTCACACAGGGGAGGAACAATCCTGTTCCTCCTCCCCTCTGTGACATCTGTCACAGCCCATTTGGGTTTTGCAGTGTATTAATATACACTGCGAAACCCAAATTAAAATAAGGCAAATGTGTGAAAAATAATAAAGAATGAATAGTTCTCTCCGCCGGGTGTTCTGGTTACCGGGAGCCGAGAGAGGTACACAGGTACTGTCCTTCCAGGACCTGTCATCACTGATTGGCCGCTCGCGGTCATGTGATATGCGTGTCATAGTGCGTTACATATCACATGACCGCGAGCAGCCAATCGCCAATCTTGCAGGTGCTGGAAGGTCGATACCTGTGGATCTCCCGTATCCCCGATCACCTGGCGGAGGGTAAGTATTCAATTTTTATTATTTTTAACACAGTTGCCTTTGTTTAATTTGGGTTTCATAGTGTATATTAATACACTACGAAACCCAAAAGGGGCAGTCACACAGGGGAGGATTGTTCCTCCCCTGTGTGACATCACTTCTCCCCTGCCCTTTTTTACGGGGCTTTTTTGCGCGGGTGTAAAACAGTAAAAAAACACCCACGCAGAAAAAAAAAAAAAAACGCTATGTGTGAACATAGCCTTATACTTCCAATCTGAATAAGATTTATAACCAGTGCAGAAGATAAAATCTTCATAGAATGCAAACAACTGCTTCATACCTATTGAGAATTTATTTAACTACTACCTTGTAAAATTAAAATAACATGAACTCGCCCCCTGCACAAACGCTGAAACAGTTATGTTAGCACCGAGTAGTCAATGACTCTTATGCCCCACGTGAGGTCAGCAGCCAATCAATGGCTGCTATTCTACTGCTGCCAATTAGCAACATGGCACACGTGGTATAACAATGTCAGCAAGAGAACACATGCTATTTTTTATTTTACAAGGGACACCACCAGAGAGGGCGACATGCGCAGATCTCAGCTGGTCAATGACATGAGATCAAATCTGCGCATGCTTCGGCGTTCCCCTGAAGCCCACCTGTTGGCAGTGCAAGGCTGGAGCCATTGTTCCCCTGGCAGTGGGTTTCAGGGAAATGGTGTCGGAGGCAGTGTAGGCGCAAATTGAAATTTTGGCTGGTCATTGAGCACAGATCTAACTCCGCACATGCAGAGGCTCCGGCGCCATTTTCTCAAAGCCTACTACTGGGAGCTCAACTGCTCCTGTGATGCACCACTGTGACACCCCCTCCTCCCAGGCCTGAGCCCACAGCATTGCCCCACTAATAACAAGGCGACCCTGCTGCCTGTGACCCCACTCCACCACCACGCACCTCTGTCAAGCTACATCCGGACTATAAGACACAATCCTATTTACTTTCCTCCCAAATTTTGGAAAAAAGTGCTTCTCATAATCCGCAAAATACAGTACTTAATTTATAAAGATGTTGTCAAGGTAGTAGACAGCGCCTTCAGGATATGTGCGCACACTGACTATTTGGTGCCAAAATGCCCTGCATCTATGGAGTAAAAAACTGATTTGTGCCAGGCATTTTTCTAATGAAGCCAATGACTGGAAGGACTGAAAAATGTTGTAAATCTGCACCAAGAACTAACATGCTGCAGATTTTTTTGCAAGTAAATCTGCAAAGAGAAAAAAAAAAACATGTGCACAACACTTCAGAATTTTCATCGACTTTACTGGCTTCAGGATAGGCATGCAATTCTGCCCCAAACCTGCAGCAAAAAATGCATCAAATATGCAGCATGCGCACATCGCCTAAAAAGGACTGTCAGAAGTTTGTTGTAAAAAAAAAATTGCAAATTCGTCAAGTGGCAAACAAATGAGATGGGCTTAAGTAAAAGTGCGCATGGCCAACTGCAGTCTGACACTTATCTTTTTTTTTAACCATTTACTCTAGAAATTGGATTGGAATTGGCTCATATTTCTATATCTGGAGAAATGACATGCAAAAACGTGGGCAATGGAATTCTTTAAAAATTGTGATGTTAAGGTGAACCCTATTTAGTGCCTATTGCTGCAAAAAGCTTTTTTTTTTTTTTATTGTGGTTGACTCTTTCCTTAAGGTACTGTCACACGGCACGATATTGCCCGCAACATCGCTGAAAAAATCCCAGGTTTAGTGATGTTGCGGCGACATCTCAAGTGCATTGTGTTGTGTGACAGCACAATGCAACGGTGATTTGGCTTCATCTTGCTGTGTGACACCGCAATAGCGATGTTGCCAGCGATGCCGCCTATTCACAACATTGCAGCGTATCGCTCGCTGGCTTGTTCCCAGCCCAGCGAGCGGCGTCACAGGCAACATCTGCCTGTGTGACAGGTACGGCAGCGATGTCAGAAGAGAGCGTGCACCCGCAGCATCGCTTCAGACATCGCTGCCACATCTCCCCGTGTAACGGTACCTTTAGTGATGTCAGAGTGGTCCTATGTATTTTGTGCCCATCATCTGGAAGAGAACATCACATCATCATCTTCTTCTCCATCAAAGACATTGATGGACAGTGTCTACTTCAGCTTACCTCTCCGTACGCCTCTCTGCTATCTCTTTGTTCTAGACCAGTTTTATGCATCGAACATTTACAGTCCACGTACAAACCATGAGGGCGGGCTCTACCATGGGTCTCCTGACCTTAGCTCCTCAACTGTCTCGTAGAAATATATAAGACTACAGAGTTTGGGTCAATAGACTAGCATTGGATTGTGAATATCAGATGTGTGAAGTGACTTCTATACATTCAAAAAAATCAGCCACTGACAGAGGTAATAAGGGCTCCTAAAATATAATTAAATAATTACACTGAAAACATAATCACAGTATAATAACCCACCCTAAGAGGACTCATTAGATAGTAAAAAGAAACACCTGAACTAACTAGAGCAACACTTGTGCTCTCTACCCTTAAAAAGCCGAGGGTTGGATAGGTGTTCCTATAAGGCAAATAGCTACAACTAATCAAACAAATATACATTAAAAAATATATATATATGTTTAACATCCTTATATACGTTTACATAACCAATTCGGTAGCAACAAATCTCAATATATCTCAACGCTGCAAAAGTTATTACTGCTTTAATTGGCAAGGCCTCACTCTTTCGCCATTTAAAAAAAAACTGTATACTCCTAAATCTCAATAGCCAATAAAAAGTAAAAAAAAAAAAATCAATTATTAGCAATACTCCTAGATGAAGGAAAAAACACTTGAGAATTTGAGCTGAATGTAAAAATAAACCATTTGGAGGGCAGAGGTATAAGAAAAGCTCCATATATGTCTCTTCTATTTTCAAAGCCTTTTTATTAAAATTCTACGCATGAGAAATAGTCTTGATGCCATAAAAATGAGGTTGCATGCCAAGAATCAGTGAAGCAGTCCTTTTTTTATTTTCTAGACTTTTTTTTTTTTTTTAATAAAGCTGTGTCAGTGGTTGAATTTAATAAATAAGTTTCTTTTGCAATCCTAGTTAATCCAATTTTCATAAAAGTTAATCTTTCTTTTTTTCCAGAATATTCTTTTCTTCTTGGTCTTCATCCGTCACCTCTGAAGAGTTCTCTCTAGTTCTGTCCTCTTCTTGTTCCTCGTCACTGCCCTCATCCGACAAATCTGGATCAATTACATCCTTTCTGGTCATTTCTTCCGAGCCGTCATCTGAGTCGGCCGTGCAGATTCCATAACACATTATACTGATGACACCCAGTGGTAGGCCAAAGAGGAAGCACCCGAGCAAAGGTGAGCTTTTAAATACAGACTGGAAACAAAGAGAAGGGTTATGGATACTTTAAGCCAACTAGAGAGCATACTGGCAAAACAGTTTTTTTTTTTACAATAGTTATATTTAAATATATCTAAGAACAATTCCAATTTATTATATCTTCTGTAGAATAAGCAATTCCAGTCATGCTGCCCTGGTGCGGTGTCTTGTCTGGTACTCATGGCAGCTGGTCTTCACCTCTGCCACTTATCAAACCCAGCAATGACATGACGTCTTAGCTACTAGACCTCGTGCAAAGTCATGAAGTGTTTCACACTGAATCATCATAAGGCCCCAAGATCCAGAAACAAGGACGCCAGGTGTAGTGAATGCCAGTTGCCATTACTAAACAGAAAGAAACAATTAGATGGATGTGTACACTTTTACCCGTTTTACCGGAAGAGAGATGAATGGAGTTTCCACGATTATAAGGGATTAACTCTTAAAACAATAATTCATTGGTAATAAGAATGCCAAAGGGAAAATAAACACCAAAAAGTTGGCACCCCGAATACATAGATAAAGTGATACAAAGAGGTAATTACCTTAACAATACAACTCATTCCCAACATACACATAAAGGGACAAACAGCCATCATCAATACTCTGCCTACAGAAATTATACCGCATACATCCGTCTGATAATGCTGTCCACCATCACAAGGTCCTTGTCAGTGGTCAGATGATCTGAATGCTGCAAAGAAGAGACCGGACCAGTGGTCTGATGCAACAATGTTCTTCTTACTTCCGACGCGTTTTGGAGCTTGCGGTGCTCCTTCCTCAGGAATTACAGATGTCTGAAACGCGTCGGAATAAAAAGAACATCGTTGCATCAGACCACTGGTCTGGTCTCTTCTTTACAGCAGCGCGGATCATAAGACACGTTTGTCCCCCTATTCCAGTTGAACATCGCATTACACGTGGAAGTGTAGATCCTGCAGCAGCTGTACACGCGCATATACCAGTTGTGGGTCACACAACTCCATCAGGTGAGCACCTTGCACGGGCAACCTGCTACCTCTTTCCATTGAGATAAGACCCTATAGCGCTTTTTAGATCTTGTCAGTGGTCTGTCAGAGGAAGTCAAATACTTAATGGTACTCTAAATTAATTGACATACCATATAATAATTTTGACTTGTTGAGGAATTCAGCAGAGTGTAATACAATGATATGTCCAGACCATATTAGTTCTATAGGTCCTGAAAAAGCCCAAAGCGTTTCACCTGCCTCTTGCAGAGGATCATCAGGGGCAACATAACAGATAAGCTCAATGGTCTACATAAATCAAAAAACGCCTTAGTAGTATTGTTAATGTAATTACCTCTTTGTATCACTTTATTTTTGTATTTGAGGTGCCAATTTTTCAGTGTGTTTTTTGTCCTTTTGGCCTTTGGCATTTTTAATATACATCAATACTTCCGAATAGAGATATCCGGACTTGATTTTGCGGCGCTCCCAGAGAAAGCTAAAGGAACTTTGGAAACCAAGGCCAGATATCTCTATTCGGAAGTATTTGCTGACACGTTCTCAATAAACCTGATAGATCCGAAGGAGGCCGAATCTACAAACTAGTCAGAAAGCGGACTTGCATGTATGTTACAAACATCACTATAAGGTGAGCAGGACCGATTTACACCTTAAATCAACAAAAAATGTTTTGACTCCTACACTTAGATCTGTGCCCCTTCTCTTTTTCCTCCCATTCTTAGAACCCTTTATAAGGGACCTAAAAACATAAATATATATATATAGCAATAGATTATTGTTTTAAATTAATCCTTTCGTTGATACTCACCTTTAGGCATTCTTTATACAAGATATAGCATACCGGGGGGTGCAGTGGAGTGGGGTCATAGGAGGCAGGGTCACAGCTTTAGGTTGACTGCAGCAATGATGCTGCGGTCCTGAGGCTGGGAAGAGGAGATGTTCCGATGGTGGCAGTATGAGTGGGGCAATGCTGAGGGGATGACCTGGCGGCAGCAGCAAGGTGGGGCAATGCTGTGGGGGTGTCCAGGTGGCGCCATTCATTTCCCCTGCAGTAGATGCAATGGGCATGAAAAATGGCTGCTTCAGCAGCACAGGAGATGATCTCGGACTGCTGAAATCTCAATCTGTGTATGCGCTGCAGATGACTTCAGGAAAATGGCTGTGGCGCATGCACAGATTGAGATTTCGTCTGTCTGAGATCTCCTTCTGTGCGTACGCGGTCTCCGCAGACCTATTCCTTCAGCCCATCACATGTGCTGTCTGGATATCAATGGCGCTGATTGTGTTCTGTCGGGATATCCACTCAGCATTGCCCCACTGTGCCACCTCCTTCAGGTTTGCATTTTAAGCATTTCTGAATAACCTAAGCATGTTTCTCCATCAGACAAAGTTAAAGGACAATTTTTTCACTTATGTAAAAATCCTACTAGCAATTGTTTAAACTTCAGTACACGTTTTACTTACTACTACAGTAGATTTGGCATCGTAGGCAACTCTCTTGATGCGTTGCAGAATTCCATCACCACCTTGAGCCTATAATAAAAAAAAAAAAAATAAAGATCTAAAACTGCAACTACCATAGTTTCTCTGCACAGTGCTGTAACAGTAAATGCATGAAAGCATTAAACTGTAGGTTCAAGCAAAAACAATAAAAATGTATTTCCCTGAAGTATCTGTAAAACATTGTCGCATCTTCAGTTCACTAGTGTATATTGGACTTTAACCTATTTAAATAACTATTCACCTGTGTCTTGAAGTGTATTTTTTTTAACGTTTCATCCATGCACCTTTCGAGTATGACAGAGTAATCTACACCTTTTATTCTCATATTATAATGGCCACATGGCTGAAATGTTGATACTTTTTTTGATACTATTTTTGTCTTTTAATCTGATGAAATGAATAAAAGATAATTCTGTGATGCCTTAGGTCCTTGGACATACCCCAATACAACAAGTACGTTACACTTCCAATACTCTTGGTTAGGGCCATTTTTATGTTGTAATTTTGTTTCTCCCCCATGCCCCTTTTTCGAGAAGGAATTATTTTTTTGTGTGTGTCAACATGAGTATATAAGGCTTGTTCTGAGTGAAAAAGGAGAATTTTGAGTACTCATCGTAATTTCCTTTTCTCTTAGCCTCTAATTGGGGGACACAGGACCATGGGTGTTCTGCTGCTGTCCACTAGGAGGCGACACTAAGCAGCATCTGCAAAAGAGTTGAGTGGCTCCTCCTCTGCAGTATACACCCCTGGAACAGGCACTGCCTCACCAGTTTTGTGCTAAAGCAGTAGGAGAGTTAACAGAGTAATAACAGTACAACAAGACCTGTAACTAAACAGGTAGGCATATGTAAACAAACAGTTAACCATGTAACAGCTGAGAAGCGACATGAGAACAGTAGTAAAGGCCTGGAAGGGCCAAAGGGTGGGTGCTGTGTCCCCCAACTAGAGGCTAAGAGAAAAGAATTTACGGTGAGTATACAAAATTCTCCTTTTCTCCTTCGCCTCATTGGGGACACAGGACCATGGGACGTCCCAAAGCAGTCCCTGGGTGGGAAAAGCAATGGAACTATTAACACTGAACATGGTCAGCGAAGAACTATGCACCTACAGGTGGACTACTGCCACCTGCAGGACATGGCTACAGAGACCCGCGTGTGCCGCGTGTGTGTGTGTAAACACCATAGTGTTTGTAAATGTGTACAGGCTGGATCACCTGGCTGCCTAACACATTTGTTGAGCCGACTCTTGGGGCCTAACGGCTCTGGAGGCCCCCCACGCCCCTAACAGAATGTGCCTTGATTCCGGCCAGAAGGGGCGAGTTTCGAAGATATAAGCATCTTGTATTGTTGAACTAATACATCAGGGTAGAGTAGCGTTAGAGGCTGGCATGTCTTCGTGCTTTCCTTCTGGAAGAAGGAAGGGAGAGTCCAACTTCCTAGAGGGTGCCGTCCTGTACGCGTAAATGCGTAGGGCGCTGACGAGGTGCAGCATACGTAGAGCCTGCTCGACCCTATGAACTGTAGTCTGGCTCCGTGATGGCAGAGGACTGTCTACATTCATGTGGAAGATGACACTACCTTTGGGAGAAAGGATGAAGCCAGGCGTAGGACAACCTTGTTTTGATGGAAGACCAAAAAAGGGGGTTTACATGAAAACGCCGCAGGTTTTGAGGTTCTCCAGAGAGAAATAACTGCTACGACAATACTGCCTTCTGTGTGAGAATACGAAGGTAATTTCCCTCCGAGACTTCAAGAGTGGTTGTTGTAGAGCTGTGAGAACGAGGTCCAGGTCCCACGGATCCCATGGACCTTTGTAGGGAGGAGTTAAATGACAGACCCTTGAAGGAAGGACTTCCTTTGAAGTCTGGTAGCGAAGCGTTTCTAGAATAGGATGTAAAGGGCTGAAACACATTCTTTGAGGGAACTCAAGGACCTGTCTGAGTCTAGGCCCGATTGGAGGAAACTGAGGAGTCTTGTTATCTAACAGGCCAAGGCGAGTGACCTGGAGAGGTGTACAAAGCAAAGATGATTTTCCATGTTCGGAGGTATATCTTCGCCGAGGCTGGTTACCGTGCTTTGAGCATGGTTGCTACGACATCCTGGGAGAAAACACAGCGTGGGTTACAACCCAGTTGCCAAGGGCCACGCAGTTGAATTCAGAGCTGATGAATTCTGATGGTAAAGCGTGCCTTGCGAGAATAGGTCTGATGGTGTGGCAGGCGCCATGGCAAATCTGCTGTGAGTTGGACGAAATGGATCTCCCAAGCACGTCTGGGCCTGTCTGGGGCCACGAGGACGATTCGGAGACATTCCTGATTGAACTTCCTCACGACCTTGGCTTAGTGGTGGTGGGGAAAATGTAGGGGAGTCGGAATTGGGTCCAATCCTGGACTAGTGCATCTGTTGCCAACCAATGTGAGTCGTGGGCCTGGCTATAAAGACGGGACCTTGGCATTGAGGTGAACCTAGTGTCACGTCTCCGGGGTACCCCAGCGCCAGCAAATCTGTTGGAATACGGCTAGATGTAGGGACCACTCCACTGAGTCCATCCCTTTGTGGTAGAGGGAATCCGCTACCCAAGTGCCTACACCGGTATGTGGGTGGGTGAAAGTACGGAGTTCGTATATTCCGCCCAGTGAAGTATGTGGTGAACAATCATCATCGCCTGTAGACTGCGGGTTCTACCCTGTCTTTGCCCAACGCCACAGCCTGGCATTGTCAGACTGTATTCTGATCTGGCAGCCCGCCAGAAGACGGCTGAAGGACTTCAGTGCTAGGACATCGCCCAATCTCCATAGGTTGATGGGCAGCTGTGAATTCGAAGTTAGTTCACTGCCTTGCGCTCTATGATGAAGGTATGCCTCACCCCATCCAGATAGACCCCATCAGTGTTTAAGGCATTCAAACATGGTGGAAGGAAAGACTTTCCCTAGTGAAAGAGAGAGTGGCCGAAGACACCGTGGAGAGATTGCTGGGTGATCATGGCAGGTGAAACTTTGTCAATGACTGGAGTTTTGTCCAGATAAGTCAGGCTATTGCAGGATCGAAGTGCAGCTGAGCAAGGTGAACTGCTGCTATTGCTACTACCATCTTGCCGAAGATTTTTATGGCAGTATCAAAGGACTGAGGAGATCGGTGAAGGAGAGTGCGGACTCCTGGCCGAAGGGCCCGTGCCTTGTCCTGGGGAAGTTTGCCAGGGTTGTTGATGTGTTACTGATTCCTAGAAAACCAGGGGCTGAGTTTGGAACTGGATTAGACTTGTGGAAGTTGACTAGCCAGCTCAGTCTTCTTACAGTGCCTACCGAGATAGAGACGCTGTGTTTTTTTTTTTTTTTTTTTTTTTTTTTTTTTTTCTGCGCAGTCCCTGAAGGACGGTGCTTTGATGAGCAGATCCGTCCAGGTATGGAAGCACTACGACAACCCTGGAGTGAAGGAAGTCATGACAGCCCCATGCCTTTTGTGAATACTCTGGGAGCTGTAGCTAAACCGAATGGGGATGCCACAAAGTGGTAGTGTTGCACTTTTGGTGCGTAGTTGTGTTTGGAATATGAAGGTAATCAGCCCTTATACGTATAGATGCAAGCTATTGTCCTTGTTTGCTGGGCGCCCTTATGAGCGGAAAGATTCCAGCGGAAATTACTTCTCGAACACGTCTGTGCAGTTAGTTGTTTTCTGTCTAGTATGGTACCTACTGTTCCTGTTTTTTTTTTATTTGAAAACTACAAAAGGAGTGGAACAGAATCCTTGAAAACGTTCTTCACGTAGCATGCTTCTGAGTGGAGGGGGAACTTGACCGCTTGGAAGAATGCTTGAGCCTTCACTGAGATCCAACAAAAAATTTTTCTCCATTGGATGCCAAGGAGCTAACGGTTGGGCGGTAGAGACTTGAGCGCTATTTTGTAGCCGGAGGCCACTAGCTATTGCACCTTCTCGTCTTGTACGATGGGTACCCCAAAATGCTGGAAATGAAGCAACAGACCGCCTAGAAGTGGGAAGTCTTCCAGGCGGAGGGAGTCAAGAGAAAGAAAACCTGTGGGATGGTGATCCCTTGGGCTTGGATTGGCGACACTGCTCTGCTAGTATGAACTACATCTTTGGTAGACTGTGACCGCTCACTGCGTGGCGACCGATTACCTGGCTGCGTCAGTATAAATGTTGACCAGTCAAATGAATTCCGAAGGGATCGGAATCTGTTGTGCTGGCAGCGATTGAAAGGAGGCCTGGGCTTGTTCTCAGGGAGGGGAGTGCTGTTTCCTCCCGTGGCATCTGGGCTCAATTGTCCCGTTGTCCTTTGATTAGAGACATGGGAGGACTGTGAGGTTTATTTATTTATTTTTTTGAGGTTGCGTCTGCCTTTAATTCACATAGCGTAATTGCACGTTCAATGACCATAGCATTGGCAGCTTGCAATTGCTGCACAATTAGCCGAATCAAGGGCTGCATGTATCCAGTGGTCAACCCTGGTTGCGAACCGAGGTGCCTTGGTGCGCCAGAGTAGAATCGGTGTCCGTGTACCTTAGGATAGTATGAATGTGATCTACCCAGCTGTGATGGTCTTAGCCGCACTTAGAGAAGGGTAAATATGTGCTAAGAAGACCCTGAGTTCCTAAAACTGAATTTGCCATTCATTCTCCTGGCAGTCAGTTATGTCCATCATAAGGAATCTGCGTGGCAGGTACATACTGCTAGTCAGGGCACCGGGGATCCCCTTTTGGTTGGGCTGGTCCATTTCTGGGATGTTGTCAGGAACCGGTAGAACACGCTTCTATTAGTGACTGCTGCCGGATCCTTTGTCGGCGTGAACGGTGGGTCGGGTTGGATAGCCCTATGTCCTATGATCACCGCGGTCTGTATCAGTGCCAGAGAGGTCATGACCAGCAAGCGCTTTAATCTTCTTGTGCTTCAAGAGCACAGCGCTCTGCAGCAATGTAAAAGGTATATTAAACTCTTTAATTTCCTGTATTGTATGAGCCCAGCGGTATACAGATGCACGAGGTGTAAGTGCTCCTTATACAGTGGTGTAAGTGCTCCTTATTACAGGGAACACACACCTATGTGCTGCCTGAGACTGTGCTGTGCACTAAACTAGTTAACATAATCAGTGCAGTGGCGCTGTCATGGGGACCACTGCGAGGGGCGGGACAGAAAAAATGTGGTCCACTACCAGAAAAAAGGCGCGCAGGAGAGCCCACAATAGAGAAGAGGTGATGTCAGCTCAAGGGCGGGCGGAGGCGGGGACGCTAGGCCGAAGTCTCGCGTAAATGGCGGCCCTGGGAATGTAAGGAGGCCGGCGCGGAGGTCCGCAATACCGCCTGCCCTGCTGTGGGAGCGCTGCCACCGCCATCACCGATGGTGCCTCTGAGGTAAGCCGCTACCGCTGTCCTCCCCAGCCAGGGGAGCAGGTGCAGCATGGAAGGAACAGGGGGACTGGCCAGAGTACGGGGACCCTGGGATGGCAGGGCTCTGCGACCACCATGGAAATAGCCTCAACCCAAGTACCCTGTGTGGAGAGGGGAAATGGGGAGGGTGGCGATGCTGAGGTGAGGCCGCACCAGATCCCATCAGCGTGGACTGGGAGGATATGCTGGTAAAAAGCATAGCCTAGTAAGCTCCCAGGCTCTATCACAGCCACGGCTGTGAGCAGCCTTGAGGGTACCTGCGGCCGAGGGAATAGCCGTACACCAGGCAATACTGTGGGGGGCACCTGGACCTGGTGTCTCAACCCAAGTTCCCAGCTAGGGGAAATGGGGAGGGCGTCTGTTGATTCCATGCTTCCTGGCCCAAATCCTGCAACCGACATGTTAACCGTAGGGATGTAAAGGTCTTCTTTTCATCCAAGTCCCCATATGTAAAATGGAAGGAATGGTGGTGTGCAGGGGGTCTCTCAACTTTAACCCAGCACCCTAACCGTGGGGAGCTGAGGAAGGATGGGGATCCCCTCTGCCGGTTTTTGTTTCTATCTGTCTTGCTGCTTGCGGTGGAGACATGGAGCATTACTGCGACCCAGAGCCCCATCTGTGGGGAATGGGGAGGAATGCGGGCCTCAGAACCGGCAAGTCTGGAAATCGCTTCAACCCTGCGCCTCCAACAGTGGAAGACCGAGGAAGGAATAGCCCTTAGCAGACAAAATAGCTCAACCGAGAGTTCCATCTGTGGGGTCTGGGGAGGTATCTGTGGTCGACATGTCCCTTCAAAAAAATAAAAATGCAGCTTCAAAAAGTAAAAATAATGGAGAGAGAGTAAGAACGTGTGCCTCCTTCAGACACTAAGCAAAAACTGGTGAGGCAGTCCCTGTTCCAGGGGTGTATACTGCAGAGGAGGAGCCACTTAACTCTTTTGCAGATTCTGCTTAGTGTCGCCTCCTAGTGGACAGCAGCATAACACCCATGGTCCTGTGTCCCCCAATGAGGCGAAGGAGAAACATTCATATGTACACGCGCACATTATATACATATATTATATTCACTGAACATCGGGTGGAAAAAGTAGCATTTCTGCTATAGAATATGGGCATTCAACTCCCAGTGAAAAAAATAACCAGTTTCATTATATGTCAGGAAAATCTGGTGATTTCGATACCGACCTTGTATAGTGCTTTTTATATTGTAGTGGTTAACCCATTCACAGTTATGGACTTAGTGGTATATCCTTGCTTGTGTTCCCTCCCTTTGAGGTATGCTCACTTCATTCACAGCACCTGCCGGCTGATCTAATCAGCCAGCATGTGCAGTTAACAGGTGCAGGCAGATCAGCGATCCACCTGACACTGTTAAACATTTAAATTGCGCTGTCAATCACTGACAGCACATTCTAAAGTGGTGCTGCGGGTATCGCACATTCTAATGTATACTGTATGTCCCAGGCCCTCTGCATAGAGTGGAGACCATCGGGGGGGGGCCTTCATTTGTACAGGGCAGTAACCAAGTCCGATCAGCTAACAGGTAAAACGTATTACAGCTGTTGCGATCAGCTCAAGAAATAGCAGGTCTAAGAAGCTTAACTGCTCAACTATTTTGGTGCACGTGTTTTTTTTACCATATGACATACAATATGAATTGACCAAACATCATTAAAGTACATTGATAGTAAAAAGTGATGAGCGAATCTGCATCAGTTTTCAGTACGTGCACGAATATCACGGCATTTGGGCTACCCAGTACTTGCCCAGTATTTTTGTGCTCACCTCACGATATTTGAGTGTCTTGTCCATAATGTTTGGCGTTTGATATTAAGCCACTAAACATGCTCAGATTGCTTGCCCATCACAGTAATGCCTTAGCCATGTTGGTTGCAGCATTACAGTGACTGGCTTGTTGCTCAGCATCAAAGGATCTATATATCCCCTGCCGCCATCTTGCGTACATTGCATTCTGAAAAAGCATAACATGAGCATAGGGAGAGAGAGCAGAATCTATGGAGAGTGTTTCTGCCACATAAATAACACAACAGCTCTTAGGAGCTATATCAAGTATATACTAGTTTAGAATAGTGTAGGGAAAGTTTGTGTAGCAGGGACAGAAAAAAAAACAGAGTAGCATTCCAGTATCTCCATAGTAGAACAGCTCTTTTTAGAGCTAGTTTTCTAGCACACATTGTGTACTATATAATAGAGTATTTGCCTTTCTGGTGTACTTTAAATAGCACTGATCTCTCTATCCCCTGTGATTTTGGTGTGTGGGGGATTCACATTTTGCATGGCCTGTGCTAAAAGTTTCAAATATTAATAGGGTCCTAGTGAGCTATTTAAATACTGTCAAATACAGTGCTACCATTTTTTGTTGTCATGTAAAAACTGTGACCTCTGCACCCTAAGCTTGGGGTTACATTTTTCTTGAGACCTGAAGTATATACGATAGATTTCCAAAAGAAAATCAATATGCTAAAGCATGGCGTTAAGGGAGATGGACATGGGCGTGGTGTTGACAGTGGTGCCCGCCAAGGCTGTGTGACAGGTCAGAATAACGTTGATGCATCTACCATGTTCCAGTCATAATTTTCTAGTCCATGTTGTTAACCCGTTTTGAAGCCAGAAGAGCGTGAGCAGGTTCTGTATTGGATGGCAGCCTAGGCATCAGCGATCGGTATCCGCCGTTAAAAACGTGCACGTGCACGTGCGGTGGATACCTGATGATAGCCACAGTGGCGGAGTGTAAAGGTACCTTAAGAGAAAAACACTGAAATTTGAAGCATCTGCCATACTAAGCTGAACAGAGGCAAGAAAAATGCAAAACTGAGCACCAGCAGTATTCTCAAGCATATGGTAGCCAAGCACCCCAGTAGGTGGGGGGAACACCTGGCTACAAAATCTGTGTTTTTGGGTGAAACCATTGTCATTTCGCCTGGGCTACATCATTCCTAATCTGCTATCCAGGAAGAAGGCGCTCATTCCTCCTGACCACAACCTGTGGTTGCACAGACATAGCAATCAATAGCAGCCACATCCACTATGTTGTCCCAGTGAAGCATGCAGCTATACCGTCCCCAGATCTCGGAAAGGAAGCATAAAAAGCCAGCCACACCCACAGGCCCAAACACTAAATGCCCACATTGCTAGCCCTGGAAACATTACCATTTAGGCTTGTGGGAATAGAGTCTTTCCATGATCTCTTGGCTGTGGCTGCCTTAAGATACTCTGTTTCCAGCAACCACTATTTTGCCCGGTGTGCCGTTCCCGCGTTACACATCCACGTGTTAACCAACTGTACTTACCTACCTACTGCGTGATTACACTTTCGCTCCAGTTTTGGTACATAATATAACAGGTCCATTCCCATGCTGGGCCATTTAGCTTAGCTCTGTACCACTCACCATTATTGGGGTAATACGTGCTGCAGACCTATTTACAGCTCTACATGAATTGGAACACTGAACAGAGCTGGCCTTGAAATCTGCTTGCACTTTGTAGTTGCAGAGTCTAGAAACTGCTGCATTGGCAACAAGCCTCTCAGAATAACACGCATGCGCAAAATCTATGTTGACTTCACTGACGGTTGCCGATTACCAAAAAACATTCCTGGATTGTCCCACACTGCTACTGATAAAGGATATACATATTCAATACCAATTTATACTGACCGTTGCTGACCACCTGATAGCCCTCCAAAAATTCAGATTGAAGGCTGGCTCATGCCCCCGCCAAACTTAGGTGACTGCCGAAGTTTGCTGTGGGTACCATTGCTAAGGTGTGCCTTTTATCAAGTAAAGTAGATATCATTTCAAGCCTAGCCTGCTGATTTTTTATAGTGAAACTGCTGCAGTGCTTCCAGCTTGGGACTGGTCAGGAGGGTAATTCAGACTGCACTGCAGACCTGAAGGAGGAGAGGGATGCAATTTATTGTAGGTGTCCTGCTGTAGACCCTGTTAAATGAATGAGGGCCCTCCCAAAAGAATACAGGAGGGCCCTCCCAAAAGAATACAGGAGGGCCCTCCCAAAAGAATACAGGAGGGCCCCCCAAATGAATACAGGAGGGCCCTCCCAAATGTATACAAGAGGGCCCTCCCAAATGATTAAATGAAAGACAACTATCACAAGGCATATGCCCTGGCAAATAAATAGAGTAGGTCCTCCCAAATGTATAGCAGAGGGTCATCCCAAACGTATGTTACACGGCCACCTGAGGTTCTTCACAAAAATCTGGTTTCCTTACACCTGCAGTCGCTCTGAAAAGTGGAATTGAGGGCCGCAGAATGACAGGGAGGTGAGGTTGGAGGAGAGTAAAGCCCAACATACCAATAGGCACGTTGTAACTGGCCTTGTAAAATGATGTGGAATATCTAATTAAAAATTATGTATGACAGAGGGACCTACAAAATGTATAAGATAGAGCTCTCCCAACTGTAAAAGGAAAAAAAAGCAAAAACGCTATGTGTGAACAAATGGGAGATAGGATATTTCTTTTTCGTGTCTTTATTTAGCCTTATATACAAGTGATTATGCAGGAAAAATTGGTTAACATTTTTCACTGTAAAAGACAATGTACAGTGGGTATAGCAAGTATTCAGACCCCTTTAAATTTTTCACTCTGTTTGATTTCAGCCATATGGTAATTTAAAAAAAAAGTTCATTTTTTTCTTAACTTAAAAGAAATGTAGAAATTTTTGCTAATTTATAAAAAAGAAAAACTGAAATATCCCTTGGTCATAAGTATTCAGACCCTTTGCTCAGTATTGAGTAGAAGTACACTTTTGAGCTAGTACAGCCATGAGTCTTCTTGGGAAAGATGCAACAAATTTTCACACCTTGATTTGGGGATCCTCTGCCATTCTTCCTTGCAGATCCTCTCCAGTTCCGTCAGGTTGAATGGTGAATGTTGGTGGACAGCCCAAATTCAGGTCTCTCCAGAGATGCTAAATTGGGTTTAGGTCAGGGCTTTGGCTGGGCCAGTCAAGAATGGTCACAGAGTTGTTCTGAAGCCGCACCTTTGTTATTTTAGCTATGAGCTTAGGGTCATTGTCTTGTTGGAAGGTGAAGCCACGGACAAGCCTGAGGTCCAGAGCACTCTGGAAGAGGTTTTCATCCTGGATATCTCTGTACTTGGCCGCATTCATGTTTCCTTTAATTGCAACCAGTCGTCCTGTCACTGCAGATGGAAAAACACCCCAATAGCATGATGCTGCCACCACCATGTTTCACTGTTGGGATTGCATTGGGCAGGTGATGATCAGTGCCTGTTTAATTCCCACACATACCATTAGAATTATCCCCAAAAGTTCTATCTTCGTCTCATCAGACCAGAGAATCTTATTTCTCATAGTCTGGGACTCCATCTGTTTTTCTGCTAACTCTAGGCTTTCATATGTCTTGCACTGAGGAGAGTCTTCTGTCGGGCCGCTATGCCATAAAGGCTTGACTGGAGGAGGGCTGCAGTGATAGTTGACTCTGTGGAACTTTCTTCCATCTCCCTACTGCATCTCTGGAGCTCAGCCACAGTGATCTTGGTGTTCTTCTTTACCTCTCTCACCAAGGCTCTTCTCCCACGATTGCTCAGTTTGGCTGGATGGCCAGGTCTAGGAAGACTTCTGGTGGTGCCAAACTTCTGCCATTTAAGGAATATGGAGGCGACTGTGCTTTTAGTAACCTTGAGTACTGCTTTTGTATCCTTGGCCAGATCTGTGCCTTGCCACAATTCTGTCTCTGAGCTCCTAGGGCAGTTCATTTGACCTCATGATTCTCATTTGGTCTGACATGCACTGTGAGCTGTGAGATCTTTTATATAGATAGGTGTGTACCTTTCCAAATCAAGTCCTATCAGTTTAATTAGACACAGCTGGACTCCAATGAAGGAGTAGAACCATCTCAAGGAGGATCACAAGGAAATAAACAGCATGTGATTTAAATAGGAGTGTCTGAGCAAAGAGTCTGAATACTTATGAACATGTGATATTTCAGTTTTTCTTTTTTAATACATTTGTAAACATTTCAACATTCCTGTTTTTTCCAGTCAAGATGGGGGTGTAGAGTGTACATTAATGAGAAAAAAAATGAACTTTCTTGAATTTACCAAATGGCGGCAATGAAACAGAGTGAAAACTTTAAAGGGGCCAGAATACTTTCTGTACCCACTGTAGATTTGGTTTGGTTGGTGTTCTTGTAAATCCTTTAAAACGGCATCATACTGTGACAACATTATTCCCAGAAACCATATGTAAGTCAGAAATGCATGCAGGCATATTCCCCAGGCTGTTCTCACTAAGTTTCCTCATGTTCCTATCTATTTCAGCCTTTTTCTCATGCCTCCACCAGAACTCTTCATTGGGTCCAGCAGGAAATTACTTGAGTTTCCCATTGACTTGCATTGGTACGAACATGCAAGGTAGTAATTTGGTACAAAGTACTCCTTACGATTCTCATGAATCCAAGCCTTTCACTATTCGCTTATCACCAATAGTAAAATATCAAGGCGTCATCTGAAACTTTTAGAAGCAAACAGCTATATAAATTTGAGAGAAATGTATATATATAGTAGCTCACCTCTGCCGTACCATCCAGAATGCTGTTAATGAACTGAATCAGGTCTTCGATATTTTCAATTTTCTTGTTAGGAAGAAAATACTGTTGATTGGAAGTGTTGAGTACAACAATGGTCGGCACCTGAACCTCACTGCAAACAGATATAAGCAAATATAATAAGCTGTTGTCATTGGTGCTAGCGGGGTCACTATTACTACGCATTTATACAGTATCATCATATCCATAGCAATTTACAGACACCAGCATCACAATCTACATTTCCTATCAGTATTGTCTTTGGAGTGTGGGAGGAAACCAGGGAACCCGGAGGAAATTCACACAAATACGGAGAGAACATACAAACTCCTTACAGATGTTGTCCTGGTTGGGATTGAACCCTTTGACATCAGCAGTGCAAAGCAACAGTGGTAACCACTGAGCCACCGTGCTGTACAAGTGTAAGCGGCAAAACAAAGACCTACCGGCCACATGGACGCCAATTCCAGTTTTAATTAAGCTCCAAGTATTTAATATTGGGTCTGAGGTTACGAGAGCGATTATATGGACTACAATGTCAATAAATACACAGACAATCTTGTCTTTTTGACATTTTTATCATGAATACAAATCTCAAGAGAAAACTAAACATTTCTAAAACACGTTGCCATTGAAGACTTCTCTTTATTCATGCGTTATTTCTCATTATAACACGTAACTTAAAGGGAACCTGTCACCCCCTTTGGGCATTTTAAACTGTGCCCACCAGCTTACACATAAATGTAAATGGGGTTCTTTTTACCCCTCTATGTGCCCAGATGCGCCCCACATACCTCAGAAAATAACTTTTATTGTGTCCAGTGCTGGCCTCCTAAAAGGTCCGGGAGGCTGCTATATGGTCCTGATGGATTATGTCTTTGCCGCCCCCCTGGCTGCAAAACCCACCCTGCACTTTTTTAACTTCCGCCCCTTCTGTGATCGGCATTTAACAGCTGCACTCGCGCCTGCGCAACGGAGCGGGTGTCCACGCTCCACTGAACAGTGCTGCTGTCTCGGGAGACTTCACAAATCTCATGAGACGTTGGCACTGACAGACGCACCTGCACAGTGGAGTGGGTGTCCATGCATAGTGCCGACATCAACACTGTTTAATTGAGCGCGGACACCCACTCCACTGCGCAGGCGTGAGTTCGACTCTCACTCAAGCACCTATCACAGGTGGGGCAGGAAGTTTAAAAAGTGCAGGGCGGGTTTTTCAGCCAGGGGGCGGCGAAGACATAATCCATCAGGACCATACAGTTAGGGCCAGAAATATTTGGACAGTGACACAAGTTTTGTTATTTTAGCTGTTTACAAAAACATGTTCAGAAATACAATTATATATATAATATGGGCTGAAAGTGCACACTCCCAGCTGCGATATGAGAGTTTCCACATCCAAATCGGAGAAAGGGTTTAGAAATCATAGCTCTGTAATGCATAGCCTCCTCTTTTTCAAGGGACCAAAAGTAATTGGACAATGGACTCTAAGGGCTGCAATTAACTCTGAAGGCGTCTCCCTCATTAAGCTGTAATCAATGAAGTAGTTAAAAGGTCAGGGGTGGATTCCAGGTGTGTGGTTTTGCATTTGGAAGCTGTTGCTGTGACCAGACAACATGCGGTCAAAGGAACTCTCAATTGAGGTGAAGCAGAACATCCTGAGGCTGAAAAAAAAGAAAAAATTCATCAGAGAGATAGCAGACATGCTTGGAGAAGCAAAATCAACAGTTGGGTACATTCTGAGAAAAAAGGAATTGACTGGTGAGCTTGGGAACTGTAAAAGGCCTGGGGGTCCACGGATGACAACAGTGGTGGATGATCGCCGCATACTTTATTTGGTGAAGAAGAACCCGTTCACAACATCAACTGAAGTCCAGAACACTCTCAGTGAAGTAGGTGTATCTGTCTCTAAGTCAACAGTAAAGAGAAGACTCCATGACAGTAAATACAAAGGGTTCACATCTAGATGCAAACCATTCATCAATTCCAAAAATAGACAGGCCAGAGTTAAATTTGCTGAAAAACACCTCAAGAAGCCAGCTCAGTTCTGGAAAAGTATTCTATGGACAGATGAGACAAAGATCAACCTGTAACCAGAATGATGGGAAGAAAAAAGTTTGGAGAAGAAAGAGAACGGCACATGATCCAAGGCACACCACATCCTCTGTAAAACATGGTGGAGGCAACGTGATGGCATGGGCATGCATGGCTTTCAATGGCACTGGGTCACTTGTGTTTATTGATGACATAACAGCAGACAAGAGTAGCCGGATGAATTCTGAAGTGTACCGGGATATACTTTCAGCCCAGATTCAGCCAAATGCTGCAAAGTTGATTGGACGGCGCTTCATAGTACAGATGGACAATGACCCCAAGCACACAGCCAAAGCTACCCAGGAGTTCATGAGAGCAAAAAAGTGGAACATTCTGCAATGGCCAAGTCAATCACCAGATCTTAACCCAATTGAGCATGCATTTCACTTGCTCAAATCCAGACTTAAGATGGAAAGACCCACAAACAAGCAAGACCTGAAGGCTAAGGCTGTAAAGGCCTGGCAAAGCATTAAGAAGGAGGAAACCCAGCGTTTGGTGATGTCCATGGGTTCCAGACTTAAGGCAGTGATTGCCTCCAAAGGATTCGCAACAAAATATTGAAAATAAAAATATTTTGTTTGGGTTACGTTTATTTGTCCAATTACTTTTGACCTCCTAAAATGTGGAGTGTTTGTAAAGAAATGTGTACAATTCCTACATTTTCTATCAGATATTTTTGTTCAACCCTTCAAATTAAACGTTACAATCTGCACTTGAATTCTGTTGTAGAGGTTTCATTTCAAATCCAATGTGGTGGCATGCAGAGCCCAACTCGCGAAAATTGTGTCACTGTCCAAATATTTCTGGCCCTAACTGTATATATAGCAGCCTCACGGACCTTTTAGAAGGCCAGCGGTGGACACAATAAAAGTTACTTTTTGAGGTATGTGGGGGATGTCTGGGCACATAGAAGGGTTACAAGAACTCCATTTACATTATGTGTAAGCTGGTGGGCACAGTTTAAAATGCCCAATGGGGGTGACAGGTTCCCTTTAATCACTTGGAAATCTATGGTTTGATTTCTTTGCCTGTGTGAATTGGATTGATTGTCACCAACATCTGGTAAGAAATTAATATCAATAGTGTGGGGCCCCACCTGGTCAGGCGTCACAATTGGGGTACTGCAGCCATAAATGAGTGTGCGGTAACCCCTGTCACAGTGGAAGGCAGATGTCTGTGGGAGGCTCCCCTCCTAGCACTCCCACATACCCACCTAGAATAGATGGTTTTGGGCCCATACCCTAGGGGGGGAAATTAGGGGAGGAGGGAAAACACACAGTGAGTACTAGACGGCACTGAGGAAAGACGGAGAATGAGGAGCCTCTGAGTGAGAAAAGGAGACTTCTAGGGAGGGGGCCTGGAGAGAGAGAACAGGCAGTCCAGACGGAAGGAGGGGGCCCTCTGAGCGCCTATACTCAGTGAGGGAACCCTGGTCCACTTTACCGAAGCACCGGTTCCGCAGACGGTCAGGGAGTTCAGCCTCTGTGCCAAGAACACCGGAGGTCGTGGGTCTGTTTACCAGCCCCGACACCCTGCCTGGCGAGATCAGTCACACCAGATTAATGTCACGGGTGGCACGGATGACAGGGTAGAGGCCACGCGCAGACGGTCCCAGCGTTTGGCCAATCAGCCATAAGGTTTGAGGACGGTCCGTCTTCCAGGGGCATTTACCTTCTGTGTAGATAAAGAGAAGGTATGATAAGATCTCCCTATCATGGGGAGACGGCTGGGAAGGTCTTGTGCTCGGTCTGGTTTCTACACCAGTATTCTGGGTCTCTAGGACCCAGCAGGTTCTTCCCTCCTTTATAAGGAGTTTCATTGCCCTCCCTCGGTGCAGGTGATATTTCCTTGTGGACTCATTATCCTTGCTCCAGCAGAAGCTGAGGTTGTGGAGGTTGCTGTGCTCTGCTGCAAGATAAGTGTTTTCTTTCCCCATTGTCTGTTTTTTCCTTGTGTTGTCTTTAGTTGTTAGTGGAGGGGTCTAGTGAACCTCTCCATCTGATCCTTAGATAAGGTAGTGCTAGGATCAGAGAGGGACGAGGTTCGTGGTCGGCGACAGTTGAGGAAACTGTATAGGGACGTTAGGGCAGACAGGGTCAGCCCTAGTAAGACCAGGGGTCACCCTCTCCCTCTTGTGCCCATAGCTTTAGGGACTCCTTATTCCCCCCCCCCGTCGTGGTCCTACGCTGGGTGCCTCTCCCGCTCCCAGCGTGACAATTAACCCACCGGGGTCGAATCCCGGAGCAGGAGAGGGTGGAAGCCGGGATCGTCAGAGCACCTCAATGGGCCTGGTATTAAGCAGGCTACCCCAGAACAGGCACTAGCAGCAGGACACGGGTTAGATCGAAGAAGGCATACTACGGGAGACTTGCAGAGGCTCTGCAGCCCACTGTGACTACCCGGCCGGATAAAGACTGCCACTGTTAACTGTATCATCATCTGCATAGAGTTCCAGTAAAGTACCCGGGTAGAGTGACTGAGACTCTGTGTGTTTATTCACTGCTGCGCTGCAACTACTACCTCCATCATCTGCACCTTTATCTCTACAGGTGCATCCATGCCCCGAGAGGGCCAGCTCCACCTGCAGGGAGCTATACCATCTCAGCTGCTGTACCATCACCATCCGGAGGACTGAAGCAGCGCTGGTGCTCTTTCACCAGGATCTGTGGGTGGCATCACGATAAACTTTATACACTTTTATCTCCATTCCAACACCTTTTTACCCCTTTTTTAAGTAAGACCCCAGGGCTACGGGTCTGGCCAGGCCACCAGTGACCTCCCTACTGAAGCAGAGGGCCCAGATACCCGAGTCCCCATACCCTGGTCAATAGCATCTTTAGAAATAGATTTACTTAGAAAATTGTTGATATGTTTAATACTTATTCCATTCGCTGTATATGTAAAAGTTTATCAAAGGGAAGGCTCAAAATAGAAAAACATTGAAGGAACTTACTCCATAAGCAGACTGTTAATGTAATCGTTGCCATCCATATGTCCAAACTGAAAGTCCCTATAGACAGATTGTAAAAGGAAAACAAATGAGACAATTTGTAAGATACTTCAGAATCACAATGACCCTTCAGCCTCCAGTCTTCTTTCTGTCATCCAAGACATTACCTTAAAGTTTTATGTTAATATAACAGCATCCTTTTTTTTTTTCTTTGTATACAAAAGTGCACTTGCCGTAAAAGATAAATACTTTCAGGGTTTTCTTTTCACAGTGTTCATCCTATTCTTAATGACATGCTAACTTTGTTTTGCAAGACCATGAGACTATGGTAACAAATTTGTATAGTATTTTTTATTTTTCGACATAATGCAATGGAAAACATGATTGCCGTCACTTATTCTTACCAAAAACAGCCGAAAGGTCCGATATCCATTGCCTTGTAGTGTTTTTTTCTGAATATAATGTTAGGGACTCATAAGCATGAGGTCCCTTGACGTCGGTTTACAAGCTTGCGTGTTTTGTCCAAAATATCCACTAGTACCTCACATTATCATTCATCATTTGCAAGATGCAGCCAGGCTCTTTAGGGCGTCTGTCCTGTATGGTGCATATGCATAGTGCTGGACAGCCTGCCTGGTTTAATAGTATGGGTGTGATCAATAGGCTGCATACAGACACTCTGCATCATACTTGTGTGACTGACATCCTATGGAAACCTCATCAGTGTGCATATAAAAATACCATCAACCACCTCTCCCATGATTGCTGCACCGTTATTATACACTTGTATTGCCTTTATCACTGGGCCTTGCGGTGTTCTGCCAAGTACAATGGATATCAGACTTTTTGGCTGTTTAGTGTAGGCTTTTTGAATTCATGTCATTGTAGTATTTTTTCACTGTTTCTTATTTACAGTTCTCACCATGTGAGCCTAATACCCTGTTTTACTCTTTAAGGACAGATCACCCGTTCTATGGTTTTGTTTTTCTCAGATACAATGATGTTATTTACGATCCCGGCCACTATAGCACAGTGAGGTTGAGTGATGCGGGATTCAACCCCTGATCACTCCTCACACTTTGTGCATACTCTTAACAGTAGCACCATAATTAAGTACTTTCAATGGCATCAAGGGATATTCGCAAAGAAAGACATAGATCACCAAACAGGTCCTCCATCTCTGACCTTATATCAAGAACCAGTAGAGGCTGCTGTTCTGCAGTCCCCAAACATACTTTGTGGTCAACAGATACAGTATGGGCAGTAGGTCCTATGTACCCGACAGTGAACAGGCCATCTGTTTTCCTCCACATTTGCAGGCTTGTCTATGCTGATGTGTTGTCAGAGACCAGATGAGGCCGTGTAGAACTAGCTGGAGCCTCTGCTCCTGACACGAGGGATGCTGGTCACTGACAGACGAACAGACTTGCTTTGTCCTTGACAGGAAGAGCAGATGTTCCAATAATCAGAAAATACTAATTTGACAAGAGAAGGATCGTATGGCAGGATGATTTCATTTAACCCTTTCATGTATTTTGGGCCTTAAGTACAAAACAATATTGCAATTTCTTTTTTTTTGGGGGGAGGGGGGGGGGTATTTGTTTTGTTTTTACATTGCGTTTTACACAACAACATCACCTAATTACTTGTTTGTCCCCATATTCTTGTACCGTGAGTTTTTAAATATTACATACAAAAACATTATCACATTTTAACAATGCATAATCACAGTTGGGTCTAAAGTCCCCTATACACATTGGCTGAATGTCTCTCAAACCCACCAATATTGATGGGTTCAGCTCACAGTGGCCCCAGACACATGAATGTAAAGCAGTTCAGACGCCAGTGTGTCCGACTTTTGGTGTAGCTAAGGTAATTGCGGCTCAAACCGTTGTTTGGCTGACAGCCATCTAAGGTGCAGAGGAGGCTTGTACAATATAACTAAGGAGGATTAACTAATTAAGATAAAAAATACAGGGATTTTTTTGTACTCACCATAAAATCCTTTTCTCCTAGCTAATCATTGGGGGACACGGGAGAAAAGCATACACCCATGGTCCTGTGTCCCACAATGATGAGCTAGGAGAAAAGCGGGTGCCCTAAATATCATGCTCAATTTCAGTGTGATGTAGCTGCACACGGATACAGCCTCGGACGTTCTCTTCAACTATAATCTATTTATGATGGTTCCATCCCTTCAACCACCAAGCTGGGTACCTCCCCTTAAATTGATACAGTGTTCAGTTGTCCTGAGCAAGTGCTGAACCCTGGCCCTGCGTGTGCGCACACCAACAATGCAGGGGCCCAGAATGTCTCATTGCAGGGTGTGCTCCCATCACCCACTTTTATATAGCAGTTGCTTACTCTACTTTTATATATGAGAATAGCTAAAGACAGGATAGACCAATTAGAGTACAATGGCACTGATATTTTGCACCCTTTCAGAGCTTCCTCATGGTACATAAAATAAAACACACTATTTCTGAAAAAGTAAGCAAGTAAAAACAGTACTACAGGGCTGATTATTAAAGGCGTCAAGACCTAATATTATTCTCCAAGTAGTCTAAATCTTCACATCAAGATTTACACTATTTCTAACAGATGCCTTTAAGGTACCTTCACACACAGCAATTTTGCTAGGCAATTTCACTGGCAATTTGCTGGTTGCAGTGAAATCATGGACACATTGTTCTATTTTGTTGCTGTGTACAAATGGAACAATGTGTCCATGATTTCACTGCATCCAGCAAATTACCAGTGAAATTGCCTAGCAATATTGCCGTGTGTGAAGGTACCTTTAAATATTGCTATATCTACAATACACTGCAATACGTCTGTATTGCATGGTATTATCACTGTCAGCATAGCTCATGACTCCTATCGGGCCATGCCCTTGGCTGCCACTGCAATATTTGGCTACTAGAGGCAACCTTCTCTCCAAAGCTTTAACCTGGTCAATAGCCTTAGTCAAGCTAAAAACTAGAAGCATGATTATACGCATCAGTCGGGCTCCTGGTGCCGACCCCATGGATATAGTGGACGTAACAACAACATTTGTATGACATAAATGTCAGTCAAGGAGCACAAACAGGTGGAAATAAGATTCTAGAGCAATGACAGACTGAATTATTATTTTTATCTTAATATAGGTTAACAAAAAAAAAATGTTGGGCCTTGGGCGCTTCTGGTTGGGGTAGTCCAGATAGATAATTCAACTGATTCTTCTATAACAGGTCACACACTGCACTTTACTATATTTTGAGCTTTATTCCATTAGGTTTTATAAAAAAAAACAAAAAAACAACGTGGCTGTGGAGAATTATGCCTACAAGTCCCACCCTGACTGTGCCTACTGAATCGTTGGCTGAGGACTGTGTGAATAGGACTGAAGTGTTTGCATAGAAAAGACAGCATTTTTAAAGCATTTTTGTTTTTTAATACCGACACATTGAAGGAACTCTAACCGGACGACCACAACAACAATGCTGCACACAAAATCAGCACATACCGGTGAAAATTATCTCTGTGGTTTCTTGCTACTTCTTGAACAATGGATTTCAATCTATAAAAGAAAGGAATATGAAACAGAATAATTCATTTAGGGCCACAGTGTGACTTTCACCAACCTAAGTCTAAACAAGCCTGTCTATCCATCTGCAATTAATCATGTTGAAAAACTTGTTCTCGACTACTTAAATGATTCACAACGAAAATATCAAGGTATTTAGTGGAAAAACTGAAGGATGGTAAACAGGTTAGGGACGTCCTTAATGGCTCAATCATGTTGCAAAGGAAATCCTATCCTTTCAGAGAAAGGAAACTGAAAATGGCAGAATACATTCACAACACTCTCTAAAGTAAAAAGCAATGGTTTAAAAGGCCAAATTAAAAACCTTTAGTAAAAAGTAAAAAATTGCAGATTTTCTCTGCATGTGAAACATTGTAAAGAAAAGTTTTGCACCACATAACCCTTCATCTCATGCCATGTATCATGCTATCGGGCATAAGAAGGCTTGCCCTAACCTTGTGGTATGGTTTCTAACAATGAGAAAACAAAGCAGAACTTTCAATAGTAAATTGGCTATTGGTAAAAATGATGTATAAAGTGGCCACTACTCTTTAAAGCGGTTGTCTGGGCTTTTTATAAAATCTATGTGTGTATCTCGACTGCAAAATGCTGACAGCTTGTAATTTACACCCTGTCAGCATTTTGCAGGGTTACCTAGATATCACCTTTCTGCATCTGTATCAGCTGCCTCTGTCACCAATCAAAGGCGCATTTCATTTGGAGCCTGGCCGTAAACATCACGACTTGTCGTTTACGCCCAGTCTCCTATAAACACGCCCTAGACTGCAACAAGCCTCCCCAATCCCAAGCATGCCCACCACAGCCCAGCCCCTCCCCCAAAATATCTGCTCCTCCTCCCCCCAGCATACCTGGCCACTCCAGACTCCATTCACCCATGTCAACTGACAGAACCACACTGCACTGAGTGGTAATCTCCTTCCCTAAAGCACTGTGGTGAATCAGCAGCTCTGAGAAGGAAATGACCACTCTCAGTGCTGCGCTGTGTGCTCTCACCTCCTCCCCCTATCCCATGCTGACACTGATGTGATCAGCTGACAAGCACTGAGGTGCACTGCTTGTTATTAAAAAGTATATCACAGGGCTTGTCAGCTGAAGGTACAGAACTTCAAAGCTTTAGTAAGATTGAGGGAGACGAGGTAAAGCCTGATTAAAGCTCACTCATGTGTGGTACAGATTGACTTAGCTGAAGCCTTGAAGTGCTGTCCCTTCAGCTATGAAGCCCTACAATATACTTCCTAATAACAAGCAGCACATTGCAGAGTTTGTTATTTAAATGGACTGCACTTTAAATCATTGAGAGGATGGAATCATTGAGGAGAGCAAAGTCTGATCTGGGTACGCACTCACAGAGGCAGCCCCACCCCCACCAGTGATGTGCCCTACTTAATTTGTCTGATTATGATCCCCAGATCGGAAGTAGCCTTGCAGAATCCCAACAGGGTAAGTGTGGCGTAGGATGACAGGAGAAGGGCAGTAATATATACACATAATATATATATATTTATTATCTATCTATATCTATATATTGTAACGTATCAGCTCGCCGGCGACGTCAGGAAGCACGAGGAGGCAGCTTTGCATAGGTGAGACCAGAAGGGTTTATTTGCTCATAAACCAGTCCACAGGGAAACCACACAGCAAACACAGAATCCTAATCACCTTCCCCCTGTGCCTAAGTCCAACCTCCCTTACATAGCTGGACACCACGCCCCTGGGAGGGGGTATGTGAGTCCTGGACCCGCCCATCACTCTCAGGACTCATAAGCCGGCCCCTTGGTTACTAACAACTCCCTCAGTGTTGCTCTCCACTAAGAGATGCTAATGCCGGCTTACATCACAGACCTCAGGTGGGCCTGTGACACATACCTGCCATCCACTATGCGCCCCCTTGCCCTCTTACACACCTCCCCCCTCTGCCGAAAGCCGTCGGGCTCGGCACCGCGGACAACCAAACAAGGGATACGGGAGAGAGCGTCAGCGTTGCCATGGAGCTTTCCCGCCCGGTGCTCCACTCGGAAACGAAAGTCTTGTAGGGCCAAAAACCAACGTGTGACCCTGGCGTTTTTCCCCTTTGAGTTCCTCAACCACCGGAGAGGGGCATGATCAGACACCAACCGGAACTGTCGCCCCAACAAATAGTAACGTAGTGTGTCCACCGCCCACTTTATGGCCAGGCACTCCTTCTCAATCACGGAATAACGCATTTCACTAGGGGACAGCTTCCTACTCAGGTAGAGGACCGGGTGTTCCTCCCCCTGTATCTCCTGGGACAGGACTGCCCCCAAACCGTTATCTGAGGCATCCGTTTGGAGAACGAATTCCCTCTTGAAGTTGGGAGCGAGCAAGACCGGTTGCCTACAAAGAGCATCTTTCAATCCCGAAAAGGCA
Organism: Allobates femoralis; assembly: GCA_033576535.1. Classification (NCBI taxonomy): domain Eukaryota; kingdom Metazoa; phylum Chordata; class Amphibia; order Anura; family Aromobatidae; genus Allobates; species Allobates femoralis. The sequence continues at coordinate 180,432,750 of JARQOC010000005.1, forward strand.
GCTTCCGCCTCCGTCGTCCACTCCGCCATAGACGACTTGGTCCCCTTCAAGAGGTCAGTCAAGGGTGCAGCCATTACAGCAAAGTCAGGGATGAACCGCCTGTAGTATCCGACTATACCCAGGAAGCCTCGGACTTGTCTCTTAGACGAGGGTCTCGGCCACTGCTGGATCGCTGCGACCTTTGTGATTTGGGGCTTGATCATGCCTCTGCCTACAACATATCCCAGGTATTTGGCCTCGGACTTCCCCAGGGCACATTTCTTTGGGTTTACCGTAAACCCCGCTGTCCTCAGAGCATCCAGCACCGCCTGGAGCTTCAGCAGATGGCTCTGCCAGTCGAGGCTGAAAACCACAATATCGTCCAGATAGGCAGCGGCGTAGTCTTTATGCGGTGTGAGGATCCGATCCATGGCCCTTTGAAAAGTGGCTGGGGCCCCCTGCAATCCAAACGGCATCCGGACGTAGTGAAAACACCCATCCGGCGTAGAGAACGCGGTCTTCTCTTTGGCTCCCGGTGCCATAGGGATCTGCCAATACCCTTTGGTGAGGTCTAGGGTAGTGATGTACCTGGCGGGTCCCAGGCGCTCGATCAGCTCGTCGACCCGCGGCATGGGATATGCGTCAAAGTTGGAGACCTCGTTTAGTTTTCGATAATCGTTGCAGAATCTCCATTCGCCGTCGGGTTTCGGTACCAATACTATGGGGCTTGACCAACCACTCTTGGATTCCTCTATCACACCCAATTTCAGCATCCGGGCCACCTCTTTGGAGATCACCTTCCGTCGGGCCTCGGGTATCCTATATGGCTTCAGGTTCACCCGCACCTGTGGTTCCGTCAGAATGTCATGTTCTACCACGGAGGTGCGCCCTGGCAGCTCCGTGAACAACCTCCTGTTCTGCTGTAACAGCTCTCTACATTGCTGTTTCTGGCTTTCGGAGAGGGTGTCCGCTATGGTCACGGCTTCAACGTCGTTCACCGGCCTGCCCACCGAGCAGGGCACATCTCGGGCCTCCCGATCTCGCCATGCCTTGAGGAGGTTGATATGATAGATTTGGTACGGCTTCCTTCGTCCCGGCTGGTGGACCTTGTAGTTCACTTCGCCGACCTTCTCAACGACTTCATATGGCCCTTGCCATTTGGCGAGGAACTTGCTTTCCACTGTGGGTATCAGGACCAGGACCCGGTCCCCGGGATGAAACTGCCGGATTCTGGCGGAGCGGTTGTAGACACGGGCCTGAGCCTCCTGGGCCCGCAGGAGATGTCCCCTTAGGATCGGCATCACTTTCTCCATTCTCTCCTGCATCATGGCGACGTGCTCGATGACACTCCGATGAGGTGTGACTTCGGCTTCCCAGGTTTCCTTGGCTACATCTAGGAGGCCGCGGGGATGTCGTCCATACAGGAGCTCGAATGGTGAGAAACCCGTGGAAGCCTGCGGAACCTCCCGAACGGAAAACAGCAGATACGGTAAGAGACAGTCCCAGTCCTTCCCATCCTTCTCTACCACTTTCCTTAACATGCCTTTGAGGGTTTTGTTGAACCTCTCGACAAGGCCGTCTGTTTGAGGATGGTATACAGAAGTCCTCAGCTGGGTGATCTGTAGGACCCGGCACAACTCGCTCATCACCTTACTCATGAAGGGGGTACCCTGATCCGTCAGAATTTCTTTTGGTAACCCCGTGCGAGAAAACACCTGAACCAGCTCCTTGGCTATGCTCTTCGCCGAGGAGTTGCGTAAGGGTATCGCTTCGGGGTACCGGGTGGCATAGTCCAGTATAACTAAGATATACTGATGGCCCCGAGCTGATTTCACCAGGGGCCCCACCAAGTCCATAGCTATTCTCTCAAAGGGGATTTCGATGATGGGTAATGGTACCAGGGGACTACGAAAGTGCCTGGTAGGGGTGGTTATTTGACAGGTAGGGCAAGATTGGCAATATCTCGCTATCTCCCGGTGACACCCAGGCCAATAAACCGTTGCAGTATCCGGTCCTGTGTTTTCTCTACCCCTAGATGACCCCCTAAGATATGGGAATGGGCCATGTTGAGTACTTGCTGCAGATACGGCCCCGGTACTAACAACTGTTCCACCCGGTCGTCCTTCACCTTCGTCACCCGGTATAACAGTTCCTCACTTAGCATAAAATGGGGGAACCTATTGTCGCTCCCTGGCTCCTGTGGGACCCCGTTGACGACCGTGACACTATTGAATGCTTCCCTTAGAGTCAGGTCCCTATGTTGGGCTGTCCCGAAGTTCTCCTTGGTCGCCCCCAAGTTCAGTACCGTGGTCTCGGGCGGTGCTTCCTCCTCGTCCCCTACGAGGACACCAAGCGGGAACTCAGCCATGTCTGAGTGGGGAGAGGTCGTTTCCACGGGCCCCACTCCCGGACCCTGCCCCCACAGCTCCCAAAATAAACAAAAGTCCCGGCCGATAATGATGGGGTGTAGCAAGTCCTGGACGACTCCGACTTCATGAGTCCTCACCCCATGTGCCGTCTCAATGTCCACTCGAGCTACTGGATAGTCCTTGGCGTCACCGTGGATACACCGCACTCCGACCCTTTTCCCCGGGACCAGGCCAATGGACGGGAAGTCCCTCACCAGAGTAACGAGGCTCCCGGAGTCCAACAGCCCGACCACCCTCCTCCCGTTTACTTTCACCGGACACGCTGGAGGCCCTTCGCAGGATATACTGGTCATACTGCAGACCGAGTATGCAAAATAAGAACAGCGGCGACCCATGCTGCAATCCATCTGTTCAGGGGTCAAGGGACACCGTGCCGCAATGTGGCCTGGACCATGGCATCTCCAACATATGATCTCGCCCGTAGGGACCTTGGGCACCGCCTCCCCCGCCCTTAGGGACCTTGGACGCCCCACCCCCTTTTGGGCCTCGGCCCGTGGCTGGGACCCCCAGTAAGGAGCGGGCAATCTGGCCCCAGGCCCTTCCATCCCCTGGTATCTCTCCACCAGCCCAATAAGGTCATCCGCGTTCTGGGGATCACCCTGGGCAACCCAGGTCTGGACGGATCGTGGCAGGGAGTGTACAAACCGGTCCATCACGACTCGCTCCACCATCTGCGCTGGCGTAGAGCTCTCCGGCTGCAGCCATTTCTGGACCAAGTGCAACAAGTCAAACATTTGGGAGCGTGGCGGTCTGTCTCGATGATACGCCCATTGGTGAACCCGTTGCGCCCGCACAGTCATTGTCACCCCCAGGCGGGCTAGTATCTCCGTTTTTAACTTGCTATATTCCTTAGCGTCTTGCAGGGCCAAATCATAATAAGCCTTCTGGGGCTCCCCGGATAGATATGGCGCCAGCACCTCTGCCCACTGTGCTGGTGGGAGCCCCTCTCTCTCTGCAACCCGCTCAAAAACAGTCAAAAAAGCCTCTATGTCATCTCCTGGAGTCATTTTCTGCAGGGCTCCTCTCACAGCTTTTCTAATAGAAAAATCGCCCACTGACCTTGTCTCTGCTGACGTGCTCCGGACCGCCTCCGCCAGAATATCGATCTGCTGCTGCTGCTGCTGATGCTGGTCTTGCTGTTGCTGACGTTGGAGTTGGATCTGCTGTGTCAGCAGCTTGGTGGTCTCTTGCTGGGCCGCCTGTTGCTGTTGTAAGAGCTGGAGATGTTGAGCCTGCTGCGCTTGCTGGGCTTGTACCAAGTGTCTCATCAGCTCCTCCATGATCTCTGGAGGCTGTGCCTGAGTCAGTACAGACTTCACCCAGGACATAAACACCAAAGCCCACCGGTCTCACGTCTTCTGCTGGGAGCGCTGCCTGCATTCTCCACCAATTGTAACGTATCAGCTCGCCGGCGACGTCAGGAAGCACGAGGAGGCAGCTTTGCATAGGTGAGACCAGAAGGGTTTATTTGCTCATAAACCAGTCCACAGGGAAACCACACAGCAAACACAGAATCCTAATCACCTTCCCCCTGTGCCTAAGTCCAACCTCCCTTACATAGCTGGACACCACGCCCCTGGGAGGGGGTATGTGAGTCCTGGACCCGCCCATCACTCTCAGGACTCATAAGCCGGCCCCTTGGTTACTAACAACTCCCTCAGTGTTGCTCTCCACTAAGAGATGCTAATGCCGGCTTACATCACAGACCTCAGGTGGGCCTGTGACACATACCTGCCATCCACTATGCGCCCCCTTGCCCTCTTACAATATCTATATATTACGAACACTTCAGTCATATTAAAAGGGACTGAACCAGTAGTAGAAAGCCCTTTTAAGCTTTAGCAGCCATTACAAGACATTCATGAAGCCCCCAACTTAGAACTGTCTCAATATTGCAGCCATGATGGCCAAAATATCTAGGATTCTAGCAGAGGCAAGGGAGCGTCATCCGTATAATACATCTGGCACCAGCAGGAGATGGAGCAGGCTAAACTTCTAAGCCTGCTCTATACATCTCCTTTACATGTGCAGCAGAGATCAGGAAGGGATTTACTAACCAACTGATCGCTCTTTGCATACATCGACCATAAATCTATGTCATACTGTTGGGATGTATTAAGATAAACAAACAATAAAAAAAAGGAAATAATTAGTAATTAGACAACTTCCTAATGATAATCATTCTGGAATATATTATTTAATTTGTTGCTTATAATACAAATAGATTTAAACAACTAAGTGAAAACAACAAGAAAAAAAAAAAAAAAAATGTCATTTGATGAATGCAGTTCACCAAGCAATAACTGAGCGCTCTTACCGGGTATGTTCAACTGAATGGTTTTTGTCATCAATAACTGCGACAGCTACAAGTTTTCCTAGGAAAAGATAAACATTCTGTACATACATTTACTATATATACAGTATATGTATATATACATATACATATACATACATACACACACATACACACATAGCTCCATATTAATTATTTGTAAATTCAACCACCTGCTCACTGGCCTCCACGCTACCTCCCTAGCACCTCTCCAATCTATCCTAAACTCCGCTGCTCGAATAATCCGTCTATCTCCCCCCTCTGCTAAGCCCTTCACTGGCTCCCCGCTTATCAGAAAGCCCAGTTCAAAACCCTAACCATGACCTACAAAGCCATCTACAACCTGTGCCCCTCCATACATCTCTGACATTGTCTCCCGATGCCTACCCTCATCCCAAGAGCTCCTTCTCCACTCCAACCTCATTACCTCCTCTCACAACTGCATACAAGATTTCTCCTGTGTATCCGCTATACTCTGGAACTCTCTCCCCCAACATGTCAGACACTCGCCTACCCTGGGAGCCTTCAAAAGAACCCTGAAGACCCATCTCTTCCAACAAACCTGCAACCTGCAATGAGACCCGTCCACCCATAGACACTTTCCCCCTCCTACTGTATCCCATTCCATCCCTCATAGGCTGTGAGCCCCCCTTGCAGACAGGGTCCTCTCCCCTACTGTACCTGTACGATTTGATTGTCCATGCACATTGTATTTGTCCTAGTCTACCCTTCAATATGTAAAGTGCCATGGAATCTAATGACACTATATTAATAAAATAATAATAATAATAATAATAATAATAATGGCTATTCACAGTATCACTAATTGTATGAGAGGAGCAATCATAAAAGTCAATATCAACCCTTTAACCCTAGAATGCGTAACCTAGGCCTAAGGAAGCTAACTTTGTGAATGTGTATATATCAAACGTCACACATTCTAGGGTTAAAGTGCCTTACCACATGATTAAAGATAAGAATTCAAACCAGACACTCCATTTGAAGATGAGGGTCAGACATCCTGAAACCTAACAGTGAAAAGCAGGATAATGGATTTGGCTGGGTGGTAGTCTACCGACACCTTCGTATTATTGTGTTGTAGCCCTTATGACATGGTGCATTTAAAAAGATCAACAGGAATTTTTTTTTTTTCATTTTTAAAGTCTTTATAACATCCCAAACACAAAAGGAAGACAATACAAAAAAGGCTTGTGAGCAAGATGCAAGCTTTTTATCAGATCGAAGCTATAGGGCAGTTGGATTCCTTACCTGTGTCGCCCAGCTCATACAAGGTGAACCCATCGACATGAAGGTACCCCTCAAACCTCTCCTTATTAACCCAGCTTGATAAATCACCATCTTCATACTCTAGATAGCAATGAAAAAACACACACATGGCAATGTTAACACAAAACCTTTACAACATAAGGAATTTAGTTAAACCAAATGGTTTTATTGCAGAACTTGAAGAGTTTTGTGGTTATTAGTTTGTCAGCTTGCCATAATATTTTATGTCTTCCCACATTCTAACTCTTAATATTTTATATACTACTAGATGTGGGCTTGATACATCGAGAGGGCCTCCCTGAGCCTGGGTGTGCCCGAGTCTGCCCCCCACCTCCCTGTGTCTCTGGGTGTGCCCCTCACCTCCCTGTGCCTGGCTGTACCACCCCCACCTTCCTGTGCCCCCCTCTTCCGAGCCTGTCTGTAACTTGCACTGCAGACAGGACCTATAATGCTGTCACGGTCATGTGATCAGTCGTGCATCTGATCACTTGACCGTGACATCACTACAGGTTCTATAAGCAACGCAAGGCATAGAGGTCAGTCTGAGCGCGGAGGCATGAGTGGCGGCTTTGCGTTGGGTCCAGTTTTTGGCAGCACTATTGGTGGTGTGTGAGGGGGCCTTACCTCTAGCGAATGTCATAGTGGCACACCCATCAGTTGGGTGTGCCAATATGGCTTCTAGCACGCGCAGTGATTTGTGGGATTCATAGACATCGCTTCGTAAGTGGATGACGGACAACTCTAGGTAAGTATATAATAGATACATATGCTATATGTAAGAGTCCTTACATTTCTGTTACTGAAACATATAGTCCTAAGAATGGGATATAATTTACAAAATATTAATTGAAGACAAAATAACCTAATCAACTAATATGATTGTGACAAATGTAAAGATTTGACAAAATTATAAACTATTTCCAAATGGACCAGTGGGCTGTTGAGTTTATGCCAATCTGATTTTTGTCAAAAAATCAAATTGGCATAAAGGTTTGGCCAGGACGTTTACTACTGTTATTTACAGAATCTGCCTCTGTCACTTATCAATGGCTATAAATATAGTGCACACAATATCACAGCACATGACGACCAAACATTGAACAGCCATAACCATATTGAACAGACATCAAAATGGTCCTGTTACTCAACCCTATTCCGGCATTTGAATAAAGACATTAATAAAAAAAATAATACAAATATTTAATAAGCCGATCTTGTACCAAACAAATGTTTATCAAGTATAACTCGTAAAAGTTGTATCTATACAAAAAGTACCACTCAGTATATGCCAAGTAGACTAAATGATGGGTGTCACTTCCCACACAGCAGTGTGCTTCTTATGTTATCAGGCTGCCTTGGTGTTACTGACCTCATTCCCTCTGGCAGAGTCATCTTAGGAACAGCAACACTACCCGTTATGTGAATCCTCATGTACTCTCCTCAGCTATATCACACAGAGCATGATGAGGAAGGCAAAGTGAGGCAGGACTGAAGATGACGTGGCCGGTGGGGACAATGTCAATCATGGCCAAGAGGGCGCAATTAGAACACCAGAAGCTGACTATTCTGGATGAGGTGACACCCACCTGGACTATTCTTCTCAATCTCATGTAGCTCCTCCTCAGAGGTCCACCAACAATTTCCTTGTTTCATCTAGCTTCTTTTTCAGCCCCTCTAGTTCTTTTTTGAGGAACTCTATATTAAGAAGCTTAATTTCAAATGCATACTTGCCACTTATTGCTTCAAATTGGGCACAAAAATGAACATTATTTGGCAACAATGTGGGTCGCAAGCTCTGTCTCAGTCCCCTTGGGATCCTCCAAGCCTTATAATTTTCCACTAGAGTACCAACATGTAATTTTATTGTTATCAACCACCTCTGCACAGTCTCCCATCTCCTTTTAAGTAGATCTGCTAGGTTGGGTCAAGAACCAGTTGTCAATCTCCATATCGGAGATGATCCTCGCCGCATCTTCCTCAGTGTCAGAAAATGGGCAGGCGGACACTGGCTCACCAATGCTTAAACCAGTAGTATCCACATTCCACAACCACAGATGCACGCAAACCTTGACTCTTCTTCTCAAAAGAAGATAAAGATCCAGCAGGGTCGAAACGCTGCAACATGGGTGCGGAATAAAAGAAGTTTGAAGCATTCACCAACTTGTGAGGCACTGTCTTTTCTTCATATTTGACCCACCAGGACTAGTCCAATATAATATGCATGTACCATGTACTACATTAGGAGTTGTGGTTTCAAATAGGTGTATATATAAGGGTAGGACGCAACGCAATAAACAGGCAAGGCAAATGGCTGCTCACATGACTATGCAATACCACGGCAATGAACAGATGTAAACAGAAATAGGGCTGTGTAGTGGGGCTCTCTCCAGCAAATATAATCACTTACATTGTATATTTCATTTTTTGGACTACTCAACAAAAAATTAAACCAAAATGAAAATGTGGGGAAAAAAAAAAAAAAAAAAAAAAAAAAAAAAAGTGTCCCCAGTGATTGATAACTTATAATGGCCAATTGAAAAGATGGTAATAAAGAGTAGCAAGCGTTCAAGACTACTCAGGTTTCGATATCATGCCTGATGACAAGACCTGAGTAGTCTCAAATCTTGCTATTATTCACCATCTTTTCAGTTGGCCATTATAAGTTATCAAACACTGAGGCCTCTCAATTTAAAAAATAAAGATTCTATCTACTGGCTGACATGGAACAAAGGTATATTTAACCTGTACCAAAAATTCAAGCAACATTTTGGACAACATACAGTAGGTCTTTTTATTAAATTAAAAAAAAAAAAATACTATAGTGAAAGCTAATTTAAAACTGCTCTAAGGGTGCTTTCACATCTGCGTTTTTCGTAATTCGCGGCAGATGCGGTGAAAAAACCGCATCTGCCGCGTTTGCCGCATAACGGTTCCACTTGCGGCACGGTTGCGGTTTTTTCCATAGGAAGTATAGGGGGACTTGCGGCAGATGCGGCAAGTGCGGTATTGCACTTGCGGCAGGTGCGGCAGAGAAAAAAACCGCGGCTTACTGCGGTTTTTTTCGCTGCCGCACCTGCCGCAAGTGCAATACCGCACTTGCCGCATCTGCCGCAAGTCCCCCTATACTTCCTATGGAAAAAACCGCAACCGTGCCGCAAGTGGAACCGTTATGCGGCAAACGCGGCAGATGCGGTTTTTTCACCGCATCTGCCGCGAATTACGAAAAACGCAGATGTGAAAGGGCCCTTAGTGCATAAACCATCTACTATTTTGAAGGAAGTAACATTTTCTTGAATTTTGAATATAGGAAAAAATTTGCCAGAGAATTATCTAAGGGCCCTTTCACATCAGCAGTATTTTCAAATCGCGGCAGATGCGGTAAAAAAAACGCATCTGCCGCGATTACCGCATAACCGCGACACTTGCGGCACACTTGCGGCAAGCCCCATGCAATGTCTATGGGGCTTGCGGTAAGGGTGCGGCAGGTGCGGTTTCAGCACTTGCGGCAGGTACGGCCGCGAAAAAAAACGCTGCTTGCTTGAAAATACCGCTGATGTGAAAGGGCCCTAAGATTGGCGTCTAACCCAACATTTACATTAGAAAAAACGTAGTTGCACATCGGATACTGATGCTTTATTTAATCATTATCTAGTCTAATCCTAACATATGGGAAAAAAAGATTGGGAAAAAAGTAACTAACATTTGATGGTGTACTCTATACTTTTATGTGATGGCACACTGTTTAAAGGGAACCTGTCACCTGGATCTAAGCCCCTACACTATCACTACCTGTCCCTGCACCTTCCTAGCTGCTCCCTATCTATCCCTCTCTGAGCTAAATCCGCTCTATAAAACTGCAGAAAAATAACTTATAACTTACAGAAGTCCCTGAGGCTGGGGACTGAGAAGGCGGCGCCAGGCTCCATTCAGCCCCTCCTCCATGCAGCAGCGCACGCCCCACTGGGCGGCATTATTCTTTCTTCATCGCCGCCTCCTCCATTTGGAATCTCCCACCCGCTTTACACTGTAAGGTAGCGGTTAGGATCGGCACGACAGAAGGCAGTGACTCAGGTATTTACTCACACAGCACACAGTTTAATGGCACAGTTTAACCCCCCGACCAGAATATACCCGAGGTATAAACTGGGCTAGCCCAGAGTATACCCCCCTGGGCCAGAATATACCCTTGGTATATTCTGGCCTAGCCCAAACTATACCCCAGGGTATAAACAGGCCTAGGCCAGATTATAACTCTCCGTATACCACAGCAGCTGTAGATCAGGGCCCCAAGCCGTGCACAGGGCCCCAAGCAATGCATGAGGGCCTGAGGCAGCACAAGGTGGCCCCAGGCAGCAGAAAGTGGCCCTACGCAACATACAGGGGCCCCAGGCAGTGCTAGGGGCCCCAGGCAGTGCTAGGGGCCCCAGGCAACGCATGGGGGCCCGAGGCAGCACACAGGGGCCCCAGGCTACACACAGGATCCCAGGCTACACACAGGGGCCCCAGCCAGCATACAAGGGCCCCAGGCAGTACACGGGGCCCCAGGCAGTGCACAGGGCCCCAGGCAGCACAAAGTGGCCCCAGGCAGCACAAAGTGACCCCAGGCAACATACAGGGGCCCCAGGCAGTACTAGGGGCCCCAGGCTACATACAGGATCCCAGGCTACACACAGGGGCCCCAGCCAGCATACAAGGGCCCCAGGCAGCACACAGGGGCCCCAGGCAGCACAAAGTGACCACAGGCAATATACAGGGGCCCCAGGCAGTGGGCCACCTGGGGCCACTTTGTGCTGCCTGGGGCCCCTGTGTGCTGCCTCTGGCCCCCATGTGCTGCCTGGGACCCTTTTATACTGCCTGGGGCCCTTGTATGCTGCATGGGGCCTCTGTATGTAGCCTGGGACCCTGTGTGTAGCCTGGGGCCCCTAGTACTGCCTGGGGCCCCTGTATGTTGCCTGGGGCCACTTTGTGCTGCCTGGGGCCCCGTGCACTGCCTGGGGCCCCGTGCACTGCCTGGGATCTTTGTATGCTGCATGGGGCCCCTGTGTGTAGCCTGGGATCCTGTGTGTAGCTTGTGGCCCCTAGTACTGCCTGGGGCCCCTGTATGTTGCGTAGGGCCACTTTGTGCTGCCTGGGGCCACTTTGTGCTGCCTGGGGCCCTGTGCACTGCCTGGGGCCCCTAGCACTGCCTGGGGCCCCTGTATGTTGTGTAGGGCCACTTTGTGCTGCCTGGGGCCACTTTGTGCTGCCTGGGGCCCTGTGCACTGCCTGGGGCCCCGTGCGCTGCCTGGGGCCCCGTGCACTGCCTGGGGCCCCGTGCACTGCCTGGGGTCCTTGTATGTTGCATGGGGCCCCTGTGTGTAGCCTGGGATCCTGTGTGTAGCTTGTGGCCCCTAGTACTGCCTGGGGCCCCTGTATGTTGCCTGGGGCCTCTTTGTGCTGCTTGGGGCCACTTTGTGCTGCCTGGGGCCCTGTGCACTGCCTGGGGCCCCGTGCACTGCCTGGGGTCCTTGTATGTTGCATGGGGCCCCTGTGTGTAGCCTGGGATCCTGTGTGTAGCTTGTGGCCCCTAGTACTGCCTGGGGCCCCTGTATGTTGCCTGGGGCCTCTTTGTGCTGCTTGGGGCCACTTTGTGCTGCCTGGGGCCCTGTGCACTGCCTGGGGCCCCTAGCACTGCCTGGGGCCCCTGTATGTTGCGTAGGGCTACTTTGTGCTGCCTGGGGCCACTTTGTGCTGCCTCGGGCCCCCATGTGTTGCTTGGGGCCCTGATCTACAGCTGCTGTGGTATACGGAGGGGTATAATCTGGCCTAGGCGACTTAAACCCCGAGTATATTCTGGTCGGGGGTTTAGTCTGGCCTGTTACACCGGGGCGCAGCCGAGTAGAACCTCATACAATCCCAGCAGCTCCTGCTGCTGTCCTGACACACTCCACCCCCTCCCCACAGCCCAGGGCAGCACATATCATCTCCTATTCACCCGCACACCTGGGCGTCAGTGCTTTCAATCAGCACTTAGCTCCAGTAGCAGCTCACCCTGTGTGTGCTGCTACCGAGCAGAAGATACAATCTCCCATATGCTGTGTCTCGGTCAGGGGACACATCGAGGTCGCATCACCACAACATGATAGGTGTAAAGCACAGATTCCAAATGGAGGAGGCGACGATGAAGAAAGAATAACACCGCCCAGCGGGGCATGTGCTGCTGCATGGAGGAGGGGCTGAATGGAGCCTGGCGCCGCCTTCTCAGTCCCCAGCCTCAGGGACTGCTGTAAGTTATAAGTTATTTTTCTGCAGTTTTATAGGGCGGATTTAGCTCAGAGAGGGAAAGATAGGGAGCAGCTAGGAAGGTGCAGGGACAGGTAGTGATAGTGTAGAGGCTTAGATCCAGGTGACAGGTTCCCTTTAAGCTATCACCGTCTGTCCCTGCATGTTCCTAGTACATTCCTAAGCATCCCTGTGTAAGCTAAAAATCTAGTTTAAGAAAACTTACATTTTCTTGTTCAACTTTTTTATTGAGTTTTTGTTATACATTACATATCAAGTTATATACTTAATAACAAGGAAAATGTGAAACATTATAGCAAACAAACATGTTGATGTTTTGTATAGTTCATTAATCAATAATTACTTAATTCAAACAAAGGTAAGTAAGGGAAGGAAGTATGGGGGGGGGGAGGGCTGAAGAAGGGGATTGGAAGGGGGTAGATAAGGAGGGGTAGCTATTATAGTTTAACCAGTTTTTCAGTTAAGATATGAAGACGGGAATTGGTAATTAATTGGCCAGTATTGGATCATCTTGATGGAAAAAGAAGTGGTTCCAAGAAGACCATTTCTTTCTGTACTTCCTATGAAGGTTAATGGTTCCTATTAAGGCTTCGAGCACAGATGGATTGGAATCTTTCCATCGAGTACCTATACAGTTTTTGGAGGTGAGAAGTATGTGTACAATGATGGCTCTGAAGCTCTGAATTCTGATGAGATGTCGTTGATTCCGATTAAGAGCAATGCTAGTTCTGGTGTAAGGTCTATGTGAGGTTGTTAATCAAGAGGTGAACCTCTCCCCAATAAGTGCGAAGGATGGGGCATTCCCAGAAGATATGAGTCATTGTACCTGGGTTTCCACAATTCCTCCAACATAGTGGAGAAATTGCGCTAGAAAATATGCCGAGTCTTGTGGGGGTGAAGCACCATCTAGTAAGTGTTTTGTAATATGATTCTCCAACCTGGAGAAGATGTTTGATGTGCGGTAGATGACTTCGCAACTAGAGATCTCCAAGATCGTATGGTAGCTTTGAGAATGGGTTCCTTTGGTAGTTTTTTGGTTTTATCACAAAAGTAGGAAAGTAAAATCTATTTGAGTTCTTTAGTGGGGTTTGTAGAGTTTTCAATTTCTGTCCATCTCGGCTTTTCAATGGATTCGCACCATTTTTGGCTATGTTTGACTATCGTCGAGTGATGATATGCATATATGTTGGGTAAAGCTAGGCCTCCATTAAGCCTACTTTTTTCTAGGGTGAGGGAAATTCTGGGTTTCTTTACTCCCCATATAAAGGTAGATAATTGAGTTTGAATTTTTTTACACCAGGTTAGGTTGGCATGGAGAGGTATTGAGCGAAATATGTAAAGAATTTTGGGTAAAATGAATAATTTATATGCCTCTATTCTACCTAGCCATGACAATTCTGTTTTGGAAATATGATTTAAGTCCAGTTTATAACTTCTGATGTTAAAGAGGCACAGTCTAGACCAGTGATGGCGAACTCCAGGCCTCGAGTGCCACCAACAGTACATGTTTTCAGGATTTCCTCAGCATTGCACAGAGGTTGGAATCATTTCCAGTGCAGGTGATTATATTATCACCTGTGCAATGTAAGGAAATCCTGAAAACCTGCACTGATGGTGGCACTCGAGGCCTGGAGTTTGCCATCACTGGTCTAGACTGTGGGCGTTCTTTCTGTATCTATCCCTACACCTTCCATCCTAAAATGGTAAAATAGATGGGCTGCTCCTAGGAATGACATGCCACCCATGTTTATTTCCTGTGCATTGTGGGTGAGTAATTGGGCGTACTCGCCGGCTTCTGAATGTGCAGTGCGCATGCTTTGGAGCCAGCAAGTACACCCAATACTCCCTCACACTGTGCAGGACCGGCGCATCATACCTGGTAGCAATACATAGATTTTAGCATTTACACAGAAGGTGGCTGCGCTTGTACATTAGACTACCACGCCCACCAGTGCAAGATAACCATTGATGGAAGGCAAGGGATGGACACAGAAAGAACGCCCACAAAGTCTAGACAGCACCTACGTAATAAACATCAGAAAATGTAAGTTATAAAATGATTTTTTTCAACTGTTAAACTAGACTTTTAGCTCAGACAGGGATGCTTAGGAATGTACTAGGAAAATGCAGGGACAGATAGAAATAGCTTGGATGGTCTTAAGTAGATGACAGAGTCCCTTTAAGTAAACGCAGCCTTTTGGCCCCCCAGGGGTGAAATACATTATTGTTTTTGCATGAGATGTGAACAGAAAGTGTGATATGATCTACACTTTCCAAAAGCGGAATACCGTATATACTCGCGTATAAGCCGACTTTTTCAGCCCAAAATTTGGGCTGAAAAGTCCCCCCTCGGCTTATACGCGAGTATACAGTATATATACATATATATATATACATCATATATGTATATATACTGCAGCAGCCCCGGAGGTATACAGGCCCCCCCCATCAAGCTCCAGGGCCCCCCCCCTTGCACGGCAGCCTGTAAAGGAAAATCATACTTCCCAGTGTCCTGTCGCGCCGTCCGCAGCTGCCGACACGCGATCCCGGGCTTCATTCAGCGTCTTCCGCATTCCTTTAGTCGCGGGCAATGACGTCATTGCCCGCGACTACAGGAAGTCGGAAGCCGGAAGACGCTGAATGAAGCCCGGGATCGCGTGTTGGCAGCTGCGGACGGCGCGACAGGACACTGGCAAGTATGATTTTCCTTTACAGGCTGCCGTGCAAGGGGGGGGCCCTGGAGCTTGATGGGGGGGGGCCTGTATACCTCCGGGGCTGCGGCTGTATACAGCCCTGGGGCTGCGGCTGTATACAGCCCTGGGGCTGCGGCTGTATACAGCCCTGGGGCTGCAGCTGTATACAGCCCTGGGGCTGCTGCTGTATACAGCCCTGGGGCTGCAGCTGTATACAGCCCTGGGGCTGCTGCTGTATACAGCCCTGGGGCTGCTGCTGTATACAGCCCTGGGGCTGCTGCTGTATACAGCCCTGGGGCTGCTGTATACTACCACTGGGGCTGCTGTATACACCTCTGGGGCTGCATATGGGGCTGCATATACCTCTGGGGCTGCATATACCTATGGGGCTGCATATACCTCTGGGGCTGCATATGGGGCTGCATATACCTCTGGGGCTGCATATGGGGCTGCATATACCTCTGGGGCTGCATATACCTCTGGGGCTGCATATACCTCTGGGGCTGCATATACCTCTGGGGCTGCTGTATACTACCTCTGGGGCTGCTGTATACTACCACTGGGGCTGCTGCTGTATACTACCACTGGGGAGGCTGCTGTATACCTCACTGCTGGGGGTTGTATACCTGTGCTGGAGTCCACCCTCGGCTTATACGCGAGTCAATAAGTTTTCCCAGTTTTTGGGGGCAAAAGTAGGGGGGGGTCGGCTTATAGGGGGGTCGGCTTATACACGGGTCGGCTTATACACGAGTATATACGGTATATGGGAAATGCCCAGGGAGTTACCGTAATCACAGTTAATAAATACTTGTGTAGATGTACGATGATCTCAACTATTAGCCACTTGGGTGAGGAAGGAATCTTTGAAGGCTTTTTCTAAGATTCCTTAGCTGATGCATACACAAGGTAGTCTAGCTACAATTTGATTACACACATGAAGGTGTGGACAGGTGAGGTTTCTTGGAATATAAGTTTCACTTTCTGAAATGACCCTCCAACAAAGAAGGTAAAAATCAGTCATGAGAGATAGATGTTCACAGCAGACAAAGGAACAGCTTCGCGATGAGATCCAGGCAATCTGTGTTCGTGATTTCAATGATCATGCTGGCTGTAATGATGTAAGTACACAATGGTTTTAGAGATATACAGATACATAGCTTGTGTGTACCGTAAATAGTTTTCCATTAGAGACTTAAAAAATTTTTTTGGGTTGATCTGTGTTTAACAAAGTTAAACAAAAATGTATTATGTTAGGCATCATCTTGTACATTAAAATTCCAGATTTAAATATGTAATGTTCTTAAATAAGGACCATGAATTGACAAAATTAGCAAATATCGTATGTCGGGAAGAGAAAATAAAGTAAAGAAGAAAAAGGGTTAGTTGCAGACATTAGCTAAATTGGCGGCTATCAAGAGGTGGCACTTGCTGTGGTTGGAGAAGTGGAAACTAAAACAAAAAAAACAAGTCTTTCTAGCATACAACAGTGATTGAAATAACAAGAAAACCATATGTGAATATTATGACCAAATACCTTGCAATAAATAAAGAAAAACTAATACCCTGTGTTTCTAGTTTTTCTTTATTTATTGCAAGATATTTGTTCATAATATGCACATATGTTTGTCTAGTTGTACCATCATTCAATTTGGTGGTTTATATGAACATGCTATACAGGCATGTTCACACTAGTAAGCTCTAACTCAGGTTTTGTCTGTATAACAAGAGTGATTGGTATAGTATGTGGGGCATGAATCGGGAGAGCAAAAAGTGAGACAACTTCAGTCTGCTGGGGCAGTGATTGGCAGAACACAGACACTATGACAGTACAGATTACTGGTGGTTAGGGAGAGTTTTTATGGCAGAATGACCTATCCATGGGGGCGTGGAATACTTCAGAAACATGATGGAGTGTATGGCAGTAACAGTCTCCTTAACATTGCTCCTGAAATCTGATGGGGAGCTAGAATTACAGTAGCCCAGTGGGACATGCAGGTCAGTCTATCTCACTAGGAGCAGCTTGTGTGACGTCTACAGTGTGGGCCATTTATATGGATACACCTAAATAAAACAGGAATGGTGGGTGATAGCAACTTCCTGTTTGTGGCATATTAGTATATGGGAGGAGGAAAACTTTTCCGGATGGGTGGTGACCATGGTGGCCATTTTGAAGTCGGTCATTTTGGATCCAACTTTATTTTTTTCAATGGGAAGAGGGTCATGTGACACCTCAAAATTATTGAGAATTTCATAAGAAAAACAATGGTGTGCTTGGTTTTAACATAACTTTATTCTTTCATGAGTTATTTACAAGTTTATGACCACTTCTAATATGTGTTCAAAGTGCTGCCCATTGTGTTGGATTGTCAATACAACCCTCTTGACACACTGATAGCAACACCACAGAAGAAATGCTAGCACAGGCTTCCAGTATCCATTGTTTCAGATGCTGCACATATCATATCTTCACAGCAGAGTCAATTGCCCGGGTGGGCCATTTATATGGATACACCTAAATAAAATGGGAATGAATGGTGATATCAATTTGAAATAACTCAAACCACTTGAAATCTCAATGCCACTGGAAATCTGAAATTGCTACATGATTCAGATATCCAGTGGCATTGAGGTTTCCATTGATTAAGAATGGCCCCACTGTCTTTGTACCCCATATACCACACCATACCATCAATTTTCGTGTTCCAACAGTCTTGGAGGGATCTATGCACTGTGGGTTCGTGTCAGACCAATATCGGTGGTTTTGTTTGTTAACTTCACCATTCAGAAAAAAGTTTGCCTCATCCCTCATCTGAAGGCAATTGTCTATGCTGTGAATTTAACAGATGAGCAGCATCTGAAACAACGAATACTGGAAGCCTGTGCTAGCATTTCTTCTGCGGTGTTGCTATCAGTGTGTCTAGAGTGGGAGAAGAGGGTGGCATTGAAAATCTAACGCAATGGGCAGCACTTTGTACACATTTTATAAGTGGTCATTAAATTGTAAAGAACTCATAAAAGAATAAAGTTACATTAAAACCAAACACACTATTGTTTTTCTTATGAAATTCTCAATTTGATGTCACATGACCCACTTCCCATTGAAAAAATAAAGTTGGATCCAAAATAGCTAACTTCAAAATGGCCGCCATGGTCTCCACCCATCTGGAAAAGTTTTCCCCCTCCCATATACTAATGTGCCACAAACAGGAAGTTGATATCACCAACCATTCCCATTTTATTTAGGTGCATCCATATAAATGGCCCACCCTGTAGATACAAGCCCATGAACCCATAACAGCTGTGTGGGCATAGCCATCAGCTGATAACAGTGAGCAGAGAAAGGAGACAGCAGAGAAAGAGAAAGGGAGATCCTGAGCTATGTGGAGAGCCAGCAGAGAAGGAGTTAACAGAGATTGTGACTGAGCTGTATGGAGGCGAATGACAGATCTTTCCTTGGCACAAACGGGTGAAGAGTTTAACCTGATCCTGACATTCTGTCATTGCTTAGAAACTGTGCTGTAGGCTGTGGTAATCTCATACATTGTCTCCTCATGAGCTGCAGTCAGCAGTGTAGGTCACGATGATTTTTACCTTATATGGTTACATGCCCTGTATTCACTGAAGATGAATCTGAGTGATAATGAACATGTCTGCTTCACACATAGTGCAGTGGGGACATCTTGTGGAAGGTTTATGAATGGTAACTAACCAGAATTTTCTAATGACATATATTAGAAAGTTTATTAACCCCTTCCCGACCTATGACCTTGTGGAACGTCATAGACGTCGGTGACTTCCCGACCTGTGACGTTCCACAACATCATGGCGGGATTGCAGTCCTGTAGCTCTGATGACCGAGGTTGGCGAAATCTCACCAGAGCTACAGGTAGTGGGGACCCCTAGATGACCTGAGGGGGAGGTGGCTTTGCCACCTTGTGCCTTCGATCACTGTGATTGGCTGTTGAATCTCCAGCGAATGTAATGTTTCACCAATAGAAATTGGTGGAACATTGTGATCCAGCCATGGCCAGTACAGCAATTGTGCCGGCCATTTGCTGGAGCTAGGTGACCTTGCTGTCACCCTCTCCAGATATGATTGGAGCTAGAATCCATGTGACACTATGTCTCCATCAGATGTGGAGGGGCAGGGTGACCGATGGGTGCCCTCCCTCTTCATTCATCGACTGTTGTTGCCGCTGGTCCGCTAACTTGCTGCCCTCCGCTCTGTTCCCCCCTGCCCTCTGATCTCTCCTCCTCACCTCCGGTGATCACCCCACTGCACTCTGCTCCTCTCCGCTCGCCCCCTGCCCTACAATCACCCACCTCTCTGCATCTGCTGCTTCAGCCCTGGTGTGATGCCCCCCTGCTCACCCCACCTTGACCTATGTGCTCACTACACCACACACACCAACTTGACGTACACTACACCACACTTTACAACCTGACAGGTTGGTGTGTGTGGTGTACTGTATGGCAGGTTGGTGTGTGTGGTGTAGTATACGTGTGCAGTAATATACATCGGATTGGTGTGTGTGGTGTATACTACACCACATGTACACCACACAACACATCAACTTGACGTGCACTACCCACCATCCTGACGTACATTACACCACACACACCAGCCTGACATACACTGCTACACACACACACCAACCTGACGTAGTGTATGTCAGGTTGGTGTGTGGTATGGTGTAGTCAGGTTGGTGTGGTGTAATTTAGTGTACGTCAGGTTGGTGTGTGTGACACACACCAACCTGATCTACACTACACTACAACACACCACACATCATCTTGATGTATCCTACTCAATACACACCAACCTGACGTAGTGTATATCAGGTTGGTGCGTAGTGCATTGTAGTGTACATCATCAGGATGGTGCGTGGTGTGGTGTAGTGTACGTCAGGTTGGTGTGAGGTGTGGTGTAGTGTACCTCAGGTTGGTGTGTGTGGTGTAGTGTACCTAAGATTGGTGTGTGGTGTAGTGTACGCAAGATTGGTGTGTGGTGTAGTGTACGCAAGATTGGTGTGTGGTGTAGTGTACGCAAGATTGGTGTGTGGTGTAGTGTACGCAAGATTGGTGTGTGGTGTAGTGTACACAAGATTGGTGTGTGGTGTAGTGTACGCAAGATTGGTGTGTGGTGTAGTGTACTTAGCAGTGGCTAAGTTGAATGGTAAGGCGGTGAACTGATAATGTCCCCACAGCGAAGCATAGGAACCGTTGGTGAGAGGCAAGAATGGGGACATGGAGATGGGCATCCTGGATGTCTATGGAAGCCAGGAATTCTCCTGGCTCCATGGACAATATCACGGAACGAAGGGACTCTATCCTAAAATGTCATAACCGGAGCTTGGTGTTGAGAAGCTTTAGTTCCAAAGGGGTGAACTGATTCCCCCTTTTTTAGGACCACAAAGAGATTGGAGTAGAATTCAAGAAGAGTTGGTGTTTCGGGACAGGGATGATGACACCTGCACCACGGAAGGAAGAGAGATGGCCTGGTGGAATCCGTGGATGAGGTCTGGGTTTTTTGGGGTTCAGGATAGGAAAAACGATCCTAGGGAATAGAAGCAAATTTGATGTTATGTCCCACCGAGACGTCATCTCGGACCTAAGCATGGTTAATCACTGAGAGCCAAGCTGAGCAATAGGCCAGAAAGTAACCCCTGAGACTGGGGGTGGCGTCATGAACGGTTGGATTGGGAATCCATGTGTTCAAGATTGTGTGTTATGAGGGAGCCAGCAAGAGGGGGGCTTGTAGGAAGGCCTCTTCCTGTCCTGGTAGGTGTGGGAGCGGTTCCGTGGATTGGAGGGTCTAGAAGCCATGGACCGAAAAGAGCGAAAATTAAAATTTTGCTTCTTAGATGGGGAACGTGTGTGCTTTGCCTGTGGGAAGAGGGAAGTACCTGCCAGTGGCATCCGAGATGATCTTGTCCAGTTTATCGCTGAATAATCGCTATTCCTGAAAGCAACCAGTGATTTTTTTAAAGGCATCATCGGCATACCAGGCCTTCATCCATAAGGACCAGAGAATGGAAATCATGTTATCGGAAGCCTGGACTGCACAGGAGGCGGAATCAAGGCAAGCGGTTGCAATGTATCTGCCCGCTAGAGCGATCTGGTCCGCTAGGCCTGCGAGTTCCGTAGGGGGGCTTGAGCACGAATGCCCCTTCGGAGGTTTTTAGCCCAGGAGGATACGGCCTGAGACACCCAAGTGAAAGAAGGGCAGAGGGATGCACCTGAAGCCTCAAAGGCGGATTTAGTCAATGGCTTGAAACCGGGGGGTCCACTGCCGGAGAGAGAGTTAGTCCATTTCTGGCGAACATCCTGGTTGAAGGGATAAAGGACCTTCAGGCGCTTTCAGGACTGAAAGCGCTTCTCTGGGTGTTGCCATTGCTTGGCAAAGTTGCCGTCGAAGTCTTCTAAAAGAAGACACTGGGGCTGGCTTAGAACCTTTAATCGACACCTTACGAGTGGGTAGCTTGTTGTCAGTGTTGACCTTAAGGGTCTGATTCAATGCTAGGATTAGGCCAGGGGCAGGGAACTCCAGGCCTCAAGAGCCACACACATCATGTTTTCAGGATTTCCTTAGTATTGCACAGGGGTTGGAATCATCACCAATGCAGGTGATTATATTATCATCTGTGCAATACTAAAGGCCCCGTTAAACGTTTCAACATCTTTCCCGACATCGTTCAAAACGTGACGTCAGGAACGATGTTGAAACAACATCGTTGTTGAGTCGTTGCTTGTAAATGCACGATTCAACGATAGTTGCTCAAGGCGGAGTTGACAGGTTTTCCTGCATGCAGGAAAACCTGTCAACTTCAACTTAAGCAACCCGCGGTATCGTTCGGTGTGACACCGCAATAGCAATGTCACGGCCGACTTCACCCATTCACAGGAGTGAGCACGGATCATTCGTGGTGTTTGCGAATGATCCCTCCTCACAACATCGTTGGTGAGTTGTCCACGATATCTGGACGTGTGACAGCTCACCAGCAATGTTGCACAGGTGTCCACAAAATGAGTGCGCTCCCGAGATCGCATACAACATCGCTGATAAGTTGTACCATGTAACGGTACCTTAAGGAATTCTGAAAACATGACCTTTGTGCGGCTCTTGAGACCTGGAGTTCCCTAACAATATAATAATATTATTATAATTATTATTATTATTATATATTCATTTATATAGGCCCAACATATTCCGCAGCGCTTTACAATACAGTGGTTAATAAATGAAAATACACAATATATACAGTAAGAAAATACACAATATAATACAGTAATTTCAGTAGAGAAAAAATACAGTACAATAATGGGAAACAATACAATAAGCATAGAATCAATGTAAAAAATACAATACAATACAATACATATAGCAAAAATAAAGGTGACCCTGCTCAAAAGAGCTTACAATCTACAATAAGATATGGGTTACACAAAGTGAAGGGGCTTATTACACTGATGGTCCAGGCATCCTTGCCCCTGGATCAAAATACTAAATAATAGGAGACAACAAAGCGCAATAGGGTCTTATCTCAATGATAGCTTGGCTACTGCTATAGTATTGGGTGCTCACCTGGTAAGGTTGTGTGCCCCACAACCAGCTTTACTCGCGTATACAGCTGCTGCAGGATCCACACTCCACGTGTAAACGGTATCCAACTGGAATCCAAAAAGGGGACGAAGTGTACACGATCCGCGCTGCTGAAAGCTAATAAATAAAAATAATATTGCTAATCCCAGAGGAAGGAGCACAGCAGGCTCCGAAGTTCATTGGAGAAGGAATAAAGAGCATCATTGCATCAACCCTTGGGTCAGCATTCTCATTTTAGCAGCTTCGTCCCCTTTTTGGATTTCAGTTGGATACCACTGGATCAGGCTGTCTACCATGTCCCCGATCTTAGATATTTGATCGGAGTCCAGGTCCAGTTTGGGGTCCAAGGAGGATTCAGAATCTACCGGTGCAGAGGGTGCCAGAGAAGCAGACCCCGAGTGGAAGTCCCTGGAGGGGAAGGGAGACAAGGAAAAGAGAACAGGTGTACCGAACCCGCTTCCTCTGCGAGCCATATATTCTCGGAGTCCAATGGTGGGCTGGGGTAATTTGCACAGGCAGGTGCTTTAGGGCCACCATCAGGGTTTGGGACACCACAGATCTGAGAAGGTTTAAGTTAAGGCGCAAACCACTTGCAGAGGAGTAGAGACCTCTGTAGGATCAGTGGGGGGCTTCTGAGCTGCCTACGTGGTCTGTGGGCTACAAGCGAGGCACAGTAGGGAGTTCTGACCCAAAGGGAGCTTCTGATTACACTCAGAGCAGGTTTAGTAGAGCTAGATAATCTTGAAAAGAAAAGACGGCACTCACCGGTGTGTTGCTTGCTTTATTAGTAGATTCGCTTCACATAGTGCAGGGAGGGGGATAACCTGAGGTGACGTCACCTCAGCTTATCCCCCTCCCTGCACTATGTGAAGCAAATCTACTAATAAAGCAAGCAACACACCAGTGAGTGCCATCTTTTCTTTTCAAGATTATATATTGCATCAGCCTTTTGGACTGGCACCACGGTGTCTGGGACTGTACGCTCCTCTATCTGTTCCCTAAAGCCGTTTACACCGGTGCCCCATTCCTTCTGTGTATGTTGGATTAGTAGAGCTAGATTGCTGCGGTGGTTGGACGGGAGCTCCTTGTATAAGGCATTTACAAAGACCAGATGTCTGAGTGCAGCTTACAGAGTCCAAAGTCTTCCGGTGTTCCCGGCCCAGAGATCAACCCGATGCAGGGTCCAGCAGATGCGCACAGAGGCAGTGTCAGCATCTGGTGTGCAGGGTGCCTGAAAGCTGGGGGAGGATCCAGTGAAGGCAAAAACGCAAATCTAAACAGCACGAATGGAGACCGCACTTGCATCCCATTGGTCTGGGGGCATAGGGGTGCTTCCTGACAAAGGGAAAGGCTGTCTTGGGAAGCTGGGGGCGTGGCTCTGGTCACAAACCGGCCCCTGTTCACCTGTGATTTGCCAGGGGGCTGTCCATGGGCAGAGTTGGGGCAGCTCCCATCGGCAAGAACCAGCCTACACATGCCCATGATTGGTCTGGGGGTGGTCCATGGTCGGGCGCATGAGCCACAGAGGCTGCAGCCAAGCCGGGGGTATATTTGTAGCCGCGGCCTGAAGGCCCACGGGGCAGAGCTCCTGGCAGGGAGCGGTGCTGGCCTGCGATGTGCTGGGCAGGAGCATCCAAGTCCTCAGAAGCCAGGGGCCACCTACATAATAAAGGATTGTGTCCCCAAATGCACAGAGCCTGCTAAGGTGCAGGCAACCCCTGCT
This sequence comes from Allobates femoralis, assembly GCA_033576535.1. Classification (NCBI taxonomy): domain Eukaryota; kingdom Metazoa; phylum Chordata; class Amphibia; order Anura; family Aromobatidae; genus Allobates; species Allobates femoralis. Next base: position 180,457,078 of record JARQOC010000005.1, read on the forward strand.
GCTGCCATGTGTGCTGTCCACAGTCTAGGGGCACTGTCAAATAGATGGCTGCGGCACCTAAATGGTAGTCAGTGGGTGCCCAAAGGGGTACACGCACTGGGGTCATACCAGGAGGGAAACTGGTATGGAGAGGAGGGGGTCGGCTGGGCCACAGACGGAGGGCAGACGGATTGTCTGCACAGATCTCTACCTCGTCCTGTGTGGGTGCGGAGATCCAGATACAAGCCTGTGTGCTTCTCCTCCATGATAGCAACAGAATTTAAGTAGTTAACAGCGGTCAGAGATCCGCCCACCACTGTTAGACGCACATGTCGGCTAATCAGATCAGCTAATATATGCAGGCAAAGATACGAGCTCAGTCTGCGAGCCCACCTCAAAGGAGGCCATGACACATGATATAAATTAGCGTCAAAGGTCGGGGAGGAGCTACTCAAATGATCTTGGGATAATAAGTTCCACAGCTGGAGAAAGTGTTCCTGTGCAGAGATAATCTTATATGTAAAAATAGGGGGGAAAAAATGGCTGATTAAGAACAAATTGAGACAGCGGTGCTGTGATGGTGGGTTTACACGCCGCGATATCGGCGTCCAACTCCGACAAAAAGTCACGTGGGTTGCGAGTTGGAGCCGATATCGTGTGCGCGTTGTACGGTTTGAGCGTACAACGCGATGCTGGAACGATGCCAAAACGATATCGGAGTTGAATAGCAGAGCTATTCAACTCCCCGATATCGCATGGCCGTTGTAGCAGCATCGCAGCGTGTGACAGCCCAACTCCGATCTGTACTCGCAACTCACCCATTAACTCCCATGTTAAATGGTCGTTACTGGGTTGGTGGGCGTACACATCGGAGGGACGTTGTTTCCCGATATCGCAGCGTGTAAACCGCCGATGCGATATCGGGAAAAGGGCTGAAAAAATGCGCGCTCCCGCGCCGTTGCCTCCGATATCGCCGCGATATCGGGACGTGTAACCCCACCATGAGGTTTTCTCAAAATGTTCATTTTAAACAATAGATCTTGTAATAATAATTTCCACAATTGGATGTGTGTAAAAATTTTTTCCTGTGCTGAGATAATCTTATATATATTTCCCTGCTATGCACTGTGTGATGGCCATGTCTGACCATACAGGAACGTGGTCTGATCATACCACTTTCTCATGGGCTGGGTAGAATGCAAATGATTATACTGACATTTCAGGACAGGTTGATAGCTGTCGTCTGTGAGGTAAAGCATTTTTCTGCTTGTTTTTAAAATCCCATCACAGAATCTCTAGGGTGTTAAGGCCGGTTTACAAGTTTTGACATCGTTAAAGATGTCGCTGCAACTTATGACGTTACCTGTGACATCCTGCAATGATCAGCGATCAGCTCGCTGACCGTTGCAGAATGGCCAGGGACGTTTTTTGATAGTTGGTCTCCCGCTGGGCGGCCTGCAGCGGCAAGGTGTGACAGCGGGAGATCAACGATCAACGACCTCCAGGCCGATGCCCAGCGCCACACAGTACATGCTGGGACATGGTAACCAGGGTAAACATCTGGTAACTAAGCGCAGCGCTATGCTTAGTTACCCGATGTGTACCCTGGTTACCAGCGTTCTCGCTGGTGAGCCTGCCTGTGTGACAACTCACCAGGGATCATATAGCGATGTCCCATCGATCCCGATTGTTGGTCGGATCACTGGGACATCGCAGCGTGTAACCCGGCCTTTAATGCCTGGAATTCTAACATACTCATTTCTTTTATTTATTTTTTTAATTAAGCTAATCAGTTTGATGGTGTACTTTGGACTACCATATGCCTACATTAAAAAACAATCTACAAGTCCTAAAACACTAGATATAATTAGTAACCTTTCCAGAGCTACAAACTCAGCTAGGAAGTAAAGAAGTCAATGGCCTCATGGTGGGCAGGTCTAGTTGAAGACAAAAGCCCACAATGAGATTTTAGTCACTTTTGCAGCACAATTTCCCTGATATCCTCTAATTTGTGTATCATTTTGTGCCATTTTTTGGCTTTCCTACTTCTTGTTGTAGATGATTCTATAGTGACAACACGTAAATGAAACTTTTTTCCAATAGAGAAGATGGAATTGTCTTTCTGCCATGTCCCCTACCTCACACAGGGTTTTGACATGACAACCTATGTGGTGCAGGTAGATTAGGATTAAGGTGCAAATATTAAAATAACTGACAGCAGCGTTCCAATATGGAATAATACCGGCAGTAAACTGGGGACACTACGCACCCTAAACATGCAGGGGTGACAAAGATATGCGACCGCACTGAAATAAATATACACAATAAAATGTATTGTATTTGATTGTGCTGAATCATCCCTGCTATGTTTGCAATGTAGCATTAACTGTGCGCGATGTAGGATAGGTGGGCATTGAATTATACACTACAGAAGTGCAGATCTACGCTGTGGTCAGTTACATTTTATTGTAAATATTGTTATTCACTATTGTCCTTCATTTTTAGGGTACTGTTCTACTCGTGTTGCCTTCATGTTCTGCACCTTCAAGTTATAACCAATCTGGACAGGAAAATCCTCAAACTGCAGATCAATTGCAGCAATAGTGACATAATAAATGCTCTGAAGCCTCATCAGTTTACTCTTCCAAGCAACATCCAACAGGGGGAGACAAGCGTATGGGAGAACTTCACACTTGAATTCATCATCTTGGCGACTGAGGTTTCACCATTTGATTCACCAGTGGTTACAGAAATGATCAAGGAGTTACTTAAACAATTAGAGAAAGAAAAGGAACTATTATTCTATTTCCCTACAATGAAAAATGAACTATTTTCTATCTACCTGTATCAAAAACCTTCATATTTATGTTATTTTTTACTTATTTGCTTTGCAGTATATGTCTGTTGTAGAAAAGAAACAGATTCAACGGTCAATAAATAAGAGGAAATAGAATCCAGCTAATGAGTAAGAATACGTATAGCATTCAAAACACCCCGACTTAGGTCATGCTGACCATGAAATTCACCTTTTGTTCGCACTTTATTTGAAAAAAGAAGAAAAATTTTCATGTTCAAGAGGTGGATTCCATTTCCTCTTATGGACTGAGTTTCTGGGTCGTGGCAAGACCAATTTCCGTGCTCAATTTGGATGGGATCAAAGGCAATACAGTGAGCTGGAACCCATATACCCAGATCTCAACTGTCCTGACATGATAACCTTCCTTAGAAAGTTTACAAGTGTGGAGAAAAAAACGAAAGAGGCTTGCCACCTCACATTAATAAAAGAACAAAATAGAGACGCGTATTTCTGTGTTAAGCCACTTCCATATGCAAGTAATTATTAGAGAAGAGCAAACTCAACAAGGTTCAGTTTGGTTTGCCGAACTTCCCGTTGTTGAGCAAACCGGTTCAGATCTGGGGTTCAGGTGCTTTATGTTTGCTAAATACTGGAGCGAGCATAGCTGTGGTTGGGTACAGTTAGTGATTGGCCCAGTGCGAGCCTCGTGCAGTGTTTAACACTAGAAGTCCTAGAGAGGGGTCTTTTAATATTTCTACCTTTGGAACCCAGGGACGGGTAGAATGACCTGAAGCATTTTAGGCCACATTTACAAATGAAAGGATGCTAATTGGAGTCATCAGAGATGTCAGTTTGGACTAAGGGTCATTTGACCCTCTTTCGGGACTTCAGGGGGAAGCTCGAAATTTCTGGGACTTCTAGTGTAAATCAGCTCACGCTGGGCGTAAAAGCAGTTTATGGGTGTAATGTGTAAAAAAAACCTGCCCTCCCACCTCCAAAAGAGTTTTACTTATGTCTGACTTTATGTGGGCCAAGAGCTGACTTACATTGAGGTTGGAGTCAAATATGGAGTCATGAACAGTGTGTCAAAAAGTTTGGCTGCATCGCCCGAACATCAAAAAGTTAATCTCTAGTGATTACTGTATTTTTCGCTTTATAAGATGCACCTGATTATAAGACGCATCCCCACATTTGGTGAAGGAAAAGACAAAAAAAAATAATTTTTAATGTTAAAGGGATCCGTCTCATAATTAGTATATATGTTCTCCAATCTGGTATATACATCCCCCAGCCTGGTATATTTGTCCCCATCCTGGGACATACACCCACCATCCATTTACATAGCCCCCCATGGCTTACCGAAGGAAGGTTGCAGGGGTGCATGGTGTGGTTTTCACGATTCACAGAGGCATTGCACTTTATTATAAAAATGTAATATTCTTTGTAAGTTGCTAGTATGGGATTTAAACCTTATGGAGTCTATTTCTACACTCACTTAGGACCACACCACCTAGAGTAGGGGGAACCAGAACTTGGTAGGTCTCAGAAGGGTGGGGGTGGAGCTTAGAATAGAGGAAGAGTGACAGTTGACAGTTTACCTCTGACTTGCTGGGAAGGCAGACAGAGTGGTCAGGCCTGAGAAGGGTGCCCCATCTTTAAGTGGGGACCCAGGACAGAAGGCGACGGGCCAGGACTAGTAGGAGCCGGCTGGTCACGTTGAGGGAACACCGGCAACACGGAAAGCCGAGGCAGCCAGGAGTTTAGCCCTGACTGCAAAACCAACGAGCTGCAGGCCCAACAGAACCGGGTTGCTGACAGCACAAGGTACCTCTCCCCTCAGGACTGAAAACCGGTTCAAGACACTAGAAAAACTAAAAGGGACAGGCAGTTATTGCGGTGCTGGAAGGGAACTTTCTCTCTATTTCTCTGGGGTGCCCTATCCAGACCGGTAGTGCACAGACCTGGTCTTCTAGATACAGACCGTAGGACTGGCGGGAGAGCTCTGCGAGGGTGGAAAAGACAGATAAGAACAGAATAGACCATGAATGACGTCAGAGAGTACATCTTGAGACTCCATAAGAGGAACCCTGAGCTGGCAACATCCACTCTGTAATCCAAACTGTACAGTGTCTTGTTTATGCCATCAACCGGTATCGAGTAAAGTGGAGTTAAACTTGAACTGGTTTCCATTATTCTTCCCGCCGCAGCCCGGAGGGCTCAGTATCAGCAATTGTTCAGCAGAAGGGTAAGAACTGCAGCACCATCTCCATCACTGCCCTCCCTCACCATCTTCCTTCAATTGCTGCCCTGAGGTAAAGCTCCACCTCTGTGGGGAGCTGTACCACACTTTGCTGCCCCAACCCATCACCTCAGCGGCCGGCTGGCATCGCTGGTACCATCTTACCGGACACTACAGGTGGCGTCACGATCCCCTGTAAATAATCCCTTTATCCCCCCATCATCAACATCTACCCCCAGTTGAACACCAGGGCATGGCACCGGGATCCCGACCATCCGTGACTCACCACTCAGCAGTCTCAGTGACCGAGTACCCCACCCCTTAGATCTGGATGATTCACTCGTGTCCAGACTTACAGAACATGGCCGCAGATCTGGAAGTCTGGACACTAGTGCATGCATCGCAGCTCGGCGACCACAATGCATGGTGGGAAATAATAATAGTGGCGCCAACCGAACGCTACCCCAACCCCCTTCCTGCAGCTCCTGGTTTTGCCCCATACCTCCGTGGATCATGAAAACCGCAATGTGGCGCCCCTCTGGCAGGGCGCCACAGGGAGGTAATACTACACCTTCTGTTTGGGGTGCATCTCTGTAGTCGCGGATGAGGGAGGAAAATACAGAGAACCTGCACCTAAAACACGCCATAGGACACTTTAGCACAGGGAACTGGTATTCAGTAGGTCCCAGGGGGTGGAGCCTAGAAGAGCGGGAAGACGTGGGTGACAGTTTGCACACAGTCAGTCAGATGGTGACAGAAGAGCAGAGAGGACGGACGCAGGGGACTTTGCGGTCGTGACAGGAGGGCACATCTAAGAGAGAGGTGACCCAGACAAAGAAGGGGACACTCCAGGACAGGTTAGAGCCGTCTGGAGAGTGCAGGTCATCACTGGTATTCTGGAGAAGAGGCAGTTTGAAAGGTTTATCCCAAACTGCAGACCAACACATTGTGGGCCCTCATAAGGGAGCCACGACACCCACCACGAGCCTAACCGCAGTCCCATAGCTAGGTCCAAGATGCCAAGAGATAATAGAAACTTAAGGTAACAGACCTGGCAACCAGGCCTGGGGGGTTGGCAGCCAGACTTAAGTGTGGGAGGACAGTGAGCCAAGAGCCTTTGGGAGTAGAGACCAAGAAAGCTATTATGAAGACACCTCTGACAAGACTCTGGAAAAGCCTCCAAAATCCGCAGCTACAACCCCAGGTGAATCTGAATGTACCGTGTACCCTTATTATCTGGTACCAGTAAATCTGTTTGAGCTAATCCAGTCTCTGGCATCAATGATTCATCACCCGGTGGGCCTCCACAGCATCATAGAAGCTGGGGACTATGACTCCTCTCATCCACCCCGCTGCCCTGAGGTAAAGATCCGCCTGTGGGGAGCTGTACTACCAAAGCTGCTTCACCATCATCTCAGCGGCCAGCTGCAGCGCTGGTAACCACATTACCAGGTACCACAGGTGGCGCCACGTTCCCCTAACCCCAAGTTGCCCAACCATCACCCCCATCAGCCAATTGAGTGCCCAGGGCACGGAACCGGGACCCGACCAGCCATGACCCCTCACCGAAGCCACCGTCCCGGAATCCGAGTAACCCCTTCCCTGCTGGCCAGACTCCGCAACATGCACCCTCGAAAACCCCTCCCGCCTTGGTAAAGGTTTTTTCTTCTTTTTTAAGATTCGGGTTTTAAGGCGCACTCCGGTTATCCCCCCCCCCCCCCCAATTTGTGAAAAACAAAAGTGTGTCTTAAAATTCTAAAAGTACAGAATACTGATATGTTGGATTAAATTACTACGAAATACATATTTGAAATAAAATATACGGTAAATAACAAAAATGCATGGACAAATCACAGTGATAAGATCCTTATTTATGCTTTGTAGGCACCATGAATCCCTCAGCACAGCATCAGACTTATCTGCAATTCCAGATTCACAAACAGACAGAGTAGATGTTTCCTATGTGAGATATGAAATTACTCTAGGGTTCAAAGTAAAATCAGCAACAATTGCCAGACTTATTCATGAAGAAGGGACTTTCAAACCGGAGCAGTATACAGTGGAAGCAGCAACACAGAATTCATTGGTTGCCATGACTTTTCAAATCTATGTTAATTATGTTGAGGATTTCTGAACTCTTTTCACTATGGAATATAATACAATGCTTATATCTTCAGGTTTCATTCCACATTTGAGGAAAAAATAATTCCTCCGAGTCCTAGATATACTGGCTTAGCAGAAAAATAGCATTGCTTATAATTGCATCCCTGATGGTCTATTCCAACAATCTTTTGAGACCTTGGCAAAAAGTAAAGGTGGTGAAGGAAAGAGTGAAGAAATTTACAAAATTTTCTTCGATATGCTTTAAGGAGCCCACCCATTATTAATATATATATTTTCATTAAATAGGTGTATATGGGTGTGGTGTGTCCTGTGAGTGTAACAATATTCTCTCCCATGTCCAGCGCCATTCTGCTTCTAATCTCAGTGATGCCACCCCCATCTGCTGAATCTCTATTAGAATGAAAGCTTATGGATAGTGTAGTGATGAGTGAGTAGTGAAAAGGAGAATTTTGTGTACTCACCGTAAATTCCTTTTCTCTTAGCCTCTAGTTGAGGGAAACAGGACAATGGGTTATGCCATTCTGGCCACTGGGAGGCGACACTAAGCAATTGAAAGAAGAAGCACCGTGGCTCCTCCAGCAGTATATAGCCCCCTTGACTGGCACTGTTCAGCCAGTTTTGTGCTAAAGCAACATAAGCCGACAAGGCAACCAGGAACTTAAACAAGAGAACACCAACCACAACAAGGCCAACGGGCCACAGGGAGGGTGCTGTGTCCCCCAATTAGAGGCTAAGAGAAAAGGAATTTACAGTGAGTACACAAAATTCTCCTTTTCTCCTTCGCCTCATTGGGGGACACAGGACGATGGGACGTCCCAAAGCAGTCCCTAGGTGGGAATAAACATCCACAAACTGAACTACACAGTCTACAGTATAGCAGCCACTGCCTCCAGGATGTGTCTACCCAGACTTGTATCTGCCGAGGCCTGAGTATGAACAAGATAATGATTTGCAAAAGTGAGCAGGCTGGACCAGGTCGCCGCTTTGCCCATCTGCTTAGCCGTAGCCTGGTGCCGAATAGCCCAGGAGGCACCCACCGAACGAGTGGAGTGAGCACGCAATCCCGACGGAATGGTCTAATTGCGTAGGGAATAAGCTTCCTGAATGGTAAGCTTAATCCACCTGGCAAGAGTGGCCTTGGACGCGGCCATCCCTTTTCGGTGACCCTCAGGAAGGATGAAAAGGGAGTCCAACTTCCTGAAAGGTGCTGTCCTAGACACAAAGTTGGAGAGCACGAACCAGATCCAGGGTGTGCAAAGCCTTTTCAATGCGATGCACCGGGGCTAGACATAAAGATGGAAGGATAATGTCCTCGTTCAAATGGAAGGAGGAAGCCACCTTGGGAAGAAAGGACGGTATTGGCCGCAGTACCACCTTATCCTAATAAAACGTGAGGAAAGGCGTCTTACAGGAAAGTGCCGCCAGCTCAGATACCCTCCAAATGGAGGTGATTGCCACAAGAAAAACCACCTTCTGAGAGAGAAGTCGCAACAAGAAGTGGTTCGAAGGGCAGGTTCTGAAGCACTTCCAGGACCAAATTTAAATCCCAGGCCTCCAAGGGCCTCCTATACGGTGGAACGATACGTGAAACACCCTGCAAAAAAAGTGCGAACCTGGGATTTTGAGGCTAGTCAGCGTTGACAAAGCACAGACAACGCCGAGATTTGTCCTTTAAGAGAACCTAGGGAAAGACCCTTGTCCAGTCCAGATTGAAGAAACCCCAGAACTGCTGGAAGAGAAAAACGCAAAGGCGGGATATTTCCCGAATCATACCAAGCGAAAAAAGCCTTCCAAGTCCTGTGATATATACGGGCGGAAGTGGGTTTTCTCGCGCAGACCATAGTGCGCGCAACCTCCTCCAAAAAGACTTCCCAAGTCAAAATTGGGGCCTCATGGGCCACGCCATCAAACGAAGAGCCCCTGAGTTCTGGTGTCAAAATGGGCCCTGGGAGAGAAAATCCGGACAGTCCGGCAGCCACCATGGAACGTCTGCGGCGAGTTGAACGAGATCGGCGTACCACAAACTCCTGGGCCAGTCCGGGTTGACTGGAATCACCGGGACATGCTCTGCTCTGATTTTCTGTACCATTCTGGGAATCAGGGCCAGAGGAGGAAAGACGTATGGAAGACGAAACTGCGTCCAGGTCTGGACCAGAACATCCGCTCCCAGGGCACGGGGATCGCGAGAGCGGGCAAAGAAGGTGGGAACCTGCGCGTTCATCCTCGACGCCATAAGATCCACATCCGGAGTCCCGAAGCGAACGCATATCTGATTGAAAACATCTGGATGGAAAGCCAAATTCTCCTGAGGCAAGCCCTTGACGGCTGAGAAAGTCTGCTGCCCAATTCTCGATTCCCGGGATGTGAACCGCCGACAGAACAGCTCCTGAGGATTCGGCCTAACGAAGAATCAGTTCCACTTCCTGCATCGCTGCCCTGCTGCGCGTTCCGCCCTGATGGTTGACATATGCCACTGCCGTGGGATTATCCGACAATGCGGATGTGACAACCCTTCAGGAGATGAAGAAAACTCCTCAACGCCAAGTAAATGGCCGGAATCTCCAGATTTATGGGTAGAGAGGACTCCGCTGGGGTCCACCGACCCTGGGCCGTGTGATGACTAAACACCGCTCCCCAGCCAAGGAGACTGGCATCGGTGGTTAGTACGTCCCACCAGACCGGCAGAAAGGATCTTCCCCGTGAGAGACGACGGAATCAGCCACCAACTGAGGGAATGTTTCGTTGCCGCCGACAGGTGGAAAATCCAATGAAGAGTGAACGGGTTGCGATTCCAGGCCGATAGTAGGGCCAACTGTAATGTGCAACTGGGAAACTGGGCAAATGGTACTGCCTCCATTGCCGCCACCATCTTCCCAAGACGCGCATTGCAAATCGAAGGGAATGCGGGAGAGGACGCAGAAGAATTCGAACAGTGCAGAGAATGAGCCTTGTCCTGAGGGAGAAGCACAAGTTCCTGAGACGTGTCCAGGACCATTCCTAGGAATGTGATCTTGCGGCTCGGAACTGGAGAGAATTTTGGTAGGTTGAGAATCCACCCCAACCGCGAGAGCGTGTCCACTGTGACGCGGACATTGTCCTCGCAGTCCCTGAAAGACCGACCCTTGATAAACAGGTCGTCCAGGTAAGGGAGAACCAAAACTCCGAGCATGAAGAACGGTCATGACCGCCGCCATGACTCTGGTGAAAACTAGCGGGGCAGTTGCCAACACGAAGGGAGGAGCCACAAATTGGTAATGATCTTCGTGCACAGTGAAGCGCAGGAACCTCTAATGGGATATCGGGATATATAAGTAAGCGTCCCTGATATCGATGGAGGAGAGGAACTCCCCCTGCTGCATGGACGCGATGACGGTACAAAGAGATTCCATCCGAAAGCGCCGGATCTGAACAAACTTGTTGAGTTGTTTCAAATCCAGAATGGGACGGGAGGACCCGTCTTCCTTGGGCACGATAAACAGATTTGAATAGAATCCCTGGAATCGATCGCTTCGAGGTACCGGAACAACAACTCCCGCCCGTCGTAGGGAGTCGATGGCTTGAAAGAAGGCGTTGTGCCTTTTCCGGCGTTCCCGGGGGATTGGAAGGAAGGAATCTTCTGGGAGGGCGAGTGTGAAACTCGATGCTGTATCCGAAGGACACCAATTCCCGAACCCACTGATCGTCTGTAACAGCGAGGCAGGCATGCCGAAAGCGGGAAAGTCGGTCGCCAACTTGGGAGGTGTCTTCCGGAGGAGCCGAGTCAGGAAGAGGAGAACTTCTGAGACCCGGACTCCTTCGACTTAGTCTGCCTGTTGCGCAACTGCCAGCTTGAACTCAATTTATTGGAGGCCTGGGAACCCTTATGTGCGCACGGCAGACGGGACGGCTGTGACGGGTGCGAAACAGTTCACCTGGACGAGTTCCGAAAGGAGCGGAACCTCATCTGTTGACCCTTAGTGAACTTATGCTTTGGCTTCTGCTGAGGAAGCGAGGTACTTTTACCTCCCGTATCGTCTGAGATTAGCTTCTCCTCACATAGACGCTCACTTAAATAGGGCATTCTGGCGAGAGACTTCTTCAATGCCAAATCCGCCTTCCACTCTCGAAGCCAGAGAGCTAGGCGAATCGCAATGGCGTTCGAAGCTGCCACCGCAGTGCAATTAGCTGCATCAATAAAGGCGTGAACCACGAATTCCCCAGCTACAGAGATCTGAGCAGCCAAATCTAACAACTCTGGGTCTGTATCCCAGTGACGTAAAGCGGAGTGTAAATCACCGGCCCAGGTCACAATGGCCTTAGCCACCCACATAGAGGCAAAGGAGGGAGACAAGGATGAGCCTGAAGCTTTGAACACTGACTTTGACAAGTGTTCCAGCTGACGGTCAGTAGAATCCCTGATAGACGCGCCATCAGGGAGAGAAAGAAGAGTCTTAGAGGCCAAACAGGACACCGGAGGGTCCGCCTGCGGGGAATCTGACCAGACTTTTGCCACCGCTTGTAAGACGGGATAACAGGCCTCAATCGCCTAATGATTACCGAACCGTTTATCTGGCTGGGACCAATGTTTCTGCAGAATCTCTTGAATCTCAGGATGGCCAGAGAATACCTTCGGAGGTCTTTTGGACCTTTTGAAGGAGACCACGTGGTCAGAGGGGGAGACCGGAGCTGGGTCAGTCACTGACAAAGCCTGATTAACGGCCGACACCAGGTCGTCTACCATGGCAAGGGTATCAGAAGAAGCAGATTCAAATGGATCACCCTGATCCGCATCCGCATCAGAATCACGGAGCTCACCGGACGAGCGCGATTCATGTGACCTGCTCCACGCAGGAGAAGCATGAGAGCCCTGAGACGGAGCCGTGGAAGAACACCTGCGGAGTCTCTTCCTACCAGAACTACAGAAGAGAGGAGGAGTACGAGAACGTGTCTCCTCATGCCCGGAGCCGTCATCCAAAGAACCAGGTCGGTCCGAGGTGCTGGGCAAAGGATGGGCCTGCACAACCCGGATCAGTGTCTCGGAGAGTTGCTGTATGGATTGGTCACAGATTGCGATAATGCAACTGCTCATTCCAAGGTAGCAGGGCCGCTAGCAGACACATCCTCACCAGTGGGCGCCTGTCCAGAGGCAGCTATATATAAAGCTTAACCTGGCACTCTACTTAAAAAAGCAAGAGAGGGTTGATCCTTTTGGTGTTTTTTATTTGTGGAGTTTGTGAAAGTTCATCAATCATCAAACGTTTCGGCTCATGCAAGAGCCTTCATCAAGTGATTCTTGTATGCAGTAGTGGGAGTGTTACTCCACTTTTTAGCTCAGTTAGATAGGTGTATGCTGCCCATGGAGGCCTCTGTTTGATAGGGAATGCAGTCCGAGATCCAAATTAGTGGATACACAGACGTGGTCTGGCTGAGCGTATGGGGGTCCATACATCAAGGTCCATCACATGGTTAGCAGAAAGGCAGTTTATGGCTCCTGTCCTTGTGTTGAAGTTTTGTGCATCATGTAGTCATGCTGGAGGGCTGGTGGCAGGAGGCTCCAGCAGGACCCCCATACGCTCAGCCAGACCACGTCTGTGTATCCACTAATTTGGATCTCGGACTGCATTCCCTATCAAACAGAGGCCTCCATGGGCAGCATACACCTATCTAACTGAGCTAAAAAGTGGAGTAACACTCCCACTACTGCATACAAGAATCACTTGATGAAGGCTCTTGCATGAGCCGAAACGTTTGATGATTGATGAACTTTCACAAACTCCACAAATAAAAAACACCAAAAGTATCAACCCTCTCTTGCTTTTTTAAGTAGAGTGCCAGGTTAAGCTTTATATATAGTTATTCCTCCTTCCCTGGGCACCTACGCTTGCGGTTGAGCCAGACTTGTCCTATATATCTGTCCAGAGGCAGCGGCACAGGGCTGAGAGGAGTCGGAGGCACAGGCCTGGCTGAGCGGGGTAGAACAACCGCATGGCAGTGCAGCCTTGAATGCAGTGCAAAAGGCATAGTACACATTAAAGGCCTTTCGTGCTCTCTTGTCCTAATTGCCAGACATCATGGCCAAATTCCCCCTGCTATACACAGAGGTATACACTGCTGAGGGTGAGGCACAAAGAGACAGAATAATGCTGCAGCAGAGAGAAAATATTCGCTGCTGAGCACACAGATAGACAGCTTAGGGCTATAGCAGGGTATAAACCGCTGCTGAGCCCTGTCACCTGACAGTTGCCTGGAAGCGAAGCGCCCTGTGTCCCCCTGTAGAACTCTGACTGTACCTGTAGAAAGGTTCCTCTGCTGCAGAAGATGGCGCCCAGAAGTAAAAGAAGCGCCAGAAAGCGACGTGGGAGTGGGAAAATGCTAGGCCACGCCCCCCTTTACCCCCCCAGTGATGCCCAGACCAGACGAACGCAATTTGTCGATGGGCTGGCAGGGGGCAATTCCCGGCCAGGCATCATCACTAGGGGCGGGAAGAAGCTGGAACATAATGTGCAGGCCCGAAGCCAGGGCCTAAATTAATACAGCAGGCCGCCGGCCGAGAGGGGTCGGCGCGGAGCGCACCGCAGGTGAAGGGCCAGCACAGGAGACCAGCGCAGCGTCATACCTTACGACTGCTCCCATCCCTGAGCCCTCCAAGGGGCAGGGGAGTGGAGCATCCATCCCAGGTCAGCCTGACATCCATCTTCTGTGTTGCAGTGGCCAGAGGCCTAAAGGACACCTCCTGCAACAGAGATTCCCATCTGTGGGGTCTGAGGAGGGACGGTGCAGCGGTCCGAAGAAACACCGGCTACAACCCAGAGTCCCAACTGTGGGTTCTGGGAGTCATTTATTGATGAAAGAAAATAAACTAATAAAACAAACAGTGTCTTGCCTCCTAAGACACTAAGCAAAAAAAACTGGCTGAACTGTGCCAGTTAGGGGAGTTCTATACCACTGGGAGGAGCCACGGCACTTCTTTCAATTGCTTAGTGTCGCCTCCTAGTAGCAGAATGGACCCATCATCCTGTCCCCCCCCAATGAGGCGAAGGAGAAATATTCGTAATCGTTATCCTCATAAAGAGTACTTTGCAATACCCGCGTACTCGTCCAAATAGCAAGACCAATGTTTGTCTTCGCCCACACACATCCGGCCATAAAATGAGCATTTCTGGGACAGGGAGAAAGGGTAGGATTGCCCAGTAAGGGCAATCTGCTCTCACTGGGGTGCAGACTCCCTTTGTGTACTGAAGCAAGCTGGCAATATGTGTCAGATAGTTCACAATCGACACACCACTCACAAGCACCAGAGATACTCACCGAGTACTGCGAATACTATACTATCTGTGCGAGCAGCGAATAGTAACAATTACACTCGCTCATCACTAATTCTGGGTCATCAGAATGAGGCTTAAGGCAGAGACACACTTATGCGAGATCCTTACATGCAGCTTGCCTAGTATGTTTCTGCCCTTACACTGTAAAATAAACTTTTGCCATGCACAAAGCATAGTGTGAGCCAGATAGTCTGAGAAGTGACGTCACAGAAGGGGAGCAGAATGGTGCTGGACACCGGATAGAGCAGCAGAATAATAATAATAATAATAATATTTATTCATTTACATAGCACTATAAATTCCATAGTGCTTTACATACATTTGGAACACTGTCCCCATTGGGGCTCACAATCTAAATATCCTATCAGTATGTCTTTAGAGTGTGGGAGGACACCAGAGAACCCAGAGAAAACACATACAAATAAGACAAGTATATTGCTACATTCACACTGCATGCACATATACACAAACTTAAGAAAAAAATATTTATATAAGTGTTTCCTAGAGGTAAAAAATTATTCTATGGTCAGTGCCATCATAAACTAAAAGACGAGATGCCCAGTGCAGTTCTATTATCTTTACAATATCTGTAATTCAGTGTAACACAGAAGCTGCTCTTTCTGCTCCCCTCTCCTTTCTGGGACATTATATCACACATCAGGGTTTGTGCTCCCTGTCATTATAGTAACAGCCAGTCTCCTGATAATAGCCTCTGAGACATTATATCACACATCAGCTGATTGTCCTCCCTACTTTTAGTAATGCTCAGTCTCCTGAGAATAGCTGCTTCTGGCCAAGAACAGGAGGTGTGGCTTGGTTCCCTGTTCTCTGACTCCAAGACTTCTCTCGAGCTGCACCAATCCTCTGGAATGCTCTACCCCAAGAAATTAGGACAATCCACAACCTGCATAGCTTAAGACGCTCCCTAAAAACAGCCCTCTTCAGGGCGGCCTATCCTTCTCCCTAACAGTAGTCATTTAGACATAAGATATTCACTGTTATAAGCCCCTGTACTTTGTGTTCCCATCCCCTCTTCGATTGTAAGCTCCTTCGAGCAGGGTCACCTTTATTTTTTGCCTTTTTATTGTATTTCCTACATTGATTCTATGCTTATTGTATGTAACTACTGTTCTGTATTACCTACCATTCTGTATCGTATATTTTTCTTATACGCACCATTGTACTGTAAAGCGCTGCGGAATATGTTGACGCTATACAAATAAAGTTTTATTATTATTAGCAGACAGTTACTAACAGAAGGTAGCACAACCACTAGATGTGCAATATAATGTGCAAGAGGAGAGGGAGGAGCAGAAAGAGCAGCTCCCGTGTCACATGGAGTTACACGTATTGTAAGGATAGAAGAACTGCACTGGGCATCTCATATTTAGGACATGTGCACTCTCACTCACTCTTTCTCAGTCTTATAGTTTATAAGGGCATGGACCATGAAGGAAGTTTTTATCTTCTGAGAGTACCCCTTTAAAGAGCTTTCAATATCCACTTACATGTATAGATCATCTTTATCGCTCAGGAAAACACAACCTAATGCTAAAAATAAAAATTGGACATACAAAGTGTTTCATACATCAGTCTTAATGATGTACGTAGGGGAGTACGATGAATGAATGTCACTTAGTGAATTAGGCTGCTTTTATAAGTGCATGTGCCTGGCCAAAACTCTTACTCCAGTCCCTGATGGTTAGGGACTGGAGTACAGTTCTGTCATAAATTACTTTTTAGGTATCTGCCTAAAATGGTTCACCCATTTTGGCACATCTAGACAAGGCCAACATGGAAACATCTAAAGTTGCAAAATTCTGCAACTTTCCAAGAGTTTTATGCCAGGACTCTGGTGGAAACACTTTGATGAATTGGGGTTAAGTGTCAAAATAATTGTGATGCAAGTAACATGTTGTAAAAAAGCTGCAGTTTTACAAGGGTGGAGAAACAGCCTTTATTTTTCCAAGCTTATTCTTAGGATAGGTCATCAAGATCAGATCGGTGGGGTTCTGACACCAAGGAAGCCACCAATCAGATGTTTCCAACTCCGATAGCGGTTGGATTTAAACAGTGAACTGGCCCAAGCAGCCCGACTCTTTGTAGTAAGTCAGCAATATATTAAGCCCCACAAAATCCCTTGAACTACTCACTTTTTATGTGAATAATTAAAATTACTACATAAAAAAAAATGTATTTATTGAAGGGAACTCGTAATGTCATAAGACACTATTAAGCTACAGATATGGGGCTCTAAAGCTGCTTCTCTACAGCACTGAAGGCCGGGATACAGGGAGGAAACAAAGCTATTCCTCTAGGTATCCTCAGACTTTGGTCTCGCTCCCATGGCCGTATGAATCGGACGGGTGCAATGAGAGATGCAATGACCTAGATCTAAATAAGTCAGAGCGATGAACAATTTTGTAAAGATTTTTATTCTCATCCAGATCCTGGAGAAAAACAGTAGCGCCATACTGCGAGTGGATACATTAAATGTGCGAGACTCGCCAATGCAAGTCAATGGGTGCGAGAAAAAAACAGACAGCACATGGACCATCCATGTGATATCCATTTTTACAGATACATCACCATTCTGTAGCACAGAACACTGTAAAAGGTCATGGAAATGATTGTAGAAGAACAACTGCTGAGAAGAAAAAGCATTGCATACAGACAACACACGGATGCCACATGGATGATAGGCGAGAACAACATGGCACACTCGCATAGCACTCTCATGACACATGGAAGACCATATGGATGTCACTTGTCCTGCTCTTCTGGAATAAAGGTCAGATTCTTCATACGCTCCTGTGACTTTAGCCTTTCAGTCATAAAGTCGTAGCAGTTTCAGTCAATGCTTCACGTACAGTGAACGGCAGCTATACCCATGCCCTGGCACTGACAGCCAACTTTGCACTGATGAAACATCTGCAGATTAAATGTTTTTTAAACATGACAGGTCGCCTGTAATGGGGTTGTCTGATACTTTTATACGGATAGGTTATCCTTTAGATAGGTCTTCAATATCAGACTGATTGGCGAGTTTGCCAGGTGTCTCCTGCAATCAGCTGTTCTTGGTACTGGACGCAGCCAGATGTGCTGAGTTGTAAAGTGGAACAGCAGAGATTCGTCAACTGTACAGTGGTTTCGGAGAGGTACTGTAGATCTACCCCTATACATTCCACCTGTAAACAATTTATGAAGCCATGCTATTTCTCTCTGCAACTGAACATATCCAGCTGCTGCTAGCACATTGAATCGTTGATCACAGATTTAAGAACATGTTAAATCAGACGATCCCCAATCAGCCAACCTGCTGCATCGTTCTGTGTGACACCGCGATAACGATGTCGTTCACCACTTACCCCATTCACATCAATGAACAAGTATCGTTCGCTGTGTTGTGCAAACAATAGCTGCTCGCTGGATCGTTGGTGCGTCGTCCATGATATCTACACGTGTGACATCTCACCAACGATGTCAAAACGATGTCCTAACAACTGCTCTCCCGTGAGATCCTTGGTGAGATCCTTTCAACATTGAAAAGTGTAACGGTACCTTTAGTCAATACAAGTTGGATTTCCAACTCACTAAAGGCATCACATCACTACATCCAACTAAAGACCATGAAAACGGAGGAGCAGAGTGGGAGAGAAAGGCAGACTGACCAAGTACTGTAGCTTTCTAGTAAATGTTTCATCTCCCCCTCTCAGTGCTGGATTCACAGCAATACTGCACAGTACTGTCCTTCATGCTGCTTTTACATCTGAACTCAAGGAACAGAGACAGGTGGACAAGAATCCTTCATGTCAAGACAGATTTCCCCCATTACGGAGATAGGAGATGGCAGTTACTGATGATTCTCTGATGAAGGAATAGATGAGGGAACAGAGCTCTGTATCTTGCTCCTCCATTATAGAATCTCATCAGTAACATCTGACATCTCAATAATGGGAAAGTCTTCACTGAATACAGGTTTTACATTAAAGTTGAGAATTTTGATAATAACTAATCAATTCTGGCAAAAAAAAAGCAGATTTGTCTCATAAGATATATTACAAAGTTGCTTATTTTTTGGAGGAAAATACATTTTTACTTCTTCATGCGTGAAATCTATATACTGTGGGTACGGACAGTATTCAGACCGCTTTAAATTTTTCATTCTTTGTTTCATTGCAGCCATACGGTAAATTAAAAAAAGTTCATTTTTTTCTCATTAATGTACACTCTGCACCCCATCTTGACTGAAAAAAAATAGAAAATGTAGATATTTGTGCAAATTTATTATAAAAGGAAAACTGAAATATCATAATTTCATAAATATTCAGACTCTTTGCTCAGACACTCATATTTAAGTCACATGATGTCCATTTCCTTGTGATCCTCCATGAGATGGTTCTACTCCTTCATTGGAGTCCAGCTGTGTTTAATTAAACTGATAGGACTTGATTTGGAAAGGCACACACCTTTCTATATAAGACATCACAGCTCAGTGCATGTAAGACCAAATGAGAATCATGAGGTTAAAGGAATTGCCCAAGAAGCTCAGAGACAGAATTGTGGCAAGGATCTGGTCAAGGTTACAAAAAGAATTTCTGCAGTACTCAAGGTTCCTAGAAGCACAGTGGCCTCCATAATCTTTAAATGGCAGACGTTTGTGACCACCAGAAGGCTTCCTAGACCGTCCTGGCTGTCCTGCTAAACTGAGCAATCATGGGAGAAGAGCCTTGGTGAGAGGTAAAGAAGAGCCCCAAGATCACGGTGCCTCAGCTCCAGAGATGCAATAGGGAGATGGAAGACAGTTCCACAAAGTCAACTATCACTGTAGTCCTCCACCAGTTGGGTCTTTATGGCAGAGTGGCCCAATGGAAGCATCTCCTCAGTGCAAGACATATGAAAGCCTGAGTAGAGTTTACAAAAAAACACATGAAGGACTCCCAGACTATGAGAAATAAGATTATCTGGTCTGATGAGATGAAAATAGAACTTTTTGGTGATACTTCTAAGTGGTATGTGTGGAGAAAACCCACTCACTGCTCATCCCCTGCCCAATACAATCCCAACAGTGAAACATGGTGGTGACAGCATCATGCTATGAGAGTGTGTTTCAGCTGCAGGGACAAGACAACTGGTTGGAATTGAAGGAAACATGAATGCGGCCAAGTACAGAGATATCCTGGATGAAAACCTTTTCCAGAGTGCTCTGGACCTCAGACTTGGCTGAACGTTCACCTTCCAAGAAGACAATGACCCTAAGCACAGAGCTAAAATAACAAAGGAGTGGCTTCAGAACACCACTGTGACCATTCTTGACTGACCCTGCCAGAGCCCTGACCTTAACCCAATTGAGCATCTCTGGAGAGACCTGAAAATGGCTGTCCACCAACATTCACCATCCAACCTGATGGAACTGGAGAGGATCTGCAAGGAAGAATGGCAGAGGATCCCCAAATCAAGGTGTGAAAAACTTGTTGCATCATTCCAAAGAAGACTCATGGCTGTACTAGCTCAAAAGTGGACTTCTATTCAATACTGAGCAAAGGGTCTGAATAGCCTTTGTGTCCATGTGATATTTCAGTTTTTCTTTTTTAATGAATTTGCAAATATTTCTACATTTTTTATCAGTCAAGATGGGGAGCAGAATGTACATTAATGAGGAAAAAAATATTTTTTTTGAATTTACCAAATGGCTGAAATGAAACAGAGTGAAAAATTTAAAAAGGTCTGAATACTTTCCATACCCACTGTATCTCCCATTTTATATACTGTTTTGACCACAAAGTCCTAATACAATATGATATATAAAAAGGGCTCAAGAGTAAGTGATACGACATCAAATAAATAAAGATCTCACCATCATACACAAAATACGTAGAGTCCTTAAACACCAAGATAGCAGGGACCTCATTCAGAGTGACGTACTAGAAAACAAAAGGAATAACATAATTATTATCTCCAATGTAACTGAGGAAGACATCTCTATTAGCTTGTATATCTCCAGCATTACAATATACACAATCGAAATGTTCTGCAACTTTAACATCACAGGAGTCAAAAGCACAACGGAATGTCCGCATAGGACTCATCTGATGCAGAATTTATGACAAATCCACACTAAACTGCAGATATAGCTGCATCGCAACACATAATATCTTCTCCTCTGGGTCTTCAGTGGCAAAGCTTCCCGATGGTCTCTAGATCCTGGCTGGCAGCAGTAATGTGTCATCACATGTGATGGCTGCAGCTGTCATGTGTTGATATAACATAATATCTAGAAAGTAGGAGCAGCACTACCAGCTGGTTATCCCGGGTGCAAAGCGACCCCAACAATCCTTTAGTTGTTTCAATATACATACAAATATCGCAGTACTCCAATGGTGATGTTCAGTGGCTGTTTATTCCAGCATCTGTGGTACAACGGCATCTGTTTATTCCAGCATCTGTGGTACAATGGCTCTGTTTATTCCAGCATCTGTGGTACAGTGGCTCTGTTTATTCCAGCATCTGTGGTACAATGGCTCTGTTTATTCCAGCATCTGTGGTACAACGGCCATTGTACCACAGATGATGGAATAAACAGCCACTGAACATCACCATTGGAGTGCTGTGATATTTGTATGTATAACATAATATCACTAGAAAGAATTGGAAGCCGCACAGAAGCCACAATATAAAGGCAGAGGAAATAGTAAAGCAAAAATCAGTCAATGGATCAGTCCACGTGTCCTATACCGGGCAAGAATTAAAAATGATCAGTAGTAGAATACCATCTTAATCCCCTATACTCACAGAGGAATACAACTCTGCAGTGTATCAGCTAACACAGATGTCTTTTAAGTGTGAAACATAATATTTTTAGTATTTTCCCCTGATCAATGTGGATTTGTGGTATGGTGATGTCCTTTTTTTTTTTTTTTTTTTTAGACAGTTGACATAACTATCACTGAAGATCAGGATACCGAGACCGGCAGGGCGCCAAAGGACACAACTCCATGCGAATGTGAGAAAACACATCATACTCTGCTGGACCTGTTTGCATATTTGTCAAGGGGATTTACCATCAATTTTCCCTGGATTTGTTGTAGAGACTTCTCACAACACATCCAATTAAATGCGTCAACCATTCGACACATTTTTATTGACTAAACTAGGGTGGGGTGAAAGCCAGACAAGGGGTCAATAATTATCTGTATTAAAATTTATAGAGAGCATGGAGTGAAGATAAAGCCACAAGAACAGGTGTAAGAGGATTAACATCCCCCACTCTGTACAGAAGGACAGGAAAGAGTTAACGCTCCTCACATGGAAAGGAGACAGACCATTATTACTCAAGGAGCAGGTGGCAAAAAAGAAGAGGAGTTTAGAGAATTGAGAACACTAGTATTGAAGACAGCAGAATGATGAGGGGATACAAGGGGAGACACAAAGGGCATGATTGGGGGCGCTTGACAGTTGGGCCACATATTCATAAAGAACATGCTGGGTAGCTCTATTTTTCTGAGCTGACAAGTTGCAAGAAGACATAGCAGTTATTAATTAGCTGCACTTAAAAATCAGTCCGTGCTGTGCTCTGGCTTCTAAGGGGTTAAGTTAATGTCCTAGGAGTGCACAGATTACACAGCCTAGCTCTGGATAAATCTCCTCCAGAACTTGTGATCTGACAGTGTCCAGGTCTTGTGCAACAGCTCAGTACAAGTCACACAGCTCTCCGCAGGCAGACTCCACTGAACACAGACCTGCTCTGCCCAATCAGAAGCTGAGCTCACCCCCACCAATGGTAAGTCAGCACCACTGAGATCACAAGGAAAAGTATGGTATGCTTAAAGTGTGTCATTTCATTGAAAGAAGAAGAAAAAAAAATAATAATGCACTAGTTGTTGATGATGGGTCACATAGCAGATAAGATCATGCTTTTTTGTGCCATATGACATATTTTCTCTTTTTTTGTGGTCTTTTAAAAGCTGCATTTTATGTCTGTGTGGGTGTCATCAGCAGCTGATAGGGAACAGTGCAATGTGATAGACCAGGATCTCTCTTGCCCTTTCTCTTCTGTGTAAGGAGTCAGGAGCCAGATGACAGATCAGAGAAGCTTGTGCCAAGGAAAGGGCAGAGGAGTTTACACTGATCCTGATATTGCTTAGCACTGTAATGTAGCCTGAGGTAATGTGATACACTGTCACCTGATCAGATGCTCAGGAGTGCAGGCCACACCCCCTCTCTTATATGGTTACATGCCCGTATTCAGTGTGAAAACAGATCTGACTGACAATGAACATATGTCTGCTTCACACACAGTTTAATGGGGACACTTCGCGGAAAGTTTATGAATGGTTTTCAACCACATTTCACTTATAAAGTATATTTGAAAGATTATTAAAATCACTTGCTCTACATTATTATTAAATAAAAATATTAAATGATGGTTACAGTTTAATGTTTCTGATAAGAATATGCTGACAGTGATATAATCAAGATTACCTGCCTACAGCTAGAGAAGGAAGGAAATGTTTTGATTACAACAACTAAAAAAAAAACAATCGAGCGTTCCTGATGTGATTAGTCCTGAGCTAATATTCCTACGGATGAACCCCTGTCCCGGCATGAGACCTAATAGTATGTCTTATGTTAGGTCCCTGTCTTTCATCCAGGCTCAGGAGCCTGCTGTCTTACACAGCATCACTTGCCTCTAGCAAAAAATGAGTGTACAATAATGGAAAATGACCACGTTGGGAAGGAGTTAAATCTTGCTCATAATGAGTGTCTGCCTCCTCTGGATATTTCCTCCAGTCAGGGCACTGCCCTTTTGCGGGGGTTTTACACTGAACAGCTTTTGACCATATTTTTATGCTGTGGGTCATTTATGGACTTTTATATTCCTTTCTACAAACCACAATATTAGATTGTTACCTCGGGTAAGACCTCTTCTGAAGCAGAAAAGAAGTACGTATACACAATAAGTTCAGATGCAACTTCAATGAATTTTTCCTGTGAAGAGAAATATTTTCAAATGATTGTAAACAAGAAAAAAAAAAAAATCTAAATTTTTGATATAAAAATGTTAGAAAACATTGTGTTAACCAAAAGCAGAACTTGTTCACTTAGGGGTAATTTTAATGGTTGTAGAGGCACAAGTCCAATTAGAATTGATGTGGCTGACCCAGGACATGAGCATTATACAAATGGAGTATATCAGGATATAAAAGGGCACATATTAAAAGGGTATCTCAGTAAAACAAACCACATAAATGAGCATATAGGTCCCCCTCTACTGTATGTTGCTATTCATATACACGAGACGTTAAAGGGAAAAAAACAGCTGGATTTAACCACCAGTGCAGCAGGTGATTGACAGGTGCAGCATGACATCACTAATTTGGGGTCTTTTTTTTATCCCTCCCCAATCGGCTTGCTTTTATGATGTAAGCTGAACCCCCCTTCCCCCGGATGAGTCTGGATGAGAGGGAGGGGTGAAAGACAAGCCCACAGGGGAGGAAGAAAAAAAAAAAATAAATAAAAACCCCAATAGTGATGTCATCCAAGTGCAGCCCGATGTACACAAATAATAGGGAAGATGAAGAAATTAAGTTCTGTCTTCTCCACACCTGTGATATGATGCCGTCTTCTGAGACACTTAGATCACAGTAAACAGACACCCAGCTCTAACTCTGATCGCAGTTCGAGCCAAGTGTCAGTGTCATAATTAGGCAGATTCTCTCGCATTAGAGAACATACGCTCATGTGATCCCAGCCTCAGCGTTCTGCTCCATCATAAGAAGCGGCCATTGGACTACGAAAGGAAACGATTTTTTAGTAATATTTTTTATTACAAAAAAAGTGCATCCTATAGTCAAAAAAACCATGGAAGTATGTTACCAAAACTGATAAATGCAATGACTCACCTTCAGGGTGGATTCAACACCGACATACACAAACAGCACAGGATGACGCTTTTGCACATGATCAAACATCTGCTGGCTTGGGAGTGGTCGTATTAATGGCCTTAAATAAAGATATATATGGTGGAAAATAAATGAAAAAACAAAAAGCAGAAGACCACACAGCATTCATATTTATATATTATAATATAAAAATGCCAGTAAAATTACTAGCTGCTTCTACGACTGCAGTAAAGTAGATGCTGGATGGTGAATAATACTGACTCGCACAATGCTATGCTTAGCATGTTATCATGCCCACAGGGGCGGAATCGAATGCTGTGTGGTCTGGCTAATCGGGGGAACTAATGCCCCACTGACTTGTTGCTACCACATTAGCAAATCATATTCGATCTTTAGAAATACTTATTCTAAAGATGTTTGTGTGCTGAAAGATGCTGGAACTATCAGAAAGGGCATTCAGATCTCCACTTAGAACTGCTCGTGACTCTGGGAGCACAGAGGACCTGACAGGTTCCCATTAAACAGAGGACCCATGTGATAACCAGCAGGGGGCTCCTGCATCCAGTGTCCTGCTGCTGTCTCTGATCACCCACTCCACTGCCGCCATCCCCCCTCCCACAGCCACAGCACATTCCCATTATGAGACACACCCCCATTTTTCCCTCAAATTTTGGGGGTAAAAGGGTGACTTATAGCATGAAAAAAACGGTAAATATATATATATTTCTTATTATTGAGCGAGAAGTGGGGGTGATTCAAATTTTTTTTTCCCCTAATTTTTACACTTCCCTTGGGGAATTTATTTATTTTACTCGCATATTAATTTCATAATGCTTTAAAGAGGGGAGGGTTGTGGAGAGTACAGAATCCTTGGGTATACTTCATAGTGACGCAGGGACAACATTTTAGAGGGTGGAAAGAGGGGAAACAGTTGGATCGACTCATAGGATTTTGGGATACATGATGGGAGGGAGTCCTCTTGTCCAAGGCCTGGGGGCTGGGAACTTTAATAAAAGATTTGGGGTGGAGTATCCTACTCTGGGATTGATACAAAGGGTACAACATCACAGGAAGGCGTTATTCAGATGTCCACACTTCACCGACATCTGAATGAGGCTTTAAAGTGATATGGCACACCGACTGAGCTCTGCAATGTAAGAGTGAAGTTTCATTCAGAAGTCTGTAGGATGCTATGCACTGACATGGCAGAGCAGGGTTAGTGTTCATAGTGCTGCAAGAGGATGAATACACTGCTGAGCAGAGATTGGTAACCTGACATTGAGCTACTAATACCAGGCTACTGAGCTTAAAAAAATCACTGCTGATGTCCTGTCTCACCACTAGAATGACGCAGAAGTAACTTCTTCCAGCGGTGAGAACCGGTAGGTAGCCTGACAGTGGCAGTATAATACAGGGTTGCCGGACCTATTCTCACCGCTAGGGCCAGGACCTCCTGTCACTATTCACTGCTGAACAATGCAATGACTGGTCAGCAGTGATAAAGGAAAATTGAGATAAAATGTTGCCTAGCTTCCCTATATCAGTTCACAGCTCAGGCAGCCAAAAGCTTAGGAAATAGGGTCTTCATTTGACCTTAGTTTTTGAGGACCTGTGGCTGCCATATGGAAGACTCTTGGTCGGAGATATACACAACAGCAAAACAAGAAAAAAAAAAAAAACAGGTCAACAATACATGGTATTTTGTATTTAAAATGAAAATGTAATACAATCACGTGATCGGCCCAACTCTGGCACATGCACATATTGAAGCTGGGCCGATCACAAGATTAGGCCCACAATGCACCGGGCCGATCATGTGATTAGGCTCACAATGCACCGGGCTGGATATGACGTTCCGGCCCGGACATTACAGCAGCAGCGAGGGCGGAAAATTTCAAAAGGAGGCGGCAAAGCATCAGGAGGGATGACGCCCAGTAGGGCGTGATAAAAGATAGCAAGAAGGGGATCATCGATCCCGGAGCCCGCCTTTCCAGTCTCCTACATGGAGACTCTATGCAAGTTCAAATTTATTTTTAAAAATCGTTATAGGGCCCCTTTAGGTCAGACAGGGATGGTTAGGGAACAACTAGGAAGGTGCAGGGACAGCTAGTGATACCGTAGGAGAGAGGGGTAGACGGAGGTGAAAGGTTCCATTTAAGATTATCTAGAATACGTTTTCAGTATCCAAAATAGTACAGGATTAGGAAATCTCCCTAAAATTGTAAAATGGAGCAACTATTATAATAATTATTCATACATCAGTAACACTGTCCCCATTGGGGCTCACAATCTACATTCCCTATCACCATGTCTTTGGAGTGTGGGAGGAAACCAGAGAACCTGAAGGAAGCCCACACCAACACAGGGAGAACATACAAACTCCTTGCAGATGTTGTCCTTGGTGGGATGATATTGTATGCTAATGAGTTACAAGTGCAGTGGGCGGGATATGCACTTCAGCTCTCCTGCAATCCATCTCTGACTGACAGGTGGCAAACAAGTGTGACTTGTCTGTCAGACGTGAGGCAAAGGGGAAGTAGGGAGAGAGGAAGGTGGTAGGTGTAGTGCCCACCCCCATTGCACTTGCAGCTATTATCATACAATTTAAACTACGAATTTCTACAAGGAAGCAAAGGATTTAATCAGTATTAAAGCACCTTTACATACATGCTATTAGTTTGGGGTATAAAATTCTAATCACAGGTTTTCTTTCAACAAATTGCTTCTTCTCCTATAGCATTTCATGTTGATAATACAGCTAGAATCAGAATGACATATTCCTAACACATTGCCTACTCACCCTGCAACTCTATTTGCAAATTCAATGATATCTTCCTTAGTCCTGGGACCCCGATAGTTGTAGGCCATATCACCCTTCAGCCTGCATATTGGAAAAATAAATATTAAAAAAGATCACAATGAGTAGTAATTAATAAAATATGTCTTAACATTAGAAGTTGTTGTGAAACCACATTACTGAATACAATGTTGTATATAGGAAGTCATAGTAAACTTAGGGTACCGTCACACTTGGCGACGCACCAGAGATCCCGACAGAGATACGACCTGGTAGGGACCGCTGGTACGTTGCTGTTGGGATCGCTGGTGAGATGTCAAACAGTCAGATCTCACCAGCGACCAAGCAACGATCCGGAATGATACGTCGGTCATTGGGACCCAGTTTCTCAGACCCGTAGTATTGAGGTCGTTGGTCGTTGTCCCAGACAAACATAACGATGCATGCTGCCCAGCGGGACCCCAACGATCAAAAAATGGTCCAGGCGACTGACACGACCAGCGATCTCACAGCAGGGGCCTGGTCACTGCTAAGTGTCAAACATAGCTAGATCGCTGGTGAGGTCGCTGTTGCGTCACCAAACTTGTGACTTAGCAGCAATCTCACTTAGTGTGACGGGGACTTTATACTCTGATAAATATATTTTCAATATGCATGAGGCCTGGCAGCAAATATGTTTATATAAGGTTTTTAATCCTACAGCCAGTTGTGCAGTCTACAGGCATCCATCTATATAATCAGATTACACTCTAGAGATTATTAAATCTTATACAACTCATGTAAAAATAGGAGAAAAAAAAAATGGGCGATTAAGAACAAATTGAGACAGCGGTGCTCACAAACGTGCTGTGAGGTTTTCTCAAAAAGTTCTTTTTAATCAATAGATCTTGTAGTAATAATAATAATAATTTCCACAATTGGATGTGTGTAAAAAATTTTTTCCTGTGCTGAGATAAACTTATATATGTATTCCTGCTGTGTACTGTGTAATGGATGTGTCTGACCGTACAGACACATGGTCTGATCATGCCATATCTCCTGTGCTGAGATAATCTTATATATGTGCCCTTGCTTTGTACTGTGTAATGGCCGTGTCTGTGCAGGGGCACATCTATAAGATTATCTCAGCCCTGATGATGTGGTATGATCAGATCATGACCCTGTACGGTCAGACACATCCATTACACAGTACATAGCAGTGACACATATATAGATTATCTCAGCACAGGAGATGTGGTATGATCAGACCATGTCCCTGTACGGTCAGACACATCCATTACACAGCACATAGCAGGGACACATATATAAGATTATCTCTGCACAGAAACATTTTTTTAAAACACAACCAATTGTGGAAACTATTATTATTTCAAGATCTATTGATTAAAGTCATCTTTAAAATTATCTTTGCTGGAGGCCCCACTGATCACTAAATAAAGTGTGCAGAGCTTTGTATGACTGCCTAAAATGTGCCTGTAACACCTGAGAGCAGTGCTTGGCTGGCTATGTGAAAGGGTTTATAAGGTAGTTAAAAGAAAATAAATAAAAAAATGTGCACAAGGACTAAGTCAAGTAGTTGTCACTTACCAGATTGTTGTGCCCAGCATCGTTCATCACTGCACAGAGCGGTCTAAGACCAGTCCTGCAGGGATTCTGAAGACTCCGCTGACGTCACATCGAGACGGAGACAGAGAGGCGGTGTCTTTGCTCTCTTGCTGTCTATGCTCATTGACAGCTGGTTCCCACAGTTAGGTAGTGGGGAGTCGGCTGTCATTCAGCATGATGTCGGCTGCCACTTCTACAGAGCAAAGCAGAAAAGTAGCCGCTGCTCTGTTGATGTAGCCATCGCATCGCCAGCAGGAAAAGTCTGTATCTGCTCTATGCCGGCAGTGAACAGCGTTGAACACAACAAGCAGAAAAGTATCAGCTACCGAACAGTTAGGGCTTGGGCACATTTTTTTTTTTTTTATTCAGATATACCATTTAACTCTTATTTTGAATGACAATTACTCCAATGTATGGTAATTAAATTAATAGTACATAAGATGCACTTTTTTTCCCCCACACACCATGAAGGGGGGATATTTATCACTGAGGTGGTTATCCTATGTGATGGAAGCCTGGAGGCTAGCTGCAGTACGTATAATACGAAGAGGGTTAATAAGGCCAAGAAAGGCCAGGTTTTCGAGCAGTCAGAGAGATGGGTGGGACTGGCTGCTCTCATATCCCACCCAGAGTGGTATGGTGGATATAAAATCCAGGTGGATTCATTAGTCGTCTGTGTGTGAAGGTAAGAAGTCCTCCTGTGTGATATCTCCATGCTTTGACTGATGTGCTGGTTTAACATCCTGGGACTATGTTTCCTGTTTCTGTCACAGGGTGCTAATAGCGCATGAGTAGAGTAGCAGCAGAAAGGCAGAGATGGGTTAAGGGAATGAGGTAAATTAGTCTGACCCTGTAGACTAGGGTTCTCTAGCTGATACCTGTTCCCAGAGTTACCCCTAAAAGTGGAGATGTCTAGGCCGCCAATCTTGCCCTTGCTCCGAACCAGCCCCGGATATAAACGCTTCACCTCCACCCAAGGATCGGGGCAAGCACAGAAACTACCAGAAGCAACACATCAAGTAATCTCCAGAGAGCAGCAGTTGGCATCCAAACAGATTATGGTCTGTGCATAGAGTGAACTCTATGAGTGACACCAGCTGTTGGTTAATGGGAATATTTAAAGGCTGTGTAAGCGAAAAACCACATCACCAGACTCTCAGCAGTAGCAGCAGCAGCCCACCTGCAAAGTGACAGAAGTTAACCCTTAATAAGCTAAAGGAATTAACAATTTAAACTACTGCAGAGCAGTTCACATAAACAGCAGTGTAGTCTTCACGTGACAGTTTCCTGCAAAAAAAAGGCTGTTTATTTTCCTGGTTTGTGGTCGCTTTATAGAGTTTGAATCAAGCAGCTTGAACATTTTTTGGAAAGTGGCCTCCCATGCCTAGCTCAAACACTGCCGACTATACATATGTGTGTAAATAAAGAAAAGTAATCTAGAAATAATGTTTAAACATGTCAAAGCAATACTCACAATTTTATAGTTGGAAATCCTCGAACCCCAAATTCAGAAGCAATACCTGCAAAATGGAAATAGAGTAAGACGGTCAAGTAAGATAGTCAAACGGAGACGGATGGTACAAGATACTGCATAGGGTTGATAAGGTTACATAGTACTAAGCGTCAAAATTTAGATTCCAAGTGAAGATTTTTGTCCCCTTTCACACTGGTGGATTTTTGAAAATGCGTCAGATCCGGCAGATTTACCGCATCTGCCGCATCCTCCGCCTAACGGCCGCACTTGCGTCGATCCCTGTGCATAGTCTATGGGTCTTGCGGTCAGGTGCAGCAAGTGCGGTTTTGCCAGTTGCGGCAGTTGGGGCCGCAAAAAAAAAAAAAAAAAAAAAAAAAATTTGCTGCTGACCGTGTGTTTTTTTTTTTTGCTACCCCAAGTGCCAAATCTGCCACAACCGGCAGAACAGCACTTGCCGCACCTGACCACAAGCCCCATAGACAATGCACGGGGCTTGCCGGATCAGTGTTGCAAGTGCGGCCGATGCGGTAAATCTGCCGGATCTGCCGCATTTTGTCAAAAACGCCAGGGTGAAAGGGGCCTTAGAGAATAATATCATTCCTAATAACATGGTGTTATAGGCAGGAGGGAAAGATTCCAACTTTACTCCTGACCAGGAAGTCCCTACCACATAGGGCAGAGATATCACTGAACAGTGACAACAGGGGCAGCACTATGTAAGAGGGTCTCCTGAGGCCATGCTAGTATGGAGGGCCTGGTCAGAATCAACAATTCTCCAATTACTATGAAGCAGACAGAATTTGCTCCAGTTTGTGTAGTAGACGACCACGTGCAGACAGGTAAGACTGCCACCATGTTTATTATGAGAAGCTTTAAAAGGGGTTTTCACATCGGGACAATCACAAGACAGATCATAGAGGTGAGGCTCCGATGTGGGACATCCTCCTCTATGTGCCATAATGGATAGCCGTTCTATAGGTACCTTCACACACACAGCAATATTGCTAGGCAATTTCACTGGCAATTTGCTGGTTGCAGTGAAATCATGGACACATTGTTCTATTTTGTTGCTGTGTACAAATGGAACAATGTGTCCATGATTTCACTGCAACCAGCAAATTGCCAGTGAAATTGCCTAGCAATATTGCCAGGTGTGACGGTACCCCATCAGATGAGCGCCTGCTCCGCCGCACCCAGAGGACCTGTGCATTACATGAAAGGTTCCCTGCATTCATCTCATTAGCCACCATAATAATTCTGCTTATGTATCAGGATATACTGCATATGGCCCAGAGGTTCATCAGCATGCTGTGCTCAGGAGGACGATTATGGTCGTCTTTAGGAAAAACTATTAAATACGACATTGGGGCTCGGCTGCCATGTTGATACGGTTGACATACATCTTGTAGGAATGCTACAGGAACTTCCTGAAGGCTATGAAATATTTTTGTTTGTTTTACCAGTTTTATTTAGACAACAGACGGACTGATCAGTTATCAAAGATCAATGATCTACCATGGAGGGACTTCACAGCAGTTGGACAGTAAGAGATTTGCTGGAAACACATTATAGCAATACTAATCCCTGTTATACTCATGTTAGCATAGACTAATCTCCAAAGAAATATTTATCCTCATGTAACATCTGTCACTCTTAGACTATGACATTTATCCTGTACTATGTAAGGCTACAAAAAGAGAAGAGATTGAGTATTACAGAACCGTGGTATTTAGCAATACGCCAAACATGTGCATTGTATGTGCAGAGTACTGAAATAGATATTGCAAAGTCTACTTATTATAGGCAAGATATCAAAAAAGGAAAGGTTCCTATAACATTTACTATGGGTACACTGGGTGGGCTGCAATTCCAGAATATTCTCAGGATCAGATGGATTAAGCATTGTTGATTTATATAGTAACAGTCGTGTCCCTTTTACTACACAAAGCAATAGATAAGAAGCTTTGTAATCTAACATCAGAGAAATCTGCTTCCTTCACCGCCTACACCGATCTTTCACTCTCAATTCATGGGTAACATCTGCATCTAGTGATGGCAGACTTTCCCATTACTGAGATAGGAGATGACTGCTGGTTCTTAAAAGTTCTATAGCGAGATGGGGGAGGGGGCTAGAGGCCGACAGGAGGGAGGGGCTAGAGGCCGACAGGAGGGAGGGGGCTAGAGGCCGACAGGAGGGAGGGGGCTAGAGGCCGACAGGGGGGAGGGGCTAGAGGCCGACAGGGGGGAGGGGGCTAGAGGCCGACAGGGGGCTAGAGGCCGACAGGGGGCTAGAGGCCGACAGGGGGCTAGAGGCCGACAGGGGGCTAGAGGCCGACAGGGGGCTAGAGGCCGACAGGGGGCTAGAGGCCGACAGGGGGGAGGGGGCTAGAGGCCGACAGGGGGCTAGAGGGGGGGAGGGGGCTAGAGGCCGACAGGGGGCTAGAGGGGGGGAGGGGGCTAGAGGCCGACAGGGGGGAGCGGGCTAGAGGCCGACAGGGGGGAGCGGGCTAGAGGCCGACAGGGGGGAGCGGGCTAGAGGCCGACAGGGGGGAGCGGGCTAGAGGCCGACAGGGGGGAGCGGGCTAGAGGCCGACAGGGGGGAGCGGGCTAGAGGCCGACAGGGGGGAGCGGGCTAGAGGCCGACAGGGGGGAGCGGGCTAGAGGCCGAGATGGGGGAAGGGGCTAGAGGCCGAGATGGGGGAAGGGGCTAGAGGCCGAGATGGGGGAAGGGGCTAGAGGCCGACAGGGGGGCTGGAGGCAGAGGGAGGAGCTTGCAGCAGAGGCTTGAGGAAAAGGCTAGAGGCAGACACAGGCCTTCTGCTAATGGTTCTCTACTTGACAGTTGGTGTTCATAAAGTTCTATGGAGAACTGGAATCTCCTATCTCAGTAATGTGAAATTCTGTCTTCACTGAATACAGATTGTACATGTGAATTAAGAATTTTGAAAATGAAGGATCAGTTTGGAAGGGGAAAGAAGCAGACTGCTCTAAAATATTACAAAGTTTCTTATTTTCATGGGTATTATTGATTTAGGAAATTAAATTAAAATGGTGGTTACTCCGCACCAAAATCTGCAAGGAAAAATCCTGTACGTGTGCACAGCACTCAAGGAGTCTCATTGACTTTACTGGCATAAGGATTTCCTTGCAGCAAAAACGCAACGTAGGCACACAGCCTTAATCCTAAATAGGGAAGATAATGCCGACAGAAAATAACTAAAACCTATAGAACAAGCAACCTAAGTCTAATAAAAAAGAGAATTTTGTTTACGTACCGTAAATTCTTTTTCTTTAATCATCAATGGGAGACCCAGACAATGGGGTTTAGGGCACTGCCCTCCGGAGGTCACACTAGGTACTACAAGTTTGTAGACACCGCCCCCTCCGCTTATAAACCCCTACCGCAGGGAACATCCTCAGTTTGGTCTACAAGCTGCGAGGAGGAAAATAAACCACACCCGAAACCTCGGGAAGAACACCGTGCACAAACGGTTCAACAACCCGGCAAACACTGTCTCAACAGAGAACAGAGCCAATGCAAAACAAGCAAAGGAACAACTGGGTGGGTACTGGGTCTCCCATTGATGATTAAAGAAAAAAGAATTTACGGTACGTAAACAAAATTCTCTTTTTTCTGGTCATCATAATGGGA
Source organism: Allobates femoralis (assembly GCA_033576535.1). Classification (NCBI taxonomy): domain Eukaryota; kingdom Metazoa; phylum Chordata; class Amphibia; order Anura; family Aromobatidae; genus Allobates; species Allobates femoralis. Next base: position 180,490,951 of record JARQOC010000005.1, read on the forward strand.
GACCCAGACAATGGGGATGTCCTAAAGCAATACCCCAGGGCGGGAAGAGTTCCTCAACAAGACGGATAACATGGTTCCCCTTTAAAGGTGGGCAACCGCCGCCTGTAGAACCCGCCTGCCCAAATTTGCATCCGCAGAGGCATGGGCATGCACCATATAGTGCTTAGAGAAAGTGTGTAGGCTGGACCAAGTGGCCGCCTGACACACCTGTAGAGCAGATGCTCTATGTCGCAAGGCCCATGAGGCACCTACGGCTCTGGTAGAGTGAGCCTTCAATCCCACTGGGAGAGGCAAACCAGAAGACCGGTAAGCCTCTTGAATGGAAGCCTTAATCCACCTGGCTAAGGTTGACTTTGAAGCCGCGGACCCCTTACAGCGACCTGTCGTAAGAACAAACAAAGAATCCGAACTCCTAAAGGAGGCGGTTCTGGACACATAAATGCGTATAGCTCTCACGAGATCCAGAGTATGGAGGTCGCGCTCAACCTGATGAACGGGAGCGGGGCAAAATGATGGGAGAACAATCTCCTGGTTCAGGTGAAACGTTGAAACCACCTTTGGCAAGAATTCCGGCCGTGGACGCAACACCACCTTGTCTTGGTGAACCACCAGAAAGGGAGACTTGCACGATAGTGCAGCCAATTCTGAGACCCTCCTCAGAGATGTAATCGCCACCAGAAAAGCCACCTTCTGGGACAGACGAGAAAGGGAAACCTCCCTCAGAGGCTCAAATGGCGGTTTTTGCAATGCCGCCAGGACCATGTTAAGGTCCCACGGATCCAGAGGTCTCTTGTAGGGTGGAACCATCCGCGACACCCCCTGCAGAAATTGACGGACCTTCGGAGAAGCGCCAATCGTCTGTCAAACAGCACAGAAAGTGCTGAGACCTGACCCTTTAAGGAGCCAAGGGATAATCCCAACTCCAAACCCGACTGTAGGAATGCCAACAATGTCGGGATGGACAAGGGCCACGGGGACCGGCCCCCAGAGGCACACCAGGTAAAAAAGATTTTCCACGTCCTGTGGTACATTTTCCTGGAAACTGGCTTTCTAGCCCGATTCATAGTGGCAACCACTGTAGGGGAGAACCCCCTGGATGTCAGCAGCCAGGCCTCAAGAGCCATGCAGTCAATCTGAGGGCCTTGGAATTGAGGTGGAAGAATGGGCCTTGCGCGAGAAGATCTGCGCGTTCTGGAAGAGCCCACCTGTGTCCGCCTGACAGTTGCCACAGGTCCGGATACCAGGACCTCCTGGGCCAGTCTGGAGCCACTAGAATGGCTACCCTGCATTCCGACCTGATTTTCCACAGCACCCTGGGAATCAGAGCCATAGGAGGGAACACATATGGTAGATTGAATCTGGACCAAGTCAAGATCAGGGCGTCCGCTCCCAACGACTGGGGGTCCCATGACCTCGCCATGTATTGCGGAACCTGATGATTCAGCCGTGAGGCCATCAGATCCACGTCCGGAGTGCCCCATCTGCTGCAGATGTCTCGAAAGACGTCTGGATGAAGGGCCCACTCTCCGGCGTCCATCCCCTGCCTGCTCAGATAGTCGGCCTCCCAGTTTTCGACCCCTGGGATGTGAACTGCGGAGATCAGGCAGTTGTTGTCCTCCGCCCAGGATAAAATGCGGTGGACTGCGGCCAGAGCCTCTGCACTCCTGGTTCCTCCTTGATGATTTATATAAGCGACGGCCGTCGCGTTGTCGGACTGAACCCGGATGGGATGTCCTGAGAGGAATCTCTGAAAGGCCAGGAGTGCTAGATAGATCGCCTTGATCTCCAGCACATTGATCTGTAATGCCGACTCCGACAGAGTCCAGAGGCCTTGGGCCCTGTGGTGTAAGAACACCGCACCCCAGCCCTTCAGACTGGCGTCGGTGGTCACCACTAACCATGACGGTTTGATGAAGGACCGGCCCCGCGACAAGTGATGTGGTTGAAGCCACCACTGCAGGGAATCTCGGGTCGGTTGTGACAGCGTCACCAGCCGATTCAGTGAGATCGTCCTCTTGTCCCACCTGCGTAGTATCTCCAGCTGGAGAGGACGGAGGCGAAATTGTGCAAACGGCACCGCCTCTATCGCCGCCACCATGCGACCCACCAGCTTCATCAACCCACGAAGGGACGATTGTGGTGACAGGAGCACTGCTTGCACTCCCGATCGGATCGCCACCTGTTTGGATTGTGGCAGAGACACCAGGGCTGAGGACGTGTTGAAGTCCATGCCCAAATAAGTCAAGGACTGGGTCGGAACCAAGGTTGACTTCTGAACATTGAGGAGCCAACCGAATTGTTCCAGAGACCGCATGGTCACATCTAGGCTCGCTTGACAGAGGTGTTCCGATGGCGCCCTGACCAGCAGGTCGTCTAAATAGGGAATGACGGCATGGCCCTGCACGTGCAGGAGAGCCATCATAGAGGCCATCACTTTTGTGAACACCCGTGGTGCCGAGGCCAAGCCGAACGGCAGCGCCACAAATTGGAAGTGTTCCTCCCCCACTGCAAATCTCAACCATCGCTGGTGAGCCGGTGCAATGGGCACGTGAAGGTAAGCGTCTCTGATATCTATGGACGCCAAGAAGTCCCCCTGTGACACAGCCGCGATCACTGAGCGCAGTGATTCCATACGGAACTTCCGAACCAGCACGTGGCGGTTGAACAACTTCAGGTCCAGAACCGGGCGGAAGGATCCGTCCTTCTTTGGGACGATAAAGAGGTTGGAGTAAAAACCCCTGAACCTCTCCCCGGAAGGCACCGGGACCACCACTCCGTCTCTGCGGAGTCCCTCCAACACCAAAGAAAAGGCCTGGGCTTTTTCTGGGGAGGGGACCGACCGATGGAATCGGGATATCGGTTTTGACGTCAGCTCTATCCTGTAACCTCGCGAGACCACGTCTCGAACCCACTGATCTGGAACGTGAAGTAGCCACTCGTCCTGAAAGCGAGACAAGCGGCCCCCCACCTGTGGGGAGGCAGGAAGAGAGAGCGAGTCATGTAGAGGCGGGTTTGGGGGTGGCAGCTGCTGCCCCCGCCGGCTTCTTTGGACGACTCTTAGAGCGCCACTGAGAAGCGGGCTTGCCCCCTCGGTCCGTGCGAGCGGACGGTGCTGATGACTGTGAGCTGGACCGAAAGGACCACTGTTTTGGGTTCCTCTTAACGGTATACCGTGGCTTAGGTTTATTCTGCGGTATTTTAGACTCAGCAGAATCCTTAATTAGCTTGTCCAGCTCTGTGCCAAAAAGCCTGTCACCAGCGAACGGAAGATTCTGCAGAATCTTCTTAGATGTGGCATCTGAGTCCCACAGACGTAGCCACAACAACCTGCGGATCGCTATAGCATTGGCCGAAGCCACAGCTGAGCGAGTGGCAGTTTCCAGAGTCGCCGTTCTGGCGTAGTCCGCATAGGCCCTCGCCCTCTCGGTAAGTGCCAGGACCTCTGGACTGGACCTTGCCAGGTCAGTGATACCATCCAAGCAGGTAGTAATCGCTTGTAAGGTCCAGACCGTGGCAAAGTTAGGGGCAAATGACGACCCCACCGCCTCATAGGAAGACTTGGCGAGTTGCTCGACCTGTCTATCAGTAGCATCCTTCAGTGAGGAGCTATCAGAGGCAGAGAAAAGGGAGCGTGCAGCAATCCTGGTCATGGAAGCATCCACCTTCGGGGACTGCGACCACTCCTGAAGCACCTCCTGGGGAAAGGGGAAGCGATTGTCCTTGGGTTTGCGGACATAACGCCGCCCAGGATGCAACCTGGGGGCTCTAATCACCCTTCCAAAATTAGTATGGTCCATAAAGGAGCCACTTGGTCTAGCCTCCGGCCGCAGCCATTGATAGACCTCCTTCGGGTGCACCGTCACCTCCTCAGGGGGTGTCACGAGACGTAAGGTCTCGTTGATAGAGGACACCAGATCCTCCACCCCATCTGGTGGTTCAGACACAGATACAGACCCGAAAGTCGAACCCCCATCATCTTCCTCACCATCAGAGGAACGCTCCTCCTCAGAGAGTCTGGAGCTCGGGTGAAGCCTCACGACGAGCCCGCTTAAGGGGTCTCACAGCAGAAGAGGGAGACACCCGGGGGTAACTGGAAGGAGTAGCTGGGCTATCCAGTCTCCTATTAAGTGCCTCCAGGGATTGCGACATGGAGGACAGCTGAGACAACAGAGATTCATTGATCCTGTTCTGAGTCTCCCAAGGCCCTGAGATCACCTGAACCTCGGGGTATAGCACCGGAGCTGCTGACTCAGCAGTGCCAGCCCGGGCCTCTGGGCGTCCGCAGTTATTGCAGGACCCCTCCACCAGTGTTCCATTGCACGTAGCACATGTAACGGTGGCCTCGGCCGCCTTAGCAGCAAGCTTCCTAACTGAGGACATGGCCACAGTAGGGGTAGATAAGCCCAATTGCAGACAATAAAACCGGAGATCCCGGTGGCTTACCGACCGCTGTAAAGCGGTATGAGGGAGCGGTGTGTGTGTGTGACCTCCGCGCCGTCTTCCGGTCTCCCCTCTTGGAGTGCAGACGCACGCTGCATACAGTTCCCAGCCGGGAAGTGAGGGTAAAGATGGCCGCCGACAGAGAAACTGTGGGCGGCGCCGAAGACACGCGGGAAACACACGCACACGCCCCGCGGTGACGTCACCGCACGGGCTGCATCCCATCCTCCAAGCATCCTTCTCATGAGGGAGCTGGAGCCCGCAGGGCGGGAAACAGTGTAAAATACATTGTACACAGACTGCAAATACATATCACACATCCGCAGCCTACGGCCTCAGCCCCTGTGACACACAGGGCGGTCAGCCAGGGTGACCCCAGCACAGGGTACACCCGCAGAACCGCGGGCCCGAGAGCAACGCGCGGTCTGAGTGTCATGAAACACATAAAGTGCCAGACACTACCCCCAGGCACACCGGAGACACAGAGTGCCTCAGTGCCGGTCCGGTCTGTAAGCACCATTCAGGGAGGCCTCGGACGGGGGTGCAGCACCAGTCTGGAGTGTAAGCACCATTCAGGGAGGCCTCAGACTGGGCCGCTCAGCCCAGTCCGGAGTGTAAGCACCATTTAGGGAGGCCTCGGACTGGGCTGGCTCCAGTCCGGTCTGTAAGCACCATTTAGGGAGGCCTCGGACGGAGCGGAGCTGTGCAAGGCTCCCATCTCCCACTCACCAGAGCCCCCCAGAGAGGGATGGAGAGGAGTGTAACAGCGTACCGGGAGAACACCAGGTGTCCAGGCCCAAGGCCCTCCGGTACCTCCACCAGCGTGTGCCACTAAGGGTGAGCGGGGAGGCTGTCACCGGTCCCGACTGGGACCTTATTACCTTGTCTTCAGACGCCATCACGAAAGTAGTGAGAATGCAGTGAAGTGCAAGCAAAGCGTGATCCTCCGAGCACACTAAGTTTAAAACTGAGGATGTTCCCTGCGGTAGGGGTTTATAAGCGGAGGGGGCGGTGTCTACAAACTTGTAGTACCTAGTGTGACCTCCGGAGGGCAGTGCCCTAAACCCCATTGTCTGGGTCTCCCATTATGATGACCAGAAAACAGTAGTAATCTTTACATATAAATCAGAAACAAGCATGATTAAAAGTTCAATTATAAAAGAGAATGTAGCACAAGCGACTCTGAACCACAACCTGATATTCCAGAAAAACAATACTAAAGATAGAGCACAGAATTATACCATTATTGTACAAGTACAGAAGACTATGTGGAATATACCCCTACTAAAGGCCTAAACAATGAGGAAAGTTTACAGGCAATCTTAAGAAAAACCGACCCACAAAAATAACAATACCGGAAGAACCAGGTGGGAATGTGGATCCATCAAAGCAATTTTCACATTTACCTCCTGTGGGTGATGTAACAAAACTAGTGGCCATAGAGGTTTTGGCTTAGTGTTCTGCCATCTTTTAACTTCAACTGAAAAAGCCATAATCGCTCCAGTTATCCCAATACTGGCACTGACTAACTTATCGATTTATTACTAAGTCAATCTAGAAGCTTAAAGTGACCCTGTCACCAGCAAAGTACACAGGAGGGGACTGTGTGTGGGTGACGTAGGGCCCATCACCCGCTGAAGCAGACAAGAGGACTGCATACAGAGGAAGAAAGGAGGCACTGGAGATAAACCTGCGACACCCATCGGATAAAACCGCCCCCCCCCCCCAGGTGAGTAGAATAAAAGCTGTGTTTTTACATTATGCAGATTGGATACATATATACAGTATAATAGAATGGTGTATACAAGGCCTAACTGGTGGAGACCGCAGCTTATATGCAAAAATGCTGGTGACCGGTTCACTTTAAGCCCGCCATACACATTGATCACACGGGAGGGTTCACTGACAGTCTACTGGATACCGGGGGCTACAGATAGGTAGGATTACAGAGGGACGTCATCTTTGGGAGCAACTAAGCTACCTGGTTACATTAGTAAAAAAATAAATACAACAAACAGAAAATAAAAAACAATTACAAACCATTTTAGGGCAAATGTTATTCTTTACAATGAGAAAGGGGATGTAGCAAGAGTTAATGGCAGTTTACATTGTGGTTGTGTCTTCCGCATTTCTCAGTTTACATTTGCAGGTTTAATTCATGCAATGGAAGCAGATGGTGACATCTCTAGAAAACAAACAGCTTCTGAAGAGGCGGGAGACGTGGACACAGACGAGAGCACTTACTCCAAAGCATCAACCATTACTGGAGGCTGCGGCATCTTAGCACATTTGCTTTCCTACAAATGTTTCTTAAACACAAAGGCACCTTTTCAATGTACACACACTTGTGTTGTGTGCAGGGTTAGATTTCGGAGCTCTGCTATACGACACATCTAAGAACACTGTCAAACCTCCTGCAGCCAGCAAGCTGATACATTGTTGGAATCAGGGTCTTTTCCTAGTTTATGCTGCTCTGAGATGAAGTAGCAAAAACCAGCTGACAGATTCCCTTTATTGATAATGGGGTCAGAGCAACTGGATGTTCAGTGAAGTGTAGTTAATAGTAGAGACTAACAATAAGCCATCAATTAGGGTATAACTAAGGGTTAGAAGGTAAAAGAAAGATGCATGACTAGTTCACTTGGCATTACACAAATAACCAGAAAAGCCAGATGAATTAATTAACATTAATGTTATTGAAAAGGCCATCCATCTAGAAGAATGCAATGCAAATGAGCTACAGGAGTGACGAGCAGGGCCAGTGTGGGCTTGTGGAATCACCCACTCCAGCTACACCTGGGAGAGGCGTGATGGCAAAGTGACGGGGAAGAAGCTCCATTGTAAGGAGCAGAACATGCATGAATGAGAAAAGGGAACAGATCACTATTTTAACTGGAATCTGTCAGCAGGATTTTGTTGTGGCAGAGACTGATTCCAGCATTGTGTCACTTACTAGGCTGCTTGGGGCAGTTTGGATAGAATCCCCATGTTTTCTCTTGTGCAGATGTAGCAGTTTTAAATGCTGAGCTGGATATAACAAAATCCACATCCAATTGGCAACTTCCTGTCAACTGTCAATCAGTGGTAGGGGTGGGGTTACAGATTCGATTAGCTGGACTGTCTGGCATGCAACACCTAGTGCTGCAGTAATAATCTCCTGCTGATAAAACACTGATTGTATTGAAACTACAGCAAGCTGCCGAGTGACATCACTGGAATCAGGCTCTCTGCCCCTACATTACCCTGCTCTCAGAATAAATAGAGAAAACTGGTTATAGATTTGATTCATTCTCTGAGTCCCTTCTCCCTCTCACAGACTTAGCTTCCTCACATGACGCCGACTTTGCTGCCACACTAGTACAATACCACAATAACTGCAGCTCCCGACCTAGCAGGCCCCCTCACATACAAAAAACCCTGCAAACACAGGCAACCCTGGCTCACCACCCTCATTAAAGAGCTGTGGCGAGCGTCCAGGGCGGCCGAGCGGAGATGGAAGAAATTCCACTCGGAGGTCCACTTCATCATGTACAAACAGTCCCTCTCTACCATGAAGACCGCACTCACCGACACAAAACAAGCCTACTTCTCATCTCTAATAACCGCCCTGTCCCACAACCCCAAACAACTATTCAAAACTTTCAACTCCCTACTCTGTCCCCCTGCACCTCCCAGCTCTCCCCTCATCTCTGCCGATGACGTCGCCTCTTTCTTCAAACAGAAGATCGACAAAATCAGAGAAGGCTTTAACCCACTGCCCCCACGGCCCTCCATCACCACCCAGCCCCCCACGTCCAAAGGACGCTTTTTCCACCATGAGAAATGATGGGAGTGATGGTGTGTCACGGTCCGCGCTGCTCTGGGTTCAAAATAACTCACCAAGGAGCCAATCAACTTTTCATCCTCTTTATTCCTCCTTCTCCTACGCGTTTCAGCGCCACACCCGGCGCCTTCCTCAGGGATATCCCTGAGGAAGGCGCCGGGTGTGGCGCTGAAACGCGTAGGAGAAGGAGGAATAAAGAGGATGAAAAGTTGATTGGCTCCTTGGTGAGTTATTTTGAACCCAGAGCAGCGCGGACCGTGACACACCATCACTCCCATCATTTCTCTTGGATCATACCACTATCCAGTGGTAGGTGGAGGTCCTGCAGCAGCTTGGAACATTGATTCCTAAACGCCTTCAAACCAGTTGTGGGGATCACAACTGGAACAGGTGAGCGGCTCCACAGCACCACCATATTACACTAGTGTCACTAGTGATAGGGCACTATTGTGCCTCTTGTCCCCCTCCCTTTTATATTTTGCTTTTTCCACCATGTCAGAGGATCAACTCTCCTCCCTTCTGTCACGATCACACCTCACCACCTGTACCCTAGACCACCTCCTCTCATCTCATCCCAAACCTCACCACAGTCCTCATTCCTGCCCTAACCCACCTCTTCAACCTATCACTCACTATCGGTGCCTTCCCTTCATCCTTCAAACATGCCTTGATCACACACATCCTCAAAAAACCCTCGCTCAATCCAGCATCTGTTTCTAACTAATCGTCCCATATCCCTTCTCCACTTCACCTCAAAACTACTTGAACAACACCTCTCCTCCTGCTGCCTCTTTGGCCGCCTACAATCCAGCTCCCGTTCCCATCACTCCACTGAAACAGCCCTAACCAAAATCACCAACGACCTACTGACTGCCAAGAGCACGTGACACTATTCCGTCCTCCTCGACTTATCTGCCGCCTTCGACACCGTTGACCATTCCTTCCTTCTTCAGATACTCATGTATGTGAAGTGCTATGGAATTAATAGCGCTATATAAATGAATAAATATTATTATTATTATAGATTCTGGAATCTCTTGGCATCACTGACCTAGCCTTCTCCTGGATCTCCCCATATCTAACGGACCGGACTTTCAATGTCACCCACTCCCATACCTCATCTTCGCCCTATCTGTTGGTGTCCTCCAATACTCGGTTCTGGGACCCTTACTCTTCTCTATCTACACCCTTAGCCTAGGACAACTCATCTAGTCCCACGGCCTTAAGTATCATCTCTATGCCAACAACACCCAGATCTATCTGTCTGGGACTGACATCACCTCTCTACTATCCAAAATTCCACACTGCCTGTCTGCGATCTCCTCCTCCTCCTCCTTTTCTGCTCGCCTCCTCAAACTGAACATGGACAAAACGGAGTTAATTGTCTTTCCCTCAAGTCACTCTACCCCTCTACCAGACATATCCACTAATGTCAACTACTGCTCACTTTCCCCAGTCCCCCACAACAAATGCCTTGGGGTAATCCTTGACTCTTCCCTCTCCTTAAAGCCTCACATCCAAGCCCTCGCCACCTACTGCCGACTCCAGCTCAAAAACATTTCCCAGATCTGCACTTTCCTTGACCACAACACTACTAAAACACTTATTCATGTGATCATCTCCCGCCTTGACTACTGCAACCTCCTGCTAACCGGCCTCCACGCTGCCTCCATTGCACCTCTCCAATCTATCATAAGCGGCCGTCACACATGGCGACATCGCTAGCGATATTGTAAGCGATCACGTGCATGCGCGATCGCTTACAATATCGCTCACATCGCTGGTGAGATGTCACACAGACAGACTCACCAGCGATGTGGAGCCGCGATCTCGCTGGTTACTATGGTACACATCGGGTTACTAGGCGCCGCGCGGCGCTTAGTAACCCGACGTGTACCATAGTTACCATCTCCCAGCATAGGCTCTGCCGCTGGGAGATGGATCATCGTGGTGTCATACACCACGATGAAGCAGATTGTGACATCGTTCATCGCTAGATCTGAGCTCCGGAGCTCAGATCTGCGATGTCACGATCAAGCGATTTTACATAGTAAAATCGCTTGATTACATGCAACGATGCCAAAACGATATCGCATAAGCGATCAAAAAGGAGATCACTTAAACGATATCGGGCTTAAAATCGTTGCGTGTGACGGCCGCTATAAACTCTTCTGCCCGACTAATCCACCTGTCTCCCAGCTACTCCCACGTCTCCTGCCCTTTGCCAAGCCCTTCACTGGCTCCCCACTTCTCAGAGATTCCGCTTCAAAACCCTAACCATGATATACAAAGCCCTCCACAACCTGTCCCCTCCATACATCTCTGACATGGTCTCCCGATACCTACCCTTACGCAACCTGCGATACTCCCATCAGCTCCTTCTCTATTCCCCTCTTATTTCCTCTTCTCACAACTGCATACAAGATTTCTCCCGTGCACCCGCTATCCTCTGGAACTCTCTCCCCCAACACATCAGGCACTCGCCTACCCTGGGAACCTTCAAAAGAAACCTGAAGACCCACCTCTTCCGACAAGCCAACAACCTGCAATGAGACCCTTCCACCGCACCATCTCATGTCCGGCACTACCATCTCCTACTGTATCCCCACCGGTCCCCCATAGACTGTGAGCCCTAGAGAGCAGGATTCCCTCCTGTTCCTGTTTGTCTGTACTACCCATATATATTGAACTTGTCCCAGTCTACCCTTTTATCATGTAAAGTGCCATGGAATCTAATGGTTCTATATAAATAAATAATAATAATAAAATAAAATAAAAAAATCTAATGTGCTTCCCTGCTAAAAAGAACTGCATTAAGAAGAATAATACAATATTCACAGTGTAGGCACTTACTTGAATGAACAGTTGCATCCATCTTTCCAACTCTCACAGGAGATCCACTAGATCTCATCTCGATCCCGACCTCATTCCAAACAGGCTCAAGTTTCTTGCAGTGTCCGCACCAAGGTGCATAAAACTGGGGAATACAATGTACACACATAGTAGGGCAGGTGGTCTCATACATGTTATGGGCACAACCCTTAACAAGAACAACATAGCTGAAAGAGTAGTAGTTATAGTACAAGGTATTGCAGGATGTGCTCATTGGACAATTATTTTCTTTCATTGAATGAACTAAAAACTCCAACTGGGACAGGCAATGGCATTCTTCTCTTTCTTTTTGAGATTTTTCTGGTGTTGCTATGTATTTCAGAAATTGTCCCGTTCCTTCCCCCCTCAAAACAGTTGTCCCACGATCAAAGTACATTTTTAGTATTTTTGTGTTGGTATATCATAAAATCCACTTACATTATTGGGTGTAATGTGAAATAAATATAAAACTTTAACAGGGTATGAACACTATAGAGGCTCAGTAAATGATCAGTGGCAGATGGAGCTGTAACTTGATGTATGATGAGCCCATAGGGGTGAAGTGCAGCATAAACCTGAAATCTTGTGTTATATCAAACAAGGAAACATGTTACCTGAGAAAGTAGAAGCTGTGAGCCCCTACTCTTCCGCCTGTATACTCGCTTATCATAAGCGAGTGGTATGACTCCACCCCAACCAAGAGCTGTGGTATGTGCCAACACAAACTGGCACAGCTCTGTACGGTTGGTCGCCATTACACAGTACATAGCAGTGGGGCATACCAAATCTGTTCCTAGGTTTTCCCAATATAAAATACAGTCCATGAAAGACTCCTTTACAGCATAGTAGCTAGAATGCCCTAAATAAGTCCCCAATCCCTTCTGTAGATCCCAAAAAAGACTTATTAAACCATTGGATGGGGTGTTCTGATTGGAGTCTCTGGTCTTGATCCGGTGCATCCTCTCCTCCTATAATGACCGTCCTCTAGCTTGCTTCATGTGGATGATAGGTCTTAAGGCCACTTCACACACTAGGATCTCGTTAACGATATCGTTGAAACGTCACGGATTTGTGAACATTCTAACGATATCGTTGTGGTCCTTGAGTGTAAACGAACTTTGTAGGATGGAAAAATTGTTGGAACGTTCATCCAAAAAATGAGATCCTGACCTCAAATCTATCGTTCGTTGTCCAATTAACGCTGCTTGAAGAAGCTACATCGTTCAGTGTGACACCTTTGTGAACGATCTCGTTCAAAAATCTCCTATTTCTGCCGCTTTAAAAGATCGTTCAGTCTTTGCTCTCCTATTTAACTGGTGCATTGCCGAATGGGATATCGTTAACGATATCCTTGTGTGAGACAACGCACTAACAATGTCGGAACGATCAATGTCACGTGATCGTTCTAAGGATATCGTTAACGATATCCTAGCGTGTGAAGCGGCCTTTAAGGCCCAGTTACACACACAGATAATTGTGCAGAGATTGCTCGCAGATCTCTGGTTGCAGTGAAATCAAGGACACATTGTTCCATTTTGTGGCCGTTTACAAATGTGTCCAGGTCTGGGGTGGAAGATGTTGTATTCTGTGTGTGCTAAGGTGTACATCCCTCCCTGCACCGGTGGGTCCTGTAGCAATCCCCTGCAGGGGTGCCACAATTCTATTCTAGTATACTATATAAGAAGCCATGATGGTAAAATTGTCATAATTTAGATGGGGAACATCTGGTGATAGGTTCCCTTTAAGGTCATAAGAGACCTTTGGTGGTGGGGTATGAGGTGGAAAGCAAATCACTATTTAAACACCCTTCAACCTTATGGCAAATTCAGCTTTATCTGCTGAGTACTGAACTGATCTGAAAGTAAGCAGATCCTGCCACCTCTCAGCACCTGCAATGTCATGATTAGTGATGAGCGAGCACTAAAATGCTCGGGTGCTCGGTGCTCTGGCCGAGCATCTCAAGATACTCGTGTACTCGGCCAGAGCACCGAACCCAATGTAAGTCAATTAGTGACAGGCTCCGCTCACAGACTTCCGGTTATAAAACGAGTATTACTGGGAAAGGGTGGGAGGGGGGGCTTTTTTAAATCGCCGCAACATATAACACCTTGCTGTGTCCCCCAGAGGGATCCTAACAATGAATCTGCTCTCTGTGACGTGCCAGCTTACTGTGTGCACTGAAGGGAGCTGTGTATTGGTGTCAGATCGATAATTATTAGCGAGCAGTCCGAGCATCTCGGCGGTACTCGGTGCTCGCCGAGCATCCCGAGTACCGGGATACTCGTGCGAGTAACGAGTAGCGCAGAGCATACTCGCTCATCCCTAGTCATGATCACTGATACCAGACACGAACGGAAGAAGCGGCAACCCGCCACGAAACGGTGCCCTCGTCGCGGCACTCCCCACTCCCTCCCCCAATGTCTGCAACATGACTGTCTTTTTCCGTATCTGGATGTAATAAATAGAAGATTTCTGCCACGGTGAGTGCCACATATTTTTTCTACTCAATTATTTGTTCTATGGACTTTATATTGTGAGCACCACCTTCCGAGGAACTGTCCTATGCAGGACTTATATAGGTGCAGTATTGTTACGCTATCCTTACAGTGCCCTGGTTTTTTTCCTTTGCTGTTTATACAGCAATTGTTCTGCAACGTGCAGAAAGCAGTTAAGAAGGCAGAGATGGTAGGTAACTGTCCCTGCCTATCTCAATGGGAAGTTCTACCATCTTCCAGGTCCATCAGCTGCAAGATTTCAGCACAGCTGATAACTCTTCGATGACATTCTGAAAGTCACAGACGGAGTCAGATGTGGAGCAGACATAAGTTTAGGGATATCGGGAGGACTGTTCTAGTTAAAGGGGTATTCCCATCTCCATGATCCTATCCAAATATGTAGTAGATGTAATAAGATTACCGGAGTACATACCTGAGAGCTCCATGGCTACAACCACTCACATACTGACAGTTAGTTGTGTGTGGTTATAACCATGGATCCCTGCACATATGGTAAGTGACATAGCTAATCAGGAAAACCATAGTCCATTTCTAATTGGAGGTATTTGCTAATATTTTTATACATATTGGGATAGGATCTTGGAGAAGAAAAACAACATGAAACTACTTTTACTTGAGTGTACCTAAAAAACAGAAAGCTTTAAAGTGACCCTAAACCCAGAAGCCAACCCCACATCCCCTTCATACCTATCGATGCAGCTTGTGAAGCTGCTGCCATCGATCCCTGTATCTTGAAAAACCGCTGGGGCACTCTTCATAAATCATACTTTTAATATCTCAGTTCTGGGCGTTTCAGTGAAATTTTAAAGCCGCAGCAGGCGTGCTTGTGCGCCGCTCTCCCCCTCCCTGTCCGTAATTCTGCACGCCCATGGCTGCGTGCATAAACAACAGAGAGGCAGCTCGCCTCATAGTATGGGCGGTGAAGCCGATATGACGTAATTCGCGTCATACCGGCTTCACCGCCCATACTATGAGGCGAGCCGCCTCTCTGTTGTTTAGCACGCCCATCGCTGCGTGCAGAATTACGGACAGGGAGGGGGAGAGCGGCGCACAAGCCCGCCTGCTGCGGCTTTAAAATTTCACTGAAACGCCCAGAACTGAGATATTAAAAGTATGAATTATGAAGAATGCCCCAGCGGTTTTTCAAGATACAGGGATGGATGGCAGCAGGTTCACAAGCTGCATCGATAGGTATGAAGGGGATGTGGGGTTGGCTTCTGGGTACAGGGTCACTTTAAATTGAAGATTATCTTATTAGCACAAATGAGTTTGTTTTAAGTTACATAGTAACTATCATTTTATTTCTTTTCATCAAACAGTACACATGAACAGATATGTCATGTATTTCTCCTCCTGGACTGATCATTCATTCTCAGCTCACTTGAAAATTCTGACTTCAATGAATACTAAGTGTTCTGATTACTGAAAAATTCATGAAGTGATTCTGCTTGAAAAATACAAACAAACAACAGAAAAAGCTCCATACAGAAAATCAGCCATGGAAAAAATTCAATAAAAGTGCAAAAGCAGCACTCCAGATTTCCACGCTAGATTTTGTGTCATATAGATCTAGATAAACTTTGTGTGAACATACTCCAAGGCTGGTAAAAGATAACTAAGAAATATTACATTTCCATGCAAACCCCTCACCAAGAAAGAATCCAAGATTAAAGCCAAGACTTACATCAACAAGCCACACATCCTCTTCTCGGGTCTCTTTGAAACTACAAAAAGGAAACAAGAATAAACTGAGTAGGAGTTTCCATGTTATACTGTAGGTGAGTAATGTATGATTTACAACATATTACCACCCTATGTTCTTTTATTCATTTGTAGAACTCAAACATACCCACCTAAGATAAAGAACACAACACATGACTAATAATGATCCATAATCTACACAACATCATTCATGCCTTTTTCGCCACATGAGGACGCTCCGCTCCAGGCAAAGTGACCCCAAAGTCAATCACAGACTTTGGGGGTAAGGAAATTGCAGGAGCATCTTTACTTCCGGTAGTCGAGTGGACTGGACCACCAGAGCAACCTGTGCTGGATCTGGAGGCCTCTTGAATAGTTGCCTAGGCTAGCAGCTGTACAACTAAAAACTACATTGCAAAATTATACATGACAATACTGCTTTGTGTACAGCCCCACCTCACACATACTCCTATATTAGCAATGTTTGTTCTGCATACATTATGATTTTATTATTCCAGCTCCATACACGTAATATTTTTCGTCATCTATACTGACTAGATTATCATTACTTATGTGGTTATGATGGCACATTGCTTTTGGACTGACAATGCTGTAAACCCTTCTTGGAAACTCATCAGTACTATTGCAGCATCACGTCCCCCTCGAGGCTCTCTCGAGCATTCCCTCCTGCCATAACCAATCACCCTAGTTTGAAATATGACAAAAAGTTTCGTCACCTGTAAAGAGAAACTTGCATCATCAGTGGAAATCAGACACAGTCAATCTGCAGTTTATGCTTCACATTGCGCATTCATCAGTACAGTACACAGGGCCGTACATGTCCGCTCCACCGAGCACATTATCTGATGTCTACCCAGTGAGCCGTGTATTATAAATCCCACCATGAAAGGATTTCCAGCACTCAGACTGCTGCATTCAGCAATTTAGATAGGTGGCACAGATATACTGACAGAAGGGGTTACCGGATGGAGACAATTGTAAATTATCTAACATTCTGCACGCAAATGGCCATTATAAATTTAAAGTGAAGGCATCAATAAATCACCCATTGTTTAAATTGTTTTGGGGTTTTTTTGGTAAAAGTTTTCTTATTTGGCAAAGTTTTTTTTCCCATAAGACCACGTGTGTTATTGGAATCCTGCAATTTTCACAATGTCTACATGGGGCTAGTTTAGCCTGTGAGAAAATAACATGTACAGAGCCACAATGGACAGATCCCGACCCTATCTATTGTATTGAAGGTCATTGTTAGGGGTAGGGGGAGCTGCAACTTGCCTATTATGAATGGTGGATCCTGTGTTATCAGCTGCGTAAAGAGATGTTACCTGTTATTGTAATCCTGCCCGTGATGATAAAAAGCCTATTGAAAACTGCTCATGATGGGCAGGAGGTATTAGGCTTTGTGCTCACACCATATTTGCTGAAGGTTTTGTATTAAATCCGCAGCACAGCAAACTCCCAATAAACAGAATGGGCTTTCTGAAATGTTGGGCCCATGTTGCTGGTTTTTGTTTCTCGTTAAACTACACATTTAGCTCAGGCAGGGACGATTCGGGATGTAATAGGAAGCTGCAGGGACAGCTAGCGATAGCTTTGGGGGGGAAGCCTAAAGTAGCTGACCGATATAATAGAAGTAAACCATGAAAGGTGGATATAAGTATTTTGGTATTTTAGGCCTGGACTTGTATGAAATGGTCGTCAGTGGCAGTGGAACCTGTCCTTTCTTTACAGACTGTTTTCTCTGTGTTTCTATAATCTATATATAAGAAGCATTACCCTATGGGATGAAGTCACAAGACAGAATTAGAAGACTAGGTGAACCCCTTGACAATCACCAAGACTTGGGTGATTCCAGATTGCTTGCTAGCGCTTCAGTGTGTATTGGACAGTCCTTGAGAATATGCCCAGAGCGAGCACAGTAGAGGCAGAGCCTGAGATTGTGCCATCTCTTCTCATCAGTACAAGAGCTGGCAGCTCTCAGATTTGGAATAATTGCAAAGTATTCACTGATCTCAGGAAGACCAGTTCAAGAAAACACTGCGGGCAGCCGGCTAAAGCGCTCAAACACAGTGAATTCCTAGGCACATTGCCCCCTGGGAAACATGAATATGCAAACTGATGAGGGGCAACACCCCGAAACAGCTGTATGTGGATGGATACTTGGCCTTGGTTTTCCCTTGTCATATCTGTAAACTTGTAAAAGAGTTGGATATTGACTTAAAGGGCCACTTCATATGGTGGTTATGGTGTTCTCCGCAAGGAGCCACCCCTTGGCTGGGTCCTTCCCTGGAGGGATATATGGCTAGTTCTGTGTTTGAGACTCCTAACAGAGGCTCCACAGACTCTATTTGCATATTCAGATTTGGAATAATAGCCGAGACACCCTCATTATGCCCTGAGTCATGGAATCCACCACAGAAAAGGGTGGAGTATGCAGATACACAGCATCCCTATAGGGTTTTTCCCACGAACAATTTAAACTTTGAAGTTCATTTTAACCCCTTTGATGTACCCCATACATCATGGTTGGGAAGCGCTTTCTGACCTAGATCATGGATTTCATGAACCACTGTGACTGAAAACACGGTGATCACATGAAGGTGCCCAATGTTCCTGACAGCAGGTCACCGGGACCTATCGCCAAAATGTCCCGCTTGTCTCAAAGACGTTATTCAGCCAAGGAGACATCCTTGCTGGTCATAGATCACTTCAATAGCAATTATGCTGAGATGTACAATCCGCAAAGACATCTGAGCGGACAAGTCCCTTATCCACTTTAAAGAGAGGCTTAAAGCGAACTTGTCATCCCCCCGGACAATAAAAGCTAAAATAGCCACCTTCTGCAGCACTAAGGCTGCATTCAGAGAAGGTGGCTATAGCCTTTTGATGACCTATATACAATGAAATATGCACTTGCTTACACTTAAGAAGACCGGTGACCGGGAGGTGGGGTTTCGTGCTCCTCTGACCCGCCCCCTCTTGTCAATCATTGTGCTCGCCTGCTGCTGCCTCCCCTCACTGTCACATGAACGCGCCTCCGTTCTCCTTCATGGCGCCGCGCATGCGCTGTGCGTCCAGGAAGTAGTCGGGCACCTTCTCTGAATGCAGCCTTAGCGCTGTAGAAGGTGGCTATTTTAGCTTTTGATGTCCGGGGGGTGGGGGGTGGGGGAAAAAGGGTGACAGGTTAGCTTTAAATTCCAGAAATATCTGCCCAGTAAGAAGACCAGGTACCCAATTCAAATTTACAAACTGTGTGAGGGTACAATCACAGCTTTAAGGTTTATGAAGGGAAGGACACCCAAGTTTAACCCCCTGAACGCCCCCCTGTCCTGCGAGTGAGTGGGAAGATTGTGTGAGGTTTTGTGCACCCACTGCTAGATCAAGGTCATCAAGTCTACGTAGATAACTTTTACACCAGCATCCCTCTCTGCCTGACTTACCACAGCAAGCAGTGCTGATGGTGGTCAAAAACAAGAACAAAAGGGAGGTTCTTTTCTTGACCCCAATACATGGTGATGGCAGCACCCCACCATTGTATGAGGTAGTGCAACACAGTTCAAACCTGACTGTGTGCTGGAGTACAATAAGAATATAGGGGGAGTTTTAACTCTCTGATCCAGTCCTCCAGCGCCATGCACAAAACTAAGGAGTGGTACAAAAAGATGGCCATGCACACCAAACAGATGGCACTGTATAACAATTATGTGCCAAATCTGCACATTCCTTAAGTTCCAGGGGGTAGTCATCAAGGCTTTAATATTTTGGAAAAACAGGAAGGAGCAGGCCCCAGAACCTCTAGAACTGAAGGTGCCTGTATAGTACCAGGGCAACATTTCCCAGGTGAGGTCCCTCAAACTGCAAAGAAAGGAATGTCACAAAAAAGATGCCAACTGTGTTACAGAAGGGGAACAAGAACAGACAACACTTGGCAATGCGACATCTGCCCTGACAAATCAGGCCTGTATATAAAAGAATATTTCAAGGTTTACCACTTAGCTATGGACTACTAAATTTATATCTGACTTAGGGCCCTTTCACATCAGCGTTTTTTTCAAATCGCGGCAGATGTGGTGAAAAAAACGCATCTGCCGCGATTACCGCATACCGGCTGCACTTGCGGCGCGGTTGCGGTTTTTGCCATGCAAAGTATAGGCGGACTTGCGGCAGGTGCGGCAAGTGCGGTTTTGCACTTGCGGCATGTGCGGCCGCGAAAAAAACCGCGGTCAGCCGCGGTTTTTTTCGCGGCCGCACCTGCTGCAAGTGCAAAACCGCACTTGCCGCACGTCCGCCTATACTTTGCATGGCAAAAACCGCAACCGCGCCGCAAGTGCAGCCGGTATGTGGTAATCGCGGCAGATGCGGTTTTTTCACCGCATCTGCCGCGATTTGAAAAAAAACGCTGATGTGAAAGGGCCCTTAGGCCCCTTTCACATCAGCGGTCATCGCGGCAGTTGCGGTGAAAAAAACTCAACTGCCGCACTTGCGGTTCACTTGCAGCAAGCCCCATGCTATGTCTATGGGGCTTGCGGCAGGTGCGGCAAGTGCAGTATAGTTGCGGTTTCGGCACTTGCCGCAGATGCAGCCGCGAAAAAAACACGTTTTTTTTCGCAGCCGCATCTGCCACAAGTGCCGAAACCGCACTTGCCGCACCTGCTGCACACTTACCGCAAGCCCCATAGACATTGCATGGGCTTACCACAAGTTTTGGCAAACTCCAGCATGAATTTTTTATGCTCTTGGGTAAGAAGTGGGGTCTTCCTGGGTCTCCTACCATACAGTCCCTTTTCATTCAGACGCCGACGGATTGTACGGGTTGACACTGTTGTACCCTCGGACTGCAGGGCAGCTTGAACTTGTTTGGATGTTAGTCGAGGTTCTTTATCCACCATCTGCACAATCTTGCATTGAAATCTCTTGTCAATTTTTCTTTTCCATCCACATCTAGGGAGGTTAGCCACAGTGCCATGGGCTTTAAAGTTCTTGACGACACTGTGCACGGTAGACACAGGAACATTCAGGTCTTTGGAGATGGACTTGTAGCCTTGAGATTGCTCATGCTTCCTCACAATTTGGTTTCTCAGTCCTCAGACAGTTCTTTGATCTTCTTTCTTTTCTCCATGCTCAATGTGGTACACACAAGGACATAGGAAAGAGGTTGAGTCAACTTTAATCCATGTCAACTGGCTGCAAGTGTGATTTACTTATTGCCAACACCTGTTAGGTGCCACAGGTAAGTTAGAGGTGCTGTTAATTACACAAAATTAGAGAAGCATCACATGATTTTTCTACCAGGGCCAATACTTTTGTCCACCCCCTTTTTTATGTTTGGTGTGGAATTATATCCAATTTGGCTTTAGGACAATTCTTTTTGAGTTTTTTTCATTGAAGACAAATTAAATGAAGATAATACCAAAGAATTTGTGATTGCAATCATTTTCAGGAAGAAACTGAGTATTATCTGACAGAATTGCAGGGGCGTCAATACTTTTGGCCAACACTGTATAAGATTATCTCAGCACAGGAGATGTGGTATGATCAGACCATGTTCCTGTACAGTCAGACACGTCCATTACACAGTATATAGCAGGGACACATATATAAGCTTATCTCAGCACAGGAGATGTATGATCAGACCATGTCCCTGTATGGTCAGACACAGCCATTACACAGTACATAGCAGGGACACATATATAAGATTTTCTCAGCACAGGAACATTTTTTTTAAACCCATCCAATTGTGGAAATTTTTATTATGACAAGATCCATTGAATAAAATTAAACTTTCTTGGTGGGAAAAACCCTTTCAACATGGCCTTTCGGTTACACTTAAACTGACACTTGAAAGCTGCATCAGTCCACAGAACCTCCATGGACCACTGCCAGAATTCCAGGGGTGTGAAGTCAGAGTCGGGGACCATTTTGGTGGAGTCGGAATCGGTATACAATGGACCAGCTCCAACACTAAAATATATAATACATTGGGAACTGTAGACCAAAACAAAATGGGCTGAATATTATTAATATCTTGATTATTGAATCATAATAATTAATAAAGCCTGATGTTCACTTAATGATCCAATAAATTTATCACTTAAACATGAGCCATGTATGAGGAAGTCAAAGTCGTGGAGTCAGATTCAGGCAAATTGAAGGATCAAAGGTTGGGTTTAACGACTCCACAGCCTTGCAGAATTTGGTACTAGTCGTCAGCGCTGCTGCCCCTCCTGTGCAAGGTCCATGATCTTTGCCTCTGTGACCTGGAATCTGTGAGGTTCATCATAGATTAACCCTAAGGTGTCAATAGACGCATCACGCAATGACCGTTCTGGCAGTTGTGGGGTCAGTCCACTAGAACTCATTCCCTGATGACAACAATCGCACGGCAAAACACAGCCTCCAGCTCTCCATGAAGACTATGGTCTGGCATTTCTCCAATGAAAATGTGTCGGGGTGTGGGGAGGGGGTTGGGGGGGGGGGGGGGCGTCAGTCATTAGTGGTTCGGGGAGAGAACATCTACACATCCGAAGATACAGGTGCTAAAGTTACTGGCGGAAGCGGAGGGCTCTGGAAAACACTCAATGCTAAACATCTGAACCTGCAACGTCTTTGGTGCTCCCCGGCTAGATCGAGAACCACCTTGGTTAGAGTGTCACCTGATCGCACACTATATGAATAGGATCTGTACTGGTTGGCAGGAAGAAAAGTCTCAAGTCTGTGCAATGTGCAACATTTTGCATTTTTTGTGCGTTCGCGGGCGCTTGTTTTATCACCAAGCGTCCACAAGTGCACAAAGAATGCATGGAAGTCAATGAATCCGCATAGTCCTCCACATGACACTGCAGGAGAACGCTGCGGATCACACTGAAATCTCTCCCAGAGGCGGCTGCTGGGAGATAAGCTGGAGCAGCCACTGATCTCCTGGAAATGTCAGCACGGGAGACTAAGGGTGTGTGCCCACATAGTGGTTTTACGTCGGTTTAGCATAGGTTTTATTTAAATTTATGTAAATCCTTAGCAGCTTTAGGACTTACATGTAACCCTATGTAATTTAGAAACCGCTGTGCACACATAGTGGGTTTGTGTGAGCGGATCTGCCCGCGGTTGAGCTGTTTTCCAGCGGTTTAGCAGCATACAGCATGTCAATTCTTTTCAGCGGTTTTTGATCGGTTCCATGAAAAAAATCCTCCATAGTAAACCGCCGGAAAAACCGCCGGAAAAACCACCGGAAAAACGCTGTGCACACGCTGAAAAAACCGCTGTGCACACGCTGAGAAAAACCGCCGGAAAACAGCTGGAGACTTCTGAGCTCAGGAGTCTAGGCTCCTTGAATTTTCCAGCGGTTTACTGACGATTTGAACGTCACTAAACCACTATGTGGGCACACACCCTTAAACAAACAGCTGATCTGACAGCTGTTTAAAACTCCCGCGTCAAATAGATATCGGCGCGTGAGTTTTAAACAGCTGTCAGATCAGCTGTTTAAATCTCCTGCACTGACTTCGCCGGGAGATCAGTGGCTGCTCCAGCTTATCTCCCGGCGGCTGCCGAGACCGCTAATTGGCTGGTCGAGAACCATACTATGTGAACGCACGCGGAGAAACTCCGCTGCGTTTACAGAAGTATGGAAGCGTTTGCATCTGCATGCCAGGCTCATGCAGACACAAATGCTAGTGTGAAAGTAGCCTTAGGTTTTGTCTGTGTAATGACCAGTGTGAATATACTCTGATGGTGGGTTTACACGTCCCAATATTGGCGTCCAACTCCGACCAAAAGTCACGTTGTTCGTGCGTTGGACCCGATATCATTCGTGCGTTGTATGGTGTAAATGACCAATACGATGCACGAACGATGTCAAACCGATATCGGGGATCTAATTAGCGTGCTATTCAACGGGCCGATATTGGATGCCGGTTGGAGCCGGATCGTGCTGTGTAAACACCCAACTTCGATGTGCAGTACAACGTCCCCTATTCACTCCCATGTTAAATGGTCGTTCCTGGGTCGGCCGTACAAGGGGGGGCGTAGACATCGTAGAGACGTTGTATGCTGATATCGCGCTGTGTGACAGCTGCTATGCGATGTTGGAATTGCGCTCAGAAAAAGCGCGCTCCCGCGGCGTTGGATCCAATATCGGACCGACGTTGGAAAGTGTAAACCCACCATTATGGTTTGCAAATATAACAATTCATGCTCCGGACCATTTTTTTTCACTTTGAAACAGATGTAAGAAGCAAGATCCAAGATTAGGAAACAATAGATCAAATACTGAGCACATTTCCAAAAGATCACAGACACCACCGAGCATAATGGTACCGTCACACAGGGCGATCTCTGTGGCGATATTGCCAGCAACTCACGGGAGCACACACTTTTTTGGCGTGCTGCCATGGTTGCTGTCGCGATGTCACACGCAGCGATATCGCTGGCAACGCATCTGCGATCTTGCCGGCAACTATCGCAGCCAGGGTTTAAGTCTACCCTGACAGCGATCCATAACATGGGAGTCTATGGGGAAAGTTGCCGGCAACATCGCAGTTGCGGTGTCACACAGGGCGATGCAGGCAGATCGCCTGAGCAACATCGCCAGGTTTCCCAACATGTTGGTTTGGGCAACTTATCGCCTTATTGTCGCCCTGTCACACGCGGCAACTCATGAGTGATGTTGCCACTACTTAGCCACGCCCCTAAGTTGCTGGCAACAACGCCACAGAGATCGCCCCGTGTGACGGTATCATAACCTACAACTGGCAGGAATTAGGAGACCGCTAAATAGCTAGGTAATTTCTCTGAACAGGAGACATATGGAGGAAACCCAAGCCTTTGATGACTGAACTGTCCATAACCACACATAATCACAGCTCAGCATGCCTCTGCCCTAGATTACACAGCTGAACTGTCATTCACTGTATCCAGAAACACTGCTAGGAGGACTAGCGACAGCTAATCACTAGATGGGCAGCTGACTCAGCCCCTGACCTTCCAGGACATATCAATTTGTACAGATCCAGAAAAATGAAAAACACGATCAGTGTACTTACGTCTCATCCAAATCCTCCACAAATGCTGAGGAGCGGGCCAACAGGAAAATGGCTGGAAAAACACAGCGAGAGGAAAATGTTAGACTATGTGCAACCTCCCCCATACATGTATATATTCTACCCCTCCTACACTGGATCCCAATCATACAGTGCCTTCACAAAGTATTCATGCCCTGTGAACCTTTCCACATTTTTTTACCTTTGCAGCATCTGAGCAGCACCTTCTTCCACATGCTCGCTGTGTCCCTTACTCGGCTTATGGCAGGACTTCTGGTCTGTTTTCAGAAATGGCTTTCTTCCTGCCACACTTCCATAAAGGCCCTATTTGTGGAGTAGACGACTAAGGGTTTGCTCACACGACCGTAGATTATCTCATGTGAGAGTTGATGGCACTTCATTTTGCGCTGAGAGTCATATCCTGTGATCTGATTCTTTCTCTTATGAGAATCAGAGCACATGAGAGAAGATGGAGAACTTAACTTTCTCCATCATCAATGTCAGAGTATATCAGACTGTACCTGGATAACAGCAGCGAGTGCAGTCTGATTGCTGCATGCAACCGTACACTGGAATAGGTGCGCACAGTCCAATATACACTGACAATCTAAGCACGTTTTTTTCTCCATCATACCAAAAAAGAAAAAGAAATAAAAACGCCGATCAGCACTGCCCCATAGCTTAAGAATAAGCAGAGTGCTATCCTTTAAAACAGACAGCGCTCGTCAAAGTTATAGGCTTGGGTAAGCCTGCCCTAATGTTTGTCCTGTAGACAGATTCTCCCACTTGAGCTGTGGATCTCTACTGTTCCTCCAGGGGGACCGTGGGACTCTTGACTGCTTCTATATTAGTGCTCTCCTTTCTCGGGATATCAGTTTAGGTGAACGGTCATGTCTTGGTAGATTTGCAGTTGTGCTATACTCCTATTTTAGGATGATTAATTGAACAGTGCCCATGAGATATTAAGAGCTTGCCACAGGACCCACCGGTGCAGAGAGGGATGTACACTTTGGCACACACAGCATACATCTTCCACCCCAGACCTGGAGGGGGAGCCCCACTGGCTGTCTTTAAGCCAGGTTCCCTATAAAGATCCAGGCCTGAGGGGAGGAGTCAGTTAGTACTGCAGTGAGTTCCAGCCAGTCAGACAGTGAGTGGTCAGTGGAAGGACTGGAAGGAGCTGGTTGGTGGGACCAAGCCAGGCCCAGAACCAGGAAACCTGACCCAACTGTGCAGCGCCCTAGGGAGAGGGACAGAGGCCAGTGGAAGAGGTAGGAAGACAGAAGAAGGGAACAGATCTGAGATCCCATTAGCCTACCCGGACACCGGAGTCCGAAGCTGCTATTAATCTAGTGGTAGCAGAGAAAGCCCAGACAGACCAGGAGGATCTAGTCCCCCTGAAGTAAAGAAAGCAAGACACCAAACCTGATCAAGCATAGGACCAGGGGCCCAAGAGAATAGGGATCCCCACAGCAAGGTCCTCATTGTCGGTTGTGGAGTAGCATCGTGAGATGGAGAAAGAGCAGCAGGTTCAGCTACAGGCAGAGCTTACCCCAATCACCGCACACACTGAAAGAGGAGGCCTCACAACTCTCCAAGGTGGACATCCCAAACTGCAGTAAAAAGGTACCAAAACGGAGACGTGTGTGTGTGTGTTTCACCGCCTCCTGCAACGTTAACAACAGAGCTGATCCTACTACTCACCCCCCTCATCCACCTCACTGCTCTGAGGTAAAGCTCTACCTGTGGGAGCTGTACTACCAAAGCTGCATTTCCATCACCTCAGCGGCCGACCGCAGCGCTGGTAACACTATTACCAGGTACCACAGGTGGCGTCACGTTACCATTCCCCATCATCATCATCCCCACCCCGCCACCGAGGGTCCAGGGCAAGGAACCGGGAACAGAACAGCCGTGATCCCCACTAAAGTGACCCCCTGTCCGAGTACCCCCACCCTGTCAACCGACAGACAGTTAGGGGTTATTTAAAAAAAAAAAAAAAAAAAAAAAAAAAAAAAAGTTCTATCTAACCTGGCTTTACAACTGTATCCCTGACCTGTCTGGTGTTTCCTTGGTTTTGATGATGCTGTTTGATTCTAAGGGACACGTTACACACACCAACTTATCTATCTGTCCAACTTCTGACCAACTTGCTGGTTGCAGTGAAATCATGGACACATTGCTCCATTTTGTGACTGTGTACAATGGAACAATGTGTCCATGATTTCACTGCAACCAGCAAGTTGGTCAGAAGTTGGACAGATAAGTTGGTGTGTGTAAAGTGGCCATTAATGTTCTCAAACCTCACAGGTCCTCACAGAACAGCTGTAGTTATACTGAGAATAAATTACACACAAATGGACTCAGTTAACTAATTTAGGGACTATCTGAACACAATTGGTTGCTGAGGATTTTCATTAAGCCTCTTTCACATGGACGTGTCTCTGGTACATGTGCCGTCAATGCAGCCACATGCCAGAGACACAGACCCATGTACGCTAATGTTAATGAATGCTTTTCCTCACATGTCTGATTCTGCACAGACAGTGTCACCGTGTGGAGCAGAGTCATGTCAGTGTGCTCCACATGGAGACATGTCCGTTTTTGGTCGGCAACACAGACACAAAGACCCAGAATGGGTCCATGCCAAAAACGTCCTGCACATGGATGTCATCTGTCATCAGCGTGCACAGACATGAGCCAAGAGTTTTAAGTTAAAAAAAACAAAAAATGAAGTATTTTATACTTGCCTGACTCCAGCGATGCTCCTGTCCTCTTATATCCGGGGCTCATGAATATTCACTGCTCTGAGAGCTGCAGCGGCCCCGGAAGAGAGAGGACAGGCAGCGCTGGAGGTAGGGGAGTATACAAAGACAGGCTGTCCGTGTGCTATCCAGATGTCACATGGACAGCACACACAAACACAAAAGTGGAAAAAAAGAAATGGTTACTTACTAGTGATGAGCGAGCACTAAAATGCTCGGGTGCTTGGTGCTCTGGCCGAGCATCTCAAGATACTCGTGTACTCGGCCAGAGCATCGAGCCCAATGTAAGTCAATGAGTGACAGGCTCCACCCACAGACTTCCGGTTATGAAACAAGTGTTTCTGGGGAAGGGTGGGCTTTTTCAAATCGCCACAACATACAACACCTTGCTGTGGCCCCCAGAGGGACCCTAACAATCAATCTGCTCCCTGTGTGGTGCCAGCTCACTGTGTGCACTGAAGGAGCTGTGTATTTGTGTCAGATCGAAAATTATGGTATTAGTGAGGAGTCAGAGCATCTCGGCGGTACTCGGTGCTCGCCAAACATCCTGAGTATCGGGATAATCGTGCGAGTAACGAGTAGCGCCGAGCATGCTCGCTCATCCCTATTAAGGCCACTTCACACACACAGATATCTGAGTCCAATATCTGAACAGATCTCTGGTTGCAGTGAAATCATGGATCCATTGTTCCATTTGTACACAGCCACAAAATGGAACAATGTGTCCATGATTCCAGTGCAACCAGAGATCTGTTCAGAAGTTGGACACAGAAGTTGGGGTGTGTAAAGTGGCCCTAAGACTATAAGAGGCTGAAGACAAACACGGCACAATTTGTAGAGATTTACAAAACCATATATTATTTCCTTTATACTTCACAAATATTTGGTAATTAGGGTCAGTATGTCACATACAATCCCAATAAAATACATGTAAATAAGGAGGTGCAACAGGAAATAAATATGGAAAAGTTCACAGGGCATGAATACTTTTTGAGGCACAGTATAACGGTATATTATCTGCGCCTGCTATACAAGATCATAATCATAAATGAACATCCACATATAATCAAAATCCTATACTGCCCCCTCACATATCGTGCAGTCACAGTTCTATACTGCCCCCTCACATATAGTGCAGTCACAGTCCTATACTATCCCTCACATATAGTGCAGTCACAGTCCTATACTATCCCTCACATATAGTGCAGTCACAGTCCTATACTATCCCTCACATATAGTGCAGTCACAGTCCTATACTGCCCCCTCACATATAGTGCAGTCACAGTCCTATACTGTCCCCTCACATATAGTGCAGTCACAGTTCTATACTGCCCCCTCACATATAGTGCAGTCACAGTCCTATACTATCCCTCACATATAGTGCAGTCACAGTCCTATACTATCCCTCACATATAGTGCAGTCAGTCCTATACTATCCCTCACATATAGTGCAGTCACAGTCCTATACTGCCCCCTCACATATAGTGCAGTCACAGTCCTATACTGCCCCCTCACATATAGTGCAGTCACAGTCCTATACTGTCCCCTCACATATAGTGCAGTCACTGTCCTATACTGTCCCCTCACATATAGTGCAGTCACTGTCCTATACTGCCCCCTCACATATCGTGCAGTCACAGTTCTATACTGTCCCCTCACATATAGTGCAGTCACAGTCCTATACTGCCCCCTCACATATAGTGCAGTCACAGTCCTATACTGTCCCCTCACATATAGTGCAGTCACAGTCCTATACTGTCCCCTCACATATAGTGCAGTCACAGTCCTATACTGCCCCCTCACATATAGTGCAGTCAGTCCTATACTGCCCCCTCACATATAGTGCAGTCACAGTCCTATACTATCCCTCACATATAGTGCAGTCACAGTCCTATACTGTCCCCTCACATATAGTGCAGTCACAGTCCTATACTGTCCCCTCACATATAGTGCAGTCACAGTCCTATACTGTCCCCTCACATATAGTGCAGTCACAGTCCTATACTGTCCCCTCACATATAGTGCAGTCACAGTCCTATACGGTCCCCTCACATATAGTGCAGTCACAGTCCTATACTGTCCCCTCACATATAGTGCAGTCACAGTCCTATACTGTCCCCTCACATATAGTGCAGTCACAGTCCTATACTGTCCCCTCACATATAGTGCAGTCACAGTCCTATACTGTCCCCTCACATATAGTGCAGTCACAGTCCTATACTGTCCCCTCACATATAGTGCAGTCACAGTCCTATACGGTCCCCTCACATATACTGCAGTCACAGTCCTATACTGTCCCCTCACATATAGTGCAGTCACAGTCCTATACTGTCCCCTCACATATAGTGCAGTCACAGTCCTATACTGTCCCCTCACATATAGTGCAGTCACAGTCCTATACTGCCCCCTCACATATAGTGCTGTCACAGTCCTATACTGTCCCCTCACATATAGTGCAGTCACAGTCCTATACTGCCCCCTCACATATAGTGCAGTCACAGTCCTATACTGTCCCCTCACATATAGTGCAGTCACTGTCCTATACTGCCCCTTACATACAGTCACACACTGCCCATTCTCCCCCATGGCACAGAGTCTACAGGACATGTCATCCTGTGCTCCTTCCTCTG
This sequence comes from Allobates femoralis, assembly GCA_033576535.1. Lineage (NCBI taxonomy): Eukaryota > Metazoa > Chordata > Amphibia > Anura > Aromobatidae > Allobates > Allobates femoralis. Next base: position 180,520,753 of record JARQOC010000005.1, read on the forward strand.
CCCTGTATGTGACCTTCCTCCATACATCTTCATTATATCAAGCCCGTGTTCCGTCTACCTAGAAGGCGGCTATAATGATGATGATGATGATGGATGTGCCATCAATACACCACACTGCCTTCCCTGGCAGCGCATTGAGCCCGCCAAGCAGTGCCAGGGTTACACACATCAGACGTGCCCTGTGCGCCTCACACACAGACAAGGCTTCAATCATTACCTGTTGCTATGAAGAAGCAGAACCCGGCAGCTGCCATGTTGGGAGGATGTGATACCGGAAGCAAACAATCCGGCAGAGCTATGGCGGCGCCCCCTCCTCCTCCTCCTTAGTGTGATAGGCTGTGCGGGGCGATGGCTACACCCGGCAGGCGGGTCACAGGTGGTGCCCATACAGAGGAGTATGGGAGGCCGCCTGCAGTCACAATCGATATTAGTGCCTTCATTTTTATATCAATTCTAATATTTATTAAGTTATGCCTGCCATATATCCCCACATGTCTGCCAGTGTGTACCCCCCCCCTATATGTGGGCACTACATGGCTCCCATCATATGTGGGCGCTACATGACTCCCACCTACTCATTGGCAGTACATGGCTCCCACCTAGTGATGGGCATTACATGGCTCCCATCATATGTGGGCGCTACATGACTCCCACCTAGTGATGGGCACTACATGGCTCCCATCATATGTGGGCACTACATGGCTCCCACCTAGTGATGGGCACTACATGGCTCCCATCATATGTGGGCAGTACATGGCTCCCACCTAGTGATGGGCACTACATGGCTCCCATCATTTGTGGGCACTACGTGGCTCCCACCTAGTGATGGGCACTACATGGCTCCCATCATTTGTGGGCACTACATGGCTCCCACCTAGTGATGGGCATTACATGGCTCCCATCATATGTGGGCGCTACATGACTCCCACCTAGTGATGGGCACTACATGGCTCCCATCATATGTGGGCACTACATGGCTCCCACCTAGTGATGGGCACTACATGGCTCCCATCATATGTGGGCAGTACATGGCTCCCACCTAGTGATGGGCACTACATGGCTCCCATCATTTGTGGGCACTACATGGCTCCCACCTAGTGATGGGCACTACATGGCTCCCATCATATGTGGGCAGTACATGGCTCCCACCTAGTGATGGGCACTACATGGCTCCCATCATTTGTGGGCACTACATGGCTCCCACCTAGTGATGGGCACTACATGGCTCCCATCATATGTGGGCAGTACATGGCTCCCACCTAGTGATGGGCACTACATGGCTCCCATCATATGTGGGCAGTACATGGCTCCCACCTAGTGATGGGCACTACATGGCTCCCATCATTTGTGGGCACTACATGGCTCCCACCTAGTGATGGGCACTACATGGCTCCCATCATATGTGGGCGCTACATGACTCCCACCTAGTGATGGGCACTACATGGCTCCCATCATATGTGGGCGCTACATGACTCCCACCTAGTGATGGGCACTACATGGCTCCCATCATATGTGGGCGCTACATGACTCCCACCTAGTGATGGGCACTACATGGCTCCCATCATATGTGGGCGCTACATGACTCCCACCTAGTGATGGGCACTACATGGCTCCCATCATATGTGGGCAGTACATGGCTCCCACCTAGTGATGGGCACTACATGGCTCCCATCATTTGTGGGCACTACATGGCTCCCACCTAGTGATGGGCACTACATGGCTCCCATCATATGTGGGTACTACATGGCTCCCACCTGGTCATGGGCAGTACATGGCTCCCACCTAGTGATGGGCACAACATGGCTCCCATCATATATGGGCGCTACATAGCTCCCACCTATGATGGGCACTACATGGCTCCCATCATATGTGGGCACTACATGGCTCCCACCTGGTCATGTGTGGCACCCCAGGGGTTAATGTGCCACAGTAACATCACATGGGTTCCCTCCCCACAACACACTGACCTACACTAACACCTCTGGGCCAGGAGGGGGAGCACAACCAGCTCCCTTATATACTCCAGGTCAAGAGGAAGTAGTTCTGAGAAGAGCAGAGTTAGTTTCAGTTTCTGGGAGAACTGAGAGAGACTGTAGTGTCAAGGAGCTGTGCCAGGCTTCTCTACAGTCTGCTCATCGATTCCAGGCCTAGCCAGGGTCTGAGGAGAGGAGAATTACAGACAGAGAACCACATCTGGGAGCTTGAGTGCCATCACCACTTGCCCCAGAGGAGCGCACATAACGGACACCGGATCCGACACTGTGACTGACACACACAACACAGTCAATCCAGGAATAGTGGAGTTTCTAAATCACCACTGTACCAGTGCAAAGCAACACGGCGGGGTCAGCACCACACAGAAGACTCAAGTTGCCTAGCCAAGGGGTACCAGAAAGGAGAGAGAGTGAGACAGTGCCTGCAGCTCAGCTAGAAGCAGCCGCAGGGCCACACACACAGCGCAGCACGAGGAGGCTGAGGACCCGGACAGGGTAGGAACAACCCGGCCCCAGTACAGACTCCGTGGACTATAACCTGCTACAACATCTGCAGTAAAGCTTTGGAAACTACAGAAATGTGAGTGTGTGTTCCTTCAACCCGTCTCCACTATCCATCCCTTATTATCACATCCACCATAGACTATAACAACCACTGCCCCGGGGACCTCGCCTCTACCTACGGAGAGCAGTACCATCTAAGCTGCCTAACACCATCTCCGGAGGTTCTGCAGCAGCGGTGGTCGCATTTCTGACCACACACCGTGGGTGGCGTCACGACAAATTCTAATCCCCTGTAAATATTACCCTTTTACTTGCCAGGGCCCAGGACACGGTCCGGACCAGGCCCTCCGTGACATCCCCCAGCAGCAAACCCGGTCTGGTACTGAGTACTCCGACCCAGTGGGCTTGACAACCTGGCGTCACGAACAGGATCTACCGTACCCGTTAAAACGGGCATTGTGTGCCGTGATTAACGAGAAAACTTTTTGAGCTGCGCCATCAGAACTGTATTTTTGGAAATCCGCCATTTTACAGCGTGCGGCGTGCGGGAAAGAAAGGGGGCGGTACCCTGCAGTGGCACGAACCCAGCCTCCTCCCTGGTGCTGACGACATCCGGCGGGGAAGAAGATCCCTGGTGTACCGCGGAACCTCCAAGAGACATCCGAACGGAAGCGGAAGACAGGAGGGCGAATGTTAACTAAAGGGGCACAAGATGTCGCAGCCAGATGCGCCCGATGGCGAAGCAGCCGGTGGAGCTGCAGCGCCGGATGCAGCAGTAGCACCCGGCGGCATAAGGAGCAGCACCTGTCATGCCGCTCCTGATGCCATATACTCCAGGGGCAATGTGGCTGCCCCAATACTCTGGTGAGCCTAAGACGCTTAATGACTTTTTGCTTAAGATAAAAGCATATTATGTGATGTATCCCCTTACTGAAGCCCAGCGTGTAGGTATGATTATGGGACAATTAACGGGCAATGCACGGCGGGAGGTTGCGTCCTGGCTGGACACAGATAAGGACACTGTAGAGCATCTAGTAGCTGGACTAAAAGCAACGTTTGAATCTACTGCTGATACCCGGGCTAAGATGAGGTTCTTTGCATGTCACCAAAAACCTAAATATAAAATAAAATGTGCGCAGGACACTGGAATGTAGCAAAGAAATGTCAAACTATACAGCAATATATAAAAGGGTGAAGAGTAATCATCAGTAACCGATGTTGTGAGTGGATCCAGCAGTAAGGAGGGATACAGTGAAGGCAGGAATGTGGCAGTTGTAGTCACATGACCCTTTTTTGAACCCCTCCCACAATCTCTGCTGTTCAGCTTGGCATCCAGGGAGAACAAGCATATACAGTTAGGGCCAGAAATATTTGGACAGTGACACAAGTTTTGTTATTTTAGCTGTTTACAAAAACATGTTCAGAAATACAATTATATATATAATATGGGCTGAAAGTGCACACTCCCAGCTGCAATATGAGAGTTTCCACATCCAAATCGGAGAAAGGGTTTAGGAATCATAGCTCTGTAATGCATAGCCTCCTCTTTTTCAAGGGACCAAAAGTAATTGGAGAATGGACTCTAAGGGCTTCAATTAACTCTGAAGGCGTCTCCCTCGTTAACCTGTAATAAATTAAGTAGTTAAAAGGTCAGGGTGGATTCCAGGTGTGTGGTTTTGCATTTGGAAGCTGTTGCTGTGACCAGACAACATGCGGTCAAAGGAACTCTCAATTGAGGTGAAGCAGAACATCCTGAGGCTGAAAAAAAAGAAAAAATCCATCAGAGAGATAGCAGACATGCTTGGAGTAGCAAAATCAACAGTTGGGTACATTCTGAGAAAAAGGAATTGACTGGTGAGCTTGGGAACTCTAAAAGGCCTGGGCGTCCACGGATGACAACAGTGGTGGGTGATCGCCGCATACTTTATTTTGTTAAGAAGAACCCGTTCACATCAACTGAAGTCCAGAACACTCTCAGTGAAGTAGGTGTATCTGTCTCTAAGTCAACAGTAAAGAGAAGACTCCATGACAGTAAATACAAAGGGTTCACATCTAGATGCAAACCATTCATCAATTCCAAAAATAGACAGGCCAGAGTTAAATTTGCTGAAAAACACCTCAAGAAGCCAGCTCAGTTCTGGAAAAGTATTCTATGGACAGATGAGACAAAGATCAACCTGTACCAGAATGATGGGAAGAAAAAAGTTTGGAGAAGAAAGGGAACGGCACATGATCCAAGGCACACCACATCCTCTGTAAAACATGGTGGAGGCAACGTGATGGCATGGGCATGCAGGCTTTCAATGGCACTGGGTCACTTGTGTTTATTGATGACATAACAGCAGACAAGAGTAGCCGGATGAATTCTGACGTATACCGGGATATACTTTCAGCCCAGATTCATACAAATGCTGCAAAGTTGATTGGGCGGCGCTTCATAGTACAGATGGACAATGACCCCAAGCATACAGCCAAAGCTACCCAGGAGTTCATGAGTGCAAAAAAGTGGAACATTCTGCAATGGCCAAGTCAATCACCAGATCTAAACCCAATTGAGCATGCATTTCACTTGCTGAAATCCAGACTTAAGACGGAAAGACCCACAAACAAGCAAGACCTGAAGGCTGCGGCTGTAAAGGCCTGGCAAAGCATTAAGAAGGAGGAAACCCAGCGTTTGGTGATGTCCATGGGTTCCAGACTTAAGGCAGTGATTGCCTCCAAAGGATTCGCAACAAAATATTGAAAATAAAAATATTTTGTTTGGGTTATGTTTATTTGTCCAATTACTTTTGACCTCCTAAAATGTGGAGTGTTTGTAAAGAAATGTGTACAATTCCTACATTTTCTATCAGATATTTTTGTTCAACCCTTCAAATTAAACGTTACAATCTGCACTTGAATTCTGTTGTAGAGGTTTCATTTCAAATCCAATGTGGTGGCATGCAGAGCCTAACTCGCGAAAATTGTGTCACTGTCCAAATATTTCTGGCCCTAACTGTATAAAAACATATAAAGAAGGGATTTTTTATTCATGATATCCTCTGTTAACATTTTTTGTGAATATTTATACTTTTTTTTAAACTTTTGGCAGAAAAGTGTGTCGTGGCACAACCCCTTTAACAGTCCTTCATCCTTACACGCAAGATAGTGGGCACATAACGTTCATTATGTTCCACTGTCAAACATGGTGGTTGCAGCATCATGGTTTGGGACTGCTTTTCTTCAGCAGGGACAGGGAAGATGGTTTAAATTGATGGGAAGATGGATGGAGCCAAATACAGGACCATATTGGAAGAAAACCTGTTAGAGTCTGCAAAAGACCTAAGACTGGGACAGAGATTTATCTTCCAACAAGACAATGATCCCAAACATAAAGCAAAATCTACAATGGAATGGTTCAAAAATAAATGTATCCAGGTGTTAGAATGGCCAAGTCAAAGTCCAGACCTGAATCCAATCGAGAATCTGTGGAAATAGCTGAAAACTGATGTTCACAAATGCTCTCCATCCAACCTCACTGAGCTCGAGCTGTTTTGCAAGGAAGAATGGGCAAGAATTTCAGTATCTCGATGTGCAAAACTTATAGAGACATACCCCCAAGCGACTTGCAGCTGTAATCGCAGCAAAAGGTGGCACTACAAAGGTTTAATTCAAGGGGGCCGAATAATATCGCACGCCTCACTTGTCAGTTTTTTATTTGTTAAAATAGTTTAAAATATCCAATAAATTTCGTTCCACTTCACGACTGTGTCCCACTTGTTGTTGATTCTGCACAAAAAAATTAGCATTTATATCTTTACTAGATGGCAGCCTGATTCTAAAGAATCGGGTAGTCTAGAATCCATATATAGTTTATTTACTAATAGTTAGGGGAGTGCAGTGAAATGAATTGTGTGTATACAGGTGGCTCAGTGGGTAGCAGAGTTTACGGTAGCTCAGTGGTTAGCACTGCGCGGTGGCTCAGTGGTTAGCAGTGAGTGCGGTGGCTCAGTGGTTAGCAGTCAGTGCGGTGGCTCAGTGGTTAGCAGTGAGTGCGGTGGCTCAGTGGTTAGCAGTGAGTGCGGTGGCTCAGTGGTTAGCAGTGAGTGCGGTGGCTCAGTGGTTAGCAGTGAGTGCGGTGGCTCAGTGGTTAGCAGTGAGTGCGGTGGCTCAGTGGTTAGCAGTGAGTGCGGTGGCTCAGTGGTTAGCAGTGAGTGCGGTGGCTCAGTGGTTAGCAGTGAGTGCGGTGGCTCAGTGGTTAGCAGTGAGTGCGGTGAGATTGGTCAGCGCAGCGGCGTGGGCAGAGTGGTCAGCGCAGCGCCGTGGGCAGAGTGGTCAGTGCAGCGCCGTGGGCAGAGTGGTCAGCGCAGCACCGTGGGCAGAGTGGTCAGCACACACATACATACACACACACATACACACACTCCGCTATAGTTACCACCAACCCTGCGTCTTCCCCGCCGCCTGGATCCTGAGTCGACATGTCGCCGCCCCCGGACGACTGGATCCAATATGGCGTCCGGGAAGTTTGGCGAGACTTCTTGGATGCTATATTGGATCCAGTAGTTCGGGGGCGGCGACATGTCGACTGAGGATCCAGGCGGCGGACGCAGGGCCGGTGGTAAGTATAGCGGAGTGTGTGTGTGTGTGTGTGTGTGCGGACAAAGTGAGGGAAGTGCGGACAAAGTGAGGGAAGTGCGGACAAAGTGAGGGAAGTGCGGACAAAGTGAGGGAAGTGCGGACAAAGTGAGAGAAGTGCGGACATAGTGAGGGAAGTGCGGACAAAGTGAGGGAAGTGACTACATACACACATATATACACATACTGTACATTGCATATGGAGGGGTGAGGAGAGCAGAGGCTGGAGGGGTGAGGAGAGGTGAGGAGGGTGGAGGCTGGAGGGGTGAGGAGTGGTGAGGAGAGCGGAGGCTGGAGGGGTGAGGAGGGGGGAGGCTGGAGGGGTGAGGAGGGGTGGGGAGAGCGGAGGCTGAAGGGGTGAGGAGAGGGGAGGCTGGAGGGGTGAGGAGGGGTGAGGAGAGGGGAGGTGGGAGGGGTGAGGAGAGGGGAGGCTGGAGGGCAGAGGACAGGGGAGGCTGGAGGGCAGAGGACAGGGGAGACTGGAGGGCAGAGGACAGGGGAGGCTGGAGGGCAGAGGACAGGGGAGGCTGGAGGGCAGAGAACAGGAGAGGCTGGAGGGCAGAGGACAGGAGAGGCTGGAGGGCAGAGGACAGGAGAGGCTGGAGGGCAGAGGACAGGAGAGGCTGGAGGGCAGAGGACAGGGGAGGCTGGAGGGCAGAGGACAGGGGAGGCTGGAGGGCAGAGGACAGGGGAGGCTGGAGGGCAAGAGACAGGGGAGGCTGGAGGGCAGAGGCTGGAGGGAAGAGGTTGGAGGGCAGAGGCTGGAGGGGTGAGGAGGGGTGGGGAGAGCGGAGGCTGGGGTGAGGCTGGAGGGAGAGGCTGGAGGGCAGAGGCTGGAGGGCAGAGGCTGGAGGTAAGAGGCTGGAGGTAAGAGGATGGAGGGCAGAGGCTGGAGGGCAGAGGCTGGAGGGGTGAGGAGGGGTGGGGAGAGTGGAGGCTGGAGAGGCTGGGGTGAGGCTGGAGGGCAGAGGCTGGAGGGAAGAGGCTGGAGGGGAGAGGCTGGAGGGGAGAGGCTAGAGGGGAGAGGCTAGAGGGCAGAGGCTAGAGGGCAGAGGCAGGAGGGCAGAGGCTGGAGGGGAGAGGCTGGCAGGGAGAGGCTGGAGGGCAGAGGCTGGAGGTAAGAGGCTGGAGGGGTGAGGAGGGGTGGGCAGAGCGGAGGCTGGAGAGGCTGGGGAGAGGCTGGAGGGCAGAGGCTGGAGGGGGGAGGCTGGAGGGGAGAGGCTGGAGGGGAGAGACTGGAGGGCAGAGGCTGGAGGGGAGAGGCTGGAGGGGTGGGGAGAGCGGAGGATCCGCGAGCCGACCTCAGGTCAGCAGAGCGGGCGCGAGGTAGCCGGGAGCCGAGGTCGGGTCCCGGCTACCTCGCGCCGGCGGAGCGAGCCAGGGATCTCCCTGCTGGGCATATTCGCGGCTCAGCTCTGGGGAGCCGCGAGCCAGCCAGGACTTGCCCGGTACCCGCCGCCGCCATTCTGATTGGTCGCTCACTTGCGAACGACCAATCAGATTCAAGCCGCAGCACGGCGCCATGTTTAAAAATCTAAGAAGTAAAAAAAAAAAATTGAAAGATGGCGCCGTGTTTCGCGGCGCTCTTTTCATTGGTCGGCGCCAGGCGCGAGCGACCAATCAGAATGGCGGCGGCGGTAGCGGGCAAATACCGGCTGGCTCGCGGCTCCCCGGAGCTGAGCCGCGGATATGCCCGGCACGGAGATCACCGGCTCGCTCCGCCGGCGCGAGGTAGCCGGGAGGCAAGGTCGGCTCCCGGCTACCTCGCGGCCGCTCCGCCGGCGCATGGATCCGCGAGCTGACCTCCGGTCGGCGGAGCGGGCGCGAGGTAGCCGTGAGCCGAGGTTTTAAAATCTAAGAAGTAAAAGAAAAAAAATTTGAAAGATGGCGCCGTGTTTCGCGGCGCTCTTTTCATTGGTCGGCGCCAGGCGCGAGCGACCAATGAGAAGAGTGGGGCGGGGCACGGCGCCATATTTGAAATCCAGCGGGAACTTTGGATTTCAAATATGGCGTCGTGCCCCGCCCCACTCTTCTCATTGGTCGCTCGCGCCTGGTGCCGACCAATGAAAAGAGCGCCGCGAAACACGGTTCCATCCTTCAAATTAATTTTTTTTACTTCTTAGATTTTCAAACATGGCACCGTGCCGCGGCTTGAATCTGATTGGTCGCTCGCATTCAATCAGAATGGCGGCGGCGGTACCGGGCAAATCCCGCCTGACTCGCGGCTCCCTGGAGCTGAGCCGCGGATATGCCCAGCACGGAGATCCCCGGCTCACTCCGCCAGCGCGAGGTAGCCGGGAGGCGAGGTCGGCTCCAGGCTACCTCGTGGCCGCTCCACCGGCGCGAGGTAGCCGGGAGCCGAGGTCGGCTCCAGGCTACCTCGCGGCTGCTCCGTCCGCCGGAGCTTGGCCCTAAGCGCAGCGGACCTTCCTGAGGTCCGCTCCGCTTAGGGCCGCCATCTTGGTCCACCCTGAGCGGGTGTAGGTGACGCTGGTGACGTCACTTATCTCCGGACATTTATCTCCGGACATTTACCTCTGGACAAAGCCACAGAAGTTGGCTTTTGTCCGGAAGTAGAATTCTAGGCAATTATATAGTAGATGTTTGAAGCCTGAAATGTGGCAAAAGGTTGAAAAGTTCAAGGGGGCCAAATACTTTCACAAGGCACTGTATCTTGCATTTTTAACGGATCCTGTAAGCAAAAAACAGATCCATTACAAATCCTTGGAAAAAATGGATGGTTAAATAGCAATCAGGTAACAGATCCATCTCCATACACTCCATTGTTAAAAAAACATCCTGCAGAAATCCGGTATTTACCAACGGACAAAAAAGTTGTGTTTGCTTTACTTTTTTGATTACTGGACATGTGAACTCAGGTTTAGACACAGTTCTACAACCCCTGGCAAAAATTATGGAATCACCTGGTTCGGAGGATGTCCATTCAGTTGTTTTGTTTTGTACAAAAAAAAAGCAGATCACAGACATGGCACAAAACTAGAGTCATTTCAAATGGCAACTTTATGGCTTTAAGAAACACTAAAAGAAATCAAGATAAAAAATGTGGTAGCCAGTAACGGTTACTTTTGTAGACCAAGCAGGGGGAAAAATTATGGAATCACTCAATTCTGACTTAAAAATTATGAAAACATCCTGTAAATTTTAATTCCCAAAACTAACACCTGCATCAAATAAGATCTACTTGTTAGTCTGCACCTAAAAAGTAGTGATCACACCTTTGAGAGCTGTGCACCAAGTGGACTGACATGAATCAAGGCTACAACACGAGAGATGTCAATTGAAACAAAAGAGAGGATTATCAAACTCTTAAAAGAGGGTAAATCATCACGCAATGTTGGAAAAGATGTTGGTTGTTCACATTTAGCTGTGTCTAAAATCTGGTCCAAATACAAACAACATGGGATGGTTGTTAAAGGTGTTTACTGGTAGACCAAGGAAGACATCAAAGCATCAAGACCGGAAACTTAAAGGAATATGTCTCCAAAACAGGAAATGCACAAGAAAACAAATGAGGAACGAATGGGAGGGAACTGAAGTCAATGCCTGTGACCGAACTGTAAGAAACTGCCTAAAGGAAATGGGATGTGGGTGACTGAACCTCAGATGCTGAAGATGATTTTGTCTGGGACAAGCTGAGAGAAGGGAACTGATTCCAGCAAGGTGCTTAGTTTGGGATATCCAGAATACAGGATGCTGCCCGGCTTGATGCATGAAAGGGAGATAAAGGCCGTAATGGCGTCCTCCCGGCATGGATCATTGTAAAGGGCTGTGTGTGCAAGTAAAGTGAATCCAATTCAGCGGCCTAGGAAAGGACTATCCACAAGTAAAATGCCATCACCAGTAACCATAAAGATTCTGCTTCTGTATCAGGCAGAAGATAAGTGTACTGCCTACTGTGTAATGTTCACCGAAGCTGGAAGCTCCTCAGCACCCACACACACCAAGGGCTGCCACGAGTAGGGTCGTTCCACATATGATAGACTGTATGAGATGGTGGGGAAGATGCCTAAGGATAAGAGGTTAAAGACAGTCTGCGATACAGGAAGAAGGACCCCTAAAATGATGGACGAGACCAGAGAGAGGACTGTCAGCTCATTATGGGCAGAGAAGATGCCATAGCGCACAAAAATGTACTCGGCTGGAGGTGTGCCGTGTTTCAAGAGAGGAAGTGCAGTGGCTGGAGTCCATCCTAAAAAGGAGGAACGTCTTGGAGATGCGTCCGATGGAAGAAAAAGGTTCAGCTTAGTGAAGGCGGTGTCTGCAAGTGGAGGGCATGGTTTCTGAAGAAATGTGGGCTGGTGACAATAGACCGGTGTGTACTAGGGGTGTGGCTGTGAGCATGGCCAGTGCGATGGATGGGTGACATGGGAGGCTCGTAGCGTCAAAAGAGGTGGGACCTGTGATATAGAAAGGGAGCTTCACCATCCTGGCTGGTGCAACGTCAGAGAAGTGGTGCAACAGCGTGGAGACCTCTGATACGTACAGTGAGAAAGAGCAGTCGGGAAGAGTTGGCTGAAGGAACTTTTCCAATACCGGCTGGAGTGTCCAGAGGGCAGGATGTCAACTACACAGAGTTCTGGGGCCTGCCAGTCTTGGAACCCAAAGACATGGAGCTAGATGGAGATGAGTCAGGTCTGTAGAGGAGATAGGCTTGATTATCTCAGTTTGCCTGATAGATGCTGCCTTTTGAGTAGTTTTTTGTATATGTTATATTTTGTTATGACTTGTAAGCATACTGACTGCATCCTGTTAAGTGTTGTGTTAGTTTTTGTTTTTGGCTGCTGATGGTAAGTTTTTCGATTGTCTCGGTTACCCTGGCCCGAGAGTGTCTAAGGGAGATCCAAGAGAGCTAAGTGTGAGCGGCAGTGTTAAAGGGCCACATAGGAGACTTTAATGACATCCAAGTCCTCCTCACCCTGCTTTATGGGCGTATTAGTCGGTATGACACAAATAGCGTCATATCTGGGCAGGATGACGTCATACGCATTGCTCATGCGTGGCTTCTGCTTTACGGCGCTCCCGGCCGTAAAGCAAAACCCACGCATGCGCAATGCGCATGGTGAGATCGGCAGTACACCTAAAGGATGTACTGACGTCATCCTGCTCAGATATGATGTTATTTGCGTCATACTGGCTAATACGCCCATAAAGCAGGGCGAGGAGGACTTGGATTTCTTATCACGCCCATCGGGGTGTGATAATGAGCGGCTTAGTAGCGCACAGGGAATGCCCTGTGCGACTTATTCAGGGAGTACAAGTCGCACTTTCAGTAAGTATAAAAGGCTAGATTTCATCTTTTATAGGGAGCATTTCCAACACAAGAGCAACGTTAGAAATGATTTGTGGGGGTGCAGGGACAGGTATTCAGAGGCTTGTGGGTGATTATGAGGGGTCAGGTTCCCTTTAAGACACCTAGTGCTCTGCTGTGTGTATCTGAACCACAAATATGGATACAAAGTTGCACACTCCTTTAGATGTTTTTGATGCAAGGTTTATTATGAACAGTTAATGGCCACAGATGTCAACGCGTTTCGGCTTTAACCAAAGCCTTGATCACGACAATTGGCAGGTGTGGGTCATGGAATGTTCTAGGATAAGATTGGAAAGAGGCGTCTTTCCTTGGTGGCGAACGCCTTGGCGAATGAGGCTCATTCCTACCAGGACTCTGACGGGGGCGGACCTATCACTGAAAGAAGGACCGTGCTGAAAAACGCCTATCCCCATTTGGGAATTATTGAAATAAACCAAACCACCTTAATCGAGCGTTCGCCACCAAGGAAAGACGCCTCTTTCCAATCTTATCCTAGAACATTCCATGACCCACACCTGCCAATTGTCGTGATCAAGGCTTTGGTTAAAGCCGAAACGCGTTGACATCTGTGGCCATTAACTGTTCATAATAAACCTTGCATCAAAAACATCTAAAGGAGTGTGCAACTTTGTATCCATATTTGTATTTACTGGGATTGAAGAAATCCTGTTAGTTGGCACCTCCACTCACCACCTACGCGGTGTGCACACCATTATACCCTATTGACTGTATCTGAACCACCACATGTAATGTATGCCTTCATATAGTACAGCACCTTGCTTCTATTCAATTTAAAGATTGTTCTTTCTTAAATTTGTTTGATATACAGTACAGACCAAAAGTTTGGACACACCTTCTCATTCAAAAATATTTCTGTATTTTCATGACTATGAAAATTGTAGATCCACACTGAAGACATCAAAATTTTGAATTAACACATGTGGAATTATATACTTAACAAAAAAGTGTGAAACAACTGAATATATGTCTTACATTCTAGGTTCTTCAAAGTAGCCACCTTTTGCTTTGATTACTGCTTTGCACACTCTACAAAGTACAAAGAATTAAAAAAAGATTTGAAGAGACTGGAGATGTGTTTGACAAGCCCAGGTCCGGCAGACCCCACAACTGCTCAGGAGGAACGTCTGTTGGTTAGAAAATCCAAAGCAAGCCCCTCTTCCACTGCAGCAGAGCTCCAACAGGCCTGGTCACCTCAAGTCCTTGAGTCAACTATAACAGTTTGTAGGATTCTGTCTCGAAATGGCATCCATGGTCGAATCAGTGCCCAGAAGCCAGCACTAAACAAAAGGCAAATAAAAAATCATGTGGCATTTGCAAAGTCCCACAGCCTGCTAAACAGATGGACGATGGAAAAGTGGCAGAAGGTGGATTTCTCTCATGAATCTTCAGTAAAATTACACCACAGCCGCTGCAAATACTGCCGTAGACCTACTGGAGCCCGTATGGATCCAAATTTGGTGGTGGAAAGATCATGGTCTGGGGTTATATTCAGTATGGGGGTGTGCGAAACATTTGCAAGTTAAGGCAATATCAATAGCCTAAAATATCAAGAAGTATTAGCTACCTCTTATATTCCAAATCATAAAAGGGGTCAAATTCTGCAGCAGGATGGTGCTCCATCTCATACATCCATCTCTACAACAAAGTTCCTCCAGGCAAAAAAGATCAAGGTGCTCAAGGACTGGCCAGCCCAGTCCCCAGACATGAACATCATTGAGCATGTTTTGGGTAGGATGAAAGAGGAAGCTTGTAAGACAAAAGCAAAGAATCTAGATGAACTCTGGGAGGCATGTAAGACTGCATTCTTTGCTATTCCTGATTACTTCATTAATAAATTGCATGAATCATTGTTGAACCGCATGGATGCAGTCCTTCAAACTCATGGAAGTCACACAAAATATTAAATATGAGTCTAATAGCACTACAAGCTCATTCACCAATGTTATGCAACATATATTCGAATTTTAAGTTAATTATTTGTTTGAATATCAAATTACCGTATATACTCGTGTATAAGCCGACCCGTGTATAAGCCGACCCCCCTACTTTTGCCCCCAAAACCTGGGAAAATCTATTGACTCGCGTATAAGCCGAGGGTGGACCCCAGCACAGGTATACAGCCCCCAGCAGTGGTATACAGGCCCCAGCAGTATGATATACAGCAGCCCCCAGTGGTATATACAGCAGCTCCCAGTGGTATATACAGCAGCCACAGTGGTATATACAGCAGCCCCCAGTGGTATATACAGCAGCCCCAGTGGTATTGCAGCCCCTATATACAGCAGCCCCAGTGGTATTGCAGCCCCAGTGGTGTATACAGCAGCCCCTATATACAGCAGCCCCAGTGGTATTGCAGTCCCAGTGGTATTGCAGCCCCTATATACAGCAGCCCCAGTGGTATTGCAGCCCCAGTGGTATTGCAGCCCCTATATACAGCAGCCCCAGTGGTATTGCAGCCCCAGTGGTGTATACAGCAGCCCCTATATACAGCAGCCCCAGTGGTATTGCAGCCCCAGTGGTATTGCAGCCCCTATATACAGCAGCCCCAGTGGTATTGCAGCCCCAGTGGTATTGCAGCCCCTATATACAGCAGCCCCAGTGGTATTGCAGCCCCTATATACAGCAGCCCCAGTGGTATTGCAGCCCCAGTGGTGTATACAGCAGCCCCTATATAAAGCAGCCCCAGTGGTATTGCAGCCCCAGTGGTATTGCAGCCCCTATATACAGCAGCCCCAGTGGTATTGCAGCCCCAGTGGTGTATACAGCAGCCCCTATATACAGCAGCCCCAGTGGTATTGCAGCCCCAGTGGTGTATACAGCAGCCCCTATATACAGCAGCCCCAGTGGTATTGCAGCCCCTATATACAGCAGCCCCAGTGGTATTGCAGCCCCAGTGGTGTATAGAGCAGCCCCTATATACAGCAGCCCCAGTGGTATTGCAGCCCCAGTGGTATTGCAGCCCCTATATACAGCAGCCCCAGTGGTATTGCAGCCCCAGTGGTGTATACAGCAGCCCCTATATACAGCAGCCCCAGTGGTATTGCAGCCCCAGTGGTGTATACAGCAGCCCCTATATACAGCAGCCCCAGTGGTATTGCAGCCCCTATATACAGCAGCCCCAGTGGTATTGCAGCCCCAGTGGTGTATACAGCAGCCCCTATATACAGCAGCCCCAGTGGTATTGCAGCCCCAGTGGTATTGCAGCCCCTATATACAGCAGCCCCAGTGGTGTATACAGCAGCCCCTATATACAGCAGCCCCAGTGGTATTGCAGCCCCAGTGGTGTATACAGCCCCGATATACAGCAGCCCCAGTGGTGTATACAGCAGCCCCTATATACAGCAGCCCCAGTGGTATTGCAGCCACAGTGGTGTATACAGCCCCTATATACAGCAGCCCCAGTGGTGTATACAGCAGCCCCTATATACAGCAGCCCCAGTGGTATTGCAGCCCCAGTGGTGTATACAGCCCCTATATACAGCAGCCCCACACAAATGCTGGCACACGTCCCCCCCTGTTGTAAGGCCCCCCCCCTGCTGAACACTTACCATCCCTGGTCTTCAGCAGCACCCCGGCGCCGGTCCTCTGTGCTCCGGTCCTCCGCGATCCTGTCCTCTGTGCTCCGCTCCACGGCTGCATCCGGGGACCCCGCGCGTCGCAGAAGCGATGACGTCATCGCTTCTGCGACCCGGCCGGTCACATGATACAGCCGGGGAACGGAGCACAGAGGACGGGATCGCGGAGGACCGGAGCACAGAGGACCGGCGCCGGGGTGCTGCTGAAGACCAGGGATGGTAAGTATTCAGCAGGGGGGGCCTTACAACAGGGGGGGACGTGTGCCAGCATTTGTGTGGGGCATTATCTACAGATATGCACTGCTCCCCCTGCCGCTGATTGACAGGGGGATGCAGTGCATATGTAATGAGCGGCCCCACGTGACGGGGCCGCTCATACAGCAGCCTCCCCCCGCCTCCTCCTGCCTCCCCAGCCCGACACAGCCCCCACCCCACTCACCCCTGTATAGTGACTCGTGTATAAGCCGAGGGGGGACTTTTCAGCCCAATTTTTGGGCTGAAAAACTCGGCTTATACACGAGTATATACGGTACTTTCTGTGGGCGACAAAACTTTTGTCTTGGCAAAATCTGACCATTCTGTGTTCATTAAATGATCAATTTTTCAGCATTGATGCCAATTTATTTTCTTAACCTAAACTACATTTGTGAGGGTTTCAGCTTTCAGAAAAGTAATTTATTCAACCAATGGATGAATTTAACGTCAGGTTTAAGCTTTTATGTACATAACATGGATAAGCAACATAACTTTTGTCAGGGACTGTAGTTGAAATTGCATAAGGTATACAGTAGGCATTGGTATGGGTTCCGGACTTATAGTGACTTTAGTGAAGCAGACATGTGCGCCAAAATGGAAAACCTGCCAGGCTGGTTTCTTGCCAGGGAGAGTTGATAGTACAGTTTAATTGCTTTCCTTTAAATAATTACAATAATTATCTTGGATTATCTCTGTGATCCAAATATTAATGACAAAAATATAAGACTCCCTATAGCACCCTGTCCTGCAGTTTACTCTGGCTAGCAAGCCTATCTGCCTTTGCAATGGGTAAATACAACAGAATAATTTAATAGGACCCTGTATTTCTACATATACCGTATGTAAGTTATTAAGTATGAGCATTATTTACTTTTAAACCTATTTGAACTTAGTATATGGCTGTTAGGTATGAGTTAGGATGATAATAGAATCTATGCAGAGGAGTATGCGAAGGTGGATTGCGGGTGCATACCTCGATTTTCACGGATTCACGGAGGGATGGGGCAAAGCTAGAAGCTGCAGGGGGGAGAGGGATGCACTATCGTCCGGTGGGTGTCGCCATTACCGATGTCCCAGCATGCATTGCCGAGCTGCAGTACATGCTCTACTGTCCAGACTTCAAGAAAGTGGCTGAGGATCATGGTCTGTGCATGCGTCCCCTCTGCGGCCATTTTCTTGAAGTCTAGACACTGAAGCATGTATTGCAGGTCGGCAATACATGCTAGGACATCGGTGATGGTGGCACCCACCGGATGCTGGTACGACTCCCTCCCCCTCCCACAGCTCCTTACTTTGTGGAAACTGGATCATGCACTCTCGCTACCCCCCTTGGTAAGCGATGGTGGGGCTATGTACTAGGGTGGAAGATATATTTCCCAGGTTGGGGCACATATATATAAGGAGGGGGCACATATAACAGGATGGGGGACATAGATACCAGGATGGGGGCCATATATGCCAGGATGTGTTCCATATATACCAGAATAAAGGAGATATATACCAGGATGGGGGACATAGATACCAGGATGGGGACCATATATACCAGAATAGTGGGGATATATACCAGTATGGGGGACATAGATACCAGGATAGGGATCATACATACCAGAATAGGGGAGATATATACCAGGATGGGAGCCATATATACCAGGATGGGGGACATGTATACTTATTTTAAAACAAACATTGGCATTATTAGATGGACCCCAAGACTGACCCCATTTATTAATAAAAATTATTTTTTTTCTCCTTTTCTTCACCCAACTTGGTGCGCATCTTTTAATCCGATGCATCTTATAAAGCAAAAAATGTGGTATTTCACACATCATCTTGAACTGCAAGCTACATGTACACCATAGAGAAACTACTGTATAGAGCAGGGGTGGGAAATTCATTTCGCAAGTGACCACATCAAATTTAAGATTTGTTGCCATTTTCCAAGACTTCTAACGTTTACTTTTTTTCAGTTGATGGAGCTGTGAGGGCTTCTTTTTTGCAGCCTCAGATGTTTTTATTGATACCCTTTTGGGATTAATATGACATTTATTACAAGTTTTTCCTGTGTTTTTTTTCAGCAATCATAAAAATATTTATTTTGGCGGTTTTTTTTACATTTTTTCTGATCATGTTGTTTACCAATCAGGTTAATCATTTGTATACAATAGGTGATATAAAGAATAAACATATTACCAATTTTCTAAGTAAATATATTTCTACAGGTGCTTTTGACATAAAATTTTTACCAGATGTCAGTAACAACCCATCCCATTGCCACAAAGAAATCAAACTACAGATGTCCATAAATTAAATGATCCTACTATATAATCGTCTTATCGTGTCTGTCTCTCTGTAACAGAAATCCCGCGTCGCTGATCGGTTGTGGCCGGCCAGGCGCGACCAATCAATGAAACAGACAGAATTAGCTGCAGATGGCCCTGCCCACTACACCCTGGCAGCTTGGCGGTGAAAAATGGCAGCAGGGCCGGTGTCAGCACCCGGTGTATCCACCCAAATACCAGGCCTCAGGTGTGACCGATGCCTCACCGTCGCCCACCCGCATTGGAGGTCAGCGGCGACGCAGCCCGGAGATGAATGGCGCTAGCCGGTCATCTCCCGGCTGCTCAGTCACACTTGGCGACGCTCCAAAGATCACGACAATGATACACCCTGTAGGTATCGCTGGAGCATTGCCAAGTGTGCCATACGAAGGTCAGTGGCAACGCAGGCGGGAGATGACCGGTGCAAGCCGGTCAACTCCTGGCCGCTCGCAACGGAAGTACCCTGACCGGCACTAGCAATGTCGCTCAGTGTGACATGCAGCAGCAACCAGACCAGGAATTATTGGGTTAGTGCAATATAATGATAGATTGGATGAACTTTACAATACATAAAAATGTGAACCAGTGGATCTGTAAGGATGTATATAAATAGTTGTTTTCCTGCTTGTTGTATATTTATTCATACACGCTATGTGAGACCTGTTAATATATGATGCAATGGTTGTTGTAACCTTACTCCCACCTCTTGTCTAGCACATCAAATATAAATAAAAATAAATTCGCACTTTTCATAAAATTGGACCATTGTATCATTTTTTCTTTCCCCTCGGGAAACCGGTTAACTCTTAATGCACACGATAGGTCCATACAATAAAGACGTCCACAATAATTTCAATTCCATCTAAAAAATATTACAGATCTATATTAATATATAGCATGGATTGGAAAAGAATTTTGTGGTGTTATTTATTTACTATTTATGTATGTATATCTATCTTTTTTATCTTGCATCATTAATCATTTCTGCATCTTTGCACATCTTTTAACACATAAAAAGATTTATATTAGTGACAATTTCCTCCTATTCCTCCTCCTTTTGCTTTGTCCTGATTCACGAGAAGCCAATTTTTTTTGTAAATGGCGAGTTTTATTTTATTGACCAAGTGCCATGGACCACCTGCAGAGAGATACAGAAAGACTTGGAATGAGACGATACAATTGTTTCAAAGAAAACTACAATACATTCAATCTTCATGGCCTGATGCAAGCTTACCATGTAAAGGTGCTTTCACATCACGATTTTAGCATCTGTGGCTGTCCGTTGTAAAACGAACAGCCACGGATCTGGTTTGGCCCCCATGTTATCCTATGGGGGTCGGATTTGGCCTAATTGCCATCTGATTTTGCGGGATCCGATTTGTGTCTGATTTTTTTGCTGTACCCAAAATCGGAGACTGCTCCAATTTTGGGCACAGAAAAAATCGGACCCCACAAAATCAGATGGCAATTAGCCCAAATCCGATCCGATCCTCGGGGTTTAACATGATGGCCTATGAGCGCGGGTCCAAGGAAACAGCTGATCACTCATCTGACCCGATTTTAGTGTACTGAGCATGCTCAGTACACTAAAACTGCTTCTAACCCTCTAATTTCACTTCTAAAATGTATAATATACATTGCAGAAGTGAAATTAAGTAAAAGAAAGAGTTAAAAATACAAAATCTGTATTCTCACCTATCCGGGATCCACCGCTGCCTCCAGCAAGGTCCGGGTGCTTACAGGACCTACGGTGATGTCACAACCCGGCAGCGTCATCGGGTCACATGACCGCAGTTACCGCGGTAACTGCGGTCATGTGACCTAATCAGCTGATTGGCTTCTTTTAGTGAAAGTGCCCCGCTGTGTCTGGATCCGTTATAATCATGGACCCGGACACAGAATAGGTCACCCCCTGTGGTGTCCTTTCCTGTCCGTGGGGTCCTACAAAAAGTAGGATCTCACGGACAGGAAAAAAAATGTTATATGAAAGCAGCCTAAAAGTACCGTCACACGAGGCGACAGCACTGGAGATGTCGGCGGTGACTGGCGGGAGCGCGCACGTTTTTGGCACCCCGCCAGCGTCGCCTTCCCCCATTTACATGGGGCGACACTTCCAGGGCCGCGCCAGCGATCTGACAGGCGGCATCGTCGCCAGGGCCTCTCAAAACCCCATCAGCGATGCAGGACAATGGGAGCCTATGGCACTGCTCTGAAACCAGGCGACTAGTAAATGGCGTCGCCCTCGCTCATTCACATTAGGCGATGGAGGGGCGATACCAGCGCTGATAGGCCACGCCCCTGCATCGCCTATTAAATTGGCTGTACTGTCGCCTTTTGTGACGGTACCTTCAGACTCCATTGCTGAACAAAGAGCATGTTCGAGCATGTTTAATATTTGCTCATCAACATTTAGACAAACCTGTGAAATACTGGGATAATATAGTCAGGTCAGAGAAGGCCCAGATTGATATCTTTGGATGCCAAAATATACACTTTGTTTGGAGGTCAAAAAGCATTGCATATCACCACCAAAACACCATATTAACAGTGAAGTTTGGAGGTGGGAACCTCATGGTATGTGGCTATTTTTCAGCACTTGGAAACTTCATATTGAAGGAAGGATAAATGGACAAATGTACCAAGATATTCTTAATAAAAATATGCCATCAAAAAATTCAAGAAAAAAGGCGGCACTCACCATTAGTAGATCTTTTGCTTTATTGCATCGGTGTGGGGAGGGGGTGCAGAGGGCGCGGACGACAGCACGCCGTTTCGGAGGCTCAGCTCCTTTGACGAGGCACGCCGTTTTGGAGGCTCAGCTCCTTTGACGAGTCCCTGTGTCGAGGTAAAGATATATTTTTACCTATATTTTATAGTATTATATATATATATATGTCATTTATACTTTTATATTTGTTTTTCTTTTATAACTAATATATTGGTTTATAGTATTAAATGGAACAATAAGTTTTTCTTCTGTTCAGGTATGTACTCAAGATAAATACATATATTTATTTATCTGTCTCATCTCTCTCTCTCTCTCTTATTCTTTCCTTCTCTCCTCCTCTTTCCCCTTTCTCTCATTCTCTTCATATCTCTCTCCTTTCTCCTCTTTCTTACTCTCTTCACCTCTCTCCCCTCTTCTCTCTTGCTTCCCTTCCCCCTATCCATGAATATGTTCTAAACAAAGTGTTTTGCAGATGTATGTGAGACTGCTGAAGGAACAAGATGCAATGTACCAAGTTGTCCTTGAAGTAGAGGCCTGCTTTGTTGGTACTAGGCTGTGCCATGAGAAACTGGAGATGGCTGCATATCAGAGGCTAAAAGATGACACCTGGACTGATTGGAGGATGGACTTACGAAAGACAAAGAATTACTTATTACTAATAAATAGACATTAGCGTAATCCCACCTAAACTCTTAGCATAAATACACCCCGTTTTGGACATTTACATGCTTATCTTCTGGACTATAAAAGATGGTGTACCCGGATATGCAGTTCAGTTGCTGTGTATATCTTGCCAATGCTATTAAAGCACTGAACATGATTTAAGTTTAAATCGGATAATCAGTCTGATTTTAAACTTATTTGGTACCGCATATTCATAGTCTGATTTGGAGTGACCGGTGAAGGAGTGGAAGAGATAAATTGCCCTGTCAATTGGCACCCCAGATGGGACATAGCCAGTGATCCGCGACCCCCACGGACCCGTGCCCCGGATGCCCCTGGATGACGCCCGTATTGGCTGACCCCTGGTCGACCTCCAAACACGGTAAGTGGAGATCGCATTCATATGTGTGTCGCCCTTACAGTGTTTCAGCCGATATTGGTTAAGTCTGGGGTGTCCTTTGGGTCTAGGGGGGTGACCGGTCGAGTGGTGAGACTAAGCATGATCCAGAGCTATGTTCCGAACCAGCAACACGAGATATATTGCCTTTTGCACGTGCTCGCTCATGCACCACGCCTCCTCCACGGTCATTATTTATTCCTCACTTGCAAATTAACCCTTTCTGTGTCTGCTGTTAGCTTGTGAATAAAGGTGTAATTTTATTGCCCGTGACTGTTGTTTAACTGCATTGTTCAAATTCCAATCTAGAGATACTGTGAGATACTGAGAAAGGTATAGATTGGGGACGGTGTAGATAGGAAAATAGGAGACATTATTATATCTGCACGTGACTAAGGTGTTTGGGCACTTATATTTTTGGGAGAGGAGACTGCCTCCCGGTTGGAATATCGTGACAGGACAGTCTGTAAGCACTGGTGTCTAGCCTAGGGGCAGAATATAGTGAGCGTGAAGAGCCGTACCACGCTTGGAGTGAGCGTGAAGAGCCGTGCCACGCTTGGAGTGAGCGTGAAGAGCCTTGCCACGCTTGGAGTGAGCGTGAAGAGCCGTGCCACGCTTGGAGTGAGCGTGGAGAGCCGTTCCACGCTTTAGGGGCACAGTGTTGATTGTCGCTGTCAGCGGACTGAGCTGCAGCAGGCCGTAGTATTCTGTGAGTCATGTTGCGTCTCCTAAAGCAGAAAAAGACCGTACCCCACAAGTTAGATGAAGATGCTGTAGAAGTGAAGGTAGTGGTAGAATCACGGGAAGGCAAACAGGCTGTTAAGAATGTGGAAAGGTTATACAAGTACGTAGGATTACCTTCGTCAGGGAGATTGCAGCCGTCTATGTGGCACAATCTTATTCAGGAAAAGAAAGGCAAATTGAAAGATAAAGGATTATTAGAGCAAGCGCAAGCTCATCTGCGAGTTGCGCGGAGCTTGAAAAGTGAGGAATGGAGAGAAGTTGATGGAGAAGGGGGAAAAGATGATGCAGAGCCTGTGTTTGGTTATAAGCTGCTTCCTAACAATAATTTTATACAGTGTAAAATGGCCGCCACGCCATTGTTATTGAGTACGCCATCCCAGCCATCACCCTATCATGGCGGCGATATGAGGTCCCCGGATGTGTGAGTGTGTTAAGTTAAAGTTTATTAAGTAGTTCCTAGCTCCAGAGTGGTTGGGGTAGATTGGGGTGGGGTTTGTGTAATCTTGTGAAGATCATTCTGTTTTATTGAAGTCACACCGACTGTCACTACACTCTATTCACGGTCCGTCTATCAATATATTTTACTATTCTTTCTGTCATGGAAAGTTCTTGAAGTTATAAAAAGTAAATGAAGAGTTAGATATTAAGCCACGGGGTCTCAGGTAATGGCTAGAGTTGTTAGTTGTATATAGCTACAAGTGTGAAACAGTTAATCAAATTTGTGAGCTCTGTTTGGGAGAGAAAGATTTCTTTTTTTCTATTGTGTGAGTTTCAGAATTCCTTATCTAAACAGCTGTGCGCATAACCTTGTAGAAGCTGCCTTTGTTGGAAGGAGGGGAGGAAGAGAGCGAAAGAAAGGGGGAGTGAAGGGGGGAATTTGCAGGTGCCTGACATGCACACTGGAGTCTTACCCGTCTTTCCAGGGATTCTGAATGGCAAAGACGGATTTTTCATATTTATGGTACTTGGGTACTAATAATAATGCCTAATATTGAATACAATAATAGTAATCAGATTTTTATTGATTTATATGAGTGAATGTTGCCAATAGCCACCTGCAGCACAGGGATAATTTAGCTAGAGATGTAGTTATGGCAGGGGGAAACTTTCCCTTATTTATGGTTGTTGTGTGTTTTAAAAATTAAGCTATCTAGAGGGAAGATTAATATACTGAGCACCCAAGGGGAAATAATATATATATTGACGCCGTGGGGAGGTGGTACTAGACAGGAAAATCTAACTACAATGTGATGAAGGTATTGTTAAGTTAATGGATCCAGAATGTATAAGATATGTCGATAAGCTGGAATATAGATTGTATTTTAAGGGGACACTCAATTGAGTCAATGTGAGATGTTAGAGATGGAAATGAGCAAGTTTGATGAGAAAAGCAACAGAAAGTATAGTTTAGAAAGTAACACAAAGTCGAGAAAAAAAAAAAAAAAAGGGGGTGGAAAGACAAGAAAGAAGAAAGTACCTAGTTAGGTCCTTTATCAGGATTGTGGACATTTTGTAGGCATATCAAGGCCAAAGGATTTGAAAATATGGAAGGGAGTAGACCATCTCCCCCACACCTCCTTAAATTCCTTCTATCAGAGCAGTATTTGTTTCTTACTGTGTGAAAATATTTCTTGTAGTCCGTTATCTTTCCCCATATGGGAGGGGTGAGGAGGCTTTCTGGAGAAAATGCTGGTAGCAGGAATTTTGAATTAAAAGATGATGTTACATATGTCTGTTTTGATGTACAGCGCCCATATGGTGTTTTCTACCATTTATCATCTAGTAATAAAAATGTAATCAAAATAACTAGTACAAAATTGCAATTATATTGTTGAATAAAATTTTTTTTCCTAATTTCTGAAATTAATACAAATTTCTTTGAGTTTTTTTTATTGCAGGTATGTTTATAGACGGAAGAGATTTTTATGCTGGATAATGGTAGGATCCTCATATGAGGTAATCAGAATGTTTGGTTCTGATTTGCACTTTCTGAGCGAATGGAGCGATTTCCGGTTGAAGAATTCCTTAACAATATGGTAAGCCTACTAAATGCAGTATTGGTATATTACGGTGAGGTAGACACCATGTTATCAGTCTAGGATGGTATAATCATACTGACAATCACCACAGGTGTCCTGTCCTCTCGGAGGTAGAAGGCAAGCTACCATAAAAGGTAGGAAAGGTAGTGGCGGGTGGTTGCCCCATCCCAGCCGGGTTGTGTCTGGCGGCCTGAGCCCTCTCTATAGTCGACTGCCTTATAGGGACTGACCGAACCACTAACAGTGTTAAACTAGGAGTCGTGAGAGGGGACAGGGCAGGCCATGATGTCTCTCATCAGCAAAGGTTAGACTGGTTTCTGCTTGGCCTCACTTTACGCCTCAAAATAGGTCACGGGTGAGATCAGGTGAGTACCTCCTAGTTCGCTCCTGGCACAGGTAAGCTGTGTATATTATCCTGCATTATTCTTGCGCACAACATAATTCAGAAAGGTACGGGTTTCGAGCGGCAGTCGCTCCATGGGTTTGGAAATTGCAAATAGTGAGCGGACAAGGAAACCAAGAAAACTGTATAAAAATTGTCCCAATATGTGTAAATCTCTTTCTTCTATCCAAGGTATTATAGATGTCAAATATATACTGGTTAAAATGTTATTAAGTAGAGTAAGTAAATAAATGAGTAAATTATGTGGTTTTTGCATGCTTAACTGTATACTAATCATATTATGACAAGTGAATAGCTGTATGCTTTTTGCTATGCTGTTTTGTTATTTACCTTTTGACCGGTCTTTCAGGAAAGTTGGATCACCATTGATAAGTATACTTATATTGTTTAAAGTATATTTATATTGTCTGATATTATTATATCTGTTTGACTATTATGAGTGGTCAGGTCAATCGTCAAAGGGCTGTATATCTCATGTTTTTGTTCTTATGTACTTTTCTTTTACAAATCAATGGGTTATGATTTTTGTAATGTATCTTTCGCTTGTGGATAACTGTGCTTATTTGCAGATATTTAAGAAGTTCATATCCTTTTGTATACCCTCCATAATGATAGTGGTATATGATAAAATGTTCAAGGGAGGATGAGTCTTGTATTTTTAAGGTTATATGTTACTAATAGTGTAAACCTGATACACAATTCCCCAGGCCGTTTCTAATATGTTTGAGGTTTCTTTCCCTTTCAACGGATTGGACTCTGAAAACAGCCAATGAATAGCGAAATTAATTTAACTGTAGAATCTAAATGAATTTTTTTGAAGGGCAGAGATACAACTGACTGTCCAGAATATGTTCCGCTAATCCACAAGGAGCCTAAGATGAGAATTCCAGGAGGAGTGATTATATTGAAGGACAATTATACATGCTATATCTCCAACAATAACAGCAATATGTTAGTAGGAATCTTTAAATTGGGATTTTGTAATGAAAACAGCTCTGTAAGTACAAATTTACTCAGCCAACATATACGATATATGTATGGTATTTACTGGTTGTGTGGGATGGTAAGCTCCGATCCAGGTTGCCCGATGCCTGGACAGGTTAATGCACGCTAATTAAATTAGCTATGCAGTTCAAAATTTTACCATGGGACCCGGAGTTTTCCAGTGAGACTACTAAGAAAAGGAGAAGCGTGGATCAACTCCATATGGGTTATGAGGAGGATCCACAGATATATATATAGATGCTATTGGGGTGCCAAGGGGGGTCCCCGACCAGTTTAAGGCTCAAAATCAAATATATGCTGGTTTTGCTTCCATAATTCCACAGATACAAATTAATAAAAATGTCGATTGGATCAATTACATATATTATAGCGAGCAAAGGTTAGTCAATTATAGCCGTGATGCTTTCCAGGGTATAGTTGAGGAATTAGGCCCCAATACTAGAATGACTCTTCAAAACAGGTTGGCCCTTGATATGCTCCTAGCTGAAAAGGGCGGGGTCTGTGGAATGGTGGGGGAGGAGGAATGCTGTACATATATCCCACAAAATTCAGGGGAAAACGGGAAAACCATGATAGCCCTTAAGAAAATTACTAAGTTGGCAGCAGAATTAAAAGCTAATGCTGGGGTAGATACATCTTTCTTTTCCAGTTGGTTGGGTGGACTTAAAGGGTTTCTACAACAGGCGTGTCTGATACTAGTTGCTCTAATCTTGGTTGGGTCTATGGTTCTCTGTTGTGCCATTCCCCTATACAAAAAGGTCATCACCAAGGTAGCCTCATCTGGTACTTATTTTTGTCAAGAAGCTGATCCATTGACAGATGGAAGTATCAGTTTAGGGGAGATACCCAAGGGTCTTTCTCTCAGACAATCGAAGAATTTCCCCCATCATCAGATGCAGTTGAGGGAATTAAATTAGGGACAGTGCGGCAGGGAGAACTCCATGTGAGCCAGTGTAGGGGGTCTAGATGCTTTGG
Source organism: Allobates femoralis (assembly GCA_033576535.1). Taxonomy (NCBI): domain Eukaryota; kingdom Metazoa; phylum Chordata; class Amphibia; order Anura; family Aromobatidae; genus Allobates; species Allobates femoralis. The sequence goes on from JARQOC010000005.1 coordinate 180,548,323, forward strand.
TGCCTTTCACAAGGAAAGAGATTTCTGAGGCATCTGACTGAAAAAGCCCAATTCGTTTCCTTACCCATCACATGGACAGTCTCAAAGGACCCCTTATAAATAAATTTAGGGATAGATTTAGTGAAAAACTTACTTGTTAGGGGGGAATTGTCGAGGTAAAGATATATTTTTACCTATATTTTATAGTATATATATATATATATATCTATGTCATTTATACTTTTATATTTGTTTTTCTTTTATAACTAATATATTGGTTTATAGTATTAAATGGAACAATAAGTTTTTCTTCTGTTCAGGTATGTACTCAAGATAAATACATATATCTATTTATCTCTCTCATCTCTCTCTCTCTCTTATTCTTTCCTTCTCTCCTCCTCTTTCCCCTTTCTCTCATTCTCTTCATATCTCTCTCCTTTCTCCTCTTTCTTACTCTCTTCACTCTCTCTCCCTCTCTTCTCTTGCTTCCCTTCCCCCTATCCATGAATATGTTCTAAACAAAGTGTTTTGCAGATGTATGTGAGACTGCTGAAGGAACAAGATGCAATGTACCAAGTTGTCCTTGAAGTAGAGGCCTGCTTTGTTGGTACTAGGCTGTGCCATGAGAAACTGGAGATGGCTGCATACCAGAGGCTAAAAGATGACACCTGGACTGATTGGAGGATAGACTTGCGAAAGACAAAGAATTACTTATTACTAATAAATAGACATTAGCGTAATCCCACCTAAACTCTTAGCATAAATACACCCCGTTTTGGACATTTACATGCTTATCTTCTGGACTATAAAAGATGGTGTACCCGGATATGCAGTTCAGTTGCTGTGTATATCTTGCCAATGCTATTAAAGCACCGAACATGATTTAAGTTTAAATCGGATAATCAGTCTGATTTTATACTTATTTGGTACCGCATGTTCATAGTCTGATTTGGAGTGACCGGTGAAGGAGTGGAAGAGATAAATTGCCCTGTCACCTGGACTCGTCAAAGGAGCTGAGCCTCCGAAACGGCGTGCTGTTGTCCGCGCCCTCTGCACCCCCTCCCCACACCGATGCACAAAAGCAAAAGATCTACTAATGGTGAGTGCCGCCTTTTTTCTTGAATTTTTTTATATACTTGGACTTTTGTCATAAGGCGCTGCAACACCATTAACAGGGGTTTGTAGTAGAAATACTAGGTACATAAGTGCTATATATACCGCATGAATCCTGGAGGTGCCCGTTTACTTTTCTCTATATTATTTTGTTTAAAATATGCCATCTGCCCTGATGATATATATGAAATGATGGTGGACATTTCAGCAAGACAATGATCCTAAAGACACAGCAAAGGAAACTCTTAATTGGTTTCAGAGAAAGAAAATAAAGTTGCTACAATGGCCGAGCCAATCACCTGATCTGAATCCTATAGGAAATTTATGAAAGGAACTAAAGCTCAAAGTTCATAGAAACTCACAGAACATTCAGGTTTTGAAGAATATTTGTGTGGAAAAATGGGCAAAATGACATCTAGTTTCTCCATAAATGAGGCGTCTTGAAGCTGTCATCACCAACACAAACGTTTGTACAAAGTGTTAAATAACTTTCAGTAAGCGAGTTCAATACTTCATCCTGTGTTATTTTTTTATTATTATTACACATCACTAAATTTATGGGCATCCATGGTTTTATTTCTTTGCCTGTGGTTGATTTGTTTGTTTTTTTACTGACATCTGGTGAGAAATATTTTTACTAAATAAATTCGTGACTTCAATGCTTATTTTATCCACATTTTGGTAGACTGGACTCTTCTGAACGCAGTTATGCCCCTTTCTTTTTTATTGTTTTTTTATTTTAATAGGGAATAAGGGGTGATTGAACGGATTTTTTAAAAACTTTTCACTGTATTTGTTAGTTCCCTTAGGGGACTTTAATCTGCGATCACCTGATTGGTTTTGGTATATACAGCATTGTCTCAGTATTGTTGCATATAGTACAAACCACATTCTTCTTCTATGGTTGGTCACAACCTGCATTTCCAGTGAGCTCTACAAACTCTCGGTTATTATGCAACACATTTACGACCCTTGATCACGTCACAATTGGTGCATAGACTGACTCTCCCCTACGCCAGCATGCTGTTAATGCCGCTGTCGGAGTTTGATAGTGGTATTGATTAGGTTAAGAATTGTTAGAGCAAGTCCTGGCAGCCATTACCTGCCATGTATGGGGCGAGCGCACATCATGTGTCTGCGCCATACACCCACTACATACAGACTTGCATCGCATATGTATGATGGATGTTGTTAAAGCGTAACCTCAATTTAAATATTTATTTAATAATAAAGTACTGCAAGAGATTTTAATAACCTTCTAAATATACTTTATTAGTGAAATCTGGTGGAAAACCATTTATAATCCTTCTACACGATGTCCCCACTAGACTGTGTGTGAAGCAGACATATGTTCATTTTCAGTCAGATCCGTCTTCACACTGAATACGGGCATATAACCATATAAGGGAAGGGATGTGGCTTTACTGTGTGTGAGTTCCTGAGTGAGGTGACAGTGTATCAGATTAGCTCAGGCTACAGCACAGCGCTGAGCAATGTCAGAATGTCAGGATCACTGCAAACTCCTCTTTCCTTGGTACAAGCTTCTGATCTGTCATCTGGCGCCTTCTCAGCTCAGTCACGATGTTTGTTAACCTTTTCTCTGCTGTTGCATTGCACTTCTCCCCAGCAGCTGCTGGCACACACAGTCATAAAATGCAGTTTTTAAAGGGATCCTGTCACCCCCAAAACACCTGCTAACCTATTAAAACCTGTCCCTAGAGCATATTAACACTTTCCCTACACTATTTCTACCTCCTAAATGCAGTAAGTGACATTGACTAAAAACGTTTTATAAGTACCTGCTTAGTGATGATAATGAGTGACTATCTATTCATAGTCACTCATGAAGACTGTCCCTCTGCTTCATAGCACGCCTCCATAGGCGTGATCGTCCTCCTAGATTCAAATTGCAGCCTCCCCGCTGTGCCCTGTGTCGTAGGAGGCTGCTGTGTGGCTTGTGACGCGATCCGCGTCATTCCCGCGCCCTGTGACGTATTTACAGCGGCGCCGCGCTGTTAGCTTCAAAATGCGCACTGCGCATGCCCAATGCGCATGCGCAGTGCACATTTTGAAGCTAACAGCGCGGCACCGCTGTAAATACGTCACAGGGCGCCGGGAATGACGCGGATCGCGTCACAAGCCACACTGCAGCCTCCTACGACACAGGGCACAGCGGGGAGGCTGCAATTTTAATCTAGGAGGACGATCACGCCTATGGAGGCGTGCTATGAAGCAGAGGGGCAGTCTTCATGAGTGACTATGAATAGATAGTCACTCATTATCATCACTAAGCAGGTACTTATAAAACGTTTTTAGTCAATGTCACTTACTGCATTTAGGAGGTAGAAATAGTGTAGGGAAAGTGTTAATATGCTCTAGGGACAGGTTTTAATAGGTTAGCAGGTGTTTTGGGGGTGACAGGATCCCTTTAAAAGAGCACAGAGTAATGTGAGAAAATAAGTCATATGGCACAAAAAGCATTACGGTATCTTAGCTGCTATGTGACCCATCATAAACAACCAGTGCAGTATTGTTTTTTTTTAAATGAAATAACATTTACACTTTAAATGAATTTTCTCAAGATGAATCTTAATGAACACATTGCTCTTGCTCCATGACCTTCAGCTTTGCTGGGGACAGTATCTTAGCACAGAATAGCAGCATAGACAATCCGCTGGTCTGAACAGGGCACTCTCCCTGATAACACAGCCAGCAATATGAACTATAAAAAGTGACTAAATAAAATAGAAAGCTAAGAATCTCTCTATTTTTTAAGAGCAAAAAATATTTTCTTTTTTAATAAAGACTTTAGAAAATGTAAAGTTGCCTGTTTTTACAACACTGCAGTATTATTCATTTTTTCACTTCAGACAAACTCTTTAAAGTTAGGCTGGAAATAAAAATTCAGACATATTTTTTTTTTGCTGTTTGCTCTGTTAATAAAACAAAATACCAGTAGTTGTAAGACATTGTGTATTTTTCCATCTTTTTTTTCTATCAAGATCCTAAACTAGAATGAGAGCCGTAATCAAACCTTATCCTACAGCGACCTCATGTGGAAAGATTTGAGAAGACATGATAGAGCTTTATTACTGGGAAATATCATTTACAAGTTACCAAAGCGTATCCCTGTAATGACCAATCAATGCCCTAGTTAGGATCGGTTCTCTGAGAAAGTATAGCATTAAAACTTATCTAATATATAAAGCTGAGTGTGTGTGTATCCACTGAAGGAATGTGCACCGTCACTTTTACAATCACAGAATTTTGCACACACCTCATTTGACTCAGGGAACGTCATAGACTATGTTTTGAGGGGAAATTTTAATCCTGCACTTTCCAGTAAATTACCAAAGAAAGGCCTATTTACTGTTTGTATCTGTGAGGTGATAGATTCTGCATTGCCTTTTTTGACACTTAGCACATAGCCCCTAGTACACAGCAGAAGCCCACCAACAACCCACATCATACAGCAGGAGGCTGCAGACAGCCCTCAGTATACAGCAGGAGGCCACATACAGACCCAGCATACAGCAGAATACCGCACACAGCCCTCAGTATACAGCAGTAGTCCACATACAACCCCTGTGTACATTAGGATGTCGCACACAGCCTCCACTATACAGCAGGAGGCCGCACATAGCCCCCTGTATACAGCAGGAGGCCGCATGCAGCCCCCATTATACAGCAGGAGGCCACATATAGCCCCCAGTATACAGCAGGAGGCCGCATGCAGCCCCCATTATACAGCAGGAGTCCACATACAACCCCTGTGTACATTAGGATGTCGCACACAGCCTCCACTATACAGCAGGAGGCCGCACATAGCCCCCTGTATACAGCAGGAGGCCGCATGCAGCCCCCATTATACAGCAGGAGGCCACATGTAGCCCCCAGTATACAACAGGAGGCAGCATACAGACCCCAGTATACAGCAGAAGGCCACGCATAACCTCCAGTATACAGCAGGAGGCAGCATACAGACCCCAGTATACAGCTGGAGACCACACGTAGCCCCCAGTATACAGCAGGAGGCCGCACGCAGCCCCCATTATACAGCAGGAGGCCACATGTAGCCCCCTGTATACAGCAGGAGGCCGCATGCAGCCCCCATTATACAGCAGGAGGCCACATATAGCCCCAGTATACAGCAGGAGGCCGCATGCAGCCCCCATTATACAGCAGGAGTCCACATACAACCCCTGTGTACATTAGGATGTCGCACACAGCCTCCACTATACAGCAGGAGGCCGCACATAGCCCCCTGTATACAGCAGGAGGCCACATGCAGCCCCCATTATACAGCAGGAGGCCACATGTAGCCCCCAGTATACAACAGGAGGCAGCATACAGACCCCAGTATACAGCAGAAGGCCACGCATAACCTCCAGTATACAGCAGGAGGCCGCACGCAGCCCCCATTATACAGCAGGAGGCCACATGTAGCCCCCAGTATACGGCAGGAGGCTGCACACAGCCCCAGTATACAGCAGAAGGCCACGCATAACCTCCAGTATACAGCAGGAGGCAGCATACAGACCCCAGTATACAGCTGGAGACCACACGTAGCCCCCAGTATACAGCAGAAGGCCGCACACTGCAAATGTCAATGTGTTGACCTGAGGTTAAGAACCACTTACCTTCAGCTTAGACCTCCCTATGTTCTCAAACACTCATTCTACTTCTACTCTATTATCAGATAACTCTCACTTATTTCAGACCTCTTTTACCCACATCTTACCTTACTATAAAATAATCTAACAATCTTACCATACATACCTAATATTGAATGCACTAATAGGTATATATATAGCTGGTTATTGAACACTGGAGCTAGTCAGTAAAGGGGGATTTGACTAGTCCTAAGGACTGTTCAAAGGGGATTTTTAGATATGGTTGTAGCTGCTAGAAGGCCTTGGAGGATTAAAGTGTATGATTCTTCCTATTTGATAAACTATACAAATAATTTTAGGTTAGGCCCAGCGTTAACAATAACCCCTTAGCAATGGCATAATATGAAATAATATGACATACACCGGATGATAGTTAACCGTTTTTCCGGATGTTTATTTCCTTGATAATTTTATTTATAAGGTTAAAAAAGTTAAAACGTGGTTTACTCTAAATTTAAAACAATTCTACTTAGAATTAAAATATTACTAAAAATCGCATATAGACATAATTTGTGTCCTCAACTGGTATTACCAGTGTTGGTTGGGTTCATTCCGTTTTCATATTGATGTCTTAGGTGTCCTACAAAACATACATATATTGGCTTTTAGTTTAATTTCTGGCCTTTCTGGTTATCCTATGATGATTGGGTCATTTTATGACTCTATAGTCTCTTATCCATTGGGTGTACTCAATCATACGTCTCTGGAGTTTTTGTGGTAGTCTCACTGTATCTTGTGACTGTTGAGGAATAGAAATGTTGGCTTTCAAGACCAATGTATAGTGGTGGTTAATTTTACCAACTATGGTATAACTATTTACCTCTGGAGATGGATGTGATGGTAATCCTAGGGGGGTATTGGACCTTCTTTAGGGTTATTGGCGTCTTCTGTGCCAGTTGGATCTAGTGGATTTGGTGATATCCTGTTTTGTTACAAACACACAATATCTATTATACACTTTCACCACTCTTAGTCATCAATGTGTACACGTTTATCTTCAGTGTGTCCTTTGATGTTTATCTGTCTTTACTCCATGCATAATTCGATCAACTGATGCATATATTATAAAAGATATTTTTGTGATGTTCAATACTCTTAATCAACTCAAAAACCAGGAATGTGACCAATAAACCAAATGGTTGGAAGGGTTACCTTATGTTGCTTCTTAATCACGAGTTTTTTCACTTAAAATCTGCTGGGGGGATTCTTCTTGTAGTGTCTAAAAGATGTAACACCTTAACTAGGGACTAGGCGGAGTCACTCGGCAGAGCGGAATGGAGCAGGGGAAATTCACACTGAGCTGCTGTCACGTCACCAATGCATTTCCAGGGCACCGCCCTCTTCATCAGGGTGACACTGAAGCCAGTGATTCAGTCATCAGTGGTTATGGTGCTTCCGCATGGCAGATGGCACGGTCTACAGGCGGGGCTCAGGGCAGCAGTCATACTGACTCAGCATTCTGTGTATGCCTAGCAGGGGCGTATCTAGGGGGGTGCAGCCGGACCTTTTGCCCCGGGCGCCACTCAGTAGGGGGCGCTGGTGCGGTGCCATCATCAGGTAACCAGCCGTGGCTGCACTGCAGCGCCGCCGCCGGAACTAATCTCCTCGCCGCATATTGTGTGTGTGCACGGCCACGGGCGGCCGCGGAGCTGTGCGTGGGTGCACACAACCAACCCTTGCTACTGGTCTGCCCCCTGCCAGCAGTTACCACCCCCTACCTCCCCGGTCAGGTCGCGCTGCGGCTGACGTCACCCGATGCGCCGCACAGTGGGACGGAGAGGTGAAGGAGAGGAGCCGAGGTCAGGAGCTGCTGACTGCTGTGGCCTGCCTCCTCCTGAGTCCCGACTCCTGACTCAGACTGAGTCGTCCGGGTCCGGTCCGTCCTAGGCTAGCTGCGCCTACAACTGTACTCCAGTCCTAATAAGGTAAAAAAGTAACCCTAAACAGCCGGGGGGGGGGGGGAATTGGGGTGGGGGTGCCTGTCCTGGGCTGGCCAGCTAGGAGTTATGAGGTGTATATATATCATCTACATCAGGGCAGGTGCAAGGCACACGCACACACTATGAGGTATAATATACCTCATAGTGTGTGTGCCTGTAGATGTATACATATATACACCTCATAGTGTGGCTGCCTGAGGTATACATATACATATACTGAGGTATATATATGTATACATCAGGCAGGCACACACTATGAGGTATAATAATTCCCCCCAACCCCCCCCTCCCCGGTCCTCAACCAAGGCTGCAGGGCAGCAAAAGCCCCCCCCCCCGCTCCTCACCTACTCTCTCTGGGGGGGGTGCCGAAATAGAGCTGTGCCCCGGGCGCCATGAAACCTAGTTACACCTCTGATGCCTAGTACAGTGCTGGGCAGGGGTGTATGGACGGTCTATTATCAGCAGGACACGTGATTCTAAGCCTTATGTTTACAGTGAGTCACGTAAAGACATCACATGTCCAGAGCGGTTACTGACAACACAGTCGCTTCCATCAAGAAATGTCAGCTGTGAACTCTGATATTTATGTGACCATGCCAGCATCCTTCCTGTTTCTTCAGTGCCATGTAATGTGTGTCCAAGCTGACACGAGGCCTGTCCTCTCCTTGTACACCTTGGAGGTGATGGCCTGCCCTGCTGCTGCTAGGTGGTGAGAGCATGTTTTTAATGCTGCCAGGTCCATCATAACGGATTTATCATAAAGAAAATGTGTGATTAAATATTAAAGTCAATCGCGCCACTGACACTAAACCCCTTCCTGACATGAGACGCACCGGTGCGTCATCGGCCGGTACTTTCCAACTTAGGACGCACTGGTGCCCCATAGCTCCAGCAACCGGGATCGCCGAAAAGTCACTGGAGCTACTGGTAGGAGAGAACATCAGCAGGACATCGGTGTGGTGGCTTTGCCACCCCGCACCTCCAATCGCTGTGATTGGCTGTTCATTTCTGAACAGCCAAACCCAGCGATTGTAATAAGCAGGCAATGAAATTGCTTGCCCATTATTATCTAGCCTATGTTGGGGCTGTAATAGCCCCTTTCAAAGGCTTGGAGCACTCGAGAGGGAAGTATCACCCCCTCCAGCACTGATGGGATTGATCACTCCCACTATCAGCATGGTGGAAGTGCCACCTGCTGCCTGTGCCCGCTGCCTATTTCCACCCCTTGTGCCCAATCTGGAGCCTGCCTGTGCCTGCCACCTGTGCCCCCTGCCTGTGCCTGCCGATTGAGTCTGCCTGTACCCGCTCCTCCCTATTCTCATCTCCTCTTCTGCATGGAGGAGATCAGGCTGAGGAGGAGCTATGTGACAGCTCGGGACGTGCTCGCTGTCCTTGGCTGTCTCACCCCCTAGCTGCTGCAGTCTTACTGATGACAGCAGCTAAAGTCCGGGGACAGGGAGTGTGCACTCTCTTACCTCTTTACACACTTATCGGTCTACTGCAATGTATTTGCAAAGGGCCGATCATTGCCAGGGTGACCCGAATGTTTCCACGATAACCTGACGTTGCCATGGCAATATCTGGCCACCTGACTCAAGCTTTAGAGATCATGTGACCTCTGGTTCTTGGGTCTGCATCACAGACAGATGTACTGTACGGATATTGCCATACAGTGCACCTACAATCAGTGTGTGCCCAGAGACTGCAACAAGAGCTCAAGTGTCCTCTTGTTGCAGTCTCTGGGCTCACACTAATGCTGCACTGTATGGCAGAAATTGTTATACAGTGCAGCATCAGTGTGAGCCAAGAGACTGCAACAAGAGGACACTTGATCCCCTGCTGCAGTGTCTGGATGTGATTGAGCGATGTGGGACCTTCATTGTGGATTATGTCTGAGTGTATATGGGGTAATAAAGATGTAGTCTTAATGTGTGTTTGTGTTTTTTTTAACAAAATTATTTTATTATTATTTTAATTTCTATGTGGTGTATTATTTACTATTTACTTCAATGAATGTGCCATTTTCTGGCGCGGTTGTCGGCTGCAATTCACATAGTGGGGTACCCAGACAGCTTGGGCCTCTCCACGCTGAAAATTCCAGCCCTCAGCTGCCTAGCTGTACCTATCTGGCAACCAAAAATATGGCACAGCCCAACATTGTTCGTTTTTAAATTTTTGCTACAAATAATTAAAAAAATAAACTATATCAGGCTTCGCTGTATTCCTGGTTGCCAGCCAGGTACAGCTAGGTAGCTGGGGGTAGGTGGAAGGCCATAGCTGCCTAGTTGTACCTGGCTGGCTACCAAAATTATGGTGAAGCCCCATGTCGTTTTTTTTTTTTTTAATAATTTCTAAAAGATTATTTTTAAAAGTATTCCACTAGGGTTGGGTGGCAACCCATACCTGGGCTGGTGACCAAAAGTAGAGTGGAGCCGCACGTCATCAGTGCAAAATCCACAATAAAGACACAATGAATGTTCACTGTGTGAACAGTGCTCTGTATTTGCTGAGTATTTTGGAGCTGACATTGAATTCCATGGGTGAAATCATGGCAAAATACATTGATAAAATTGAAATGCCACATATTTTTCTACAGGAAAATGCATGCTAATACCGCAGTGGTGAAATATGCACAATGGGCACAGCACTTCTAAGGTGCTGTACTGCGGAATTGTCAAAAATACACAGAAAAAAAATGTGGGAAAATTGCATCACAATAATGCAGGAAATCTACCAGGTCCCTGCTCAAAAACATCACTCCTTTGCAGGAAGCACCGGACAGAACCTGACTGGCCCGGACAAACAGAACCAGAGGGCAAATATGCCTTCCGGTCCTGTTTTCTGCTGGAATCGGCAGATCGCAGCTGCTGAAATCTCAAGATCAAGATTTCAAGGAGAGCTAGCCGTGATCCTGAAATCTCTGCAGGGGACAGCTCCAGGTGCTGAAATTTAGCAGCCCTCACTGTTAAACTTCAGCAGCTGGCGTCTGGGAGCTGCATCCGATTTTATATCAGATCCGGCACCATAGACTTCCATGTTAGGGGGCGCCGGATTGCGCCGGACCCGGGAGGATCTAATTTGTGCCGATTTTTGCCCCTGACACAAAAATGCTGCAAGCAACGTTTTTGCGTCCGGGAAAAAAATCTGAATTCTCCCGGATTCTCCCGGACAGATGGAAACCGGATGGCAAATAGCTGCCATCCAGCTCCATAGGAATACTATGGGTCCGAAATCTGATCTGGGGCTGTCCGGTTCACACTGGATAGCCCCGCATCAGATAAACCATGGTGTGAAACTGGCCTTATACAGTGGGTACTGAAAGTATTCAGTCCCTTTAAATTTGTCACTCTTTGTTTCACTGCAGCCATTTGGTAAATTCAAAAGAGTTCATTTTTTTCCTCATTAATGTACACTCTGCACCCCATCTTAACTGAAAAAAATTAGATATGTAGATATTTGAGCAAATTTATTTAAAAAGAAAAACTGAAATATGACATGGTCTTAAGTATTCAGATCCTTTGCTCAGTATTAAGTAGAAGCTCCCTTTTGAGCGACAGTGTTGGCCAAAAGTATTGACACCCCTGCAATTCTATCAGATAATACTCAGTTTCTTCCTCAAAATGATTGCATTCACAAATTCTTTGGTATTATTATCTTCATTTAATTTGTCTTCAATGAAAAAAACACAAAAAGAATTGTCCTAAAGCCAAATTGGATATAGTTCCACACCTAATATAAAAAAGGGGGTGGACAAAAGTATTGGTACTGTTAGAAAAATCATGTGATGCTTCTCTAATTTGTGTAATTACCAGCACCTGTAACTTACCTGTGGCACCTAACAGGTGTTGGCAATAACTAAATCACACTTGCAGCCAGTTGACATGGATTAAAGTTGACTCAACCTCTGTCCTGTGTCCTTGTGTGTACCACATTGAGCATGGAGAAAAGAAAGAAGACCAAAGAACTGTCTGAGGACTTGAGAAACTAAATTGTGAGGAAGCATGAGCAATCTCAAGGCTACAAGTCCATCTCCAAAGACCTGAATGTTCCTGTGTCTACCGTGCGCAGTGTCATCAAGAAGTTTTAAGCCCATGGCACTGTGGCTAACCTCCCTAGATGTGGACGGAAAAGAAAAATTGACAAGAGATTTAAAAGCAAGATTGTGCGGATGGTGGATAAAGAACCTCGACTAACATCCAAACAAGTTCAAGCTGCCCTGCAGTCCAAGGGTACAACAGTGTCAACCCGTACTATCCGTCGGCGTCTGAATGAAAAGGGACTGTATGGTAGGAGACCCAGGTAGACCTCACTTCTTACCCCGAGACATAAAAAAGCCAGGCTGGAGTTTGCCAAAACTTACCTGAGAAAGCCTAAAACGTTTTTGAAGAATGTTCTCTCTTTTTGGGCAAAGGCATCAACATAGAGTTTACAGGAGAAAAAAAGAGGGATTCAAAGAAAAGAACACGGTCCTTACAGTCAAACATGGCGGAGGTTCCCTGATGTTTTGGGGTTGCTTTGCTGCCTCTGGCACTGGACTGCTTTATCGTGTGCATGGCATTATGAAGTCTGAAGACTACCAACAAATTTTGCAGCATAATGTAGGGCCCAGTGTGAGAAAGCTGGGTCTCCCTCAGAGGTCTTCCAGCAGGACAATGACCCAAAACACACTTCAAAAAGCACTAGAAAATGGTTTGAGAGAAAGCACTGGAGACTTAGGTGGCCAGCAATGAGTCCAGACCTGAATACCATAAAACACCTGTGGAGAGATCTAAAAATGGCAGTTTGGAGAAGGCACCCTTCAAATATCAGGGACCTGGAGCAGTTTGCCAAAGAAGAATGGTGTAAAATTCCAGCAGAGCATTGTAAGAAACTCTTTAATGGTTACCGAAAGCGGTTGATCGCAGTTATTTTGGCTAAAGGTTGCGCAACCAAGTATTAGGCTCAGGGTGACAATACTTTTGTCTGGCCCATTTTTGGAGTATTGTGTGAAATGATCAATGTTTTGCTTTTTGCTTCATTCTCTTTTTTGTTTTTTCATTGAAGACAAATTAAATGAAGATAATAATACCAAAGAATTTGTGATTGCAATCATTTTCAGGAAGAAACTGAGTATTATCTGACAGAATTGCAGGGGTGTCAATACTTTTGGCCAACACTGTAGTACAGCCATGAGTCTTCTTGATGTTCTGCCCATTTATGCGCAGTAAAGAAAGTATTTACAATTTAACACATGCTATGACTCATAGAGGTAATATGTTACCCCTTTATGTAGTTTAACTATGTTACACACAATCTATCTGTGTTCTTATAGGTGCAGGAGTCTTCCCCTTTAAAAGGAAACTGTCACCTCATGTAAGCCCCCTAACCTGTCAATACCTGTCTCTGCAGCACCCAAATACTTTCTGAATCATCCCTGTCTGAGCTCTTTGGTGTTTGTAAAAGTGAAATAGTATGTTTTAATAACTTACATCATTTTTGGCAGGTGGGCTTTTCTGACAGAGGGGCAGTGTCCACAGGGCTGCGCTCTACCCTCCTCTCTGCTCCAATCACTTCTTCTTGGAAGAAGGAGAAACGTGCAGACATTTCCCAGGCTCTAGAGAGATAAGACACATGTCCCTGGTTCCTGTTCTCTTCTTAAAACTACTCCTCCAGTCCAGCTAAATCTGGTGAGAGTCGTACTATAAACTATATTCTTGTGCTAGAATCTGTGCATGTGTCGAGCCCACTGGGACGAGGGTACTCGGTACCGGACCGGGTCTTTACTGGGGAAGTCACGGGTGGTCCTGGTCCGGTCCGTGTCCCGGGCCCTGGCAAATAAAGGGGATATTTACAGGGGTTGTCAGTCGTGACGCCACCCACTTGATGCGGCCAGTGATGGGCCCGCCGCTGCTGCAGAACCTTCGGGGATGATGGGATAGCAGCTTAGGTGTAATAGTTCCAGTGGGTAGAACTGTGTTCCCCGGGCAGTAAGGGTTAAGTCTATTGTGGAGTGTGTAGCACACTTAGGCTGCGTTCACACATTTGCGTATTTTGCTGTGCTTTTTTGCGCGCGCTTTTTGCCGCATTTTTTGGCCGCGCAAAAAAGCGCAACAGAATACGCAGCGGCTTTCACACACTGCGCTTTCTTTACCCCAGAAAGCGCAGTGATGTCACAGAGGGGAGGAAGAATCCTGCTTCCTCCTCCCCTCTGTGACAGCTGTGACCACCCCATTAGATTTCACAGTGTATTAATATACACTGTGAAATCTTAATTAAACAAAAGCAAGTGAATGAAAAATAAAAAACAATGAATACTTCACCTCTCCGACGCCTTTTCCGGTGTTCGGTCTCCTTTTCCAAGTGAGAGGTGTTTTGACAGGACCTGTGGTGACGTCAGAGGGGCGTTCCCGGGGCGCTCCCAGCGCTGATTGGCTGCTCGCGGTCATGTGATATGTATCACATGACCGCGAGTGCCCGGGAACGCCCCTCTGACGTCACCACAGGTCCTGTCAGAATACCTCTCACTTGGAACCGGATACCGGACAGCGGGAAAAGGCGTCGGAGGGTAAGTATTTAATTCTTTTTTATTTTTCATACACTTGCCTCTGTTTAATTTAGATTTCACAGTGTATATTAATACACTGTGAAATTTAATGGGCGGCCACAGCTGTCACAGAGGGGAGGAGGAAGCAGGATTCTTCCTCCCCTCTGGGAGAAAACGCAGGAGCAGCTGCTTAAACAATTGACATATCAATTCTTTACGCAGCTGCGCTTTCTCCCTGAAAACGCAGTGCGTATTTTTGTGCAATGTCTGCACTGCAAAGTGAATTTCACATTCACTTTGCAGGCAGACAAAAGGCACATCGCGTATTTTGAAAAGCGCGCGTAAAAAAGCGCAGCAAAATACGCAATGTGTTAATGCAGCCTTACTTTGCAGACGCTGCAGGGATCTCTCCTCCTGGCTGGTGCTGACAGGCTGTATCCTGTAAGGAAAGAATCACTTTCATGCAGAAACACAAGGGAAGCAGTTCCAGGGTTTTCCGTGGTTTACTCTCAGTTGTTCAGACAGCTCACAAGTCATTGGCAGTTCTTACACAGTTCAAGTACAGTTCTTAGTACACGGGCACATTCTCCCTCTCCGGGTTCCCTTTGCTCCCTGCAGCCAGGCCTCTCTCTCTGTGACCCCTCACACAGTCTGCAGTGTCCTTTCCGGGCTATTACAGTCTCCGTCTCCACGGGAGTGTGTGAAACGCTGGACAGTATGGCGGTGACTCGGGCCCCTGTGGGTCCTTAGTTTGTCACTGAGCTGCCTGTCCTTTGGGTAGGGATCTCAATCTGGAACTAAGACCCCCCGTCGTGTTGTTTCGGGATGCCGGGTAACCTACGGTCCCCTCTAGAGCCGACACTCTACTTTAGCCCAGCCTCCAGCAGTCCTCAAGCCTGAGGCTCTACCAGGCTCCTTTCCTTCTGCGTCTTTCGGTATATAGGAGGGCTACTCCGCCTGCAGTCAGTTGCTTTAGCTGTAGTCCTAGGGCCCCGGGTTACACCGTCCCTCTCGGCTCTCTCACACTCCTGGCGATCCGGCTCCGGATAGGCTTTCTCTCTCCTCTGGCTCACACTGGCTCAGTACAGATTCTGCGTTCCTTCTGCCCTCACTCTTCCAGGACGTGTGGCTTTCTCCTGCTCAGCTTCAGCTCAACCTGCTGCTGTTCTCTGGCCTGTGTTCCTGATCTTTACAGCTCGGCACCATGGGCCTACTCTTGGTCTTTGCTGTTCAGCCTACCTCGGCCTACTACTGAACACCTTCCTCCTCCCCCTTCCTATATACTCTCAAGTCACCTGACTATGGGTGTGCCCAACCCACTCCTCTAAATCCACCACCCCTCAATCTCATAGAGTCTCTAATCTCAGGGCTGGATGTTACCATCTCTTTCTTGTGGATTATGTGGGCTGTGAGGGTGTTGGTGTGCAACAAGTGTCCTACCTGCCTGGCTGCAGTTCCCTTTGTGGACTCCTGGACGCAGGGGCGCCACACATGTAGGTCATGATGCAACTACTGTATAGAAGTACTGTGAAGTGAAGTGTATAATGCTCTGAGTTATTGTCCCTTGCACTACATACTGATAGATGTTACCTCTGTATAGAATAGTTCCTTTTGCAATGAACCTTAGTTATTCATGTTAATTGTGCCTTGTGTTATATTAGCACTGTGCTGGTTTCTGTGATGTTCCCAGTACTAACTGAGATAATTTGTACCTTGCCGTTTTTAGCTCCAAGTGCACGACAAGTGTACCGCCAAGTGCACGCCAAATTCGCATCATGACACCAATAAACTAAGGCTACTGAAATTCACAGTCTGTTTACTTGGGATGTGTGATGTGTTTACTTAGCTGTATAATGGAAATCCGCAGCAGCAGACGTGGAAGAAGGCAGACCAGTAAAAACGGATAGCCGGCCACAGGAAGTAGTTGGTTGAACTGTTTGGGACCACTATCACCCACACTGCACCGCATACCGGTATTACAGCAGCCACCATACAGCCGGGGGTACAAGAGTGCTGCCCGCCAACAAGCGGAACACTATTCCCACCATGCCAAAGTCCATTTATATGTAGACTCGGGTCTACACTGATGCACTCAGCTGTCTGCAAACCAAGTACCAGTAAAAATGGATGCTGGCCGCAAGCGGTAGTTGATCGGAGTGTACAGGGACGCTACCACCCACACTGCATTACATACGGGTATCGCAGCAGCTGCCATACAGTCACAAGTAACGAGAGTGCAGTCCGCCAGTTAGCGCAAAACCATTCCTTCCACGCTGAAGCTCGTTCATACATAGACTCAGGTCTGCACTGAAGTACCCAGCAACCTGCCGGTAAGCACACAATGTCTGGAAACAGAACATCTTCACTCAAAATGAGGTCACGAGCAGGCTCTATAAAGTCTTCAGTAGCAGACCTTGCTACTGTCGCTCGTGCCGAAGCAGCCAAAGCGAGGTCCTCCTTCACAGCACAAGAGATGCAATTAAAGCTGAGAGAAGAAGAGCAAGAGGCAGAAAAAAGTCATCTGCATGCAGAAACGGTACATCTCCAGGCAGAGCAAGAAGCTGAGAGTGCGCGCCTGCAAGGCTCTCTAGAAAGATTCGCCACAGACAAAGAGACAGCAACTTCAATAGCTAAAGCAGAGCACTTGGAAGATATGAAGGACCCCAATTATGAGAGCTGCAGCAACTTTCTCGGATCAGATCTAGACCAACAGGATCCAGCACAGCGCGTCGCAGAGTATGTACGCCAAAATTCCAGAATGGATGACAGCCCTGATGCACTACGTCAACCAACCTATGCCGACCACCAGTGATCCAACCTTGAACTTCACTACCATAAAAAATGGCGTACAATGCAGAGACGTTTGCCGCAGCTACTGTTCCACCGAGCAGAAGGTACAACTTCCATCCTGCCTTAAAGAGACACCTTTTTCATCAGGAAGGTGCTATACAGACTACCCGAAGCCGGAAGTGTCTATCAGGTATAATGACACACCACATAATCAACATGACACATCAGCTTGTATCAGCACTGACCAAGCCAACATGGACTTTGCAGAGTTTTTTGCTCACTGAAAACTGGTAACAAAAGGACTTATAAGGTTCACTGATCTTGCTGAGAACTATAGGTCATGGCGAACCTCGTTCCAGAATGTCATTCAGGGTCTGGATCTTCGTTGTAGTGAGGAGTTAGATCTCCTGGTAAAGTGGCTTGGGAGCGAGTCGGTCGAGCATGCCAAAAGAATAAGCGACATTAATGTAAAGCATCCACACACGGGTCTGCAGAAGGTGTGGAGATTGAGAGACTTGAAAAGGAGTCTTATAGTTGATTTCACTAGAAGCCACAGGTAATGCTTTATAAAAAAAATTAGTGATTTCTTAAATAGGTCTAAGGGTTTAAAAGCACAGGGAATTAAGTGATTTGTAATGGCTACAGTTGCTCAGGAGAAGTAGATTGGCCTGCATTCTTGACATGCTGGGGTGTCATCTTCCCTACAACCTACAAGAAAAGTGGGTCATATATGGTTCATGGTATAAACAAACTCATAACGTTCCCTCCTTTTACTGTATTTGTAGATTTTGTCACCCAACAAGTTAAATCAGAAATGACCCTAGCTTTGACTTCACTTTGTCATGTCCCACTGTCCCCGGTGTCAAATCTAGAGGGGCAGTGTCCCCAGGACTGCGTTCCAACCTACTCTTTACTCCAATTACGCCCCCATGGGCATAATCCTTGCTGCATGACCGTGCATTCTTGTGGAGCAGAAGATCTGGATATGACGCGCGCTGGATCATATCCGGATCTTCTGCTCCACACGTCACAGGCCACCTTCAGAGCATGCGCAGAAGGCATGCTGAAGGCGGCCTTACACCCGGCAAACTGCGCATCACCGGCAATGACGTGATGCCGCATCATAGAATTCAGAGCGGGGGCATTTGAAAAAAGAAAGCACGGTCATGCAGCAAGGATTACGCCCATGGGGTTGTAATTGGAGTGGAGAGTAGGGTGGAGCGCAGCCCTGGGGACACTGCCCCTCCTTCAGAAACGCCCACCTGACAAAAATGATGTAAGTTATTAAAACATACTATTTCACTTTTACAAACACCAAAGAGCTCAGACAGGGATGATTCAGAAAGTATTTGGGTGCTGCAGGGACAGGTATTGACAGGTTAGGGGGCTTTCATGAAGTGACAGGTTCACTTTAAGATTCAGTGTACTCTGTGTGGGACTGCCCCCTGCTTCTCCTTGAAAAAGGAGAGATGTGCAGACATTTCCCGGGCTCCAGAGAGATAAGACACATATCCCTGGTTCCTGTTCTCTTCTTTAAACTACTCCTCCTGTCCAGGTAAATCTGGTGAGAGTTGTAGTATAAACTATATGCTTATGATAAAATCTGTGTATGCAGGTCATGATGCAATCTCTGTATAGACGTACTGTGAAGTGAAGTGTATAATGCTCTGAGTTATTGTCCCTTGCACTGCATACAGATAGATGTTACCTCTGTATAGAATAGTTCATTTTGCAATGAACTTTGCCACAGTTATTCATGTTAATTGTACCCTGTGTTATATTAGAACTGTGCTGGTTTCTGTGATGTTCCCAGTACTGACTGAGATTATTTGTACCTTGTAGATTTTAGTGCCAAGTGCTCGCCAAATTCGCATCATCACACCAATGAACTAAGGCTACAGAAACTCACATTCTGTTTACTTGGGATGTAAAGAACAATTTAGCTGTATGCTATAAATCCACAGCACCAGACGTGGAAGAAGGAGAATATTTGGGAATGATGCAATACCTTTTTCACACCTGGATTTTGGGATCCTCTGTGATTCTTCCTTGCAGATCCTCTCCAGTTCCATCAGGTTTGATGGTGAACGTTGATGGACAGCCATCTCTCCATAGATGCTCAATTAGACATAGATCAGGGCTCTGGCTCGGCCAGTCAAGAATGGTCACAGAGTTCTTCTGAAGCCACTTCTGTGTCATTTTAGCTGTGTGCTTAGGGTCATTGTCTTGTTGGAAGGTGAACCTTCAGCCAAGTCTGAGGTCCAGAGCACTCTGGAAGAGGTTTTCATGCAGGATATCTCTGTACTTGGGCACATTCATGTTTCCTTCAATTGCAACCAGTTGTCCTGTCCCTGCAGCTGAAAAACACCGCCATAGCATGATGCTGCCACCACCATGTTTCACTTTTGGGATTGTATTGGGCAGGTGATGAGCAGTCCCTGGTTTTCTCCACACACCGCTTAGAATTATCACCAAAATGTTCTACCTTCAGATCATCAGAACAGAGTGTGGCGCCCCTGCGACCAGGGTGGCCACATAGGGAAATGCAGCCAGGCAGAAAGATAGACAGTTTGTGCATCAAACATCCTCACAGAACACACAAACCCACTAGAGGCAGCACCCAACCCGGAGCCCGGGACTCTAGGCGGGCAAGGGGTGGTGGGTTTAGAGGAAAGTGGGTGGGAAAGAATGTAGATCAGGTGACAGAGAGCTCATATAGGGGGAGAAAGAGGAGGAAGGAGTTAGTAGGCCACAGTAGGCTGAGCTGAAAAGACACCAAGCAGAGAGTGACACACATCCCGATGGGATTGGGCTCCCTGGAGACGCAGAATCCACAGAGTCACAGAATCCATGGAGAGAAAGCTTGTCCATAGCCGGTATCCCAGGGGAGTGTGAGGACAGAGACCGGAACGGTATCACCGGGTCCGAGGAACACGGCAGCACTGACTAACTGGTGGAGAAGTTTTCCCTGATTGTGCTGGAATCACACGGGTTAGATGGAGCCTGGTAACACCTTGGAAGATAGGGTTACTGCAGGCTAGGCACACACCAGAGTGTTGGCTCTGAGGGGAACTGAACTTCCACACCGGCTTCCCAGACAAACTGACGGGGAGCTCTAATTCCAGGTTGGAGTTCCCACAAAAGGGTTGGAGGCACAGCAGCAACCACGAGGACTCACAAGGGGCCGAGCTGCCGCCATGCTACCCGTGGAGAGAACAGAGAGGGAGAGAACAGCCTGAAAGGACATTAGAAGGAGTGAGGGGTCTCAGAGTGACAGCCTGGCTGCAGGGGGTTCGAGTGTCCGGAGTTAACTGAACTGTGAACTGTGTTAAGAACTGTACTGTAACTTTGGAGAACTTACAAGTAAACCCGGTGAACCCTGATTCAGTGTCCGTGTCTGATTCCAGGTATACAGAACTGTTATTTTACTTCTTAACCTGTCAGGAGCAGCCCGACCCGCGGCGGGCTCATCCATCCAGCCGCAGTCCATCCATCCCTCCATCCTCCTGGCAGAGCTGCGCTGCAGCGGTGGTTCCATTACTGACCACAACCTGTGGGTGGCGTCAACAAACGTATCCTTGTAAATACCATTTTACTTGTGAGAACCCGGGACGCGGTCTGGACCAGAACCTCCGTGACATCACCAGCAGTTCCCCGGTTTGGTACTGAGTACCCCGTCCCAGTGGGCTCCACAACTTGGCGTCATGAACAGGATGGACCCGGTCCAAAAGAACCGGACCCCATGTGCCTAAAAATTGTGTTCTGGACTTTTCCCGCCAAATCTGGGCTTAATGGTGGCCATAGGAGCCTGAAGCCATGTGCAGAGGAGGCTTGCCCAGACCCCGCCATCGTGGGCTGGCCCAGTCCAAAGCGGGAAAAGAAGGGCCCGCCCTGGTTCCCCTTGACTCCAGGGGAGCCAGCCATCAATCCCAAAGAAGAGCCCCCGCCCTCAAGTGCGCTTACCAATGAGAAGCTGGCAGGAGCTGAAGAGGAAGTCGTCACCCCGCAAAGGCAGGACAGGAAACTGGATGCAGAGCAGTCGCCATTACAGTACACATGGACGGAAGAAGAGGATGCCGAGGACAGAACTGCAGTCGAGAGACCTGAAGTGATCCCGGAGGGCCCACATAAAGTATTAGTGGAGGAACCTGGCAAGGGAGAGACCAACAATGATCGAGGCAGCATGGCGGAAGGTGGCAGAGAGCGTCCAGAGGTCCGAGACACCTGGCGGGGTGTGATGTAGCTGCTGCATCTGCAGATGACTCAGGCCCAAGCTGAGCAGAGGACCCGGATTCAAATAGACATTCACCAAAACCTGCAGTCCCTGTCTGTGCAGCCTGGCTTGGCTGATTCCTCTCAGAATACCCGGACGAGGTAGAATGCCACACTGAGACCCTTGTAGACGTATCTGTTCTCGGAGCTGCACCGCGACCTGCCCCAAGAATGACCGACCCACTAGGAGCCCTGGAGGAGGGATGGTTGCCGCTGCCGGAGCCCCTGATACCCGCGCCTGTAACATCAGAGGTGAGAGGGGAGCAGCTCTGCTGCTGATGGGAAAGGAGCGAGTCCAGCGATGACCTCATAGGTTTCCTTGGGGACCCGGACGGCCCAGTAGACCCTGCAGAGCTGATCACCCGGGAGGAATATCTGCGGCGATGCATTCGCAAGTGGGAGAAGGAGGAGAGAGAGCGGCAAGTCCAAAAACAGATGATGATTGTCCACACTATAGAGGTAAAAGCAGAAGCATGGCGTGATAAAGAGGTGCAAAGATCTCCACGGCACCAGGGACAGATTGTTACGATCATTGAGGAAAAAGGGTTTTCATTTGCTCGCGAACCCGGTGCGCCAAAGGATGTCTTCATCAACAGACGAGATGTAGAGGAGTATTTGCCTGCAAAGCACTCAGACAGGAGAGTACAGATTGGAGAATGGGTCTCCTATAACATTGTACCCAGTGAGAGAAGTCCATATGGGGTTAACGTAAGGAGGCTATCCTTAAGAACACCAGAGGAAGATGGACCCCCAGGATTAGAGGTTTCAGATCCAGTCATTTACCCGGATCCACCAGTTCACCCGGATCCAACAGTTTACCCGGATCCAGTTGCTAACACGGGTTCAGCGGTTTCAGCTGAGACAGTTGCAGTAAAAACCACTAAGGATCAGCTACCCAGACGCCCAGCAGCTAATTGCTAGTCCAAGCGTTGGAATCCTTAGAACTGTTTCCCAGACGGCGAGCTCCACAAGTTTTACCGTGGAAAGTGGAGAAGAAACAGGAGTGAAGACCAGGATCCTGCTGCAACCAGAACTGTAAGTGTGAATGAGATGTGTTCCTTATTGGCCCCATCCCAATCCTGAATGAATGATAGCCTTTTCCCCTGTCTGTCTTTTATATGTATCATGAACAATTAATATTACTGACAATGATGTGATAAGAACTTCCTTGTATATAGTTGAGCACCCGGTGTGCTCCCCATTGGTTTTAAGACTAAATTGCACTTTGAGACGGTGCATAGAACTGAGACAGAACTTGCAGAGTGCTTTTGAACTGCATTTGAAGCACTTGTGCCATTTGAGAAGTTTTTGCACTTTTGGAACTTTTATACTTGTTGCTAGATTTTATACTTTTTGAAAGAAAGTAATGCCTTTTATATGAGAATATTTAATGTGTTCTAGAAAAATAATGTGTTTTAGCACTTAACCCTGTGTTCTAATAGAGCCGGTATTTATGCCACAGGACTCTTAAAACTTTGCAGTGAACTGTGTAACCCGTGGACGAAGGGTTAAAGGACAGTCTGGTGTAAAGTGCCGGCACGGAGAGAAACAACTTGGCCACAAGTTGGTGACCCAAGGGCCCGGAGGCCTCCGCATTTACAGCCTTAGACGGGCTGTGAACTGTGTCCTTAATGTGTATATAGTTAATGCAACATTAAAAGAACCTGTGCCTCCTTAACCGGAAGAAACAAATATGCTTAAAGTTAATGTTCTGTTATAATGCCTTTTTCAGGGGGATCCATGCCGGACGGCATGGGGACACGCCGGTTTAACTCCGGGGGAATGTGGCGCCCTTGCGACCAGGGTGGCCACATAGGGAACTGCAGCCAGGCAGAAAGATAGACAGTTTGTGCATCAAACATCTTCACAGAACACACACACCCACTAGAGGCAGCACCCAACCCGGAGCCCGGGACTCTAGGCGGGAAAGGAGTGGTGGGTTTAGAGGTAAGTAGGTGGGAAAGAATGTAGATCAGGTGACAGAGAGCTCAAATAGAGGAGACAGAGGAGGAAAGAGTTAGTAGGCCACAGTAGGCTGAGCTCAAAAGACATCAAGCCGAGAGTGACACACATCCCAGTGGGATTGGGCTCCCTGGAGCCGCAGAATCCGGGTCTGAGGAACACGGCAGCACTGACTAACTGGTGGAGATGTTTTCCTTGATTGTGCTGGAATCACACGGGTTAGATGGAGCCTGGTAACACCTTGGAAGATAGGGTTACTGCAGGCTAGGCACACACCAGAGTGTCGGCTCTGAGGGGAACTGAACTTCCACACCGGCTTCCCAGACAAACTGACGGGGAGCTCTAATTCCAGGTTGGAGTTCCCACAAAAGGGTTGGAGGCACAGCAGCAACCACGAGGACCCACAAGGGTCCGAGCTGCCGCCATGCTACCTGTGGAGAGAACAGAGAGGGAGAGAACAGCCTGAAAGGACATTAGAAGGAGTGAGGGGTCTCAGAGTGACAGCCTGGCTGCAGAGGGTTCGAGTGTCCGGAGTTAACTGAACTGTGAACTGTGTTAAGAACTGTACTGTGACTTTGGAGAACTTACAAGTAAACCCAATGAACCCTGATTCATTGTCTGTGTCTGATTCCAGGTATACAAAACTGTTATTTTACTTCTTACCCTGTCAGGAGCAGCCCGACCCGCGGCGGTCTCATTCATCCAGCTGCAGCCCATCCATCCCTCCATCCTCCTGGCAGAGCTGCGCTGCAGCGGTGGTCCCGTTACTGACCACAACCCGTGGGTGGCATCATGATGAACTTATCCTTGTAAATACCCTTTAACTTGTGAGAACCCGGGACATGGTCTGGACCAGAACCTCCGTGACATCCCCAACAGTACCCCGGTCCGGTACCGAGCACCTCGTCCCAATGGGCTCCACAAGAGAATCTTATTTCTCATAGTTTTGGAGTTCTCATTGTGTTTTTTTTTTTAGCAAACTCTATTCGGGCTTTTATATGTCTTGCACTGAGGAGAGGCTTCCATTGGGCCACTCTGTCTTCAAGACCCAACTAGTGGAGGGCTGCATTGATAGTTGACTTTGTGGAACTTTCTCCCATCTCCCTACTGCATCTTTGGAGCTCAGCCACAGTGTTTTGGGGTTTTTTATTTACCTCTCGCACCAAGGCTCTTCTCCCATGATTGCTCAGTTTGGCTGGACGGCCAGGTCTAGGAAGACTTCTGGTGGTCCCAAACTGCTGCCATTTAAGGATTATGGAGGCCACTGTGTTCTTAGGAACCTTGAGTACTACAGAAATTCTTTTATATCCTTGGTCAGATCTGTGCCTTGCCACAATTCTGTCTCTGAGCTCCTTAAGCAGTTCCTTTGATCTCATGATTCTCATTTGGTCTGACATGCACTGAGCTGCGATGTCTTATATAGACAGGTGTGTGCCTTTCCAAATCAAGTCCTATCGGTTAAAATTAAACACAGCTGGACTCCAATGAAGGAGTAGAACCATCTCAAGGAGGATCACAAGTAAATGGACAGCATGTCATTTAAATATGAGTGTCTGAGCAAAAGTCTGAATACTTATGCCCATGTGATATTTCAGTTTTTATTTTTTAATAAATTTACTCAAATATCTACACTTTTTTTCAGTCAAGATGGGGTGCAGAGTGTATATTACCTTTGTTGTAAGAGTTATTTATCTCATACAAGTACGTATCCGTGGTTTATCAAAAGCAGGCAAGTACTGATATTGTATGTAAATAGGTGATCTAGAGAGATTGATTATGCCTAAATAAAGTAATTGCATGTAAATATAGATCTGCACTATAATTAGCCAGCATGCATCTAAATGTAAGATAACCTAAAAAAAGATAGATCACTTGCCTTTTCTGGAAGGACCATAGGGAGGAATCTCGCTTACTGTAGAGCTCCGTAATGGCTGAGCTGGGAAGCTACTGTTTCTGCGTGTCTGTGCTGTGAGTTAGTGTTGTATGCGGCGGTGCAAGCTGGTATCCAGGGACCTCGGCCTAAGGCTTGCCTATTTACAAGAAGCGTGAAGCAGGAGAGCAGGTGATGTCACGCTTGCTCGGGCTACGTGGGCCCCTGCAAAAAAACAAGCAAAAAAACCCCCAGATATTACACAGCCTAATCCAACTTGTTTCCAATTGTCATTAAGCCTTCCTCATCAGAAGAACATGGGCAATGCCACGCTAGGTCCTTTACTACAGCTCTCTAACAGGTGTCCTTACCTGCATAATATGCTGTACAGATCTTTTCTCTCGCTGGGCCATATTCTCTAATTACCTCTGTGTATAAAACTCTGCAAGGAAGACATTCTGTCTGGTTGTGTAGTTGTCAAAAGAAGTCCCTAGATTGTGCAGAGTTCTCACTGGAGGAAGCTGCTTGAAACTACAATGAGAGTTTTGAATGATTTCTATTAGAGGGTCGCCTGTGGGCCCTTCTAAATGTTTGAGAGAAGCCATACCAAATGTATGAGAAAAGCCATGCCAAATGTATGGAGGCGGACCCTACAAGAATGAGTGAAGACCCTCACAAGTGCATGAGACTGAGTCGCTCCAAATGTATCAAAGTGGGTTGCATGATGGCCTTCCAAAAATTATGGCTGAGAGCAGCCTGCTGATCCTCCAAAAATTTGGATTGATTACCGCATGATGACCTTGTGGAGATGGTGAGAAGGTCCAAAAAAATATCTGCAGAAGCGAGCTTGTGCGCTGTCTGTCTGAAAGTATTGTCTACCTGGTGCACATTCAAAGCTGTCTCTTTAATTGAGAGTGGGGAACATTTGAGTAGACACAGAAGCAGGATGGTTATGTTAATTGTAGTGTCATCACCATCTTGGGTGATACCTGAAAGTAGAACCTTATAGATTTTACACATTCATGCTCACTCATCACTTCTTATGTGCAGCGGCTGAACAGAAAAACAGACAGGCCTGTTGCAGCAGGTATTGTAAAGTGCAGGGGAGTTAGTTTTGCAAGAAAATAAATAAAAATGAAGAAGAGGCTGTGGAGAAGGTCCTCCCAAATGTATGAGTGAGGTCCGAATGCTGGCCCTCCAAAAATTATGGTTGAGGGATACATGATGGCTCTCAACAAATTATGATTGAGGGCCACGTGTACATGGTGGAGATGGAGAAGGAGGCCAAAAAAAACCCCAGAGATGCCGGCCTGTGCCCAGGCTTTCTGGAGTTAGTGTAGAGAAAGTTTGTGTAATTGAAGGGAGAGATTTGTGGGCTGCGTTGCTTGATGGTACAAATAATGAAAAAAAAAACAGCCCTAATTACAATTTAGTCTAATGTGGATTTATACAGTAGTGTTCAAACTAGTAGCATTCCAATATGACTAACCAGATTATTCACTGTTTTCAATATAAATTATATTACCACATGTCAATTTACCGGTTGGTGCAGAAGATTCTTAAGTCCGGGTTACATGCTTCAATGCAAACTGACCAATTTGACCTACATTGCTGTAACAACGTTCAATGATCGCTAGTGAGGTGTCACACCTATTGATATCGAGAATGATTCCACGACAAGCGAACAATACTTGCGGTCATTTGGTTGCCTACGTCCTCCAGTTCTGAATAGGTGAAGTCGTTAATGACATCGTTATCAAGGTGTCACACACACCGATGCTGCAGGTGAAACGACCGATGAACGACTGATTTATGGTCCGGTTCATAAAGCTCCGATCAACGATCAGTTGACTTATCGTTGGTTGATTCTACGTGTCACATGCAACAACGTTGTTACGATGTCGTTGCTCCTCCCCAAAAGTCGTGACGTACCAACGATATCATAGTGTGTAACAGCCCTTTAGAAAAGCAACAGACTCACCATTCATTATCTGCATGGTTTTGAGTCTGTGTATTTAAATAATTAATTGAAAGGGTCTGTGTTCAAATTAATAGCAATGTGGAGTTCAATTAGTGCAGTCAATCATTCTATGAAGAAACAGGTGAGAATAAGATGGCCCTTATTTAAGGATGAAGCCGGAACATGTTGTACATACATTTCTCCTTGAAAACCTGATGGCCACTTTACACGTCCCAACATCGTTTCGATATTGTATACAACGGCATGGGAGCGCACAGTTTTTTTGATGAAATCCAAGATCGCATAGGAGATGTCACACAGGGAGATATCGGCAGGCAACACAACTGCGATGTTTACGCCCCCTTGGACGAGTGAACCTGGGAACGACCATTTAACATGGGAGTGAATAGGGGAAGTTGCTCTCCAAGTAGGTGTTGGGCTGTCACACAGAATGATCCTGCCAGATCGTCCATCCAATATCGGCAGTTGGAGAGCCTGCACAATTATTCCCCGATATCGTTTTGGCATCGTTCTTGTATGGAATTGCACATTTACACCACACAACCTACGAACGATATCGGGACCAACGCACGAACCATGTGACTTTTTATCGAAGTTGGACGACGATATCGGGACATGTAAAGTGGCCATAAGGCTGGCTTCACACTGCAGTTTTTCACTGATCAGTGTTCATCAGTGTTTGGGTGCCAAAACCAGGAGTGTCTCCAAAACTCAGAACAGGTGTCAATCTTTCAATTATAGTTTTTCTCTGCAAGTTCCTTTCTTGGTCTCTCTTCTGGTTTTGGCACCCAAACACTGATGGACACTTATCAGTGAAAAACTGCAGTGTGAAGCCAGCCTAACAAATATGGGTTGATTGAGACATTGTTCAGAAGAACATCATACATAGATTAAAAAGTTGATTGGAGAGGGTAAACCTTATAAAAAAATTGCAGACAATGAAAGGCTGTTCAGCTAAAATGATCTCCAAGGCTTTAGCCCTGCTGTTCTTTTTGGTCAAAAGTGACCGAATTTGACATTTTTTATTTCATTTTTCATTTGTTTATGAACAACCATGTTCACATACAGTATAATAATGCAACATGTATTCAAATAAAACACTTAAATTAGCTTAAACTTTAATCAAGCTTTAGCTTAACTTAAATCAAGACTTATAATGTTCTAGTCATTCTGACCAGACCTATTAAAATGTATAGTAGACCGGAAAAGAACAGCAGGGTTAAAATGGAAAGCAAAACCAGAGAGATGTGGAAAAAAATGGAAGACTACTATTCAAATGGATTGAAGAATAGCCAGAATAGCAAAGGCTCAGCCAATGGTCAGCTCCAAGATGATCAAAGTCAGTTGTGGTACCCCTGAGGGTCCAGTCGCCACAGAAGTACTGCACCTGAGCCAGAGGTGTGGTATCCTACTCTCGGGTAAGGAAGGGGCACTACCCGGTACCCACACACTAGCATTCAACTAAAACACCACTCCAGGCCTGGGGATCTGGACAGACCCTACTGAGGGAGGGCCCTATCTCAGGCTGAATGGGAACTAGGTAGAGGGTGTGGGTGAAGGAAGTAGAAAGGGGAGCACACCAGGAAGTAGTGAAATGAGTGGTGACAATGTAGAAGATGTAGAAAACGTGGCTGATGTGAGAAAACATTGAGAACAGTCTAGAAGAGAGGCAGTTGGTGACAGGAGTCTGTCACGAGTGGAAGGACAAAGAAAGCTGTCCTGGAGACTGGAGGCGGTTGGAGCTTGTCCCAGGACAAGGAAAGGTGAAGACGGACGGAGGAGCCATCAAGGGGCTCCAGAAACACTGAAGGGGTCCCAGGGGCACAGGAAGTGAGGAATCCACCCGTGGTGCCCGTATCCACGCCGACCGTGATAGGAGCTGGGTGGAGGGATTGGGCTGCAGAGGGGACCGGCCCCAGACTAGTGGATAGACTGTAGGGCTCAGCTAGCTAACCGAAGGCTTTAGGGATGAGCAATTATAATCGCAAGTATTCGGTACTCGGCAAGTAATGTGGTACTCACGGTACTCGAAACATAGCGAGTATTTCACTACTCGCCTCACAATATTCGGATCTCCCACCCAGTATTAGCCAATCACAGTAATGGCACAGCCTCCTTGGTTGTGGCATTACTGTGATTGGCTGGCCGCCCAGCGTCATACATGAGTCATAGCCTATGACTCCTAGACACTATATAAGCCCTGCCGCCACCATTTTCTGCATATTGCATGCAGAACACAGTTAGTGTAGGGAGAATGTGAGCAGCTGATAGGGAGAGTTGTGCTTGTGCAAATTGTACAGAAATTGTCTGTAAAACCCAAAATCTCTTGTGAGAGCTACCAGTATTGTAGTACTAGGTGACTGTAGTGCAGGGAGTCAGGCAGGAACATTACAGTACCACTTAGTACAGTCAATAATATTTCAGCTCTTCTCAGAGCTGAAAGTATAAGGTCAGGGTCTAGTGACAGTTTTCCCAGCTATTTTGGGGGTCACAGTTACCCCTGCATGCCAATTTTTTTTGCCGCTGCGTTGCTATGTTCACACCGAATAGCACGCACGGTACTGCACAACTGACACGCAGCAAGCACCGCTGTCTTGTGTGGTGACTGGTGCGCATAATATATGGCCTTAAACCTCAGGGCAATTTTTTTGTGCCGTTGCGGTGCTGTGTTCACACTGAATAGCACGCACAATACTGCACAACTGACACGCAGTCAGCATGTAATGCCTTAAACCGCAGGGCAATTTTTTTGTGCCGTTGGGTTTCTCATTCCTATTCTGGAGTGGGAGTGTGTCCATCCCCCATTTGAGGTATGGTGAGTATGGACATTTCAATTTTGTCTTTTTTGGCATAAATTCATGTACAGCAATTACTTTGTATTAGTGGTGGAACATTTTAAGTGTCTTGGAGATTTGGATTAGTGGAGTTTTTTCCAACCCTCCTCTTTACCCAACTCTATTACCTGGGATTCTTACAGATAACTGGAGATTATTTGATTGACTAGAAATAAGCCCATCGGGAGTGCGGTGAAATGAACATCTGAGGCGCGCGACCAATCAGCTGAGCAGCCGCGGCCAGCTTTAAATCTTTCACCAATACCGCGCTGCTCAGGTGATTGGTCGCATGCCGGGCAGCGTGCGTCCAATCAGCTGAGCAGTGCGATAATGGTGGGAGATTTAAAGACCGCTCAGCTGATTGGTCACACGCCACCTGGAGCGCAACCAATCAGCTGAGCAGCAGCGGCCAGCTTAAATCTCCCACCAATACCGTGCTGCTCAGGTGATTGGTCGTGTGCCGAGCAGCACGCGTCCAATCACCTGAGTAGCGTGGTATTGGCGGGAGATTTAAAGCTGGCCACCGCTGCTCACCTGATTAGACACACGCTTCCCGGTACGCAAACAATCACCTGAGCAGCGCGGTATTGGCGGAAGATTCAAAGCTGGCCGCCGCTGCTCAGCTGATTGGTCGTGCGCCTCAGATTTTCATTTCACCACACTCCTGATGTGATAGCATCGTGCTTATTTCTAGTCAATCAAATAATCTCCAGTTATCTGTAAGAACCCCAGATAATAAATTTGGGTAAAGAGGATAGTTGGAAAAAACTCCAGTAATCCAAATCTCCAAGACACTTAAAATGTCCCACCACTAATACAAAGTAATTGCTGTACATGAAAAAGAGGGAATTCAAATGTCCATACTCACCATACCACAAATCAGTATTGGCAGGAGATTTAAAATTGGCTGCCACTGCTCAACTGGTAGGTCATGTGCCACCCGGTGCGCAAGCAATCACCTGAGTGGTCTTTAAATCTCCCGCCAATACCACGCTGCTCAGCTGATTGGACGTGCGCCAGGCAGCGAGCGACCAATCAGCTGAGCAGCGCGGTATTAGCGGGAGATTTAAAGACTGCTCAGCTGATTGGTCGTGTCCCGCCAATACCACGCTGTTCAGGTGATTGGTTTGTGCGCCGGGCATGGGCTTTGAGTTGTGTGCGGCAGACATGCAGGAGAGGTTTGTTGACAGTTGGTATAGCAATTGGTGCATCAGGCGTTTATATAAGAAGCCATAGGCTACACCGAGAAGTAATCTACTTCAAGCCAGAATTCCAGAGAGTCCTGCTGAGCAACCCGTGGTGAGGTTTATTTCCACCCATAATAATCAATGGCACACCATCAGGGGTATCCTCAACAGACACTGGCAAGTTCTTAAGACAGATCCGGCTCTTTAGGAATCTCTCCCGTATCGTCCACATATGATGGCAAGACGTGGCATGAGTCTACATGACATTTTGGTTCATAGCCACTATGCATGAAAAGCAGTGCTACCCTTTAATATAGGAAAGCCTAACTGGGGTTGCTACCCGTGTTACTACTGCCTTCCCTGTACATATATGGTGAGAGCCACATCATTTCTGATAGGGAGAAGGAGTTTGAGATTAGACAATACATCATCTGCAGTAGCACTGGGGTTATATACTAAGCCACATGTGGTGTGGTTGTGGTCTTATCTATATTGGATTGACATCAAGAGAACTTGGGAGGAAGGTTTGTGAGCACATGACAGGCATGGAGGATCAATCAACTCTACGAACCCTACCACGACATTTTAAATTACATCATCTTTGTGATCCTGCCAGCCTATGTGTCCGCGGCATTGACCAGATCCACCTGGCTATACGTGAGGGTGACCTGAAAAAGGCACTCGCCAAGATGGAATGCCGCTGGATATACAGGCTTGGCACAATGACGCCAGAGGGTTTGAATGAGCGACTGAGTTTCTCCCCCTTTTTGTGAACCCCACTCTGGGTCTCATTGGCTCCCCTCCTTTTCGAAACTCTTGATGTCATTAAAGATCCACATGTGGTCTCTTTCGGCTACATACTGCATGGATCAGATATTTGATGTGTGCCTTACGAGTTCTGCTAGAGAATAAGAGTCGCTCCATTACCTTTCCCATTCCTATTCTGAAGTGGGAGTGTGTCCATCCCCCATTTGTGGTATGGTGAGTATGGACATTTCTATTCCCTCTTTTTTGGAATAAATTCATGTCTAGCAATTGCTTTGTATTAGTGGTGGGACTTTTTAAGTGTCTTGGAGGTTTGGATTACTGGAGTTTTTTCCAACCCTCCTCCTTACTCAACTCTACTATCTGGGATTCTTACAGATAACTGTAGATTATTTGATTGATTTTTCATGTGCTGTTTGGACTCTCCATTAATGTCAATTCCTTCTGGTTAGTGCGCATGCGCCGAATGCCACGATCACGTGGTTATGATGCGGCTATCGATGGGCGGTATCCCGGAATCATGTGTAACCACTCGGGGGTCTGCTGCAGGGCTCCAGCGCCCTCTGCTTGAATAGCGCCGCTCATCTCCTCACTCCCGGGGCTACTGCTTGAGCGCATGAAACTCCATCTCCAAATCAGTGAATGCTGGAGAAGCTGCAGGGATCATGCTCCTCCCCTCAGCCAATCACCAAGCCTCTGTGTCCTGCCAATCAGGAGTGCCCTGCTGTAATATAAGCTTCCTGTTTCCTGTCAGTCTTTGCCAAGGCAATTTCTACCTAGTGGAGTTGCTATTCCTGGTCTGGTCAGGTTGTTCCTTATTTTGCTTGTTATCTGATTTCTGTGTGTTACTTCCTGCAGATCTCCGCCCTGCCAGCTCCTTGCTGACTCCCGTGTTCTGGGCCTTCCACCTGGATCTCTTCCAAGCTGAAATTGCTGATTCAGGTCCTGCTCCGGATTCTCCGTGTTTCCGGTTCTCCGTGTCCTATCTCATACCCGGTTGCTGTGTTGTTTCCACGTTGCCTTGGGTCGGTTTAACACCCGTGTCCGCTTCATTGGTCCTTCCGAGGTTGGTACCGGCGGTATCCCTGTATAGGGATCAAGCGCTCCGGGGCCTCCTTCGGTGGTGTTCCGGTGCTGTGGCCGTGTGGCCCTCCCCTGGGGTGTGGGTTCTTGTGTTGTTCAATAAACCTGTTGACTCTACTGTACTGGTCCGTCTCTCTATCATCCCGGTATCAGCATCCGCACTACGCGGTCCAGTGGGTCCACGTGTGGGGTCTGTCAGTAGGACGTGACAGATCTTGCCCTGGCCATGGACCCCGCTGATACCAGGTTTGATGCCCAAAGAGAGCTGGCCGCACTCCGCCAGAGTCACGACCAGGTTGTGGCGTTTATCCAGTCTCTAGAGGCCCGCTTGGGGGCGCCCTCTACCACTGATCCCACTCTTTCTTCCCAGGTGCTGAGTCTCCACCAGGAATTGGACCATCTGAGAGAGAGTCAGATTCGGATATCATCCCATATGTCCTCCTTGGATGATCGGCTTACCAGTCTACAGAGCACAACAGGAAGCCCAGGTTCCGTCCCCGTGCTGCCAACTGGAGCTCCGGCTGGAGCTGTGTCTTCACCACGGCTGTGCCAGCCCACCAGGTTCACTGGGGATTCTAAAGCATGTCGGGGTTTATTAACCAGTGCCAGCTCCACTTCCGGTTATTACCTCACCAATACCCGACGGATGAGGCGAAAGTGGCATTTCTGGCTTCGCACCTCCAGGGAGAGGCACTGGCATGGTTCAACCCATTGTTGGAGAGAGAGGATCCCATCGTGTCCAACCTGCGGGCGTTCCTGGACACCTTTCGTAAGGCCTTTGATGAGCCAGGACGGGTGGCCTCTGCCACCAAGGCGCTCTTCAACCTGCGACAAGGTAATCAGTCTGTTGGGCAGTATGCCATCCAATTCTGTACTCTGGCTGCCGAGCTCTGCTGGGCGGATGAGCCCTTGGTTAGTGTCTTCCGCCGGGGTTGTCAAGCCGTATCAAGGACGAACTGACGGTTCAGGACCTACCCAGCTCCCTGGAGGAGTACATCACCCTCACTGTCCGAATTGACCGTCGTCTTCAGGAGCGGTTCCAGGAGAGAACGCAGGAGAGGACGCATAAGAGTGGACCCTTCCTTCCGGAACCCGCGGCACCTCCGGCAGGTCTCCAGGCCATGGAGTTGGATCGTGTCCAGCTCCGGCTCCAGAGGAGGGAGGAGAGGATCACCTGGGCCTGTGCCTTTATTGTGGAGGATCTGGCCACTTTCGCCGCCAGTGTCCCAAGCGGCCAGAGAACCTCCATCTAGGGCAGGTAAGAGAGGCCCACTTAACAGAGAGCAAGTCCTCTCCACCTCTCACTATTGCCATCCAGGTTACGGTTGGAGATGAATGCCATTCGGAGGTGGCTTGCCTGGATTCTGGGTCCGCAGGTAACTTTGTGCAGCTGGAGACGCGCAACGCTACGGTATTCCCATATACCCCCTGCAGCATCCCCGCGTCATCACCTCGGTCGATGGGAGGCCCTTACAAGACGCTGTGACGGGTGTCACCGGAGAGGTGGAAATACAAGTTGGTCCTCGTCACACTGAGCGCCTCACCTTCTATGTCCTGCCGGTCCTGTCACCTCCATTTCTGCTCGGTCTTCCATGGCTCCGCAATCATGAACCAGTACTGGAATGGCGAACAGGTGAGGTCCTGCGGTGGGGGCAAGCGTGCCATAGCCGATGCCTTCTTCCCGTTTCTCCCGTCCGGCTGCCACCTTCACTGGCAGCGTTGCCCGGGCCACCCTCGGCCTATCGGTCGTATGCCGATGTCCTCGACCGGAAGGAGGCCGAGACGTTACCTCCGCATGGACCCTGTGTCTGTCCCGTTGATCTGGTGCCGGGGGCTCCACTCCCGAAGGGCCGTGTCTACCCATCGAACCCTGCCGACACCCTAGTAACGTCCGAATGTCGGGAGGAGGAGTCACGCTCCATCATCGATCCGTGCAACTCCTGCATGGCGGCACCCCTCCGTCTGTCCCTACCAGGTAAGACGCTGGTAACCGAGGCAGATCGGAGGCACGTCCTTCGCTGGGGCCATTCCTCCAGACTCGCCGGCCTTACACTTGATTGGTCGATACTACTGGTGGCCGCGGATGCGTCGGGACGTCTCCGCCTATGTCTCCGCCTGTTCCTCCTGTGCTCGACACAAGACGCCCGAGCGACTGCCCTTGGGCCCCTTCTGCCCTTGCCGGTGCCCTCGGGGCCATGGAGGCGGAGGTCAATGCCCCGCACCTTCTGCGCAGGTTCCTGGCCGGTTTCCGTCCGGGGGGGGGGCGTAGAGGGGGGGTAATGTAACCACCTGGGGGTCTGCCGCAGGGCTCCAGCGCCCTCTGCTTGAATAGCGCCACTCATCTCCTCATCCCGGGGCTACTGCTTGAGCGCATGAAACTCCATCTCCAAATCAGTGAATGCTGGAGAAGCTGCAGGGATCATGCTCCTCCCCTCAGCCAATCACCAAGCCTCTGTGTCCTGCCAATCAGGTTCTCCGTGTCCTATCTTATACCCGGTTGCTGTGTTGTTTCCACGTTGCCTTGGGTCGGTTTAACACCCGTGTCCACTTCATTTGTCCTTCCGAGGTTGGTACCGGTGGTATCCCTGTATAGGGATCAAACGCTCCGGGGCCTCCTTCGGTGGTGTTCCGGTGCTGTGGCCGTGTGGCCCTCCCCTGGGGGTGTTGTTCAATAAACCTGTTGACTCTACTGTACTGGTCCGTCTCTCTATCATCCCGGTATCAGCATCCGCACTACGCGGTCCAGTGGGTCCACGTGTGGGGTCCGTCAGTAGGACGTGACATCATGTTACGTCGATGGAGGATTTCCTCCTTTCGGGACACTGCTTGTGGCTGCGCCACAATCACCTCTGTTTAGCGGTCAGGAGGCTTACATGCGCCGCAATTGGCTGGAAATGTAATGGAGCCCCTACAAAACCTGGAACCTTTTCCCACCCACCTACCACAGTCCCTTGAGGAAAGAAGGGAAAAACAAGTTGGGGCTTCCCTGACACATAGGTGCCTCCTATTACCACTCATGGTATGGATTTTTTGAAATTGTGGCATTTTCAATGCTGATTTATATGGAAAGGGTTTTTACAAGCCAAAGGTATTTTTACTTGTTGTAATGTCATTATTAACTTAGCTGTTTGAGCTTTATGAAGCACTTTTCTTGGTATCTTGCTGCAAATTGACTTGTATCCCCAGACTTGCACTTTATAATTGCTTGTAATACTCTTTCCTGTAATATGCAATTGTGATTTATCCACTTTTTGTAATTGAACCTATTGTTGGAATAATAGTAGATTCAAGCACTGAAGGACCTGTAGGGTCTTATGTCTCCCTTAACTGCCTGGTCTATCCTTTTGTATTTGTACACGGAACTAACTAATATATTGCCTTAATCCTCAGAGCAATTGTTTTGTGCCGTTGCTGAGCTGTGTTTAAAACACAAAGCAGTACTAGGCTGTAGTGCTACCTTCCAAAAAGCACTAACTGCTCCTTGTTCCCAATATCTGCATATGAACATCTGCAGCTATGTCAGAAAACCCCAAATTCCTAAAGAGGTTGTTGTGAAGGGACAGGGACACGGACGTGTAAGTGGGCATGGGGTTGTCAGTGGTGCCCGACAAGGCACAGAGTCTGGGAGACAGAAGAAGGTTGATGCTAAAAACAATGTTCCGTTAATTAATAATTCCCATTGCAGGCACTTATGATGAGACCGTCCTTCCTTCATCAACCATAATACAGCCCCTTGGGCTACTTTTCGGAGACACTATGGCTATGCCTGGACATTGGGCACTGCAACTACTGTGCTAGTAGTCCTAACTTCATAATTGTTTGGCCCTTGAGACCTGATTCCTTCATCAACTATAATACAGCCTCTTGTGCTAATTTTTGGAGACACTATGACTATTCCTGTTCAATTGGCACTGCAAGAACTATGCTAATAGTCCTAGTAGTCCTAACATCATAATTTTTTGGCCCTTTAGGTCTGCTTCTCTTATCAACCATGATACAGCCCCTTTGGCTAATTTTTTGGAGACACTATGACTGCACATTGTGCAGTGGGAGTGGAACAACAATGCCAGTAGTCCAAGCTTTATAATTGTGAAGCCCTTGTGATGATGATGATGATGGGTGGCTTCTTCCTGCGTTAACCATCACATAGCCCATAGGGTAGATTGCTCTTTTTACACCACTTACACACTGAGCTGTCAGAAGATCGCCTCCATCATAACTCGCTCTTACAGCAATCATGCGCCCATTTCAGCCTTTTCCTTAGCCCCCAGACTTTTTTTTTAGGGTTCAGCAGACCTGAATTTCCCATTGACTAACATTGGACTCGCTACTCGCACCGAATATCCGAGTATTACGATCTACTCGGCACGAGTATAGTGAGTCTGAGTATTTGACTACTCGCTCATCCCTGGGTATCTTCAAGTGCAGCAGCCAAAGCCACACTTAATTGCTGAAAAGGCAGCCACATAGGGTCAAGGGGTCAAGGAAGATGTCGCCTGACAGGACCCGCGGCTGCTGGATTGGGACACTGAGTGTGAGGCACAGGGCAAGAGGACGAGAGCCAACGCAGAAAGATGACCATGGAAGGTACACCAAAAGGGGGTCCCGGTTAAGTGCACCCAAGTTATCCAAAAGTTGTCTGGGTCCTTGACCCAGAGGACAGAGCACCCAGCTGGTTGTTGAAAACCTGGAAAACTGTGAGAACTCTGAGTAAAACGTGAAAACTGCACCCTACTGTGTCCTCAAATTATTACTGCATCACCTGCCCTGCACTACACTGTGTGCAGAATTATTATGTAAGTTGTATTTTAGAGGATTATTTTTATTATTGATCAACAACTATGTTCTCAATCAACCAAAAGAATCATAAATATCAAAGCTTAATATTTTTGGAAGTTGGGGTGTTTTTTTTAGATTTGGCTATCTTAGGAGGGTATCTGCTTGTGCAGGTATCTATTACTGTGCACAATTATTAGGCAATTTAATAAAAACCACATATATTCCCATCTCACTTGTTTATTTTCACCAGGAAAACTAATATAACTGCACAAAATGTAGAAAAAAAATTTCTGATATGCAAAAACAAAACCGCAAAAAATGAGTGACTAATATAGCCACCTTTCTTTATGATGACACTCAACAGACTTCCATCCATAGATTCTGTCAGTTGCTTGATCTGTTTGCGATCCACATTGTGTGCAGCAGCCACCACAGCCTCCCAGACACTGTTCTGAGAGGTTTACGGTTTTCCCTCCCTGTAGATCTCACATTTTAGGAGGGACCACAGGTTCTCTATGGGGTTCAGATCAGGTGAACAAGGGGGCCATGTCATTATTTTTTCTTCTTTTAGACCTTTACTGGCCAGCCACGCTGTGGAGTAGTTGGATGCATGTGATGGAGCATTGTCCTGCATGAAAATCATGTTTTTCTTGAACGATACTGACTTTTTCCTGTACCACTGCTTGAAGAAGTTGTCTTCTAGAAACTGGCAGTAGGTCCGGGAGTTGAACTTCACTCCATCCTCAACCCGAAAAGGTCCCACAAGTTCATCTTTGATGATGCCAGCTCATACCAGTACCCCACCTCCACCTTGCTGGTGTCTAAGTCGGAGTGGAGCTCTCTGCCCTTTACTGATCCAGCCTCTGGCCCATCCATCTGGCCCATCAAGAGTCAATCTCATTTCATCAGTCCATAAAACCTTTGAAAAATCAGTCTTAACATATTTCTTTGCCCAGTCTTGACGTTTTATCTTATGTTTCTTGTTCAAAGGTGGTCGTTTTTCAGCCTTTCTTACCTTGGCCATGTCCCTGAGTATAGCACACCTTGTGCTTTTTGATACTCCAGTAATGTTGCAGCTCTGAAATATGGCAAAACTGGTGGCAAATGACATCTTGGCAGCTTCACGCTTGATTTTACTCAATTCATGGGCAGTTATTTTGCGCCATTTTTGCACAACATGCTTCTTGCGACCCTGTTGGCTTAAACGCTTGATTGTTCAGTGATCACGCTTCAAAAGTTTGGCAATTTCAAGACTGCTGCATCCCGCTGCAAGACATCTCACAATTTTGGACTTTTCAGAGCCCGTCAAATCTCTCTTCTGACCCATTTTGCCTAAGGAAAGGCATTTATATTTAATAATAATAATAATAATTAAGTACACCTTATATAGGGTGTTGATGTCATTACACCACACCCCTCCTCATTACAAAGATGCACATCACCTGATTTACTTAATTGGTAGTAGGCTCTCAAGCCTATACAGCTTGGAGTAGGACAACATGTATAAAAAGTATCATGTGATCAAAATACTCATTTGCCTAATAATTCTGCACACAGTGTACATCAGATACCATCACCTAATAGACTTGTTAACTTCACTGGGGCCACGCTCTACCCATGGAGAGCAATAACATCTCTGCTGCATCACCAACCGCCCCAGTGGATATGAACAACAGCGTGTGCCATCCATCTAATTGCCAAA
This sequence comes from Allobates femoralis, assembly GCA_033576535.1. Lineage (NCBI taxonomy): Eukaryota > Metazoa > Chordata > Amphibia > Anura > Aromobatidae > Allobates > Allobates femoralis. The sequence continues at coordinate 180,587,776 of JARQOC010000005.1, forward strand.
ATCCACTGGTGAAGTCACAGATTAATTCCCCATATAAACTTCCCCCATTTTAATGATACGACCAGGGCTACGTAGCCGGGTCACACCACCAGAAAGACACATCCAGTGACACATCCCCAGAAAGAACTGTTCAGCCCGATTCAGAGTACCCCATTGCCCTGGTGACTGGGCGTGTCAACTTGGCATCACGAACATAATGTACCGACCTGGTAAACCGGGTCTCTTGTGCCTGAGACTGTGTTATAAGACTGTGTAATGGCACCCGCCAAAAAGAACAAGCGCCATGTGTATGAAAAAGGAAGTGGTGCAGCCTCCCATCATGGGAGGGGTTGCCGAATGGCACGAAAAGCCGTACCCGCCCACTGTAAAGACTTCAATGCAAAAGGACTTGTCCATCAGCCAGGGGGATCCACCTCCTGGTGTGGCCGACAGCAAACGAGAAAGGAACTGCACACGAAAGGGAGAGGGCAGAAGGAGTGCTGAGGTGAGTGTGATGACATGTGCCGTGGGAGAGGCAGCGACAAACCTGGTAGCCACCATGGAGAGAGGCGACCGGAAATCTCCAGCGCGTGGGGTGGAAACGGAGGACTCCCTCAGTGGTTCAGAAGGAGACTTGGGCTCTGTGTCCCTAATAGATCTGGAGTTTGGGCAGAAGGAGATGCTGTCCCCAGTGTCAGTGGTTGTAGAGCCAAACAGACCACGAGTGGTGTCAGCCCCGGCCACTGCACCTCGCTCAGCAGCCTTAGCCAAGGCAGCTATAACAAAACCAGTAGCCACAAGCCTAAGTGAACAACGAGCAGCATCAGCCCCGGCTGCAGCAGGCAAGCAGGACACGCCACCTAGTGGCCGGCAGGCTAGTGAACTTTCCAGACGTGGAGGTGGCCTGAATCCTTGTGCCCTACCATGGAAGCGGCAACAGTAAAAGCAGAACTATAGTAATGCAGAGTGAGCCTGTGTAAATAGTTAGTTAGTTTACCTGGTTAGGTGTTTATTGTATAGTAAAATGCTTATGCTTAGATAGTTAATCCTAGTTAGGTGTTAAACCTGTTAAGAGTGTGTATGTTTAACTACCGTATTTTTCAGACTATAAGATGCACCGGACCATAAGACGCATCCAGGTTTTAGAAGTAGGGGAAAAAAGATTTTTCTGGTCATCATAATGGGAGACCCAGACAATGGGGTTTAGGGCACTGCCCTCCGGAGGTCACACTAGGTACTACAAGCTTGTAGACACCGCCCCCTCCGCTTATAAACCCCTACCGCAGGGAACATCCTCAGTTTTAAACTTAGTGTGCTCGGAGGATCACGCTTTGCTTGCACTTCACTGCATTCTCACAACTTACGTGATGGCGTCTGAAGACAAGGTAAAATGGTTCCGGTCGGGACCTGCGACAGCCTCCCCACTCACCCTTGTGGAACACGCTGGTGGAGGTACCGGAGGGCCTAGAGCCTGGACACCTTGTGTTCTCCCGGTACGCTGTTGCGCTCCTTTCCATCCCTCTCTGGGGGGCTCTGGAGAGTGGGAGATGGGAGCCTTGCACAGCTCCGCTCCGTCCGAGGCCTCCCTAAATGGTGCTTACAGACCGGACTGGAGCCAGCCCAGTCCGAGGCCTCCCTAAATGGTGCTTACAGACCGGACCGGCACTGAGGCACTCTGTGTCTCCTGTGTGCCTGGGGGTAGTGTCTGTCACTTTATGTGTCCTGACACTCAGACCGCGCGTTACTCTTGAGTCCGCGGATCTGGAGGTGTACCCCGTGCTGGGGTCACCCTGGCTGACCGCCCTGTGTGTCGCAGGGGCTGAGGCTGTAGGCTGCGGATGTGTATTTGTGCATGCAGTCTGTGTGTTGTACTTCACACTACTTCCCGCGCTGCGGGCTCTGGCGCCTTAATATTGAGGCTGCTTGGAGGATAGGAAGCAGCCCGTGCGGTGACGTCATCGATGGGCGTGTGTGTGTGCTTCCCGCGTGTTTTCGGCGCCGCCCACGGTTTCACTGTCGGCGGCCATCTTTACCCTCACTTCCCGGCTGGGATCTGTATGCAGCGTGCGTCTGCACTCCAGAGGAGACCGGAAACTCTCGCGGAGGTCACACACACACACCGCTTCCTCCTACCGCTTCGCTGCGGTCGGTAAGCCACCGGGATTCCCGGTTTTGTCTGCACAATTTGGCTTATTTTCCCCTGCTGTGGCGATGTCCTCAGTTAGGAAGCGTGCTGCTAAGGCGGCAGATGCCACCATTACCTGTGCTACATGCAACGGGACACTGGTGGAGGGGTCCTGCAATAACTGCGGACGCCCGGAGGTCCGGACGGACACTGCTGAAACTGCAGCTCCGGTGCTGTACCCTGAGGTGCAAGTGATCCCAGGGCCATGGGAAACTCAGAATAAGATCAATGAATCTCTGTTGTCCCAGCTGTCCTCCATGTCGCAGTCCCTGGAGGCACTCAATAGGAGGCTGGAAAGCCCAGCTACTCCTTCCAGTTACCCCCGGGTGTCTCCCTCTTCTGCTGTGAGACCCCTTAAGCGGGCTCGTCGTGAGGATTCACCCGAGCTCCAGGCTCTCTCTGAGGAGGAGCGGTCCTCTGATGGTGAGGAAGATGATGGGGGTTCGACTCTCGGGTCTGTGTCTGTGTCTGAACCACCAGACGGGGTGGAGGATTTGGTGTCCTCTATTAACGAGACCTTACGTCTCGTGACACCCCCTGAGGAGGTGACTGTACACCCGAAGGAGGTCTATCAATGGCTGCGGCCGGAGGCTAGACCAAGTGGCTCCTTCATGGACCACACTAACTTTGGAAGGGTGGTTAGAGCTCCCAGGTTACATCCTTGGCGGCGTTATGTCCGCAAACCCAAGGACAATCGCTTCCCCTTCCCCCAGGAGGTGCTACAGGAGTGGTCGCAGTCCCCGAAGGTGGACGCTTCCATGACCAGGATTGCTGCACGCTCCCTTTTCTCTGCCTCTGATAGCTCCTCGCTGAAGGATGCGACTGATAGACAGGTCGAGCAACTCGCCAAGTCTTCCTATGAGGCTGTGGGGTCTTCATTTGCCCTTAATTTTGCCACGGTCTGGACCTTACAAGCGATTACTACCTGCTTGGATGGTATCACTGACCTGGCAAGGTCCAGTCCAGAGGTCCTGGCGCTTACCGAAAGGGCAAGGGCCTATGCGGACTACGCCAGGACGGCGACTTTGGAAACTGCCACTCGCTCAGCTGTGGCTTCGGCCAACGCTATTGCGATTCGCAGGTTGTTGTGGCTGCGTCTTTGGGACTCAGATGCCACATCTAAGAAGATTTTGCAGAATCTTCCGTTCTCTGGTGACAGGCTTTTTGGTACCGAACTGGACAAGCTGATAAAGGATTCTGCTGAGTCTAAGATCCCGCAGAATAAGCCTAAGCCATGGTATTCCGTTAAGAGGAACCCAAAGCAGTGGTCCTTTCGTTCCAGCTCACAGTCATCAGCACCGTCCGCTCGCACGGACCGAGGGGGCAAGCCCGCTTCTCAGTGGCGCTCAAAGAGTCGTCCAAAGAAGCCGGCGGGGGCAACGGCTGCCACCCCCGAACCAGCCTCTACATGACTCGCTCTCCCTTCCTGCCTCCCCACAGGTGGGGGGTCGCCTGTCTCGTTTTCAGGACAGGTGGCTACTTCACGTTCAAGATCAGTGGGTTCGAGACGTGGTCTCGCGAGGTTACAGGATAGAGCTGACGTCAAAGCCGATACCCCGATTCCATCGGTCGGTCCCATCCCCAGAAAAGGCTCAGGCCTTTCACCTGGTGTTGGAGGGTCTCCGCAGGGACGGAGTGGTGGTCCCGGTGCCTTCCGGGGAGAGGTTTCGGGGTTTTTACTCCAACCTCTTCATTGTCCCAAAGAAGGACGGATCCTTCCGCCCGGTTCTGGACCTAAAGTTGTTCAACCGTCACGTGTTGGTTCGGAAGTTCCGTATGGAATCACTGCGATCCGTGATCGCAGCTGTGTCACAGGGGGACTTCCTAGCGTCCATAGATATTCGAGACGCTTACCTTCACGTGCCCATTGCACCGGCTCATCAGCGCTGGTTGAGATTTGCAGTGGGGGAAGAACACTTCCAATTTGTGGCGCTGCCGTTCGGGTTGGCCTCGGCACCGCGGGTGTTCACAAAAGTGATGGCCTCCATGATGGCTCTCCTGCACGTGCAGGGGCACGCCGTAATACCCTATCTGGACGACCTGCTGGTCAGGGCGCCATCAGAACACCTTTGTCGGCAAAGCCTGGAGGTAACCATGAAGTCTCTGGAACAGTTCGGGTGGCTTATCAATATCCAGAAGTCGACCCTGGTTCCGACCCAGTCACTGACATATCTGGGCATGGACTTCCACACGGACTCGGCCCTAGTGTCTCTGCCACGAGTCAAACAGATGGCGATCCAATCAGGAGTGCAAGCAGTCCTCCTGTCACCACAATCATCCCTACGGATCTTGATGAAGCTGGTGGGGCGCATGGTAGCTGCAATAGAGGCAGTACCTTTTGCGCAGTTTCGCCTCCGTCCTCTCCAGCTGGAGATTCTTCGCAGATGGGACAAGAGGACGATCTCTCTGAATCGGCTGGTGACACTTTCCCAACCGACCAGGGATTCCCTGCAGTGGTGGCTCCAGCCACGTCATTTGTCACGGGGCCGGTCCTTCCTCAAACCGTCATGGTTAGTGGTGACCACCGACGCCAGTCTGATGGGCTGGGGTGCGGTGTTCTTGCACCACAGGGCTCAAGGCCTCTGGACTCCGTCGGAGTCGGCGTTGCAGATCAACATGCTGGAGATCAAGGCGGTCTATCTGGCGCTCCTAGCGTTTCAGAAGTTCCTGTCAGGGCAACCCATTCGGGTTCAGTCCGACAATGCGACGGCCGTCGCCTATATAAATCATCATGGAGGGACCAGAAGTGCTCAGGCCCTCGCCGAAGTCCACCGCATTCTATCTTGGGTGGAGGACAACGACTGCCTGATCTCCGCAGTTCACATCCCAGGGGTCGAGAACTGGGAGGCCGACTACCTGAGCCGGCAGGGGATGGACGCCGGAGAGTGGTCTCTTCATCCAGACGTCTTCCAGGACATCTGCAGCAGATGGGGCACTCCGGACGTGGATCTGATGGCCTCGCGGCTGAATCATCAGGTGCCGCAATACATGGCGAGATCATGGGATCCTCAGTCTCTGGGGGCAGATGCCCTGATCCTGAGTTGGTCCAGATTCCATCTTCCGTATGTGTTCCCGCCTCTAGCTCTGATTCCCAGGGTTCTGTGGAAGATCAGGTCGGAGTGCAGGGTAGCCATTCTAGTGGCTCCAGATTGGCCCAGGAGGTCCTGGTATCCGGACCTGTGGCGACTGTCAGGCGGACTCCGGTGGGCTCTTCCAGAACGTGCAGATCTGCTCGCACAAGGCCCATTCTTCCACCTCAATTCCAGGGCCCTCAGATTGACTGCATGGCTCTTGAGGCCTGGCTGCTGACGTCCAGGGGCTTCTCTCCTACGGTTGTTGCCACCATGACTCGGGCTAGGAAGCCTGTTTCCAGGAAGATGTACCACAGAACGTGGAAGATTTTCTTCACCTGGTGTGCCTCGGGTGGTCGCTCCCCGTGGCCCTTGTCCATTCCGACATTGTTGGCTTTCCTTCAGTCGGGGTTGGAATTGGGGTTATCCCTAGGCTCTTTGAAGGGTCAAGTGTCAGCTCTTTCAGTGCTGTTTGACAAGCGCTTGGCGCTCCTTCCCAAGGTCCGTCAGTTTCTCCAGGGAGTCTCTCGGGTGGTCCCGCCCTACAGGCGACCACTGGACCCTTGGGACCTTAACATGGTCCTGGCGGCACTGCAGAAACCGCCGTTTGAGCCGCTGAGAGACATTTCTCTGTCTCGTCTGTCCCAGAAGGTGGTCTTTCTGGTGGCGATTACATCTCTGAGAAGGGTCTCAGAATTGGCTGCATTATCGTGCAGGTCGCCCTTTCTGGTGGTTCACCAAGACAAGGTGGTGTTACGCCCGCGGCCAGAATTCTTGCCAAAGGTGGTTTCCACTTTTCACCTGAACCAGGAGATTGTTCTCCCATCATTTTGCCCCGCTCCCGTTCATCAGGTCGAGCGCGATCTCCATACTCTGGATCTCGTGAGGGCTGTATGCATTTATGTGTCCAGGACTGCCTCTTTCCGGAATTCGGATTCCTTATTTGTCCTGACGGCAGGTCGCTGTAAGGGGTCCACGGCATCGAAGTCAACCTTGGCCAGATGGATCAAGGCTCCCATTCAAGAGGCCTACCGGTCTTCTGGTTTGCCTCTCCCGGTGGGAGTGAAAGCTCACTCTACCAGAGCTGTAGGTGCCTCCTGGGCTTTGCGACATCGAGCTTCTGCTCTACAGGTGTGTCAGGCAGCCACCTGGTCCAGCCTGCACACTTTCTCTAAGCACTATATGGTGCATGCCCATGCCTCTGCGGATGCAAGTTTGGGCAGGCGGGTCCTCCAGGCGGCGGTTGCCCACCTTTGAGGGGGACCATGTATTATCCGTCTTTGAGGAACTCTTCCCGCCCTGGGGTATTGCTTTAGGACATCCCCATTGTCTGGGTCTCCCATTATGATGACCAGAAAAAAGAGAATTTTGTTTACGTACCGTAAATTCTTTTTTCTTTAATCATCAATGGGAGACCCAGCACCCACCCAGTTGTTCCGTTGCATGTTTTGCATTTGATCTGTTCCCTGTTGGGACAGTTTCTTCCGGGTTGTTGGACCGTCTGTGCACGGTTTCTTTCCCGATGTTTCGGGTGTGGTTTATTTGTCTCCTCGCAGCTTATGGACCAAACTGAGGATGTTCCCTGCGGTAGGGGTTTATAAGCGGAGGGGGCGGTGTCTACAAGCTTGTAGTACCTAGTGTGACCTCCGGAGGGCAGTGCCCTAAACCCCATTGTCTGGGTCTCCCATTGATGATTAAAGAAAAAAGAATTTACGGTACGTAAACAAAATTCTCTTTTTAAGCAAATAATGTGGTAAAAGTGGGAGATGGCACATGGCACTGAGCGGTGTCTGTCAAGTACAGTATACAAATGCCAGAAGGCGAATATCGGAACCAGGGGAGAGGCCTTATACTTAAAGAACCACTCCAGTGCTATAGAAGAAACATTGGAGTGCTGCTTTAAGATCTCATAGCTGCAATTCATATCAAGGGAGAACTATAACTCCCAGCATGCCAAAGGATCTGCAGGGTATGCTGGAAGTTATAGTTCTCCCTTGATATGAGTTTCACCTAAGAGATCCTATAGCAGCACTCGAATGTTTTCTCTTCAGCACTAGAGTGGTGCTTTATATGTAAGCCCCCTCCCCCCTGATTCTTATTTTTACATTTAAAGCACCACTCCAGTGCTGAAGAGAAAACATTGGAGTGCTACTTTAAGATCTCATAGGTGCAATTCATATCAAGGGAGAACTATAACTCCCAGCATGTCCTGCAGATCTATCCTTTTTAATGATGGGAGTTATAGTTCACCACAGGAGTTGTAGAAAGCCTGTATGTACAGTTCTTTATTAACAATTACAATTCATTCTTAGCTTTTGCACTTACATTAACTGCTGTCACTGTCATCCTGCAGCCGATCTATAACACTTCTATTTAAAATTGCAGGACTGTGATGAGGTAATGAAGGGGGCGGGATGGAATATCACATTATAGCACTCCTTTATTACATGTGATTCTCCAGCCCGCCCACTTCATTACCTTATCACAGGTCCTGCAATTTGAGAGAGTAGTGTTATAGATCTGCTGCAAGATGGCAGTGACAGCAGTCAATGTGAGCACAAACTGTGCTCCAGAGGTATGCTGACACCTCTGCAGCGATCCCAGCTCTGCCTGCTCTCCCCAGTGCAGTGGTCACACATCTCCCCAGCCGCTGCTAGATCCAGCGCTGGGGAAACCATGTGGTGACGATTTTTACAGGGAAGGAATATTCATTAGCTGCTCCCCGCTCACTGCTCAGCGCTGACAGGTGGGTGGGGATGCGGCTAATGAATATTCCTCCACTCTAAGTATCGGCACCATGTGGTTTCCCCGGGACTGGATCTAGCAATGGGGACATTCTCCTGCCTCCCCCATGCTCCCACTCTCCCGCTGCCCCCTCCCCACAGTCAGCCACAGTACATTCGGACCATAAAATGCACCCCACAGTTTCCTCCAGAATTTGGAGGGAAAAAAGTGCATCTTATGGTTCAAAAAATACGGTAGTTAGTTAGAGTAGGTAGTACCCAGTAATAAATGGACAATTTGGCTGTGCACAGTGAATGGCCAGAACTTTCTTTGTACATTGTTAGCACTTGATGTGCTCCTTGTTGGTTTTGCAGCTGATATTTGCAACCTGGAAGTTGACCAAAGAACAAAAACCATCTGGCGTGGCCGAAATGTGATCTGATGAGGTGACCAGCAAGCCCTGCAGCCACGCCAAGGGCCTACGTTCGGAGTTTAAGACAGGTCCCCCATATTGCACTTAGGACATTGAGAAGGGTATCCCGGTTGGGAATTTCACTGAACTTTGTTGAACTTAAGTGAAAGTTTTATTTAGAGTACTGTTCTATTTTATATTCCAGTATTTATATGCAGCGCTAAAGTAAAGAGTACATCCCTTAAAGGGAAGCAAAAGTTACCTATTTAACTGTTTTACCTGTTTGAATGCATTCAGAAAAATCTTTGCATGTCTTAATAATAATAATAATATTTATTTATTTATATAGCACTATTAATTCCATAGTGCTTTACATATATTTTGCAACACTGTCCCTATTGGGGTTCACAATCTTAACATCCTACCAGTATGTCTATGAAATGTGGGAAGGAAACCGGAGTGCCCGGAGGAAACCCACGCAAACACAGGGAGAACATACAAACTCATTTCAGATGTTATACTTGGTGGGAATTAACACCTGTTCTTTTTACTCTGTTCCAGCCGCGGACATGCTGTGTTTTATGAAGGGGGAAAACGGTTACTTGGTGCTCCTGACGGTCCAGTCGCCAAAAAGGTACTGCACCTCAGCCAGAGGTGTGGTATCCTACTCTCGGGTAAGGAGGTGGCACTACCCGGTATCCACACACAAGCATCCAACACCACATCTCAGGCTGGAGGGGAACTAGGTAGAGGGTGTGGGTGGAGGAAGTAGATAGGGGAGCACACCAGGAAGTAGTGAAGAGACTGATGACAACATAGAAAATATAGAGAACGTGACTGATGTGAGGAAACGTGGAGAACAGTCTAGAAGGGAGGCAGTTGGTGACAGGAGTCTGGCACGAATGGAAGGACAGAGAGAACCATCCTGGAGACTGGAGCCAGTTGGAGCTCGTCCCAGGGAAAGGAAAGGTGAAGATGGATGGAGGAGCCAGTGAGAGGCTCCAGAGACACTGAAGGGGTCCCAGGGGCACGGGAAGTGAGAAATCCAACCGTTGCACCTGTATCCATGCCGACCATGATAGAAGTCCGGTGGAGGGATCAGGCCGCAGAGGGGACCGGCCCCAGACTAGTGGATAGACTGTAGGGCTCAGCTAGCTAACTGGAGGCTGTGGTATCTTCAAGTGTAGCAGCCAATGTCACATTTAATCACTGAAAACGCAGCCACATAGGGTCAAGAGGACAAGGAAGACGTCGCCTGACAGGACCCGTGGCTGCCCTGCAGGGCAGGAGGGTGAGAGCCAGTGCAGAGAGACGACCCAGGAAGGTGCACCACAAGGGGGTCCCGATTAAGTGCACCCAAGTTATCCGAGAGTTGGCTGGATCCCTGATCAGGAGGACACAGCGCCCGGCTGGTTGTTGAAAACCTGGAGAACTGTGAGAACTGTGAGTAAAACGTGAAGACTGCACCCTACTGTGTCCTCAAATTATTACTGCATCTCCTGCCCTGCACTACATCAGATGCCATCACCTAATAGACTTGATAACTGCCCTGGGGCCACACTCTAACCATGGAGAGCAATAACATCTCTGCTGCATCACCAACCGCCCCAGCGGATCTGAACCGCAGTGTGGGCAATCCATCTAATTGCCGAAAACCACGGGTGGAATCACAAATTATTTCCACATATAAACTTCCACCCTTTTTATTATTTGGCCCGGGCCACGTAGCCAGGTAACGCCACTGTGACACATCCCCAGAAAGAACTGTTCGGCACGATCCCGAGTACCCCATTGCCCTGGTGACTGGGCGTATCACAGTCTCAAGTTACCTGCGTTCATTGTGAAGCTTATCTATTTTTGTCTGTAAAGTAGTATATACATTTCTCTTCATATTTTGATTTAGAAAACAGTGTGCAGTGTTCCCAATGCATGGAAATAAATACTATTATAAAGATTTTGGGCTTAACTCATGTTTTTGAACACCCTGCTGATATTTTGAACAAAACTGTACAACTATTAACTAAAATTAGTGCTGGTGTTGTTCCAGCAGTTGGATTAGCATGTGGTAGGCATCATGTTATGGATTACTGCCTTTTAGTCCTTCTTGCTGGCCTGTATGACCCCAAAAACTTTCAAAGCCATGGTTACATTTTTACGCTCTTTAACCTGTTCACGACTATTGATGTATAGGTATGTCCTTAATCGCCTCCCTTACTCACTCACTGAGTTTGCATTATTCCCTGCACAAATCAGCTGATATGATGATGTGCAGTTTACAGATTCAGGAGGATGAGCAATCCACCCCTTTCCTATTAACTATTCCTATTCCTATGGGGAGCAATTGTTAGTCATGGTCCACAGATCTATACCAGTCTGTGTATACCAGAGTGTGAGGGATATCTGAATGCATACAAAGCTGATCCCATTTGAGGACTACATATGGCATAGGGTTACGCCTCCTTGTGACGCCAAGTTTGACTCGCCCCGTGGAGGCATGCCCCGTTTACACGCAGTGACAGTTCAAAGCCATGACCGATATAGTCATCATGGTGCGGGACCTGACATCTTTCCATGATGATTGTACCCTTTATATTCCGTAAACGGGTTAATACTTAATGCCTCTATTTATTATATTATTGGTTGAACCATAAACTATATGCACTTTTTTACCTTTTGTATTGACTCCCATTGCCTTATAGTTTGTATCCTTGCAATTGGTGCCGTCATTATTGTTAACGTTTTAAACATTTTCTTAAATTACAGTGATGTCTGAAAGTGTTGGCACCCTTGAAATTGTTCATAAAATGAAGTATTTTTCATTACTGCAATTACACATGTTTTACTATACACCTGTTTACTTCATTTGTGTACTGTATATTTAAAGAGCAAAAAAAAAAGCAGAGAAAACAAGCAAATTGGACATTACTTCCCACAACATCCCCAAACTGGGCAGGGCATAATTATTGGTACCCTCAACCTAATAATGGGTTGCACACCCTTTGTAATAAATAACTGCAACCCCTCAGTTCCTGTTACCACCTACAAGCTTCTTAGGCTACTTTCACATACCGATTTTGAGGGAGCCGATGCTGTCCGATATAATTCGGACAGCATCGGCTCCATTCTGATGCCTGGAATCGGGTGCCAAATAGGCACCCGATTCCGGCATAAAATCAGAGTGAAAAAAAGAAAAAAAAAAACCTTATGCTCACCTCCCCACGATCCCCCGCCGTCTTCCGTCATCTTCTTGAAGGCTCCCGGTGGCTCCCGCAGGCTGCCGCTGTCAGCAGAGCGCTTCCTCTGCTGTTCAGGACCTGCGGTGATGTCACAGTCACGTGACCGCGGGTTCACCATGGTAACCCGCGGTCACATGACTGTGACATCACCGCAGGTCCTATAAGGCAGAGGAAGCGCTCTGCTGACAGCGGCAGCCTGCGAGAGCCACCGGGAGCCTTCAAGAAGATGGCGGAAGACGGCGGGGGCTCGTGGAGAGGTGAGAATAACTTTTTTTTTTTTTTTTTTTTTAACACTTGTGCTTCTAGTTAGGAGCAGTTTTACTGTACTGAGCATGCTCAGTACAGTAAAACGGGGTCCGAGGAGACATCAGATGTTTTCTCGGACCCTTCTCCATAGGGCCCCATGTTATAGGGATCGGACCTAATCGGATGTGCACTAAATGCCATCCGATTTGGTCCGATCCGATTCTGTCAGATTTTATTTTCGGTGCAAAAATCGGAGCAAGCTCCGATTTTTGCACCGATAATAAAATCGGACAGAATCGGATCGGACCAAATCGGATGGCATTTAGTGCACATCCGATTCGGTCCGATGCCCATAGAGCTGCATGGGGGCAAAATTCCGATCCGATGCTGTCCGATTTTGATCGGACAGCATCGGAAATCCGAAAATCGTTATGTGAAAGCAGCCTTACACCTCTCAACTGGAATTTTGACTATTCTTTTGCAAACATCTCCAGCCAGGTCTCTCATATCTGAAAGTGAAAATTTAAGATCTCTACAAGTGTTCAATGGGATTTAGCTCCCGACTCATTATGGCCATATCAGATCTCTCCAGCACTTTGTTTCTAGCAACTCCTTGGTGCTTCTTGACTGTATATCTTATTCTGTAATGTTTTGTTTTGTTTGTAGATTACATGTTTCGTCGGAATTGTAAATTGCTGCAAAATTATTATTATATAGTAATATTATATTATACATTATGCTTTTACAAACGAATCCACCAGATGGTGCTCATGAGCTACTAAACAAGCAGATAATGCTACCATACATGTAATACATTTTTTTAATATTGTTGTATGTTATAAGAAATGACAATTCTTAAACACAATTTATCCGACACAAATGATAATCTATTTTCAGTTTTCAATTAATCAATAAAAAATACCACTATCAGTTTCTGAGACACTAATTCAAAGATGGCAACCAATATGAATGACCCCATTTCCTGTTGTCAATTTTGTAACTATATTCCCAGGAGCAAAAGAGGACACTATCAATATTTGTTATAGTAAATAATTATAATTACCAAATCTTTCATACTGCTGTAAACAATATTGATGATTCAATAATTCATTAAATCAATTGAGACAAAGAGGTAGATGAGTGTGATTCATTTCTTTTTAATGTCTTTTATACTATGGTCATATATGTTATTATGATCACTTATATGACTACTATCCATACATTTCTAAGATTTGTTTTTGACATTAAAGGGAAGCTGCCACCTGGTTTTTCTCATATAAAGTACAGCCAGCATCCTTCAGCCCTCTATTACAGCATTCTGGTATGTGGTATATATGTCCCTAATCCAATCTGCAAGGCACAAAAAAAGGGCTCTTATGATACTCACATACCCTGCGGTCTGGTCTGATGGATGTATCTGGTCTTCATCCGGTGCCTCCTCACTTTTTGCGCTATCTTTCCTCTCTGGTTCATGTGGTTGATGCCCTACCTCTGGTTCATGTCTGCAGCGTTTTCCTGTGCGCTCAGCTAAAGCGCATGTCCTGTGTGGCCGCTGCTAAGGTAAACAGCGGGCTTCTATGGGGCAGTATTAGCAGGCAGCTCATAGCGTTAACATTATGCGCTGCAAGGGAAACTTCTAAGTTGTTAGCGCAGGCGTCAGGTGTGGGGCACCCTTCACGTGTGACCTTAGCCTTACCCTGCTGACTAGATGTGTTATGTTCAGACCATGTTCCTGAACATTTAAAAGATTGTATTTATTGATATCATATTTTTTGTGGCGCCCCACGATGTAGGTGCCATAAAAGGGGTACTACATCCATAAAAGCGGTGTAGTTGCCCCACTGCAAGTGGACTTATGGCCAGTAGGTGGAACCCTAGAACTCACACCCCACACTGGTCAGCAGGTGGGAGGGACCCGGGAGGGGATATAATCACCTCCAGGGGGCACCAGAGAGTAGTCGAGTCTAGAGCAGACCAGTGAGAGTTGAGTAGGAAAGAGCCAGGCAGTCGGGGGGAATCAGACCAGCAGTACGCTCCCGCAGTGGTCGCTAAGAAAGTTCGCCCGACGGGTGCAAGGGAGAGGAAGACGAGGAACAGCAGGAGGTCAGCTTAGTCTTCATGAAGTCAGACTTCACAGCTACTGGGAGACAAGGGAAAAAAAGGAACAGGAACGGCACACAGTGAGGGATCCATCTACCAACCATAAAGTCTACTTGCAGCATCCGTAGCCATTTGTCCAGTAACATCTTACAGCACTGTGAACTGTAATGACTTTGCAAAAGTTCCAGTAAAGTACCCGGTGAAGTGACTTATCGACTCTGCTGCATTTTTCCTTGCATGAACTGTATCCTTACTGAATCGTTGCCCCAGCCGTCCAGTCCTGCCTGCGGAGGACTACACCATCATTGCCGCAATACCATCGACCACCGGAGGACTGTAGCGGTGCTGGTGAGCATCACCAGGTACTGCAGGTGGAGTCACGAACTTATATACTTACTTTATTTCATTTATTTAACCATTGACTACCAGGGCCACAGCCTCGGGCAGCCACCCGTGACATCCCAGACCGAGCCTGAGAGTTGAGTACCCTGCCTTAGGTGCATCATTTTCACTTTTTTTTTCTCTTTATTTGTTTTAAATATTTAACATTTTTTTTATACTTTTTCACTTAAGGTACCGTCACACGGGGGAACGGGGCTGGGGATGTCGGCGGCGACTGGCGGGTGCGCGCACGTTTTTGGCGCCCTGCCAGCGTCGCCGTTCCCCATTTACATGGGGCGACATCTCCAGCCCCGTGCCGGCGAGCTGTCAGGCGGCATTGCCGCCGGGGTGTCTGAAAACCCCAGTGGCGATGCAGGACAACGGGAGCCTATGGCTCCCATCGCCTGACAGGTTGCCGGCGGCCGATTACATGGGGCGATGTGTGCACATTGCCCCAGATCGGCCGCCTGGTTTCAGAGCACTGCTCTGAAACCAGGCGACCTCCCGACGGCGCTGACATCGCCCCTTTGCATGAGGCGACGTAAGGGCGATGCCGCCGATAGGCCACGCCCCTACGTCGCCAGTGTAATAGGCGGCGATGTCGCCTTTAGGCTTTTTATGGGACATTACCTTTTATTTCACTAATCGCTTTTATAATCTATTTGTTTCTTTTCCAATCTGTCAATTAAATATGAGCTCTGACAGTTCGCCTCAAACACCATGCATCTGCTTTCTGTAGCTGGTTGACCCAGAGGTCATCATGATGATGACTTTAAGTTATAATAGTAGCGATCAGGTCCCCTTGATCATGTCAGCGCACTCTTCTCCCAGCCTAAATTTAGTGATCCCTATTTATCGCAGCATCTAGTGGAATAAACTGCCCAGAGCAGTGCAGGCTCATGCTCCATGCAGTGAGTGCCAGGTCTAGGCTGTGACATCATCCTGAGAATTGCAGGCAATTGCGCTAGCACAGCTGCTGTGCCTGCAAAAATGCCATGCGTACTGGGTATATCCTTGTTCATTAAGGCACTGACTTCCAGGACGCACCCAGTATGTCAAATCTCATAACAGGTTAAGGGGTTTTTCCCCCGAATACAATATCCTTTTATATAATTACAATTGTCATAACTTTACTTTTTGTAATTTGGTTTATTTAAAAAAATGTGTAGTTTTTCATCAATCTCCCCATGTATGTGGTGCTGCAGAGCTGCCTCTGAGTCATGTGACAGCTCTGTCCAACCTGTCTGTGCCTCCTAGTAACTGTCGCGCATGCAATGTGCTGAGCTCAGCCTACAATCATGGCTGCTCCTCACATGAACGCGCATTGCTGCTCATGCGCACTGACAGTTTGTGACAGGCTGCCTGATAAGCTGTGGAGGAGAGCTAGAAACTGGAGCTCTGTGCTCCGCAGCTTATCAAGGAGTCTGTCTGACAGGGAGCGTCCTGACACAGGGAGACCCTCACCTGTCCTGCAGACAGCGATGTCCTCCCATTTAGAACCACGGAGCTCTGCCCCCTCTAGCAGCATCACTGCCAGTATACAAAGCATCATGGAAAGGCGGGGCCTACCAGAGGGCGGAGCCCAAGCTCCGGAGCTAACACTGAAGTTCAATGGAGGGTGTGGAGCCAACTGGAGGTGGTGGACCCAGAGCAGCATAAGAAAGAAAGAAGACTGCTGAACACAGAAGAGGTGATGTACAAGCAGGGAGAGAGACAGCTGAGGCAGAGATGAGACAGGCAGGGAGAGAGACAGCTGAGGCAGAGATGAGACAGGCAGGGAGAGAGACAGCTGAGGCAGAGATGAGACAGGCAGGGAGAAAGACAGCTGAGGCAGAGATGAGACAGGCAGGGAGAGAGACAGCTGAGGCAGAGATGAGACAGGCAGGGACAGAGACAGCTGAGGCAGAGATGAGACAGGCAGGGAGAGAGACAGCTGAGGCAGAGATGAGACAGGCAGGGACAGAAAAGAGACAGGCAGGGTCAGAAAAGACAGGCAGGGACAGAAAAGAGACAGGCAGTGATATGAGACAGGCAGGATCAGAAAAGAGACAGGCAGTGAGATGAGACAGACGGATAGAAAAGAGACAGGCAGGGACAGAAAAGAGACAGGCAGTGATATGAGACAGGTAGGGACAGAAAAAAGACAGGCAGGGATAGAAAAGAGCCAGGCAGTGACATGAGACAGGCAGTGACAGAAAAGAGAAAGGCAGTGACATGAGACAGGCAGTGACATGAGACAGGCGGTGACAGAAAAGAGACAGGCAGGAACAGAAAAGAGGCAGTGACATGACACAGGCAGTGACAGAAAAGAGGCAGGCAGTGACATGACACAGGCAGTGACAGAAAAGAGACAGGCAGGGACAGAAAAGAGACAGGCAGTGACACTAGACAGGCAGGGACAGGAAAGAGACAGGCAGTGACAGAAAAGAGACAGGCAGTGAAAGAAAAGAGACAGGCAGGGTCAGAAAAGAGACAGGCAGTGACAGAAAAGAGGCAGTGACAGAAAAGAGACAGGCAGTGACATGAGACAGGCAGTGACATGCAAGAGACATACTTTGACAGAAAAGAGACAGGCAGTGACAGAAAAGAGATGTGGCGCCCCTGCGACCAGGGTGGCCACATAGGGAACTGCAGCCAGGCAGGAAGATAGACAGTATGTACACCAAACACCCTCACAGCACACACACACACCACTAGAGGCAGCACCCAACCTGGAGCCCGGGACTCTAGGTGTGAAAGGGGTGGTCGGTTTAGAGGAAAGTGGGTGGGAATTAATGTAGATCACGTGACAGAGAGCACAAATAGAGGCGAAAGAGGAGGAAGGAGTTAGTAGGCCGAGGTAGGCTGAGCTGTAAAGACACAGCAGGCCAGAGTGAGCCGAGCAGCAAAGACACCAAGCAGAGAGTGACACACATCCCGGTGGGGTGGGGCTTCATGGAGATGCAGAATCCACAGAGTCACAGAAACCATGGAGAGAAAGCTCGTCCATAGCCGACATCCCAGGGGAGTGTGAGGAAAGAGACCGGATCAGCAGTACTGGGTCCGAGGAACACGGCAGCACCGACCAACTACAGGCGGAGTGGTTTTCCATAGTTTGGACTGGAGTCACACGGGCTAGATGGAGTCTGGTAACGCCTTGCAAGAAAGGGTTACTGCAGATTAGGCACACACCAGAGTGTCGGCTCTGAGGGGAACAGAGATTTCATACCGGCTTCCCAGATTAACCGACGGGGAGCTTTAACTCCAGGTTGGAGTTCCCACAACAAGGGTTGAAGGCACAGCAGCAACCATGAGGACCCATAAGGCCGGCCTGCAGAGAGTTTGAGCGTTCCCGGTGTTAACTGCACTGTGAACTGTTAAGAACTGAACTGTACCGTGAGCTGTGTTAACTGTGAAGAACTGACAAGTAAACCGGGTTACCCGGCCTGAGTGTCCGTGTCTGATTCCAGGTATAAAGAACTGTTATCATACCTTTTATCCTGTCAGGAGCAGCCCAACCCGCGGCGGGCTCATCCATCTGGCTGCAGCCTATCCATCCCCCCATCCTCCTGGCAGAGCAGCGCTGCAGCAGTGGTCCCATTACTGACCACAACCTGTGGGTGGCATTATGACAAACCTTATCCCTTGTAAATATCCCTTTTATTTGTGAGAACCCGGGACACGGTCCGGACCAGGACCTCCGTGACATCCCCAGCAGTATCCTGGTCCGGTACAGAGTACCCCGTCCCAGTTGGCTCCACAACTTGGCATCACGAACAGGATGGACTCGGTCCAAAAGAACCGGACCCCGTGTGCCTAAAAATCATGTTCTGGACATTTCCCACCAAATCTGGGCTTAATGGTGGCCATGGAAGCCTGAAGCCATGTGCAAGGGAGGCGTGCCCAGACACCCCATCGTGGGCCAGCCCGGTCCAAAGCAGGAAAAGAAAGGCCCGCCCTGGCTCCCCTTAACTCCGGAGGAGCCAGCCATCAATCCAAAGGAGGAGCCCCCGTCGCCAAGTGTGCTTATCAATGAGAAGCTGGCAGGAGCTGAAGAGGAAGTCGTCGCCCCGGAAAGGCGGGACAGGAAACCAGATGCGGAGCAGTCGCCATTACGATTACAGTACACACGGACGGAAGAGAAGGACGCCGAGGAGTGTTCTGTGGTCGAAAGAACTGAAGTGATCCCGAAGGGCCCACCGAACGTACCAGTGGAGGAACCCGGCCAGGGAAAGAACAACAGTGATCAAAGCAGCATGGCGGAAGGCGGAGAGAGATTTCCGGAGATCCGAGACACCTGGAGGGGTGTGATGCGGCTTCTGCCCCTACAGAGGACCCGGGCCCAAGCAGAGCAGAGGACCCGGATTCGAATTGACGTGCAACAAAACCTGCAGTCCGGGTCTGCACAACCCGGCTGGGTTGGTGCTTCCAACTATTGTCCCTGGAGCGAGGAAGAATGCCGCACCGTGACTCTGATTGATGTGTCCATTCCCGGAGCTGCACCGCGCCCTGCCCCAAGAGTGACTAACCCACTAGGAGCCCTGGAAGAAGGATGGTTGCCATTGCCAGAGCCCCTGATACCCGTGCCTGTAACATCAGAGGTGAGAGGGGAACAGCTCCGATGCTGGTGGGAGAGGAGTGAGACCTGTAATGACCTCATGGGTTTCCTTGGGGACCCAGACGGCCCAGTAAACCCTGCAGAGCTTATAACCCGGGAAGAATATTTTAGATGATGCATCTGCCGATGGGAAAAAGATGAAATAGAGTGGCAAGTACAAAAGCAGATTGTGATCGCTAAAGAGGCAAAGGCAGAGGCTCGTCGCGACCGAGAGGTGCGCAGATCCCCATGGCACCAGAGACAAATAGTTAAAATCATTGAAGAGAGAGGATTCTCCTTTGCTCATGAACCCAGTGCGCCAAGAGACATTTTTATTAGTAAATATATTTTTATGGAGTTTTAAACATAGGCTCAAACACAATACATTACGAAATAGCATCATATTTAAGAAGAGATATATCTACAAAACAGTAAGATGAAGATCATAATTGTCAACAAGCCACCTGATATCATCGCAGGTTTCAATATCACCGTGGCATCTACAAATGTCACATCTATATAATATTTGGGTCCACTACTCGATCCAGCAGGCTCATAGGAGGGGGCCCTAGATCTCAACAGGAAATCGGAATACAGTAGTATTAAATTTACATTTCTCTAATCTATATATTCCGACATTTGGCCGTCCACTGGGGGAGGAGGGGGTTGAAGAAGGGGAACAAGAATAAAATGTCAGGAGAGGGGGAAAGGAATGACGAGGGAGTGAAGGGATCGAGGAATAATAGAGATAGAAAAAAGAAGAGCGGAGAAAATGAGAATAGTACGTCTGGTGAGTCGCAGTTCAAAAACAAGAATCTGGCAGAGGTCAAGTTCTGCGCGGGTAAGTACATATTCAGGAAAGCAGATCTGTAAAATTAGGGGCTTCTCTGAACAGAATCCATTCCGTCCAAGTGGTTACATAGGCAGGTTGGGTCTGGGAAAAGTCAGCCGAATCTCCTTGTATCTACGGAAGGTCTCCATTTCCGAGTACCACTCCAAAATCATAGGGGGCGTCTGTTCCCTCCAGTGGCGAGGAATCACATTCCGTGCTGCACTAAGGCAGAATTGGAGGATGTCCTTCTTTTGGGTCTTCCAGGATCCTGGGAGCAGAGAGAGTAAAGCCATCTCAGGGGATCCCTCCAAGTTCCCACCCGTGACCATACTGTAATTCCGAAAAACTTAAAACCAGAATTCCTCAATCAGGGGGCAACTCCACCAAACATGAATCAGAGTGCCAACCTCTGTGCTGCATCTCCAGCAGAGGGGAGAGGTGGAAGAAGAAAACCGGTGCAGCCTGTCTGGGGTGAGATACCACCGAAGGTGTATCTTGTAGCATTTTTCCAGTGCTTCACAGGACCCCGAAGATTTGCTAGCCATCAAGAAGCACTTCTCCCATTCGTGTACCAAAACCGTCCTCCCAAGCTCTAATTCCCAGGCTCTCCGATACCCATGGGCCTCAGTACCAGCCGCCTCAGATAAAATAGAGTAGATGACAGATATCCCTCTAAGGGGTGCCTGGGCGGCTGCAAAGATCTCCTCTAGGGGAGACAGGGCAACATCTGGGCCTCTCTGAAAGTTCAGAGAGCTCAAATAGGATCTTAGTTGAAAATATTCCCACCACCTCAATTTCACATCTGGAGACAAAGCCTGTAAGTCAGTGAAAGAAGGGAGCTCACCCGCATTAAGAATCTATCCAACCCGGGTATCGTCACCAGCCCGCCACACCAAAATCGTGTGATGGGTCACCCCCAGGGTAAAGGTCGGGTTGCAAAACAGTGGGGTCAGAGAACTGGCCAATTTTGTTTCATTCAACTCCCTCCATGCCACACGCAAAGCCTTCAGTGTCTCGGTAGTCAGAGAAGCAAAGTGACCAGAAGAAATCAAAGCCTCAGAGGGGATCCACTGCATATAGTGAAGGGGTACCCGCACATCTGTCTGCTCTATCTGTACCCACTGTTTAGTGGCTGCTCTAAAATTCCAATCAAGTAAGCGGACCAATATGGTGGCTAGACAATACCGCCGTAAATCCGGCAAGCCTATTTCCCCCATTTTCGTCTGTGCAGTCAAGACCTTAATGCCCACTCTCGGCTTCATACCGTTCCAGACAAACCTGGATATAAGAGTGCGGAGAGTACGGAAGAACGAACCCCACGGCCATATAGGCACGGCCTGGAAAAGATACAAGAATCTCGTCAAAATGTCCATTGTTACTACGTGAATCCTCCCCAGCCAAGACAGCCTCAGGGGTCTATAAGACTCCAACAGAGCACCCACCTTGTCCAAAATAGCTTTATGGTTCAATTGGAAGGCACTTGCCAAGTCCACGGGCAAGTTTATACCCAGATATGATATGTGGCCCGACCTCCAGCGAAAGGGGAACCTCTCAGATAGGAAGGACATCTCAACCGAAGACAGGGAGACATTCATCTCCTCAGACTTTGTGTAGTTCACTTTAAAGTAACTAAGGCCTCTAAGCAACTCGAACTCTCGCAGCAGGGGGGGAAGGTCACGGATGGGCGGGTGACGTACACAAGGACGTCGTCCGCAAATAACGCTGTCTTATGATGAGTGTCCCCCACTAGAATCCCGTGGACTTCACCATTGTCCCGTATAGCCTTAGCTAAGTGCTCCATGACAATAACATAGAGTAGGGGAGATAGCGCGCAACCCTGTCGTGTCCCATTCCCAATTAGGAACGATCCAGACAAGTCTCCGTTTACACGAACTCTTGCGGATGGACAGGAGTACAGTGAGGAAACCCCATTCATAAATTTACTGCCCAGGCCAATGTGTATCAGCGCCTCCCAAAGGAAACCCCAATGGACTCTGTCAAAGGCCAAGAGACATTTTTATAAACAGGCGTGATGTAGAAGCGCATCTTCCTGCACAACACCCGAACAGGAAAGTGACCATCGGAGAATGGGTCTCCAACAAAGTAGTACAGGGAGAAAGAGGTCCCTATGGAGTCCAAGAAAGGAGACTGTCTTTGCAAGCACCAGAGGAAGAAGAACTCCCAGCCTTAGAGGATCCTGAACCTGATCCAGTTGTTTACCTGGATCCACCAGTTCACCCGGCTCCAACAGCTTACATGGATCCGGTCAACAACACAGGTTCTACAAATTTAACAGAGACTGTTGCTGCAAAGTCGACTAAGGACGTAGCTACCCAGACGCCCAGTAGTTACCTGCTAGTCCAAGCCCTGCAAGAGCTGGAACTGTTTCCACGGAGAGCTCCACAAGTGCTTCCATGGAAAGTGGAGAAAAAGGAACAGAAGTGAAGACCCAGATACTGCTACAAGCAAGAAACTGTAAGTGTGAATGTGATGTGATCCTTATTGACCCCATCCCAATCCTGAATGAATGTTAGCCTCTTCCCCTGTTTGTCTTTTATATGCTTGATGAACATATTTGATGCCATGGACTGTGACTTGGTATAAACTTTTGCTGTATATAGTTGAGCACACGGTATGCTCCCAATTGGTTTTAAGGCCAATCTGCACTTTTAAGACTGTGCCTAGAACTTTGAACTGAACTGCAGAGTGCCTGTTTGGAACGTTTTTGCACTTTTTGGAACTTTTGCACTTTTTGTAAGACTTTTATACTTTTTGCTAGAAAGTAACGTGCTTCTTGAAGTTTTATACTTTTACAGGAAAACTAACGTTTTAGTGAATAATGCGAATATTTAAATGTGAAGTTTAGCACTTAAGATCGTGTCCAAATGGGTGGAGGAACTGGATTGACCCCCATGCCCATTAAGTTAGGGAAAGCAAGTGCCTGGGGGTGGTGAAGCGAATCCAGGCCTCCTAAGCAGAAACACCCGTGGACAAATGTAAATAGTTAATGTAACGTTAAAAGACCTGTGCCTCCTTAAATTGAAGAAACAAGAATGTTTAATGTTTATTGTAATTAAAAGTAAAAGGTTTTTCAGGGGGATATATGTCGGACAGCGTGGGGACACGCCGGTTTAACTCCGGGGGAATGTGGCACCCCTGCGACCAGGGTGGCCACATAGGGAACTGCAGCCAGGCAGGAAGATAGACAGTTTGTACACCAAACACCCTCACAGCACACACACACACCACTAGAGGCAGCACCCAACCCGGAGCCCGAGACTCTAGGCGGGAAAGGGGTGGTGGGTTTAGAGGAAAGTGGGTGGGAACGAATGTAAATCACGTGACACAGAGCACAAATAGAGGAGAAAGAGGAGGAAGGAGTTAGTAGGCCGAAGTAGGCCAAGGTAGGCTGAGCTGTAAAGACACAGTAGGCCAGAGTGAGCCGAGCAGCAAAGACACCAAGCAGAGAGTGACACACATCCCGGTGGGGTTGGGCTTCATGGAGATGCAGAATCCACAGAGTCACAGAAACCATGGAAAGAAAGCTCGTCCCTAGCTGGCATCCCAGGGGAGTGTGAGGAAAGAGACCGGACCAGCAGTACTGGGTCCGAGAAACACGGCAGCACCGACCAACTACAGGCGGAGTGGTTTTCCATAGTTTGGACTGGAGTCACACGGGCTAGATGGAGTCTGGTAACGCCTTGCAAGAAAGGGTTACTGCAGACTAGGCACACACCAGAGTGTCGGCTCTGAGGGGAACAGAGATTCCATATCGGTTTCCCAGATTAACCGACGGGGAGCTTTAACTCCAGGTTGGAGTTCCCACAACAAGGGTTGAAGGCACAGCAGCAACCACGAGGACCCACAAGGGTCCGTGCTGCCGCCATACAACCCGAGAGACAACAGAGAGAGAAACAACAGCCTGGAAGGACTTAGAAGGAGTGAGGGGTCTCAGAGTGACAGCCTGGCTGCAGAGGGTTTGAGTGTTCCCGGTGTTAATTGCACTGTGAACTGTTAAGAACTGAACTGTACCGTGAGCTGTGTTAACTGTGAAGAACTGATAAGTAAACCCAGTGAACCCTGCCTGAGTGTCCGTGTTTGATTCCAGGTATAAAGAACTGTTATCATACCTTTTATCCTGTCAGGAGCAGCCCGACCCGCGGCGGGCTCATCCATCTGGCTGTGGCCCATCCACCCCTCCATCCTCCTGGCAGAGCAGCGCTGCCGCGGTGGTCCCATTACTGACCACAACCCATGGGTGGCGTTATGACAAACCTTATCCCTTGTAAATATCCCTTTTATTTGTGAGAACCCGGGACACGGTCCGGACCAGGACCTCCGTGACATCCTCAGCAGTACCCCGGTCCGGTACAGAGTACCCCATCCCAGTTGGCTCCACAGAGACAGACAGGGTCAGAAAAGAGACAGGCAGTGACAGAAAAGAGGCAGTGATATGAGACAGTCAGGGACAGAAAAGATCAGATTGTAGGGAAGAAAATGGTGTGTCACGGTCCGTGCTGCCAAAAATCCTTTACTCCAAAGAAATGTACATGAAGCTGGAACTTCAAAAGAACTCCTTTATTGTATCCTACGCGTTTCGGTGCCCTCCTGGCACCTTCCTCAGGGATACCTCCACCACATCAACTGCTCATATTTATAGCACATCTCATAATAGTGATTAGTGGGAGTATACATCAATAATGATGTCAAAATCGTCATCAGAGAGGGAAGGGTTACAGATTTTGGCGCAAAAAACTTTAAAAACAAGTATTCAATATATAATTAATAACATGATATGCATACATATTGTAAAAAAACAGGTTAAGTAAAATGTGCAAAAAAATCAGCGAAATTAGCAGCAGAAACGCCAGTAAAAAATACCTAAAAAACTAGACAAAAAAATTCTCACTAATATGAGGTGTTCTACTCTACTCTCTGGGGGATAGAACCAGCGGGTCTCATTAGATTGATAGGAAGGATTCCTTATCAGTGCCTAGCGCCACTCATTCTGTTATATAGAAGGCCTGACCAGTAGGACATTCAGTTCTGCCCTTAAGATCCTTGAGATTAAAAAGTGCTTTCGTCCTTCACTAGGACAAAGACCAAATTACAATCAAAAAGAGAAAGAAATAGATAGACGTAGACACAAGTCTCCGGATTTCAAGAAATTTCATATACCCCCAATTATGAAACGTCACGGAAAAGAACATTTTATTAATTGGATAAAAACGTGGGTTTCAAGTATAGAATCCTAAATAAAAGGCAGGAGGGGGTAGCCCTACGAGTAGAAACAATAAAATATTTTTATATAGTAAAAAATATTAATAATAATGATAAATAATCGTAATAATAAATAATCAATTAATTCGAT
Organism: Allobates femoralis; assembly: GCA_033576535.1. Lineage (NCBI taxonomy): Eukaryota > Metazoa > Chordata > Amphibia > Anura > Aromobatidae > Allobates > Allobates femoralis. Next base: position 180,612,889 of record JARQOC010000005.1, read on the forward strand.
CATTATAATACTAAAAACAAAAGTTCCTCTTTCTGCATGTTTTTCTAAGGCGGCCGTCAGACGCTTTAATATCTTGAACGATATCGTTTAAGCAATCTGCTTTTTGATCGCTTAAGCGATATTGTTTGTGCATCGCTACGTGCGATCAAGCGATTTTACAATGTAAAATCGCTTGATCGTGACATCGCAGATATGAGAGCCGGAGCTCATATCTAGCGATGAACGATGTAACAATCTGCTTCATCGTGGTGTATGACACCACGATGAACGATCTCCCAGCCGCAGAGCCTATGCTGGGAGATGGTATCTATGGTAAACGTCGGGTTACTAAGCGCCGCGCCATCTTGTGGATATAATAGATTATTACCACACATAACTAGACCTTGCAAATTTCATACATAGACATAAGTGATGATCTGTATAAATAGACTGTAACCATGTCATACTTGAAGGATCGCTTAATGTATTGTTGTTAAGTATTAATTTTTCAATCGGGGGGTTAGAACCCGGGTATTCTTGGATAAAAGTGCACGCACTTATACTGATACTCCACAGAAAAGTTGGGTAAATTCTCCTTAAAAAACATGCAGAAAGAGGAACTTTTGTTTTTAGTATTATAATGATCAAATTAATTGATTATTTATTATTACGATTATTTATCATTATTATTATTATTTTTTACTATATAAAAATATTTTATTGTTTCTACTCATAGGGCTACCCCCTCCTGCCTTTTATTTAGGATTCTATACTTGAAACCCACGTTTTTATCCAATTAATAAAATGTTCTTTTCCGTGACGTTTCATAATTGGGGGTATATGAATTTCTTGAAATCCGGAGACTTGTGTCTACGTCTATCTATTTCTTTCTCTTTTTGATTGTAATTTGGTCTTTGTCCTAGTGAAGGACGAAACCACTTTTTAATCTCAAGATTCTTAAGGGCAGAACTGAATGTCCTACTGGTCTGGCCTTCTATATACCAGAACGAGTGTCGCTAGGCACTGATAAAGGAATCCTTCCTATCAATCTAATGAGACCCGCTGGTTCTATCCCCCAGAGAGTAGAGTAGAACACCTCAGCTTAGTGAGAATTTTTTTGTCTAGTTTTTTAGGTATTTTTTACTGGCGTTTCTGCTGCTAATTTCGCTGATTTTTTTGCACATTTTACTTAACCTGGTTTTTTACAATATGTATGCATATCATGTTATTAATTATTTATTGAATACTTGTTTTTAAAGTTTTTTGCACCAAAATCTGTAACCCTTCCCTCTCTGATGACGATTTTGACGTCATTATTGATGTATACTCCCAGTAATCACTATTATGAGATGTGCTATAAATATGAGCAGTTGATGTGGTGGAGGTAACCCTGAGGAAGGTGCCAGGAGGGCACCGAAACGTGTAGGATACAATAAAGGAGTTCTTTTGAAGTTCCAGCTTCATGTACATTTCTTTGGAGTAAAGGATTTTTGGCAGCGCGGACCGTGACACACCATTTTCTTCCCTACAATCTGATGTATCTCCACACTTGAGTGGATGGTGGAAGTCCTGCAGCAGCTATCTAGTAACAATTACTGTACATGTCTTCAAGCCAGTTGTGGGTGACACAACTGCCCCAGGTGAGTGAATTCCTTTTCACCACTCTTATACCCAGTGCCATAGTGATAAGGGACTATTGCGCCTCTTGTCCCCCCCTTCTTTTACTAGGGACAGAAAAGAGACAGGCATTTACATGAGACAGGCAGGGACAGGAAAGAGACAGGCAGTGACAGAAAAGAGACAGGCTGTGACAGAAAAGAGACAGGCAGGGTCAGAAAAGAGGCAGTGACAGAAAAGAGACAGGCAGTGACAGAAAAGAGATAGGCAGTGACATGAGACAGGCAGGGACAGAAAAGAGACAGGCAGTGACAGAAAAGAGATAGGCAGTGACATGAAACAGGCAGGGACAGAGAAGAGACAGGCAGTGACATGAGACAGGCAGGGATAGAAAAGAGACAGGCAGTGACAGAAAAGAGACAGGCAGTGACATGAGACAGGCAGAGTCAATATAGATACAGGCAGTGACATGAGACAGGCAGGGACAGAAAAGAGACAGACAGTGACATGAGACAGGCAGGGACAGAAAAGAGGCAGGCAGTGACAGAAAAGAGACAGGCAGTGACAGAAAAGAGATAGGCAGTGACATGAAACAGGCAGGGACAAAAAAGAGACAGGCAGTGACAAAATGGATACTAAAATTTGTTAGGCAATTTGTACTGAGTATGCCAAAACCTTATATGTGCTGATAAACTACTGTTTCGGCGCACGGCAGGGCTCTGAATGGAAGGAGTGACATTTTGGAATGCAGATTTTAATGGAATGATCTGTGGGTGTCATGTCACATTTGGAGAGCCATTCATAGAATTTTATAATGTTGAGCTTTGAAAATTAAAAAGTTAATTTTTTCCCACTATCGCCACTTCTGTGCTGCATTTTAGCCATGATGTTCCCTTATGTCCAAGGCTGGTATGTATCAAGGGCCTTACATGTAAGGGTACATCAAGGTTGTGCCAGATGGATCGACTAAATTTCTAACTGGTCTTTAGATTTTGACTGTATTTACTGGACTATAAAAATGCTTCTTATTAAGGGTAAAATTAAAGTTGCAAATATAGGTTATTGCCACACATGGCTCACATTAGCATTTGACAGCGCAGCGTATGTTGCACATTTCTATTTTTAAATCCACATGCATATTGCGCACATATCTTTAATATGGTGTGCGCAGGTGAATGCAGAGACCTGCGGTGGCGTCAGTATGTCTGCATATGCGTCCCTGTGCGTGGCTTTCCAGAGCCCAGCGAATGCAACATGTTGCATTTTTTGAGGTTTGATAAATATGCAAGCATCCGCATGTGCAGGAGTGCATAAAAACAATACATTGGTGTCTATGGATATGCACTCGTCCGCAACGGCTTGTGTATGGCTGCATTAGATGCTCATGCATATGAGACAGGCGCATGCCCATGAAGCAAAAATGCAAGATAATCAAAGAAAACGCGCCTGGAAATATTGAGCGCATGCGCAAGAAAAATGCAAACGCATGCAGATACGCATGTAAATGCATGCATACGCTGCGTTTTTCTAAAGATTTGTGTACGCTGATGTGGAAGAAAAATGCTGCGTATGCATGCGTTTACATGCAGTTTGTCATGCGTTTCTGCATGCGCAACATACGCAGCGTTCAAAAATGCTGAAAGCACCCGTACATTGTTTTTGTGGTGTCTTTTGTGCAGTACTTGAACTGAACAATACGCAGAATTTTACTTTCCCAGCAAAATCAATGAGATTCCTGAAGTCTCATGGTTTTAATTCATGCCTGTTTGGAGCCTTGCTCAATTGTTTTTGCAGTGCTTATTGCTCTTTCCAATGAATGCCTAAAAATACAATGAAAACACAACTACAAATGCTTAAAAAACATGAAAAACCGCATAATGTATACCGTGTGTTTTTCCTGCCTACACCTGCAAGAACACTGTGTGTGAACATACCCTTATTGGTATCTCAGAAAATTGTATATATGGCAAGAGTTATTCATTTACTTTTGCTAAGAATGGAAATAGATATTTTATGTGTTTACTTGCTGCGCTTGGTTGTCCATTTTAACGCGCTAACAGAAAGTCTCTTATTTTTTTTATAAATGATAAAATGTAACAATATCAAAGATTGTCGCAACAAAATGAGAGATCCTGGTCTCTGACAAATATGGATTATATAATCTAACAAGGAGAATGCAGCCATACAGAGAAAGATGAAATTTTTCAGCTGTGTGATAGAAGGGAATTTTCATCCCAGTCGGAATCATTTCCCTAATGTATTGTCATTCTCCATATGTTGTAATAGAAAAAAAGGGATATTGAGAACATTTCTTGGGAAATTATTCATTCTGACATTTTCTGAATAGAGAAGGTAATGAAAACACATTACTATACTCCGCGATAGCAATATAGTGCAATAAATACACTATATGATGCTCCATAATTTTAAAATTCACTGCATAAAACCAAATAGCTAAAACTCTATTGGTGAACTTGTATCTTTGATTAATTAAGTGGTGTCATGGAAGAAAATTAAGTGATAAAAAGCGTTTCAGCATACTCTACCCTTCAAGTCTTTAAAGTTGAGAAAGCTCAAGGGCAGAAGCCTCAACAGAATTAAGATTCAATTAATGTAATAATTACTCAAATCACTTGTCTGAAACAGTTTTTGTCATCTCGGAAAGTTTTTGAACTGTTTTCTGTGATTTATTAATGCTGCCGAGCTTTTATTTTTAACTAAGCTACTACAAAAAGAATGCAAAAGTGTGTTAATGTTCAGGAATCTATACACTGCAACAAATTGATTTTCAGACATTTTATACAATATTAAATTATTTTGAAGCCACATCTAAATCTCTGCTGGTTCAAAGTGACGTGCGGAGATACAGTCTCATGTTCTCATTTATAGAGAAATCTACTGTCTGTCTAAAGTACGATACCCTCGGGCTCGAGTCATTGTTTGCAATTTTTTATTTACTTTTCTTTTTCTTGTTCTCAGTTTTTTCTTGACGTTTCATCACCAAATTCTTCAATTTGAAAGACTTATTTCATGAGCTTTGCACAAAATCAAAAATGCTCTCTATTTCTGTCTTTAACTGTTAAAATGTCACAAAATTTGTGAAACAATCCTTTTTTCACATACATGCATATACAGGTGCATCTCAATGAATTAGAATATCATTAAAAAGTTCATTTATTTCACTAATTCAATACAAAAAGTGAAAAGCATATATTATATAGAGTCACTACACACAGAGTGATCTACACCATGTTCCAAATTATTATGCAAATTGGTTTTAAGTGTCATAAGGCTGTTTTTTTTTTGTCAATGAAACCCATTGATGGTATTGTGTCTCAAGGCCGCTTTACACGTCGCAATATCGTTGCGATATTGCATACAACTTCACGGCAGCGCGCACGTTTTTGGCACTTGTCCAAAATCGCATAGGAGATGTTACACAGGGATATATCGCCACGCAACACAACTATGATGTCCTACGCACCTCTTGCACACTGTGTCTGAGCAACTCAGGGAACGACCAATTAACATTGGAGTGAATAGGGGAAGTTGCACTCCAAATCGTAGTTGCGCTGTCACACAGCATGATCCTGCCAGATCGTCAAGCCAATATTGCACAGTTGAAGAGCATGCACAATCCACAAACAATATCATTTTGGCATTGTTCTTGCATCGCATTGCTCATTTACACGACACAACGCACCAACAATAACAACTGCAATGCCCATACCACGTGACTGTTTATCGTAGTTGCGTTGTAAAGCGGCCTTCAGAGTTCTTTGGATCACTGAAATCAATCTCAGATAACTGTGATAATTAGTTTGGCAGGTGAGCCCAATAAAAGGAAAACTTGGTGTTTTTATTCCACAATATTAAGCAGGCCACAGTTTTAAAGTAACATGGAAAAGAAATTATTATTTTTTTAATAAACCTTTGAAAAATAAGAAGAAGGCCTTACTCCATAACTTTGGGAGCGCCCTACATCTTTCCGGATGTTACCTGAAATCCTCCTTTCTGTTATGGTCCCTTTACATGCGGCCACAGGAAGGTAGAAACCGGCAGGCATCGGACACAATTGTGCCTGTTGCCTTGAAAAGACCACGATGTGGCGGCGTGTAATTCAGGACTTTCCTTCCTTCAGGGAAGACACAGGAAGGAAAGTCCTGAATTACACGCCGCTACATCGTGGTCTTTTCAAGGCAACAGGCACAATTGTGTCCGATGCCTGCCAGTTTCTACCTTCCTGTGGCCGCGTGTAAAGGGACCATTACGGTCACACTGGCATTGTGATCCGAATGATCCGGGATGGGGCTGCACACCATAATCACAGAACTATAATCTTTAGGGTACTGTCACACACAGAGATATATTGCATGCAACTCACTGGTTGCAGTGAAATCATGGACACATTATTACATTTGTACACAGCCACAAAATAGAACAATGTGTCCATGATTTCACTGCAACCAGTGAGTTGCATGCAATATATCTCTGTGTGTGACGGTACCCTTAGACCAGGCATGGTCAGATAAGCAAGAGACAAGACATCTATAAGGTGAGCAATAAGATTTATTTACACCGCATAATAGATCCAAACACGCTGCACTAAGCACGCTGCGCCATTTTTCTTGTTTATCTCCCTACCCACCCTTTAGACTCCACAGCCTTGGAGATCTACATATATTGCATGGGAAAGAAAAGGGATCTCTCTGCTGCCGAAAAGCAACAAATAGTGCAATGCCTTGGACAAGGGATGAAAACATTAGATATTGCACAAAAACCTAAGCGTGATCATTATACTGTGAAGAGATTTTTGGCTGATTCTGAGCACAGACGTGTTTGTGCAGATAAAGGCAGAATGAGGAAGGTTTCTGCCAGGCAAGTTCATCGGATTAAGAGAGCAGCTGCTAAAAAGGCCTTACAAACCAGCAAATAGATATTTGAAGCTGCTGGTGCCTCTGGAGTCTGTGGTGCATAAACCTACTATTTGGACACCCCTAAACAGTGCTCACAAGCAGAAATGGTTGCAGTGGGCCCAGACATACATAAAGACTAATTTTCAAACAGTCTTGTTTACTGATGAGTGCCGAGCAACCCCAACAAGGCTGCGACGTCAGCAAGGAGGTGGAGGAGTCATGTTTTGGGCCGGAATAATTGAGAATCAGCTGGTAGGCCCCTTTAAGGTTACTGAAGGTGTGAAAATGACCTCTGCAAAGTATATAGAGTTTCTGACAGAATTTTCTTCCATGGTACAAAAAGCAAAAACGTGCCTTCAGGAGTAAAATCATCTTCATACATGACAATGCACAATCTCATGCTGCAAAGAATACCTCTGTGTTATTGGCTGCTATGGGCATAAAAGGAGATAAACTCATGGTGTGGACACCATCTTCCCCTGACCTCAACCACATAGAGAACCTTTGGAGTATAATCAAGCAAAAGATCTTTGAGGGTGGGAGGCAGTTCACATCAAAACAGCAGCTCTGGGAGGCTATTCTGACATCATGCAAAGAAATACAAGCAGAAACTCTCCAGAAACTCACAATATCAATGGATGCAAGAATTGTGAAGGTGATATCAAAGTAGGGTTCCTATGTTAACATGTAATTTGGCCTGTTAGGATGTTTTGGAATTAAATAGCTTTTCATTACAGTGAATGTGACCTCCTAATGCTGAAAATTCAACAAATGAGCATTTTCAGTTCTTTCAAACATCAAATGTTTAGAAACTCTACTGTGCCTAATAATTTGGAACAGTGCATTTAGAAATATTTTTTATTTCGAAGATGATACTGTTATCATTGGGAGGTTTCTTCAATAAAATTCGATGTATATTCTAACGGGTGATGACTTTTATTACATTGATTATCATTTAGGAAAATCAGAGAAAAAGAACATTTGCATAATAATTGGAACATGGTGTATTTCAAGTGTTTATTTCTGTAAATGTTGATGATTATGGCTTACAGCCAATAAAAACCCAAAGGTTCAGAAAATTAAAGTAGGGAGGATGAAGGTTTAAAAACGGCACTGCTGTATTCAACGAGATATTAAAGGGTGAATATAACATTGATTTATTAGTCAACCCATTTCATGTCTCCATGAAACGCCCTGAAATATGACAATATGATATTGATTTGTCCTAAGGAAGGAGCCATCTTTACGCTGCATCCAAAACGCTGCGTCGTACAGTATCAGTATAGTGGATGGGATTTCAAGAAATCCCATCCTCACTATGCGTAACCCGCCCGCAGCCTCTTTGACGCTGCAGTGCGGGTTGCCGGGAGTCCGCTCCTCCGCAGCATGTTTATTTTATGCTGCGGAGTCGGAAGCGGCTCCCATCGGGTGACTGCACGGAGAAGCCGCCCCGCACCCGCCGCACACGGTGAATACAGGGCGGCTGCGGTCTCCCTGCGGCCACCCGCGGCTTCCCTCAGGTCCGGAGGAGCTGCGTCCAACACGCAGCTCCTCCGGACAGTGAGGACATACCCTTATAGTGGTTGTTACTCCCAAAACCACACAAGATAAAGCCTATGATACCTATTTAGGTAACATTATATCTCTCAGACCCTTTATCCTCCCTACTTTAATTTTCTGAGATAATGACCTTTGAGTTTTCATTGGCTATAAGCCATAATCACCATTTACTTTGTTTACTATATGATGAAAAATGACTGGCATATTTAATTCCCCAGGTAGCTACAAGTTCATAGATACCGAATATTTATAGTTTTTTTAATTTAACTGATGAAAAAAATGCAGACATTTGTAAAAAATAAAAGAATTGAGTTTTTGTGCTTTTGTCTCTATTTTCAGAGAACCCGCAATCTACATACAGCATAAGACGACACAGGGTGGGATCTGGTGCCTGCGTTATACCATGTGACCTCAGTTCTCGAGCAGAGCTCACGGAGTATGCCTGAGAACTGAGGGGTCTGCACTGTCGCCGACAAAGTGATAAGGAAGAGAGGAGGAGAGTCTCAGAGGAAAGAGGAGGAGTAACACCAGCAAGGCGTTCAGGTCCAAGGAAAGGGAGCATACCTCCCGGACCTAAAGTAAACATTAGTATACAGGGCGAGAGATTTAATAAAGTCTTTATTTAGGTGTCCCTGGGGGTAGGGGGATAAGAGCCACCTTCACAAAATGCAGAATAGGTGCTGCTAAAGGTGTCACTTTTAGCTTAATAGGCCCTGGGGGGTAATAGGTTCCCTTTAACTGCAGTGGGTCGATCTCCACTCTGCCTGACACTGTTAAAAGCAAATGTCAGTGGATCAGATGAGCCGACTTTTGTGGGGAAAGATGCAGGCTCAGCGCATGAACCCAAGTCAAAACAAAGAACACAACCTATGACATACAGGTAAATCATAGGCCATGAAGAGGTTAAAACAGTGCAGAGATTCTTAGGCTTTGTAAATTATTATTAAAAGTACATTAAAAATGTATTAGTCATAGTGAAGCCTCTTATTGATATGACCAAGAAGGGTACTGACTTTTCCTCCTGGTTTAGTTAGTCTGTAAGAATCTTTCCTGTACTCAAGACAGCCTTCTCTTCGGCTCTGGTCCTCAGTCAACCTAAGGTTGAAATGGCTTTTGGGGTCGAGGTCGCTCCCTCTTCTGTGGAAATGTTTGCTCTCCTATTGCAAGTGAAATATGGTTACTAGAGATGAGCAAAAACCTCAGGGTTTGAATTCAGCTACGTTTACCAAATGTGGAGTGTTCACTGAACTGTTCAAAGAACAATTAACTAAGCACCATTGAAATCAATAGCAGGCAATATTAAATGCATAGAAAACACCTTTAAAGGTGTCCAAAAGCTGCCAAACACATACAGACACACACAGATCATCTAACCTGTATAAAGTTGCTTGCTTGTTTCCAGGTCCGCTCTTCCGTGCTTTAACTTCCTGTCCCACCCATTAACCTTTATGCATATTCACGTCACCTACTCCACAACAGCCAATCACAGATGCTCATGCTCTGTGAGAGTCTGTGATTAGCTGTTGCTATTAAATTGCATTTTCACAATCTGGATGGTGTCTGTGCTTGGTTGTCATACATATTAGTGCATGGCAACCAACCTATCATACGGTGTAAAATAAATAAATAATGGGAAAAAAATGCGTACGGCTCCACTGTATTTTTTAGTCTCAGCACATGTAAAGCAGACAGCTACAAGCTGCCACCCTCAGCTGCCTATTTTTACCTTGCCTGGCAAAAAAATGTTCTGTTCTATATTTGATTGGCAGCCAAGGTAAAACTGCTGAGGGCTGGTATTCTCAGCGGGGTCAGGGACCATCATGTTAGGACCCCCCACTGCCCTAAGAATGGCGCATTCATCGTAGCACCATTTCCAGGTACTTTACCCAGCTCATCCAGTGGCCCTGGTGGCACTCTGGGTGATAAGGGGTTAATACCAGTTTTGTAGTACCAGCTGGCATTAAGTCCGAAATTTTTAATGTTGGGCTAAGTTAGACCCAGCCATTAAGAATTTCAAGTAAGTAGTAAAGGAAAAACAACAGAGAAAAAAAAATTGATTAGAAAAAAACACAAAGACATTTAGCTACGCCATCTTTATTAACCCCTCACCTCAAACCTCTCCTCGAATCCTCTGTGCTGTCTTGTTAAATGAAGGCTGTGATGAAGAATACAGCATCCTAGTATAGCCTCCAGTCACTGAATGAAGAAGCTGTGAGCTCTGGTCAGGATGTGCGGTGATTCACTGAGGTCACCAGAGGTCACTGTTCAGGTAAATCACCATCATTACCTGAACGGTGACCTCAGATAGCCTCAGTGAGTCACTGTACACCCAAACATCTGGTCACCAAAGCAAGGCGTCACGATCAATGACCCAATCTGGTCAGGTGACGTGATTGCTATGGTGACCGGATCAGCTGACCGCACACATAACAGTAGCGCATATTTGATTCTGCTCTATAAGTTATTTTCTTCTCTGCTGAGTCACAGCAGAGTAAGCCTCTGTCCAAGTGTTAATATTATTTATTAATCTTACAAATTACATTTGTTTCATTCTTTTCAGTCAGCAAGTGTTTCCATTTAATATTTAGTCGGTCGCATTATAGGTGACGCATGCTGCATATATTCTATCATGAATCCTGCTTAAAGTTCCAGCCATGCTGGGAAGGATTTATGCCAGACACATGGAAACCAGCTAGGTTTATTATATTTACTGTCAAGTCTGTCTATCCTTTTCCTTTCTCCTGGCAAGAGTTCAGTAATAGGAAGCTTTCTTTTCTTGCAATGGTACTTAACTTTTTCCACTTTTTATGTGTATTTTATGTTTTCTCACTTAGGATCCCTTCTATCTCTGCATGCCTTTCCTTATTCACGGTTAAAGGCTAGGGTCACATTTGGAAGGCACATTGCGATTACCGCATTCTGATCTGGATGCGGTAATCGCATGTGCCTTCAGACACATTTTGGCTTCAAAATGTGTCCCTAAACCTGGATCCGGTAACTGGATTGCTCATAATGTGCAATCCGGTTGCCGTATGCCTTGTTGAAATGGTTAATGTTAATATTATATGTGGGCAACATGTCTCCAGGGAGTGTCCACCCTCCCTAGAGACATGTTGGCCACATAGAGCAGCATGTGAGAGATTAAATCTCTTTATTACAGTGTTGCCGACTTTGTTGGCTTTTACAGTTTTAACAATGACAGCTGGCGGCTCCTCGCTGTAAGGAGGAGATACAGTACGTAATGTGCGTACTGTACATGCCACTATCCATGGTCCTGAATGCTTTAACATTAGTTCTATGGCAGTGCGCTGCCCATAGAACTAAAGTTAAGCTTTCAGCACCATGGATAGCGGCATGTACAGTACGCACATTACGTACTGTATCTCCTCCTTACAGCGAGGAGCCGCCGGCTTTCATTGATAAAACTGTAAAAGCCGACAAAGCCGGCAATACTGTAATAAAGAGATTTAACCCCTCACATGCTGCTCTATGTGGCCAACATTTCTCTAGGGAGGGTGGACACATATAATATTAACATTATTAACATTAACCCTTTGTTCATCCCCACGGCAACAGAGATGAACAAAGCATACGGCTACCGCAGGCATTCACAGGTGCCTTGCGGTAGCCAGATGGACTCCCAGAGGCTAAAATTATAGCATCCCCGCTGCGGTTTTCAAACCGCTCAGAAAAACGCTACCTGCATGATTTTTCACGCAGGCAGCGAAACCGGAATGCGGTATTGCATTAAGTGCAATCCGTTTTTTTAATGGGCGCCTATGGGCTGTGGATCCTGATCCGGTTTTGAGCATTTTTAATGCTCAAAACCGGATCAGGATCTGCAAACACGACCACAAATGTGACCTTAGCCATAGTTTGCTGCACTTCTCATTGATTCCTAAGGAGGTACAAGGAACGAGGCCTATTAGCATCCGGTTCAGAGTTGTCATCTCCTAGTTTTGCACAGGTACCACCAAGGACTGTGCAGTTAGAAATGTTAGAACCTAACTCCCCCTGGAGTAGATAATATGCATGTAAACCCAATTGTATTTATAACACAAATAACTTTATTAGAAATTAATAAAATACAAGGCAAAATAGACAAGGTATCCACTAGGGGCAACCTCAGAGACAGGTATCAAACATTTCTTACAGTAAGATTACTAAAATTAGTACGGTTATGAATTAAAGTGTATTTCCTTAGTTGCTGCTGTACAGACACAAAATGTATCTAGATGCAAAAATATATACTAGGACTAAAAGCAAATAATATACTGCAATAAATATAATAAATAAAATACAATTAGAATATAAGATACATTTTCTTGATGAACATAATGTGATCAAAAAATTTATTATGGTGCCAAACTCCAGAAAAATCCAGAATGGGCCCTCTGAGATGTGCTATGTGTTGGAACCACTACCTTTTGTAGTACCAACCTATAATTATATTTATACATTACATAGATGGGAAATAGAATATTATTGTATTATTTTCAAGTACCCAGATTTCACACACTTCTAATTTCATTTTATTTTTTTTATTTATTTATTTATTTTTATTTTCTACAGATTTGACTCTCCCCGTGCATCTTATTTTACTTCACAACACCACAGGAGCCCCACACATATTACTATGGGTTCAAGATTCTTATTTTCCTTTTGATATTACTCATGTATAGTATTTCAAACTCTCCATTAGAGATGAGCCACCACCCTGATGTTCGTGTTCGATTCGATTCGCTGAATCGACGGGGTGTTCGACGAATGTTCGTCGAATGCTCGACAAACACCGTCGAACATCCCGGAACACAAAAAAAACCAGGATTGTGGGGCTGTTTCACTTCCACAATGTATATACATACATTGTGGAAGTGAAATAAAGTCAAATAAAGTGTTAAAAACAAAAAAATGATGTATGCTCACCTGTCCGCGGTCCACCGAAGCCTCCGGTATGGTCCTGTGGCTTACAGGACCTGTGGTGACGTCAGTTCTTGCGGGAACTCCGGTCACGGGACCGGAGTTCCCGCGAGAACATGACGTCACCACAAGTCCTATTAGCAACAGGACCTTACCGGAAAGCTTAAAATACACATTTTTATGTGTCGGACACTTTCTTTTACTTAAAAAAAGTGTCTAAAACATAAAAATGTCTATTTTAAGCTTTCCGACAAGGTCCTGTGCTTATAGGACCTGTGGTGACGTCATGTTCTCGCGGAACTCCGGTCATGTGACCGGAGTTCCCGCGAGAACTGACGTCACCACAGGTCCTGTAAGCCACAGGACCATACCGCAGGCTTCGGTGGACCGCGGACAGGTGAGCATACATTATTTTTTTTTTTAACACTTTATTTGAGTTCGTAAATGTTTATTTTGGCTGAAAATGCAGCAGATGCGGTTTTCTGACCGCATCTGCCGCATTTTCGAACCAAAATCGAACATGTTCTAGATTCGCCGAATTTGAACCAAATTGTTCGAATTCGGCGAATGACTCGAATAGCGCCAAAATCAACTCGAATTTGAGATTGGCGAACTATTTGAGTCGAACATCGCTCATCTCTACTCTCCATACATATTTTTGACCCACATTCATAAATACGACCCTCAATTATCTTAGCCTCTTACCCACCATATACACCTATTACTTTACAAACTGCCCTCACAAGTGATATTTTTACCACAGAACACACAAACATTCCCATTTATCCCTAAACTTAATATAGATAAACTCCTTAGGGCCGCTTCACACTGCGGCGTAACCCGGTCCGGTTCTGTCCGGGATGCCCCAGACAGCCGCGGACCGGATCAGCACACAGGACTGAGGGACTAATTGCCCTCCAGTCCTGTGTGCAGCGCACGCAGTTCCCACTGCTGATAGGTGAGGACCGCGGGTGCCGCGGTCCTGACCTGTCTGCGGCTGCAGCTGCGTGCGCTGCACACCGGACCAGAGGGCATATTAGCCCCCAGTCCTGTGTGCTGATCCGGTCCGCGGCTGTCTGGCGCATCCCGGACAGAACCGGACCGGATTACGCCGCAGTGTGAAGCGGCCCTTACATGGGCTTTATATCTGATTTCCAGTCCAATAAATTCACATACATTGGAGTCCTAGCACTTTATCATTTTCACTATAATTCACTTCTAGAGATGTGTGAATCTGCAGATATTTGGGTTCGCCAAATCCAGCCAGACTTAAATAAAAAATATGGTTTGGGATTGGATTTAAGTCAATGGGGACCCGAACTTTAGTGCTGTAAAATAGTGACATTAAAAGCTAGGGGGCTTCAAAAGGAAGCAATATGGGGATTAAAGCAGTAAAATTATATTTATTGGGTTATGGAGCAGCTGTAACACTGCTTCCTGGTCTGCTCATTAAACCTTGTCCATATTCACTTGTTCCCCCACGCAGCCTCTGTGATAGCATCTGTGATTGGTTGCAGCCAGACAGCACCCCCACCCTCTTTGCCAGCATTTTTGATTTGTTGCCCTACACACTAGTGTGTAATATATAAATAATAAAAAAATGCTGTAGGGTTCTCTGTATTTCATAGCCAGTGCAGATAAAGCAGACATCTTCGAACTGCAGCCCCCAGCTGTGTGCATTATTTTGGCTGTGTATGAAAACTCAGGAAACCCCACATAGATTTTTTTAATTATTTAAATAAATCATTTAAAAAACTGTTGTGTGGTTCCCCCAATTTTAATATCCAGCCAAAGTAAAGCACACAGCTGGAGGATTGTATTCTCAGCTTGGGGAGGCCCATTTTTATTGGGCTCTCCCCAGGCTATAAGTAGCAGCCTGCAGCTGCCCCAAATGTGCAACCATTAGATGTGCCAATCCTGGTGCTTACCCAGCACATCCGGATTGCCCTGATGCGGTACTAATCGTGGTAATGTAGGGGGCTAATAACAACTGTGATTTGTCAAAAAATCACAACTGCCACAAAGCCCTTAAATGATAGTGGGGGGTCTATGAGACCCCCCATTATTAATTGTGTAAGTAAAAAGAAATAAACACATAACACAGAGTAAAATCCTTTATGCAATACACAAACCAAAAAAAAAATCATGTCTTTCTCAAATTTATTAACACCCTCCAAACACCTCTTCAGGTTAGAAGTAATCCACAGACTTGATGTCCCATGAAGATCACAGCTTTGCTACATCCTTCGGTCTCAGTGCGCAGTCACATTAGAAAATGTGACCGCGCATTTCGGCCTCAGAAACACACTGACAGAGCCACTGCTGTGAGAGTGATGACATCAATGAGTTCACCTAGGGTCAATGCGCAGCCTATCACTGAGAAGAATACAGTATTTAAGTCTTCTTCCCCTTTTGTAATGTGAACAACGTGGTCCATGCTTTAAAAACACACTGCTGGCTGTCAGGTCCATTTACTGTTCTTGTGTCCATGCCTTACCTTACCAGTGTCTGTTTCCAGTTCTGCCATTCCACAAGTACCTGTTTGGCCCAGCCCTGCTGTTGCATCATCTACACCAGTCCTGCTGCAAAACCCGGAGTCTTCACTTGCCTGTATGCAGTCATCCAGGCTGCACCTATTCAGAATCTGTGTCTGTCCATAGAAGCTTTACCTCTGGAGTCAGCTGTCATGGTATCGAAACCCCCTGAAGTTGCTCCTGGCAGCTAGCTACCAGCATACGAACAACCTAAGGAACCATGAATCTGTGACCTCCAGTTAACTCACTGATGCCCCCACTCTCACAACTGTAGCTCTACCAGTGTGTTTCTAAGGCCGCAGTGATTGGTCACATTTCTTAATGTGACAATGGACTGCAACTTCCAGGATGTTGCATAGCTAGGATCTTCGTGGGACATCGGACCTGCAGAGGTGTTTTTGGGGGTTAATAAATTGTAGAAAGAGGGTGTTTTTTTGCTCAAATAAAGGACTTTTCTCTGTGTTTTGTGTTTTATTTCTTTTTTTCTTAGAGGATTAGTATGTGGGGTCATAAAATACATCACAATAAATCACAGCTGTCATTAATCCTTTATATTATCCAGATTATTATTGCACCAGGGCAATTGAGATGAGTCGAGTAAAGCACCAGAATTGGCACATTTATTTTTAAATTAGTGTGTAGGGCAACTAATTAGTCAGGCTGCAACCCTACCCTCTGTTACGCTGGCACATAGGGTAGGGTTGCAGCTTGACTGCAACCAATCACAGATGTTGTCACAGGGAGTGAGTGAAGGAACAAGGAAATATGCATAAGGTTTAATGAGCGGACCCGGAAGCAGTATGACAGCGGTGCCCAAACATGGTAAATATAATTTAACTGTTTTAATCCCCATTTTGCTTTCTTTTGCAGCCCCCTAGTCTTTTACCCTGACAGCCGAACCTGAACAGTAACACAGACATCCCTGAGAAGTTTGTGTTTGGGGTCCGTGCACGGACACTAGGTGTCTGGTATGGGTTTTGTACTTTACAGTTCTGGTTCGCCCACCACTATTAACTAATTATTATCTCCATCTGCTCCATGTTCGCAGTCACTGATATTCATATACACCAAAGGACAATGACTTGGTTTTTCATATGTTCCTTGATTTTTTAAATTCTTTTTTATACAATTTCTCTAACAAACACATTTCTTATTACTATACATTTTTTCTGTTTACCAATTTAGTCCTCATATACCCCACCACTCACACATTAATTTTTAGGTTTCTTCTATTACAACCATCAGTCATACTTGTTTATAGACTATATGCTCATAATATCTTTTCTCCTCTTTTTTTATTAATCTAGATATCTGCTATATAATTGTTTAAGGCGTCTGTCGGTCACAGAAATCGCGCGCCAGACAGAGGTCGTTCATTGGTGCCCGCCGGAGGCAGCCAACAATGAGCACAGACTATGCAAATAGGTGTGCAAATTCAAAGTTCGAATTTTGCGCCAATTTGCAGCCCGGCGACAGCGGCGCGTTAGCATTAGCGCCGCTGTCGCCGGGATACACGGGTCCGGCCGACGGTGGCCACAGCGCGCGAGGAGCGGAATTCAAACTGCATGCCAAGCCACGCTACTCCTCTGATCAGAAGAGTACTGCGGCTTAGTGTGCGGTTTGAATGCAAACCCCATCCTTACAGCCTCCTCCATCAACTCAGCTTCTTCCATCCACTCAGCCTCCCCAACCTCACAGCCTCCTCCATCTCCTCAGCCTCCTCCATCCTCACTGCCTCCTCCATCCTAACAGCCTACTCCATCCCCTCAGCCTCCTTCATCCTCCCAGCCTCCTCCATCCTTACTGCCTCCTCAATCCCCTTAGCCTCCCCATCCTCACAGCCTCCTCCATCCTCACAGCCTCCCCATCCTCACAGCCCCCCCATCCTCACAGCCTCCTCCATCCTCACAGCCTCCTCCATTCTCACAGACTCCTCCATCCCCTCAGCCTCCTCGATACTCACAGCCTCCTCCATCTCCTCAGCCTCCTAATCCTCACAGATTCCCCATCCTCACAACCTCCCCATCCTCACAGCCTCCTCCATCCTCACAGCCTCCTCATCCTCACAGCCTCATCCATCTCCTCAGCCTGCCCATCCTCCTCCCAGACCTCCTCCATCCTCACAGCCTCCTCCATCCTCACAGCCTCTCATCCTCACAGCCTCCTCACTCCATCCTCACAGCCTCCTCCATCCCCTCAGCCTCCTCCATTTCACAGCCTCCTTATCCTCACAGCCCCCCCATCCTCACAGCCTCCTCCATCCTCACAGCCTCCCCATCCTCACAGCCTCCTCCATTCTCACAGACTCCTCCATCCCCTCAGTCTCCTCGATACTCACAGCCTCCTCCATCTCCTCAGCCTCCCCATCCTCACAGCCTCCCCATCCTCACAACCTCCCCATCCTGACAGCCTCCTCCATCCTCACAGCCTCCTCCATCCTCACAGCCTCCTCCATCTCCTCAGCCTGCCCATCCTCCCAGACGCTTCCATCCTCACAGCCTCCTCCATCCTCACAGCCTCCTCCATCCTCACAGCCTCACCTCCATCCTCACAGCCTCCTCCATCCCCTCAGCCTCCTTCATCCTCACAGCCTTCTTATCCCCACAGCCTCCTCCATCCTCACAGCCTCCCCATCCTCATAGCCTCCTCCATCCCTCAGCTCCTCCATCCCCTCAGCCTCCTCATACTCACAGCCTCCTTCTATCCCTCAGCCTCCCCATCCTCACAGCCTCCCCATCCTCACAACCTCCCCATCCTCACAGCCTCTCCATCCTCACAGCCTCCTCCTCCATCCATCACAGCCTCCTCCATCTCCTCAGCCTGCCCCATCCTCCCAGACGCTTCCATCCTCACAGCCTCCTCCATCCTCACAGCCTCCTCCATCCTCACAGCCTCTTCCATCCTCACAGCCTCCTCCATCCCCTCAGCCTCCTTCCATCCTCACATCAGCTTCTTATCCCCACAGCCTCCTCCATCCTCACAGCCTCCCCATCCTCATCAGCCTCCTCCATCCCCTCAGCTCCTCCATCCCCTCAGCCTCCTCATACTCACACCTCCTTATCCTACAGCTCCCATCCTCACAGCCTCCCCATCCTCACAACCTCCCCATCCTCACAGCCTCCTCCATCCTCACAGCCTCCTCCATCCTCACAGCCTCCTCCATCTCCAGCCTCCCCATCCTCACAGCCTCCCATCCTCACAACCTCCCCATCCTCACAGCCTCCTCCATCCTCACAGCCTCCTCCATCCTCACAGCCTCCTCCATCCTCACAGCCTCCTCCATCCCCTAGCCTCCTCCATCCTCACAGCCTCCTTATCCCCACAGCTTCCTCCATCCTCACAGCCTCCTCATCCTCACAGCCTCCCCATCCTCACAGCCTCCTCCATCTCCTCAGCCTCCCCATCCTCACAGCCTCCCCATCCTCACACCTCCCCATCCTGACAGCCTCCTCCATCCTCACAGCCTCCTCCATCCTCACAGCCTCCTCCATTCCTCAGCCTGCCCATCCTCCCAGACGCTTCCATCCTCACAGCCTCCTCCATCCTCACAGCCTCCTCCATCCTCCACGGCCTCTTCCATCCTCACAGCCTCCTCCATCCCCTCAGCCTCCTCCATCCTCACAGCCTCCTTATCCCCACAGCTTCCTCCATCCTCACAGCCTCCTCCATCCTCACAGCCTCCCCATCCTCATAGCCTCCTCCATCCCCGTCAGGTCCCTCCATCCCCTCAGCCTCCTCGATACTCACAGCCTCCTCATCCCTCAGCCTCCCCATCCTCACAGCCTCCCCATCCTCACAACCTCCCATCCTCACAGCCTCCTCCATCCTCACGCCTCCTCCATCCTCACAGCCTCCTCCATCCCTCAGCCTCCCCATCCTCACAGCCTCCCATCCTCACACCTCCTCCATCCTCACAGCCTCCTCCATCCTCACAGCCTCCTCCATCCTCACATCCTCCTCCATCCCCTAAGCCTCCTCCATCCTCACAGCCTCCTATCCCCACAGCTTCCTCCATCCTCACAGCCCCTCCATCCTCACAGCCTCCCCATTCCTCACAGCCTCCTCATCCCTCAGGCTCCTCCATACTCAGCTCTTTCATCCCCTCAGCCTCCCCATTCCTCACAGCCTTCCTCTCCCCTCCAGGCTCCTCATCTCACAGCCTCCTCCCTCACCTCTCAGCCACCCATCTCACAGCCTTCACCTCAGTCCTCACAAGCTCATCATCTCACACCTCCCCATCCTACAAGCTCCCCATCCTCACAAGCCTCCTCCCTCCTCAGGTCTCCATTACTCACTGCTCCTCCATCCTCAGGTCTCCATCCTCACAGCTCTTTAGTCCCTCAGCCCTCCATCCTCACAGACCTTCCATCCTCACAGCCTTCCATCTCAAGCCTCTTCTCCCACAGCCTCCTCATCCCTCTACTCCTCTCATTGCTCACTCCTCCTCTCACAACCTCCTTATCCCACAGCTTCCTCTTCTAAAGCCTCTCTCATCCTCAACAGCCTCCAATCCTCACAGCTCCTCTACCCCTCAGCTCCTCCGTCCTCAGAGCACTCCTCCAATCCCCACAGCCTCCTCATACCCGTCAGCTCCCCATCCTCACAGCCTCCTCCATCCCTCCAGGCTGGATATGGAATGGACCGCCGGTGGAGCTGTCCCCAGCGTTGTGGGCTCCTCACATGCAGTCTCTACATCCCCTCAGCCTCCCCATCCTCACAGCCTCCCCATCCTTACAGCCTCCCTATCCTCACAGCCTCCTCCATCCCCTCAGCCTCCTCCATTCTCACAGCCTCCTCCAACCCCTCAGCCTCTCCATCCTCACAGCCTCCTCCATCCTCACAGCCTCCCCATCCTCACAGCCTCCCCATCCCCTCAGCCTCCTCCATCCCCTCAGCCTCCTCCATCCCCTCAGCCTCCTCCATCCCCTCAGCCTCCTCCATCCTCACAGCCTCCTCCAACCCTGCAGCCTCCCCATCCTCAGAGCCTCCTCCATCCCCTCAGCCTCCTCCATCCTCACAGCCTCCGCCATCCTCACAGCCTCCCCATTCTCACAGCCTCCTCATCATTACTCCTGTCTATTAGGTCTGTCAGTCAGTGTGACGCAGTTCACTCCTGTCTACAAGGCTGTAAGTCAGTGTCACAAACTTTACTCCTGTCTACAAGGCTGTCAGTCAGTGTGACGCAGTTAACTCCTGTCTATAAGACTGTCAGTCAGTGTGATGAACTTCACTCCTGTCTACAAGGCTGTCAGTCAGTGTGACACACTTCACTCCTGTTTACAAGGTATTCTAGAATAGCCGATGCGTTAGAATCGGGCCACCATCTAGTATTTATATATTTTCCTTTCAGAGTCTCCTAATGCAGTACAACTGCTCACAGATGCATTCTATTCCGTCACTAAAGGCAACACTTTGCCTTTTCAGATCTAGTTTTACCTCTTCTTCACAACTGGGTGCCCTTTCATACAGTATGGCCATATGGCATGCAGGCACATGCACCCTGGAATCTTGCTGCCATGACGCTGGTGCATTGTGTTTGTTTCACTGACTGCAACTGGGAATGAGAGCCTTCACCCAGTTTTCCGGCTGCTCATGGGCCAGCAATGTAATTGCAGGTTCTAATGGCGTCCATCTACATGCAGATAATGCTATTCTCATCTAGTGTGTATATGTGGCACCCCGGGGGTTAATGTGCCACAGTAACATCCAAGGGTTAACTCCCCACACAACACTGGACACTGCACTAGCGCCTCAAGGCTAGAAGGGGGAGCTAAAGCAGCTCCCTTATATATTCTGGTCTGAGGAGGAAGTAGGGAGTTGACAGTTGACAGTTGACAGTTCAGTTTAGTACAGGGAGCACTAGGAGGAGGACCTGTAAATGGGAGCAGTGCTGAGCTCCTGACAGGGACCACTAACTACTTTCAGGCCTGAAGCCAGGGTCTGAGGAGAGGAGTGCAAGAAACAGAGGAAAATATCTGGGAGACTGAGTTACCTCATAACTCTCCCCAGAGTAGGGCAGAAGCCGGATACCGGATCCGAATATGTGACTGAAACACGCAGCACAGAAAACACCGGGATAGTGAAGGTTGTAGATCTACACTCTACCTCAGCGAAGCAACATGGTGGGGTCAGAAGCACACAGAAGGACTCAAGCTGCCTAGCAAAGGGGGTACCTGTGAGGAGAGACAGGGCCAGCAGCTCAGCTAAAGCAGCAGTGGAGCCACACACAAGGAGCAGGAGTAGGAAGCTGAGGACCTGGACAGGGTGGGAGCAATCCGGGCCCGGTACAGACTTCGTGGACAGTACTCTACTGAATACCATCACCAGTAAAACCTTTGAAAACTTCAAAACCGTGAGTGTGCGTGATCCTTGTGCTCAAACCCTGCGTGCCCATACAAATTACCATCATCTTTACTATTACCCCTCTCCTGCAATATCCATAGCACCATCTATAGCCTATTACTACCACTGCCCCGGGGAACCCAGCTCTATCTGCAGAGAGCCATTACATCCCCTGCTGCCCAACATCATCCCCGGAGGTTCTGCAGCAGCGGTGGTCACCCTGACCACAACCCGTGGGTGGCGTCACGACAAACTCCCCTGTAAATATCCCTCCATTACTTACGGAACCCGGGACACGGTCCGGATCAAGACTGCCGTGATATCCCCAGCGGTACCCTGGTCCGGTACCGAGTACCCCGTCCTAGTGGGCTCCACAACTATACAGCTGTGGACAGCAATTTTCTTTAAATTCATTGGCTAGCTTAACTATAAGTACCCACCATGTGCATCTCCCACCCACATGCACGCCCCCTGAGAAAGCAGAGTGAAATGCTCATTACGGTGTGGGCACATTTCATTCAGGTCCTCCAAATATCAGGTCTGTTAAACTCTGACTCTTTACTGTACCTTTTCTCACCAATAATATGTTGAGGCTACTTACCAATACTCCACTGCAGGAACTATTTTAACACTAGATCAGGGGCGTATCTAGGGGGTGCAGCCGGACCTTTTGCTCCGGGCGCAAGTCAGTGGAGGGCGCCGGCGGCACCCCTCCCTCAACCCCCCGCGGCTGCAATATGAGCGGCGCAGGCGAGGCTGGAATCCAACAGTGCTCAGTGTGACGGGGACACACTTGTCCGACAGACATGCGAGTCTGTCGGAGGAGACTCGCAAGGAGCAGGAGCTGTGACCCAGAACGGCCTCTTTCTGTCAGGACGGGGCTGTCAGCTGATTGTGTGTTTGTGCAGCTCTACACTCCCCGTCCTGACAGAAAGAGGCCGTTCCGGGTCACAGCTCCTGCTCCTTGCGAGTCTCCTCCGACAGACTCGCATGTCTGTTGGACAAGTGTGACTCCTGTAAAGCGCCTCCTCCTCGCCATCTGGTGGCGGCCGGGCGCACTGCACTTGCCCTGCTCACTCCGCTCCTGACATGGAGGAGAGATCCCCGGAGCTGAGTGCACTGACCCCAACACCAAGAGCTGCTGCCCTGGAGACAGGTGGGTGTCACATCTGCCCTCTATCATGTCCACATTCATGTCTGGGTCCTCACACCCTTCCTTATAACTAACATAAGTCAGCAGCATGCTGCCACCTATAGTCCTTGTGCTCCCTCTAGAGCCAGCACTGCACACACTGTCTCTTGCACACACTGTCTCTTGCACACACTGCCTGCCGCACACACTGCCTGCCGCACACTGCGTGCTGCACACACTGTCCGCACACACTGCCTGCCGCACACTGTCTGCACACACTGCCTGCTGCACACACTGTCTCTTGCACACACTGCCTGCCGCACACTGCCTGCACACACTGCGTGCTGCACACACTGCCTGCACACACTGCGTGCTGCACACACTGTCCGCACACACTGCCTGCCGCACTGTCTTCCGCACACACTGCCTGCCGCACACACTGCCTGCCGCCCACACTGCCTGCCGCACTGTCTGCTGCACACACTGACTGCTGCACACACTGACTGCTGCACACTGACTGCTGCACACTGACTGCTGCACACACGCCGGCGGCACCCACCCCCCGCGGCTGCAATATGAGCGGCGCGGCTGAAATCTGACAGCACCCCCCAACCCCCCCCCCCCCGGTCCTCACCTACTTTGAGGGGGGGGGCGCCAAATCAGATCTCTGCCCCGGGTGCCGGCAAACCTAGTTACACCCCTGCACTAGATGTTTTAGACATAGTAACTTTTGGCTCTGAATATTTTACCTGTTTTAAATTGATCCTCATGTAATTCAGAGGTGCATATCCTTACATCTACAGGGTGGGCCATTTATATGGATGAACATAAATAAAATGGGAATGGTTGGTGATATTAACTTCCTGCTTGTGGCACATTAGTATATGGGAGGTGAAAATTTTTCCACATTGATGGTGACCATGGGGGCTATTTTCAAGTTGGCCATTTTGGATCTTAATTTATTTATTTTTTCAATAGGAAGAAGGTCATGTGACACATCAAATTCATTGAGAATTTCATAAGAAAAACAATGGTGTGCTTGGTTTTAGCGTATCTTTATTCTTTTATAAGTTATTTACAATTTTATGACCACTTATGTTCAAAGTGCTGCCCATTTCGTTTGATTGTCAATGCAACCTTCTTCTCCTACTCTTGACACACTGATAGCAACACCGCAGAAGAAATGCTAGCACAGGCTTCCAGTATCATCTCGTATCTTCACAGCATAGACAATTGCCTTCAAACGAGTTATGAGGCAAACGTTGTTGTGAATGGTGAAGTTAACATACAAAACCACCGATATTGGTCTGACACTGACCCACAGTGGATAGATCCCTCCAAGACTGTTGGAGCACAAAAATTGATGGTATGATGTGGTCTATTGGGTACAAAGATAGTGGGGCCATTCTTCATCAACTGAAAGCTCAATGCCACTCCTCTCCTCAGACTATGCAAATAGGCGTGCAAATTCAAAGTTCACGCCAATTTGCAGCTCAGCAACAGCGGCGCGTTAGTGCCGCTGTCGGCGGGATTCATGGGTCCGACCAATAGTGGCCACAGAGCGCGCAAACCAGCCGAGAGATGACCAATCAGAAGAGTACTGCGGCTTGGCGCGCGGTTTGAATGCCATGAAGGGCACCACTGCTGCGGTCATCGCCCGGCTGGTGAGCCGCTGACCGGAGATCAGCCGCGGCTACCTGTGGCACAGAGGTCCGCGGCTTGCCAGCCGGGAGTCATCTCCCGGCTGGCGAGACGCTGACCTCTGTGCAGCAGTAGCCGCGGCTGAGCTCCGGTCAGCAGCGAGCCAGCCGGGAGATGACCGCAACAGTGGTGCCCTTCATGGCATTCAAACCGCGCGCCAAGCCGCAGTACTCTTCTGATTGGTCGCCGCGGCGACCTATCAGAGAAGTAGCGCGGCTTGGTGCGCGGTTTGAATGCCGCTCCTCTCATTTGTCGCCGTGTTCAGCGCTGACCAATCAGAATAGCGACGCTCACCATGGCGTCATATTTCAAATACAATGTGCGGCATGGTGCATGCCGCTCCTCTGATTGGTCGGCGCTGAACGCGGCGACCAAGCAGAGAAGTGGCATTCAAACCACGCGCCAAGCCGTGCTACTTCTCTGATTGGTCACTGCGTTCAGCGCCAACCAATCAGAATAGCGGCGCTCGCCATGGCGCACATTGTATTTCAAATATGGCGGCATGGCGAGCGCCGCTATTTTGATTGGTCGCCGCATTCAGCGCCGACCAATCAGAGAAGCGGCATTCAAACCATGCACCGCTTATCTGATTGATCGCCGTGTTCAGAGCTGGCCAATCAGAATAGCCGCGCTTGCCATGCTGCCGTATTTGAAATACAATGTGCGCCATGGCGAGTGCCGCTATTCTGATTGGTCGACGCTGAACGCACGCCAAATCGCGCCTCTTCTCTGATTGGTTGCCGCGGCGAGCAATCAGAAGAGTTCTGTGGCTTGGCGCGCGGTTTGAATTCCGCCAATTTCTGTCTGTCAGTCAGTGTGACGCAGTTTACTTCTCTCAGGTCTGTCAGTCATTGTGACACAGTTTACTGCTGTCTGTCTGTCAGTGTGACGCAATTTATACCTGTCTGTCAGTCAGTGTGACACAGTTTACTGCTGTCTGTCTGTCAGTGTGACGCAGTTTATACCTGTCTGTCAGTCAGTGTGACACAGTTTACTGCTGTCTTTCAGTCAGTGTGACGCAGTTTATACCTGTCTGTCAGTCAGTGTGACACATTTTACTCCTGTCTGTCAGTCAGTGTGACGCAGTTTATACCTGTCTGTCAATCAGTGTGACACAGTTTACTGCTGTCTGTCAGTCAGTGTGACGCAGTTGTTTTTTTTTCAGGTCTGTCAGTCATTGTGACACATTTTAATCCTGTCTATCAGGTCTGTGAGTCACTGTGACGCAGTTTAAATAGATATTGTGTATGACTTGCATTATTGTTAAACCTTCATAAATAAACTATATACGTATTCTAGACTACCCGATGCTTTAGAATCGGGCCACTATCTAGTCCTTTATAATTAAGTACAAATATTGTCAAAGGTGTAACACACGCGGTGACACCTTTAGGTTTACTGCAGCAACTCACAGATAATAGTTAGCTCCGGTGTAAGCATTAAACAGTATTCAACATTTTTGTATCTGTATCGCAAAAACTATGGAAATTTTCTGATTCAATAACATACTAATTTTAGTACACCTACTGCAAGAAGTGTTTAATGCCTGGCTCTGAGCTTGCCCCCTTTTGGATACATCGTCTATTTTAACTTGTATTTTACTATTTTCTACTAAAGTTATACATTTTTAGAAATACAATTGCATTCATGTGCACCCTTTTTGCTCCCCATTGAGTTATATTCTAAATCTGTGTATGGGTGGTAAAATGGCGACTGGGCACATTGTGAATGGCCAGTATGTATCACAGATGTGGTTGTCCTCTGTGATGTAAATCTGGATGTCAACTCTGCTACCTGTAGTTCCACAAGAAAAGTTAAGGTATTCCATGGCCAGGTTTACAGATAGCTAGAGAGACAGGCATCTCTGGTTATCCACATATATCCACCCATGGGTGTGTCTCACATGTTATAATGTGTGTTTGTTTGGCACATAATCAGCCAATGTTTGTGCCGGCTACCATACCTCCTGAAGGAACCTCAGAGAAAGGGGTTGTGTATACTGACTGGAGTCAGTGAGTGGAGGCTGAGATACCTCTACTGCGATGCTTCTGTGAAGAAGTGTATAAAAATATGTGAAAATTTAATAAAACTAGGTTGGGACCCAGTTGAGAGGTACACCTTGTCGTCGTAACTGGGTTCAAGTAAATTTGACCATTTTTATTTGCAAAGTATCTCATTTATTTCCAAAAAGTTTTCAGGTTTTTTTTTCATTGCAGTAATGCATATTCACATTTCAATTTTCACTGTTTGCATTCATTGGTATTTTCCCCTCCAGCCATATTGAGTGTAACTTTTTTTTTATAATCTTTGTTGTGTTCCGTATGTACGAAGTCACACCTTCAGTTTATGCAGCCCACACACATGCTATAACACCTGGCCTTATAGCATGGGCGTGACCAACAGGCTTGGCTCTGACACTGTGCTTCACATGTACGTGTGTGACTGATGCTCTTTTGGTGATCTGGTGTCTATAGATACCACCAGTCCCCTCCTTGATAGCATAGCTGGACGCAGGTTCCAGAACCGCCTCCATTGCTTGGGTTGCAAGGGACTGAGCACCGTTATTCAGACGTCTGTGTTACCTCCCATTGGAGCTGGCAGCCTGCTGCTGGGTGCAATGGATATTTGACCTGGCTGATTTTTTGTGAGTTTTTTTAGTTTAATGTCCTATTTTGGTGATTTTTTTAATGTTTGGTGGTTTTCCACTAAACAAGCATATTGTTAACATATGGTTGGGACTCGTAACATGAGGACCCTGACAGTGGGTTACGAGCTTATGATATTTTGGCCAAAGTATCCACTAACACCTCACATTTTATCTATAGAGTTTTATTGCATCTTTTTATCCTTTGTAGTTGGAGGCTGAGCCCTCTGGGGGGTGTCTGTCATTTGTGATGCATGTATTGGTGTGGAGCCGCCCACCTGGCCTTATAGCATGGGTGTGACCAACAGTCTTGGCTCTGACACTGTCTTTCACATGTACATGTGTGACTGATGCTCTTCTGGTGATCTGGTGTCTATAGATACCACCGGTCTCCTCCTTGATGGCATGGCTGGACGTAGGTGCCACAACCGCCCCCATTGCTCGGGTTTCAGGGGACTGAGCACCGTTATTCAGACATCTGTGTTACCTCCCAGTGGAGCTGGCAGCCTACTGCTGGGTTCAATGGATATTTGACCTGGCTGATTTTTGGAGAGCTTTTTGAGTTTAATGTCCTGTCTCAAGGAAATTTGCCCACTTGGGGGGGCAGGATGGAGCGAGCGGGGCAGGATGGAGCTGGGGGGGGCAGGATGGAGGCGGGGGGCAGGATGGAGGCAGGGTCAGGATGGAGTGAGCGGGGCAGGATAGATGCGGGGGGGCAGGATGGATGCGGGGGGGCAGGATGGATGCGAAGGGGCAGGATGGATGTGAGAGGGGCAGGATGGATGCGGGGGGGCAGGATGGATGCGAGGGGGGCAGGATGGATGTGGGGGAGCAGGATGGATGTGAGAGGGGTCAGGATGGAGTCGGAGGAGCAGGATGGAGGCGGGGGCCGGATGAAGCCAGCAGGGCATGGAGCCAGTGGGGCTGGATGGATGCGGCGGGGCAGAATGGATGGGGTAGGGGACAGGATGGAGAGTGCAGTGCAGGACGGAGCAAGAGGGCCAGGAAGGAGCAAGTGGGGCAGGACGGAGCGAGTGGGGCAGGATGGAGCGGGAGGGGCAGGACGGAGCAAGCGGGGCAGGAAGGAGAGAGCGGGGCAGGAAATAGCAAGCAGCACAGGAAGGAGCGAGCGGAGCAGGAAGAAGCAAGTGGGGCAGGAAGGAGCGAGCGTGGCAGGAAGGAGCGAGCAGGGCAGGACTGAGCCAGCAGGGCAGGATGGAGCGAGCGGGGCAGGAAGGATAGAGCGGGGCAGGATAGAGCGAGCAGGGCAGGACGGAGTGAGCAGGGCAAGACAGAACGAGCTGGGCAGGATGGAGCAAGCGGGGCAGGAAGTAGCAAGCGGGGCAGGAAGGAGCGAGCGGGGCAGGAAGTAGCAAGTGGGGCAGGAAGGAGTGAGCGGGGCAGAAAGGAGCAAGCGGGGCAGGATGGAGCGAGCGGGCAGGAAGGAGCAAGCGGGGCAGGAAGGAGTGAGCAGGGCAGGACGGAGCCAGTAGGGCAGGACGGAGCAAGCGGGGCAGGAAGGATAGAGCAGGGCAGGAGAGAGCGAGCAGGGCAGGACGGAGCGAGCAGGGCAGGACAGAGGAGCGAGCGGGGCAGAAAGGTGCAAGTGGGGCAGGAAGGAGCGAGCGGGGCAGGAAGGAGCAAGCAAGGCAGGAAGGAGCGAGAAGGGCAGGACGGAGCGAGCGGGGCAGGAAGGATCGAGCGGGGCAGGATGGAGCGAGCAGGGCAGGATTTGGAGCGAGCAGGGCAGGACAGAGCGAGCTGGGCAGGACGGAGAGAGCGGGGCAGGATGGAGCAACAGGGGCAGGAAGTAGCAGGGCAGGACGGAGCCAGTAGGGCAGGACGGAGCGAGCGGGCAGGAGGATAGAGCAGGGCAGGAGAGAGCGAGCAGGGCAGGACGGAGCGAGCAGGGCAGGACAGAGGAGCGAGCGGGGCAGAAAGGTGCAAGCGGGCAGGAAGGAGCGAGCGGGACAGGAAGGAGCAAGCAAGGCAGGAAGGAGCAAGCAGGGCAGGACGGAGCGAGCGGGGCAGGAAGGATCGAGCGGGGCAAGATGGAGCGAGCAGGGCAGGATTTGGAGCGAGCAGGGCAGGACAGAGCGAGCTGGGCAGGATGGAGAGAGCGGGGCAGAATGGAGCAACAGGGGCAGGAAGTAGCAAGCGGGGCAGGAAGGAGCGAGCGGGGCAGGAAGGAGCAAGCAGGGCAGGAAGGAGCGAGCGGGGCAGGAAGGAGCGAGCAGGGCAGGAAGGACCGAGCAGGGCAGGACGGAGCCAGCGGGGCAGAATGGAGCGAGCAGGGCAGGAAGGATCGAGTAGGGCAGGATGGAGTGAGCGGGGCAGGAAGGAGCCAGCGGGGCAGGACGGAGCCAGCGGGGCAGGACGGAGCGAGCTGGGCAGAACCAATTGAGTGGGCAGGAAGGAGCGAGCAGGGCAGGAAGGACCGAGCAGGGCAGGACGGAGCCAGCTGGGCAGGACAGAGCGAGCGGGGCAGGAAGGATTGAGCTGGGCAGGATGGAGCGAGCGGGGCAGGAAGGAGCGAGCGGGGCAGGACAGAGCGAGCGGGCAGAATGCAGCGAGCGGGGCAGGACAGGAGCGAGCAGGGCAGAACGGTCTGATCGGGGCAGGAAGGAGCGAGTGGGGCAGGAAGGAGCGAGCGGGCAGGATGGAGCCGGAGGGCAGGATGGAGCGAGCGGGGCAGGACAGAGCGAGCGGGGCAGGAAGTAGCAAGCGGGGCAGGATGGAGCGAGCTGGGCAGGATGGAGCGAGTGGGCAGGAAGGAGCAAGCGGGGCAATAAGGAGCAAGCGGGGCAGGACGGAGCAAGCGGGCAGGACGGAGCGAGCAGGGCAGGATGGAGCTAGTGGGGCAGGAAGGAAGCTCGGGGGGCAGGATGGAGCTGAGAAGGGGGCAGGATGGACCGGGAAGGGGGGCAGGATGGAGCGGGGGGCAGGATGGAGCCGGGAAGGGGGGCATGATGGAGCCGAGGGGCAGGATGGAGCCAGGGGGGTGCAGGATGTAGCCGGGAAGGGGGACAGGATGGAGCCGGGGGGGCAGTATAGAGCTAGGGTGGGCAGGATGGCTGCCAGGGGCAAGATGGCGCCAGGGGGGAACAGGATGGTGCCGGGGGGGGGCGGATGGCTGCGTGGGGGGCAGGACCCCTCACCCCCCTCTGTACTCACCCGCAGCATCGCACTGTGTACTGCGACATGTGACAGGGTGGGCTGTGTGACGTCACATCTAACCGCCCTGTCACATGACAGCTGTACAGGGAGAAGACGGGTGAGAACAGCAGGAGGCATGGAGGAGGGAGGAAGGCAGGAAGGCGAGGAGGGAGCAGGAATGCGAGGAGGGAGGCTTGGAGGGAGGAGTGAGGCAGGGAGGCGAGAGGGAGGCAGGGAGGCGAAGAGGTGAGGGGTGAGGAGCAGGAAAGGTGAGGAGGTGAGGAGGGGAGGGCAGCCGGGTACCGGTGCCGGGGGTCGCCGTGGCCGTACAATGTATGCCTGGCGAACGATTTCGCATCAGACGAGACACGATTAGATTATATAGTAGATATATACTGCACATTAATTTTTCTGTTACATTTTTATGTGAATTCTACAGTGTTGTCTTTTATATCATATATACATTATATTTTGGCCTTGTCAGCTATACTAATCCTAATAATTTTTTTTTTAGAGGAAGTGAGTTATTTTTGTAAATTGTTAAAATTACAATTATCATTTTTGTATTTTTTTTATTTTTAATTATTGTCAGAATCCTACAGTTATTGTTAAATGGATTGTCATGAATTATGAATGCCCTAATTTGTAGAATCTAACCCATGTGTGTCCTTGACGACTTTACTCTGAAACTCCATTTGCAGCATTTTACACTTTAAATTTCACACGTCCTATTGTCTCATCGAGATAATACCCTGTAGGTAGTTCTAACCCCTGGCAGACAACAGATATTGTCAGGAGAAGCGACATGCATCTCTAATTAAAAAAACAATCTGAGTTAGCAGCGACAACATTTTATAGAGCAGACACAATGGAGAATTGGGAGAAAACTAAATAAAAGAAAAATTGAATTTATTGCTCGTAACGAAAAATCACAATTTTTTAATTTTTAAAACACTATAAGAAAGTTGTTTTATTCATTATTAACTACTATTTACTACTTATTGTCTACTAAAATCTTTTCCTTTTAATTGTAATAAAAATACTTTTGTTTATTCTCCCCTATTTGTGTGCTGCAATTTCCCTTGTTTATCCACTTCATGTCTGAGCCATTTTCCATTTTTACACATTCATTTTGTTTTTTCCTTTTTCCAAGAGCCAATCATTGTTTTTATTTTTCTGTTGACAGAGCCATAGGAGGGCTTGTCTTTTGCGGAATCACTTGTATTGTGATTGATACCATTTACTTTATCATGCAATGAAATAACAAATAGGAAAAATCAAAAGTAGGGTATTAAATAAAAAAAATAAAAAAAAAACTAAAAAACAATTCCACCATTGCTTGTACAGGCATTCTCTGGGTGCTAAAAATACCTAAATAACATTCCTGGGACATCGGCCTTTTTATTAGTATTTGTTGTCCAACATGCCTGAATGGATTTTATTTAATTAACACTATATAGAGGCAAGCATAAAGTTTCTTTTTTATTGCATTTTTTGGTAGGGAGTACACCAAATTATATTAGTAATTCTGTTGTTTTTATTTTTGCCCTTTAACAATAAAAACATAAAACAGTTTAAGTAATTTTATCACTTGATGGATTAAACTATTACCAACACAACAATATTGAATATGTTGATTTATTTACAGTGCCTTTAAAAAGTATGCATACCTGGTGAACTTTTCTACATTTTTCGCATTACACTCACAAACTTAAAGTAATTTTATTGGGATATTACTAGTGATGAGTGAATCTGTGCCTCACTATTCACAATTCGCATGGATATTGCGATATTTGGGCTACTCGGTAATCGCTGAGTATTTGTGTGCTCGCCTCTCCAGATTTGAGTGCCCTACCCAGCATGTTTGGCGCCTGATTTTCAGTCACTAGCCAGGCTTGGTTTGCTTGCCAATCACAGTAATGCCGTAGCCATCTTAGTTGTGCCATTGCTGTGATTGACTGGCCACCCAGCATCATAGGGTATATAAAACACGTGTCACACCATCTTGAGAACATTGTATCCAGAAACAGCGTAATGTGAACATAAGGACAGAAGAAGCAGCATCTAGGGAGAGTGTAACTGTCACGTAAATATAACACAATAACTCTTTTAAGAGCTACATCGAGTCTCTACTAGCTGAGAATAGTGTATGGAGAGCTTTTGGAGCAGAGAGAGAGAAAGTAGAGTACCATTCCAATACCTGCATATTAGACCAACAGCTCTTTTAATAGCTACATGGAGTCTCTATTAGCTGAGAATAGTGTAGGGAGAGTTTTTGGAGCGTGGACAGAGAAATCAGAGTAGTGTTCCTGTACCTGCATATTAGACCAACAGCTCTTTTTGGAGCTAAATTTTCACCACACATTTCATACTGTATAATAGAATAGTCCCATTTGTTGGGGTAACATTTTGCTTGGCCTGTGCCAAAATGTCCATAATATTAACAGTGTACTAGTGGCCTACTTAAAATAATGTCCAAAAGAGTAGTCCCATTTGTTGGTGTCCTTTAAATATCACTGCTTCTGCCACACATCATTTCTGGGTCACATTTTGCTTGGCCTGTGTTAAAAAATCCAAACTACTAACAGTGTACTAGTGAGCTACTTGAAATACTGTCGAAAAGAGTAGTCCCATTTGTTGATGTCCTTTAAAAACACTGGGCCTTCTGCCACACATGATTTCTGGGTCACATTTTGCTTGGTCTGTGCCACAAAATCCAAAATATTACTAGTGTGCTACTGAGCTATGTGATGACACAGCATTATACAAATGTGTTGTGGATTAAATATTCTTCATTAGACCAGATGCATTGTTTTTTGCTTGTTAACTCATGAGAAGTAAGTCATTGTTTCTTATCAGACTGCTCAGAGCATCAGTTGCTTTAAGGTACCTTTACACGCTGCAACTTTTCTAGAAATTTCACTGGCAACTTACTGGTTGCAGTGAAATCATGGAGACATTGTTCCATTTGTACGCAGCAACAAGATAGAACAATGTGTCCATGATTTCACTGCAGCCAGTAAGTTGCCTGTGAAATTCCTAGAAAAGTTGCCGCATGTAAAGGTACCCTTAGTTTGAGGATTGCTAACTAAAAGTAAATTGCTTCAGCCCCCTCTGTCTACAACATTCAGAGGAAAATTATGCAACAGATTTAACTGCCAATCAATAAGAGAACAGCATTGTCCGAACCAATCCTGTAAGAAGACAATACCCTGAGGTGAAGGCTTGGGGTATAAAAAGGACTTGCTTCAGTCAACAGTGGTGATATGCTACATGGCTTCAACCTAGGGGCTTCGATCCTTTTTAGAAGATCATAACCTGGATCATATTCTACAGGTGTTCAACTAGAATCCTAGGATATGGCTGGGAGATACCCAGGTTGGGACAATCTGGTCACCGGTCTACAGACGTTACTGTGCTCAGTTAGCTTTCTATGCTTGCTACTATGCCCTCTCAGTGGGTGCCCACCAAAAGTGGGGTGCTGCTGGACTCTGGTAGTTGACCCTGGAAATCCAAAGGCATGAATATTCTAATCTCTGGTGAGCCAGCAGAAGGGTGAGACTCTGTTGCTTGCTACATTGTGTGTATTTATTGGGTATGTGTTATAGTCCTTTGACTATTGGTGATCCAAAAAAGTCTAACCACTTTGTGGTTCCCTCACAATGTGTTACCTGAGTAGTGTTCTGCCCACGGTTAAGGGGTTCGGGCGTTCAGTGGGATGAGCCCTGGTCCATGCGGTCTTTCTAAAGGCGGCCGGGCCAGCACTGAATACAATTTTAAACTTTGATTTGCCTCAAAATTTTAAGAATTCATCTATGAATAAATAACTGCTTTTGTTTTTTAATAATTTTAATTTCTGTTAAGTAGTTTTAATTTTTTACAAAACAAAAAAGTTATCAAACAGAGAGTATATTTTCACTAAATAGATCAAGATAGCAATGAACGATAAATGTGAATAAACAACCAAAAAAGAACATTATATAATCATAATATTCAAATTTCCAAACAAAAACATATGACAGACATATAGACAGAAGGGCATGAGGGATTTTTAAGAGTGCTAGGGGAGAAAGGCATTGTGTGACCTAGAGGGCTAGTGCCTAAATGCCTAAGAAAACCCAAAAGGAGTCCCAATGGGACCAGATAAGACTAAATCTCTCAACATGCACCTCAATGTGCTTTCTGTCTATAGCCATCTGCATTATAGATAGAGAAAGAAATTGGTCAGTCGTCATCATGTCATGCTTCAGTGCACCAGTCTGCATTTAGGTTCTACAACTGATATACCATTTCAAAATACCTTATAATTTTTATAATGTGCCTTCATCACCGAGTGTTAAGAAGAAAAATAAGTCTTAGAAGTGATGATAATGCCCCTTCAGAGCCCTGAACTCAACATCTTTGAGTCTATCAAGGATTTAATGAAGAGGAAGATGGAATTGCATAAACCGGTAACCATAGAAGAGGTGTGTATAATTCTCCAAGATGTCTGAAACAACCTTCCTGCTGAAAGCAAAGTGAACACACTTTGAAAGCAAAAAGTGGTCACACCAAATATTAATTTAGGTTAATTTTTATTTCTCTTTTGAACATTCACTTTGCATTTGGTTAATAGGTTAAAATAAACTTTCAACATATATATATTTTTTTTAAACATTCGTATGTGCAGCATTTTTGCTGAAACAATGACAGCATTCACCAGGGAGTTGCAAGAGTAGAAAAGGCTTTTATTCCTCCATACACATGTATGAAACAGTATTCTAAGATTTATGGTCTTTGTCAATCTTGATGAAGACCATGAGGGGGGAAATGTTATTGATTTGTACAAATGTATGGGGAAATAAAAACCTTTTCTACTATTGCAACTCCCTTGTGAGTGCTGCATTTGTTTCATGTTGTCTAGATATTATCGCCAAGTAGGCTCCTTGGCACTTTATTGACTTTGTTGCTCTTGTTGCCCCGAGAGTTCTGCAGACAAACTTTGCTTCTGTTTCTTTTCTTCTGTCTTTCAGTCTCACAGGGACTTGTATTCATTTTTCCAGTCTAATTACCAGTTTTAGCTTTGCTCACTAGTGCTCCTGGTACATTGATTTTACTAGACTATATTTATGCAAACAAATAGCTGTCAGTGCTCTGCTAAACAGAGCAGGTTTTTGCTCTGTAATCTGAAGATAGCATGCTGTAGGGGTTAAAACACAGATTTCAGCTATGCAGCTCTTTTCAAGGTATGTGCTGCTTTTTACCTACAATATTTGTTTTAACACCAGTACTTTATTATTGCTGGACTACATTGCCTCATGCCTGGTAGTCCGAAATTCCGCCTCCTGCAATTAAGATGATGGGAGTGATGGTGTGTCACGGTCCGCGCTGCTTCTGGATTAAAAAACTCACCAAAGAGCCCAGCAAACTTTCATCCTCTTTATTCCTTATTCCAACGCGTTTCAACGCCACAACCCGGCGTCTTCCTCAGGGATATCCCTGAGGAAGACGCCGGTTGTGGCGTTGAAACGCGTTGGAATAAGGAATAAAGAGGATGAAAGTTTGCTGGGCTCTTTGGTGAGTTTTTTAATCCAGAAGCAGCGCGGACCGTGACACACCATCACTCCCATCATCTTTCTTGGAACATACCACGATCCAGTGGTAGGTGGAGGTCCTGCAGCAGCTTGGAACGTTGATTCCTAAACGCAGTCAAACCAGTTGTGGGGACCACAACTGGATCAGGTGAGCGGCCACACAGCACCACCATCTACATACTAGTGTCACTAGTGATAGGGCACTATTGCGCCTCTTGTCCCCTCCCTTTATATTTTGCCTCCTGCAATTGTCAGCTCACTGTCTATAGACATTGTATACAGAGAGCTTAGTGTGGGTGGAGGCAGTTTTCTCAGCTTTGATGCATTGCTAAATTTAAAAACTCTGTGTCAGAATGGCTGTACCCAGTGAACTAAGTGATACATCGCTGAATCCTGTGTCTCCTTCCCTACATTATACGGCTCTCAGATGAGGTAGAAAAAAGCTTTCTGATAGACTCCTTTTAACTGAGTTTTCACTAGGCATTTACTTTTGTAAACCAGCAGGGTGTTACTGAAACAACCAAAAAAATGATCAGTACCTCCTAGTGAAATGAAATGATTGTTCCGCTGCTGTTGCTTTTGACTGCATTGCAAAAGGATACAAAACAAAGCATGCAGTATTGTAGTATCCAATTCAAAATTTCTAAATTCATATACATACACATATTATATTTGCTCAGAAATACTTCTATCATCATGTTCTCACTCCATGTTGCTATGGAAGAATGATGAGTTAAGGCTTCTTATGATGAAAATTTCTGAG
This sequence comes from Allobates femoralis, assembly GCA_033576535.1. Classification (NCBI taxonomy): domain Eukaryota; kingdom Metazoa; phylum Chordata; class Amphibia; order Anura; family Aromobatidae; genus Allobates; species Allobates femoralis. The sequence continues at coordinate 180,649,726 of JARQOC010000005.1, forward strand.
TAAGAGGAGATGATAGCAGTGTAAATTTCTGGTTTGTATGGTTTTTTTTTTGCAGCACTCCAGACACCACCGGACCCTGGTACCTAGCTAGGAACATGTACATGTATGCAACACAATATGTAATAGTCTTGATTGGTTTATATACTTCAACAATAATCTAGTATATTATTAAAGGTGATACAGACTTTCAGGCTTGCTCTCAGCAATGAAAGATGCACAAGACAGGTATGTGCATACAACATCCATTTCAGGCTGATCTGATCTGTACCCACTTGAAAAAGTGCTAAATAAACTAAAAAGACGGGATGTATGCCCTGTAATGCAAAACGTAACTTGCTGATCATATGTTCAGTCCTTCTTTTAACACTAGGTTTCTAAAGATGCAAAGCGATTAAACACAGTGACCTGGCCATTCCTCAGGTGACTTCTGCTTGAAAGCTGCTAACTAGTTTATTTAATATAATTTAATTAAAAAACAGACACAAAAAGATGCCAGAAGAGAGAAAAAGTAGCTTTAGCACAAGACACTGGTGTGTCCTGAAGAATCTTCTGCCTGAAAAACCCATGAAATTAAAAGACACCAAAAAGACATCATGTGCACGTACCCTGACTGTGCAGAAACCCTTTAGGGTGATTTCACATCTGTGTTTTTGAAAATTCGTCAGAAATATGCTGTTTTTGCAAAACGCACACTTGCGCAAGGTTGCACTTTTGCTAATGTATTATAAATGGACCTCCGGACAGGTTTGCCTGATCTGCCGTGTTTGCAAATAACGCAGATGTTAAATTACTCTTACATAGTAGTTAAGTCCTTCTGTACATATTAAACTAAAGTTTGACATATTCGGTCCAAAGTCTGATGTGTGTGGGTGCCTCTGATTGATGATGTCTGGGAAAATAATTTTCAGCCAGATTTAGGACTTAAGATCCTTATATTCTCTAAATAATAAGCCTCCATTGGTGTATGGTAGCAGCTCTCTAAGGCTGGGGTCACACTTGGCATGAGTTTTTTTAGTGACTTAAAAAAACTCATGCATTTTTGCATGCGTTTTTCCATTTCAGCATGCGTTTTTTAAGGTGTCTGATGGCACCCTGCATTTTTGCATGCGTTTTTGATGTCAGCTAATCATATACCGTATATACTCGTGTATAAGCCGACCCGTGTATAAGCCGATCCCCTACTTTTGCCCCCAAAAACTGGGAAAACTTATTAACTCGCGTATAAGCCGAGGGTGGACTCCAGCACAGGTATACAACCCCTAGCAGTGAGGTATACAGCCCCCAGCAGTGTGGTATACAGGCCCTCCCAGTGGTATACAGGCCCCAGTAGTATGGTATACAGCCACCAGGACATGTATACAGCCCCCAGCAGTGAGGTATACAGGCCCCCCAGTGGTATACAGGCCCCAGCAGTATGGTATACAGCAGGCCCCCAGTGGTATACAGCAGACCCCCAGGGTATAAGCAGGCCCCCAGGGGTATAAGCAGGCCCTCAGGGGTATTCAGCAGGCCCCAGGGTATCAGCAAGCCCCCAGGGGTATAAGCAGGCCCCCAGGGGTATTCAGCAGGCCCCAGGGGTATTCAGCAGGCCTCAGGGGTATACAGCAGGCCCCCAGGGGTATACAGCAGGCCCCCAGGGGTATAAGCAGGCCCCCAGGGGTATACAGCAGGCCCCCAGGGGTATAAGCAGGCCCCCAGGGTAATACAGCAGGCCCCAGTGGCACTCGCCCCCCCATCATGTGAAGAGCCCCCCATACTTTGCAGAGCCCCTCCCGCTGCATTATCTTACCATCCAGGGTCTTCTTCACCGCGGGTCCTCCAGTCCATCCTCGCGCGCTGTGTTCCCGGTCTCATATGACCCGGCGGTCGCAGTGGAATGATGTCATCGCGCCGGGTCACGTGAGACCGGAACACAGCGCGTGATGATGACTGCAGGACCCGCGGTGAAGAAGACCCTGGATGGTAAGATAATGCAGCGGGGAGGCTCTGCAAAGTGTGGGGGGCTCTTCACATGATGGGGGGGCTAGTGCCACTGGGGGGCTGCCTGTATACACTGGGGGGCTGTATGCACGGCTCCCCCTGCTGCTGTGATGGGCGGGGGGAGCCGTGCATATCTAATGTGACGGGCCGCTCAGTCAGCAGCCTCCCCCCGCCTCCTCCAGCCTCCCCACCATAGGATTACTGTATTGACCCGTGTATAAGCCGAGGAGGTGACTTTTCAGCCCAATTTTTGGGCTGAAAAACTCGGCAGTTACTGTCACAGCCTCTAACCATTCCTTGAAATGAAACGTCATCAGTGAATCTCGTTTCAGGAGCTGGGCTAGTTCTTGCATGATGTGCACTGTCCGAAGTGCACAATGACAGAGCGCACTCTGTTAACAGCACCAGAGAAGTTTTGGAGTACCCGGCATACAGAGATCAACACTGCCCTCGCAGGTGACATCACTGGTCTCTGCACGCCGGGTATTGTGACACTGCTCTGGTGCTGCCTGATTATTGCTGATCAGAGTCGGCAGCAGAGCACACACTTTAATTGTGCACATCACAGAGCACACAGAGGGCAGAACTAACCCAGCCCCTGAAACGAGCATAACTCATGGGAGATAACTTGTTTTAAACAAAGGAAAAAAGATTGTTTCCAGCGAGTGTTGAAGAAACACTGATAGATGTTTTTTTTGCAAAAACTGTTAAAGAGGACCTGTCACCAAACCAGGCATGGTGATCTAATTACAGCACTGGATGCAGCATGTCTGAGGGGCGGGGCTAAACAGACTTTCTGGGAGAGAGAAAAAAAAACTCTGTTGAAATGCTGCTGAAGAGGGAAAGAATGATTGGCAGCGGTGTGCAGATTAAACATGCAGGGGTTGTGAATCTGCCCTTGGCTGCAGCCCCTAGCCACCTCCTAAATGGCTGGAGCATGTAAGTTTTCTAAGTGTATTATCTCGGGGTACAGGGCTGCTCAAGTGCTGGGTGACCCCTTGCCTGCATGCTGCAGACATGCTGCATCCAGTGCTGTAATTAGATCACCATGCCTGGTTTGGTGACAGGTCCTCTTTAAATATTTAATGGATCCAAACATGTTACACGTGTATCAAAAAGAAATCCACCCCTCTCCGCCCTAAAAACTTCACATTTCGGCTGATGCCTTTATCAAGCTCTCAACAGCTTGATAAATGCATCTGCTGAAACGCGTAGTTGTTAGGGGGGTGAAGGGTGGATTTCTTTTTGATACACGTGTAACATGTTTGGATCCATTAAATATTCAACAGTTTTTGCAAAAAAAACATCTTTCACTGTTCCTGCAACGCTCTCTGGAAACAATCTTTTTCCTTTGCTTGAATATAACTGTGCTTAGCCTTGATGGGGCTACATCCGTGCTGGAGCGTCTGAAACGGCCGTCAAAGTGGTGAGCTGAAATTTTTTCTGTATTCATAAATTGTTTTAGGCTCATTAATTCTTAGCAAATTAGTGTAATAATAAGTCCTGAGACCCCCATAGATTGCTCAAAAGACCTCTTAGACTATGACTTTCTTTTTCATCCGCTCTGCTCTTTATGATCTCCTGTCTCATGAGCTGCATATTTCTAAGTGGTCTTTTGAGGAATTGTTGTGTGACTTGGCACCAGTTACACCACAGATCTCTTTCGGGTTCTAAACCCTGCCCATCACCTTTAACATCATATAAATGGGGTTTCAGTAACCCCTTTAGATCCTCAGACATGCCCGTGCATACCTATGAAAAATAGTTTTATTCTTGTCCTACGCTATATGCAAATTTTGCGGTCCGGTCCTGTGGGTGTCTCCAGATTGCGATCAATGTCATCCTGCTTCCTTCAAACATCACCTCTTCTAATTGCATGCAAGTGGATGACCTTAATATGTCATCCACATAGTGCCCAATGGCTTGCACCTGTGCAGTGGAAATGAAGAACTGTGTAGGCGTGCATCACTGTGTCCTATTGAACAGCCAGGGATTACACTGTGCAGGCACGAGATTTCTGAAACTGTGTGAATGACGTAGTGACTTAGAGATGTCATCCACTTAATTGAAGTTGGAAGAGTCGGCATTTAAAGTGAGGGGGGCAGTGCTGATCGCAATCTAGACACACCCATTAGACTGGACGGCATAATTGGCGTATAGCACAGGACAATAATAAAACTCTTTTTAAGGGGTATACAGGGGCATGTCTGAGGATATAAAGGGGTTACAGGAACCCCATTCACATGATGTTAACGGTGAAAGGCAGATTCTAGAACCCCCAAAACTAATGATTGCGTCACTTTAATAACTCTAAAACATTAAACAATTTCTCAAAACATCAGTTACTCTTTATGGTACATTTACATTGCAGGTAATGATCGGTTGTCCTAAACAAACTATCGATCATCTGATGCAGTAGCAAAACATGATTGTATGGTGACATTTTTAAGGTTAAAAGAGATTGTCACCCACAAAATTCTGAGTACACTGCATAAACATTCATAATAGGGAACATAGCCCATACAAAAATCATACCAGGTGTATACAGTTTAACGTAACATTTGCTGAAAAATCCATGTTTATTTAATATGCAAATGAGGGCACACAGTGCAAACTTGGCATGGCCTATGCCTTGGTGCACTAATGTCTGCTAATATTTGCATATGTAAAGCCAATCCTTTGTATTTTTTGACAACAGTCTGGTGAAAACAAAGAATGCTCCCAGTGATAGTGCAGGTGTGCATACAATGTAGCGGGCATGCTGTGATGCGTGGATCCTGCCTCTCCATGGTCACCTCTTGATGCACCCAGCAGCGTAGTGAGCGACTTCAGGGAGGAGAGCACTATGTGACATGTGCCTGCTTTCTGTTCACTTTAACACCCCTCATCCTCCTCTTTGAAGCCACTTGAGTGGTAGACAAAGATAAGCAGGAACCAGGCATCAGAACTGTCATGCAGCCACACTGTATGCATGGCCACACTTGGAGCGCACTGATTTTAGGAATCACTTGCTCTTACCATTGGAGCGAGGGATGTCAATCAAGACAACTGACTTCTTTTAATATGCAAATAGAAGGGTGTAATGTGGCACCAAGGCATAAACCATGCCAAACGTGCTCCAATGCACCCTTATATGTTTAAAAAGTGGAAGAATATGCCTGGTATGATTTTTATATGGGCTTTATTACCTATAAAAAAAATGTTTGTGCAGTTTATCTGGAATTTGGGGGTGACATATGCCTTTTAAATGTCTTTTCACCACATTGAACTGTAAACATACGCTGCCAAAAACAATGCTATTCTATGTGAAAGTGCAATCATAGACTGTCTAAACAGGCTATTAAATGACTAATGATCTGTTTAATATGGGAGATCAGCAGTCGTTTAAAACCTGCATTCAGCCAATGTATATAGTAAGCACCTGCAGATCTGGGTACCTCACAAGTCCTGGGGCAGTGATGACTTCACATCCACAGCTCGTATCTACAGGCCTCCATCTTCTCTGGTTTTCTGCAGCACATCCTGACATTGTGCTCTTAAAAATAACAGTGTCATTATAATGCTGCCTAAATAAAAATAATCGCTAATGCTCTGCACTAAATAAGCTCTATGTTCTGCCCCCAAATCAATAACTGCCTTCCCTTGTGATCCATGTACAAAAAAATGATCCCACAATGTCCATCTTATGGTACATGGCCTCCACATCATTCCCTTTTATATACGACGACCACCACACCATTCCCACTTATATACGATGACCACGGCATCATGCTCCCCTATATACAGTGACTACCAAACCATCCCCCCTCATATACCATGACCTCCTCACCATTCCACCTTTTATACCATGACCACCACACTGTCCCCCTTATATACCATGACCACCACACTATCCCTCCTATGTGCCACAACTACCACTCCATCCTTCTTATGTGTTATACCCCACCCGTCCGCCTCCCTTATGAACTGCAATGTCCACGCTATCTTTGCCCCATGCTGCCCCTCTTCTATATCACGACTACTATGCCATCCTCATTATATACCCTGACCACCACGCCTTCTTTCCTTATTTATGGCTACCACACCCTTACCCTTATATACCACCATCACCATGCTCTCCCTCTTATATTCCATGACCACCACAACCTCCCCTTATATACCCCGACCACCACACCCTTACACCTTATATTTCATGGCCACCACACCATCTCTCCTTATCCACCATGACCACAAAACTGCTCCTACTTATATACCACGACCATCTCCCTTATATACCCCTTATATACCATGACCACCACATCGACCCACCTTATATACCAAATCCACTACTCCATCCTCTCTTATATACGACGACAATCACACTCTTCCCCTTATATACCATGACCACCAAACCCTTCCTCCTTATATATTATATAATCAAATAATGGCATAAATACACGCACTTGCACTCCCTGGCATGATACCAAAGTGATTAGTAATGGTTGTCTGGGACATGTTCTGCTACTCTATATACACTTGGGCATACAAACTATAAAGATTTACTGCTGGCAGCTCCCTTTGAAATATATTATGCCAATGATGCCCCCATTTGTGCTTGAAATTGACAACACCACGTGGGCAGTGCCATGAAGAGGCCTTCACAAGACTGTGGTTTCACATCGGTCCTACCCATAGTATTATGATTTAAATAGAAGAGAACAAGAGCGGATCATGTGCAAAGATATATATTTAATTCCACCAACTGGTAAAAGGCTGTGGGTAACAAGTCATTACAATGAAGCAGATGGTGCAGGGACAGTCTCCCCTACTCCACAGTATGCATGAGTACAAAAACACTATTAGGCAGTAAAATGCAGTATACTTAGGATAGACATAAGTTCACAATGGAAATCACCAATTTATAAAATGACACACATTGCTTACAGTAAATATTTGTGCCACAGTTGGCCTAACATGTATCACTAAGACAGATTAGCAAACAAACAGTGCCTATCACATTTTTATATGCAACCCAAAGGACTGCCTGCTGCCTAAGTGCAATAAACCCAATTGGGAGTCAAAGCATACCAAGTGGAAGACAGGGGGTAGAGTGCCCCAGATGGATGGATCCCCCGGGTCCGGACCCCGACGTACGTTTCAATGTGCAAAGGTAGCGATCTTCATCAGGGGGTGATGTGCCACACACTCCCGCTGGTTTAAATAGCTGAGATAACAGCTGCAGACACTTGTGCCCGCATCTCCACACGCGACCGGGGACTTCCGGGACGCGCCGTCCCGCCGGAAGTGCGTCAGCGTCACCGCGTAATGACGCGCACATCCGGGAGGCCAAGACGCGTTGCTATGGCTCCCGAGCATGCGCGTCCCGGTAGAGACGCCGCGCTTCCCCGGCTAGGACAAGGAGAGCAGGAATTCAAACAAGCGGAGGGTAAAAGACTAATTCCAACCTATGTTAACCCTAACACTGCCTCAAAAGTCCCCACTATTGTAAGAAACATGAAAGTCCGTTACCTCATACTCAATATTATATATTAGCAATATATTTAACAATAAATACATAATAACATATCCATGGTAGGCAAAGGAGATTTTCATTGAGGTCACGATGATGCTGTGCAGGACAGAAAGTTCGGCAGGAGGATGGAGTAGACTTGACCGCAAGAGAACAGGGCACTAAAAGAAACTTTAAAAACATATAAAAAACAAATTAGAATTTAAATAAAGAGATGCCAAAACTGAGACATCAGAGGGGAAAGTGATCACAGAAATGGAGCAAAACTGAGGGATTCATTCAAACCCCTGGGAACCATTGTCCCCAGGGTCATGATCCATCTCGTTTCGTGTTGGGCAAGGATCTTTTTTACATTCCCCGCCCGAATCCCCACGTGTATGACATCGATCCCCCTAATTTTCAGGGAGACCGGGTCACACCCGTGGTACAGTCGGAAATGACGGGCAACGTTTTCAACGTTGTGAGATCCTGAACTCTCACTGCCGCAGCAATGTCGTTCACGTGCTCCCTCACTCGCCTTCTTAGTTCTCTCGATGTGAGTCCAACATAAATCAGTCCGCACCCGCAAGTGGCATAATATACCACATAACGGGTACTGCAATTGATGTATGACCGGATCTCATAGGTCTTTGATACATGTTAGGCCAACTGTGGCACAAATATTTACTGTAAGCAATGTGTGTCATTTTATAAATTGGTGATTTCCATTGTGAACTTATGTCTATCCTAAGTATACTGCATTTTACTGCCTAATAGTGTTTTTGTACTCATGCATACTGTGGAGTAGGGGAGACTGTCCCTGCACCATCTGCTTCATTGTAATGACTTGTTACCCACAGCCTTTTACCAGTTGGTGGAATTAAATATATATCTTTGCACATGATCCGCTCTTGTTCTCTTCTATTTAAATGTTGCTCTTCGAGCTTTCACACAGACTAGTGGTGGCTCCACATGTACATCTGTGTTTATGGGTCACATGGATAATTTTGTATCCATAGTATTATGATGTTCGGTGACATAAATGAGGGGTTTTTCTGTATGAAATGGGAAAAATGCCAAACTTTCAATTTCTAATATGTTTTGTTTTTTGAAGGGCATATTACTATAAGATACTTCAATTCTTATTTTCTCCACATTTTACTCAATGTTATTTTAGAACGACTTTTAAATTTAATTTCTATATTGCAATAGTACAAAAAATTGTTAGTGTAAATTTAATTTTGATTGTTTTAATATCACTCTATGCATATATAGTACTACTAGCAAAGCTCAGTGTATAGGATGTTTTACTATTTTGATCATATGTAAAATACACACTCTGATAAAAAAAGAAGGAAGCTTAAAAGTGGCATGGTAAAATGTAAGGGAGTACATACAGTCATGGCCAAAAGTGTTGGCACCCTTGAAATTGTTCCATAAAATTTTTCTCATTAAATTATTGAAAGTATTCATATTTTGTTATACATATGTTTATTTCCTTTGTGTCTATTTGAACAGCACAAAAAAACGAGCAAAAAGGCAAATTGGACATAATTTCACACAACACCCCGAAAATAGCCTGGACAAAATTGTTAGCACCCTTAATTTAAAATTTGGCCGCACACCTTTTGGAAAAAATAACTGCAGTCAATCGCTTTCTATAGCGATCAACAAGTTTCTTACTCCTTGTCAGCGGGAATTTTGGATTCCTCTTCTTTTGCAAAACTTATTCAGGTCTGTCATATTTGAAGGGTACAGCAATGTCAAGATCTCTTCACAGGTGTTAAATGGGATTTAGATCCCGGCTCATTGCTGGCCACTTCAGATCTTTCAGTACTTTGTATCTATCCATTTCTGCGTGCTTCTTGGAACATGCTTGGGGCCATTGTCCTACTAAAGGCCCATGACCTAGGGCATAGACCCAGCTTTCAGACACTGGACTCTACATTGCGACCTAATTTCCTTTGGTAATTTTAAGATTTCATAATGCCTTACACACAGTCAAGACACCCAATCTCAGAGCGAGCATACCAACCTCAAAACATCTTTGAACCTCCACCATATTTGGTGATGTATTCTTTTCTTAGTAGGACTCATTCCATTTTCGGTAAATAGTAGAATGACATGCTCTACATTTGTCTCATTTGTCCACAAGATGCTTTTTCAGAAGGATTTTGGCTTAATCTCATACATGTTGGAAAACTGTGGTCTGGCTTTTTTAAGTCTGTGTCAGCAATAAATGGCCTCCATGGTCTCCTGCCTTTAATTTTATTGAAATGTCAATAGATATTTCGAGCTGACAGTGATGCCCCTTGAGCCTGCTCCTACTTATTATTGGTCACAGGTAAGTTTGAATGAACATCACATGCTTGAAGCAAAGTTGTCTACATACAATTTTGGAAAGGTGCCACAATTTTGTCCAGCCTACTTTTGAGATTTTGTGTGACATTATGACCAATTTCCTTTTTTCTCTTTTTTATTTTCCCCATACATATTAAGAAAATAAACATGTGTATAACAAAATGTGTAATTACAATAATTTTTGAGAGAATTATTTCATTTTCTGGAATCACCACTTTCGGCCATGACTGTACAATATATTGCCACCTAATTTGATGTGATTATGTGTCTGCTTCACTTCGTCCTTGAAGCATCTCTTCAGCCTTATGTTTTTTTATCCCTATTTTAGAGATCACATGTTTGAGTGCAATCCATGCAGTCTTATAATCATTGGTAGTTGTCTTCACCTGTTTTCAGCCCCACTCCAGCACCACATGATTGCAGTTGTGACCTACCAAATCTCACAGTTGTTGTGTGAAGTGTAGGTCACTTTTTTAAGACTGTCTCAAGGCAATTCTATTTGAATCAAGAAAAAGCTCTGTAGTCTCATTCTGAGTCTTATAGACTTGTACTGAGAAAAGCGACTTCTGTAACACACAGCTAACTGCTACAAAAGCCGTTATGTGGTGCTGAAGCAACTGGTATGGGACTAAAAACCAGATGAAGGTGCATACCAATGAGTTCATTTTACATGCATTAGGCTGTGTGTTCACAGTTTGGAGGAGCTGTGTCTTGGACGCAGCTCCTCCAGACCAAAGGGAACCCTCGGTGACCGCAGGGAGACTGCAGCCACCCTGTGTCCACGATCTGCAATGGGTGAAGGGTGGCTTCTCCCTCCATGCACCCGATGGCAGCTGCATCAGTCTCTGCAGTATGAAATAAACATGTTGTGGAGGAGCGGAATGCTGACAACCTGCAGCTGACAAAATGTTGTGGTTGGGTGAAGCATAGTACCACTATGCTTCTACTGTACAATGCAGCGTTTTGGACGCAGTGGCAAGACGCTGTGTTCAAAACACTGTGTTCACTGATCATATGCACGCACATCTAAACTTCACACATGATCCTTAACAAAGTGATAAAAAAAGGCTGGAGTGCTGCTCTAACAATAGTTATTTATTTAGGTCATTACATATGTATTCCTTAGGAATTGTCATTTTGATTACTTTTTCCAACACAACAGTTCATACAATAAATATTTTATAAGAAATGGATTGTTTGGAGCTGTAGCTTGTTAAGTATTCATGTATGCTTTGTAAAGTGCAATAATCAATTTGTATTTGCCTCACATCTATTAGAGGCCCAGTAAAGCTTATATTGTTGTAAAGAGAAATCTGAGTGTCTAGCATGACAGCACAAGACATATTACGGTTCAGCAGAGCATCAACTGGTAAACGCTGTTATTCTGTGAATTATAACTTGGGGAATTCAACTATATATGGATAGACGTTTCTTCTCAAGTTCACTTCAATTTGTTGACTGTTAGTTTCAGTAAAGTGATTCTCTGATACAAAATCCTGTCTAAGAAGCTGGAAAAGAAATACAAAGAGTCCTGATAAAACAGTGAATACATTTCTAAGACCCCCATTGACAGTGTGGTAATGCTCAGAGCTACAGATGTAATCAAATGTATGGATCTCAATGATAAAAAAGAGACTTTATTAAATGTGATATTTTTGTAGAAGACTTTTATACGAAAATAAATGCAAAGTAGAAAAAATATCTTGGATTTCCATTACCATAATCTTCACCAAATTTAAAGGAACTGACATAGCAATCTGAATTTCAGAAATACAAGTTGTTCAGATTTGATGGCCTCCTTGTCAACAGTTGGAAAACTGAGGAAGGAGTAGAGACTGCTCCGAAACGCGTTGGAATAAAACAACACTATTGCATCGGACTTCTTGGGTTCTGGTCTTCTTTCCAGCAGAGCAGATCACCAACACTTCAACCTGTTTTCCAGTTGTTTGCCGCATTGCACGTGGAGGTGTGGATCCAGCAGCAGCTGTACGAGCGCATATACTAATTGTGGGTTTACACAACCGGACCAGGTGAGCAAATTTCATAGGGCATCTGCCTCTCTCTGCTAAAAGACAAGACCCTCTATGCATATTTTTGTCTCATATTTCTACATCCTTCTCAACAGTGTTATTGATCTGTAATCACTAGAATGAATTATTCACTTTGAGGAAGATTTAACTTGCTTAAAATTTCAACACAATTTGTATTTCTTAGAAATATTAATACTGATCTTACATTCGCTTTGACCTTTGCTTACTTTTTCATTCCAGTCCAGTCTTCATTGACAGACTGTGTGTCTTCTAAACAATACAGGTCATGGCAAGATTGACTAGGCCCCAGGTGAGGCCTAGGAGTGACTTAGGTGTTGAAGATATAACAGGACCCTTGGTGTGCAGTACCTGTAAATCAAGACTATGCCATAATGATCAACATGAAAAGTGGGTGGTTTATAACTGATAATTGTTGGAAATCACCTACTAAATCACTACACTTATGGTCCCTTAGTTAAAACAAACGTTTTTATTACCATCAGCAGCCTTTGCATGGAAGTACAAAGAAAGGAAGAGAACAGACCTTAGTGGGAAGTGGTTGTCTGAGAGCTGCCAGGTATGATTTGAAAGATAGTAATGTAATCATGCAGTTCACAGAAAGTCATCCACATTGGGAAGATTAAACTGCTGTCTATATGGGATAACGAGTGCTGGAAGAGAGGCTCCACTGAGATAACTTGATCTAGCTGCCTATAACGAAATGGTGTAAAAGGTTTGGCCAGGATCCAATTTTTTTTTTTTCAAATTTAGAAGGAAAGTGCTTTTAATGTAGCTACAAAGACCTCCAATATTTTGAATCTTTTCATTCGCTTTGCCTAGTGGTGTAACTTAAAGCTCATGAGCCTCGATGTGAAAGCTCCAACGGGGCACCCAATTATTTCAAATCTTTAATAGCAGTAGTATTTTTCTATAGGCCAGAGGGACTTTTGGGACCCCACCTAGGCTCCAGGGCCCGGGTTTGATTGCAACCCCTGCACCTATTGTAGTTACGCCCCTGGCTTGCCTACATTTCCCTGTTGATCTTATTTTTTTACATCAACAGTACGCCTTGTTAGCCCTACCTGCACACTACATTTTCCATCACTTGTTTCCATCTTTCCTGTACTCACCAGTTTGTCTATCTGACGCGTTGCACTAAATTACGTATTACACTACACTTTTATTAATAATATACTGTACAGTGCTGATCTGCTGCATTTCAGAATATATGATCAAGGAGAGGCCCAGGATGAGGAGTTTGACAACTGAGCTTAACATGAACATTTGCAGTGAGGGTTATGAATCCTATTTTTCGAAGCATAAGCTTGATGAAGAACTGACTTTCCTCTTTAAGCTAATCACTGACAGGCTAATGATCCCTATAAGCAGTGAGCAGAAGCTGATGTCTTCCAGCAGCATGTACAGATTATCAGACGATGCAATGGAATTTCATGCAGTCTGATAAATGCAGCAGTAAAATAAAATAAATTATAATGTCACGCCTCTTCTCAGTCTCATTGTAATAGGCTATGGCTGCACAGTCCTGGACAACTCATTAACCCCAGGATTCATAACGTGGGCCTTTTAGGACTGTTACCTTTTTTGCTAATTGCTGCAAGATTACCTAATTTAGAATTTTGAAACTCTAGGTATTCTTCAGGTTTGTATCTTTTGGTAATACACAATTATTTATATATTTTATGTGATTTTTTATACAAAAATGCTTTTTTGGAAAACCACATATTTCAATGATACGGGCCTTTTAGGCCTGTATTAAGTTTATCATATACTCATCAGTTTTTGTGTCATTTTGTTGCAGGTAACAAGTTACCGTATATACTCGTGTATAAGCCGAGTTTTTCAGCCCAAAAATTGGGCTGAAAAGTCCCCCCCCTCGGCTTATACACGGGTCAATATGGTACATGGTGTGGTGGGGGCTGTGTCCGGGCTGGGGAGGCTGGAGGAGGCGGGGGGAGGCTGATGTATGAGCGCGCCCCGTCACGTGGGGCCGCTCATTATATATGCACTGCTTCCCCCTGTCAATCAGCGGCAGGGGGAAGCAGTGCATATCTAAATATATGGCCCCCAAATGCTGGCACTCGCCCCGCCTCTGTTGTAAGGCCCCCCCTTCCCGCTGCTTAACTTACCATCCCCGGTCTTCTGCACCGCGCCGGTCCTCTGTGCTCCATCCTCCATGCTCCCATTCTCGGCTGCATCCGGGGTCCCCGGCCGTGCAGTAACGATGACGTCATTGTTACTGCGACGGCCGGGGAACCCAGATGCAGAGAGGACGGGAGCATGGAGGACGGAGCACAGAAGACCGGCGCGGTGCAGAAGACCAGGGATGGTAAGTTAAGCAGCGGGGGGGCCTTACAACAGAGCGGGGGCGAGTGCCAGCATTTGGGGGCCTGTATACCACTGGGGCTGCTATATACCACTGGGGCTGCTATATACCACTGGGGCTGCTGTATACCACAACACTGGTGCTGCTGTATACCACTGGGGCTGCTGTATACCACTGAGGCTGCTATATACCACTGGGGCTGTTATATACCACTGGGGCTGCTGTATACCACACCACTGGGCTGCTGTTTACCACTGGGGCTGCTGTATACCACACCACTGGGGCTGCTGTATACCACTGGGGCTGCTATATACCACTGGGGCTGCTATATACCACTGAAGCTGCTATATACCACTGGGGCTGCTATATACCACTGGGGCTGCTATATATCACTGGGGCTGCTATATACCACTGTGGCTGCTATATACCACACCACTGGGGCTGCTGTATACCACTGGGGCTGCATTATACCACTGGGGCTGCTGTATACCACTGGGGCTGCTATATACCACTGGGGCTGCTATACACCACTGGGGATGCTATATACCACACCACTGGGGCTGCTATATACCACTGGGGCTGCTGTATACCACACCACTGGGGCTGCTGTATACCACTGGGGCTGCTGTATATACTGCTGGGGCCTGTATATACCACTGGGGAGGTTGCTGTATACTACCACTGGGGAGGCCTGTATACCACTGGGGAGGCCAGTATACTACACTGCTGGGGGCTGTATACCTGTGCTGGAGTCCACCCTCAGCTTATACACGAGTCAATAGGTTTTCCCAGGTTTTGGGGGCAAAAGTAGGGGGGTCGGCTTATACACGGGTCGGCTTGTACACGAGTATATATGGTACTGTGTTATTGCAATCATTGTTTTTTTTTTTTTGTTTACTGATGTCTAAGTCAACAAAAAGGGCACAGTCTTCATCAAGGGGTTTACCTGATCAAGAGACTGAAGCAGTAATTTTTGAAAGTGATGTTGTAAGTGAACTTTCTTTGACTGATGAAGAATACCTACCACTAGCTAATCACTCTGCTCACTTGTCCAGTGATTTTCCTGATGATGAAAAAATGGATCCAGCAGAAATGACACAAAAACATCTAAACTAATATATTCTGGGACAATACTCCTCCGGTACTTAGACGTACTCCTTTACATACTATTCTGAGACAAGCTCAAGGTGTTGCAGGAAGTCCCAAATACTTATCCACTAAAGATGTTTCCTGTAATTTATTTTCTGATGATATTGTACATGAGGTGGTTTTATGTACAAACTTGAAAAGGAAGACATATTGCTTCTAGAACAAACAAAACATCTACTATATAATTGCCTAATCGTATCTGTCTGTCCAGGAAAATTGCACGCCAGCGCTCATTGGTCGCGGCAACCTATGAGCAAAGTGTATGCAAAACAGCCGTGGCATTCAAAACTCGCACTGAGCTGAAACCTGGCAACGGCGACGCATCGACGTCGCTATCCGGGGATACACGCGTCTGGCCGCTCTCAGCAGCGACCAATTAGTGGCGCGGGATTCAAAGCCCCTGACAAGCGTGCTCCGCTTCGCTGATTGGTCGCCGCGGCTGGCGGCAACCAATCAGCGCACTTGGCGCGTGTTTTAAAACACGCTTCACTGATTGGTCATCCGCGGCCGTCGGAGACCAATCAGCGAAGCGGCGCAGCTTGGCAGGAAATATGAATCCCATAGCGCGGATTCTAAAACCCTGCCAAGCCGTGCTCTGCTTTGCTGATTGGTCGCGGCAGCCGGCGGCGACCAATCAGTCCAGCGTGTTTTAACAACCAGTGCAGAGTCGCGGCTGGCAGCGACCAGTCAGTGAAGCGGAGCATCGGCTTTGTATATTGGCACGTAATTCGAACTGCCGCTCATAATGTGACGCACTTCACTCCTGTTTACAATTCTGACGCTCATAGTGTGACGCACTTCACTGCTGTTTACAAGGCTGTCAGTCATAGTGTGACGCACTTCACTCCTGTTTACAAGGCTGTCAGTCATAGTGTGACGCACTTCACTCCTGTTATAAGGCTGTCAGTCATAGTGTGCTGTTTTTCAGTCACATTTACTTCACACGTTGTGTTAGAGACAGTCTGAACAACTTCAGTCACGTTTATTCAATGGGTTTAATTGGTCGTAAGCGCAAATACGCCAATGACGATGACAGAAAAGCTGCAGAAGCAGCAAGGCGACGACAACGATGCCGTGTGACAACCCCAGGATGCGGCATCTCACAGACGTCGTCGGCAACAGCAGACACCACAAAAAACTACTGCCAGACAAGCCCAAGATGCCGTATCTCATAGACAGTGTCGGCTGAAAGAATCTCCAGAAGACAGCGCAAACAGACAACAACATGTTCGCACCATTCATACAACACAAATGCTCTACCAACTAAGGCAAGCCCAGGAGAATAACTTGCATGTTACATCACAAATGATGAAATGACATTTATTCAACACTACTGTGGGAATATGAATGTAATTTTCTCTACATGCAACTCTCTACATTTTATTGATGAAAAACCATCTGACAATAAGTTTACTCAATGCTGCCAAAAAGGGAAAGTTATGCTACCGAGACTTCACTACTCAGATCTATTTGAGCAATTGATGAAAGGAACGCATCAACACAGTAGAAATTTATGAACAATATCATAAGCATTAACAGTTCTCATGCGTTTGCTTCATTTGGTGCCAACATTGCACCACCCCCTGGATTCGGACCGTATTGTTTTAAAATTCATGGCCAGATCTACCACAGCACTGGAATGCTTTACCCAGAAATAGGACAACCACCAACATTTGCACAATTATACATCCTTGATGCAAATATGCTACAGAACAAAGGATGATTCTGAAAGAAAATGAAAAGTGTATGCTGAACTGATGAATCTCATTGCCGTACATTTACAACAAATCAGCCCATTTGCTGCCGCATATCGCATGCTAAAAGACGTTGAAGTTGAGAAGCAAACGAGGGCTATACAAAATAGGACTGAAATGCCTTCTATTGTCATGTCAATTAAACAAGAACGTACACAAGATCCTCGACGTTATAACAAACCACGTGTAAGTGAGGTTGCAGTTGTTTTTCAAAACGATTATGGAAAGCAGCCTTTTCAAAGGGATATATTAGTCCATCTTAAGCCAGACCTTAACAACCCTTTGCTTCCTAAGACATAGCGAATTAGCATTTTGCACAGCAACCTTGATGCTCTTCTGTATCCGCTATTCTTCCAAGAGGTGATCAAGGGTGGCATGAAAACCTACACCAAGGCACTTTAAGACATACCCTCTCACAGTTTCCGTTGGGTCCAATCCTTTTTGGTGCAATGGAAAACAACTTAGTCGACGCTCGTTAAAATGAACTGCCTTGGCCCAGGTGGATGGTCGCCATTGCAACAATATCGGGACTTCCTGCAGAGTCGTGTTTGAAGGTCCCAACTGAACACATTTTCAATATGCAATGCAAGTAACAATATGGGTGATTTGTACAAAATCCTAATGGCCGAATTTTCAAACCCGGCACAGTGTACACCGGCCGGACTTTGTGCACGTGTATTGCAACTCAAAAAGCTGAAAGAATCAAAATGCCTTTGGCATTGTACATGTTCCGTCATTGGGTCCATGACGGTCTCCCTACATGGTATTTTTATTCCTGGATCGATTCTAAGTTTCGCACCCTGGTCTTCCACCAAGTATCTGACTGTTATATTCTGTCCATGCACCTCTTCAATCTCTCTTACTACCCAAAGCACACACTGTGACTTGATGGCTACCCTCCACCCGAGCCCTTGATACTGTACTACTCTGATGTCCCAACACCGCTTTCCTGTACCCTAGAATCCGCCAGTGCAATTCCTCTTCAAGTAGCTACAGGCCTGACCAATGGATCACAACAACTCATCACGATGTCACCTCTGCCCGATATGTGAGTGCCCCCCCATCTCCTGTCACCCCCCCCCCTCTTCCCCCTGCCTGCCCCCCCGATCACCGGAGCAGCGATCGCCTCTCCCACTCACCCCTCCGGCGATCGCGCTCCATCCTGCACGGCTGCGTCCCGCTCCTCCTCCTCTTCTCTCCGGCCGCTTCCGCATCTGACAGCTCTGTGCTGGAACTGTCAGATCACTTCTACAGCTAGATCCTGAGGATCCAGCTGTAGGAAGTGATCTGACAGATCCAGCACAGTGATCCACAGTGACCATTATGTGATCACTGTGGATCACTGTACTGGATCTGTCAGATCACTTTCTACAGCTGGATTCTGAGGATCTAGCTGCAGAAAGTGATCTGACACCCCAGGCACAGTGACCCACTATGTGCATCACTGCGCCTGGGCTGCCAGATCGCTTTCCGCAGCTCGATCCCCATGCATGGGGATCGAGCTGCGGAAAGCGATCTAACAGCCCGGGCGCAGTGATGCACATAGTGGGTCACTGCGCCCAGGCTCTTAGATCGCTGCTCTGCAGCCGAATCTCCCTGCATGGGCATCGAGCTGCAGAAAGCAATCTGACAGCCCTGACGCAGTGATGCACATAGTGGGTCAATGCGCCTGTGCTGCCAGATCGCTTTCCGCAGCTCGATCCCCAAACACATGGGGATCAAGCTGCGGAAAGCGATCTAGCAGCCCAGGCGCAGTGATGCACATAGTGGGTCACTGCGCCCAGGCTCTTAGATCGCTGCTCTGCAGCCCGATCTCCCTGCATGGGCATCGAGCTGCAGAAAGCAATCTGAGAGCCCGGACGCAGTGATGCACATAGTGGTCAATGCGCCTGTGCTGCCAGATGGCTTTCCGCAGCTCGATCCCCATGCATGGGGATCGAGCTGCGGGAAAGCGATCTGGCAGCCCAGGCGCAGTGATGCACATAGTGGGTCACTGCGCCCAGGCTCTTAGATCGCTGCTCTGCAGCCCGATCTCCCTGCATGGGCATCGAGCTGCAGAAAGCAATCTGACAGCCCGGACGCAGTGATGCACATAGTGGGTCAATGCGCCTGTGCTGCCAGATCGCTTTCCGCACCTTGATTCCAATTGTTAGCGGACACCATGTCGCATATGGAGAGCCCCTGTGTGCCTAAACATTGGAGCTCCCCCACACAGTGACCCCATTTTGGAAACTAGACCCCCCAGGGAACTTATCTAGATGGATAGTGAGCATATTGACCCCCCAGGTGCTTCACAAATTAATGGAAAAAAATATTTTTTGCGGAAAACAAGTACTTTTTCATTTTTACAGATCAATTTGTGAAGCACCTGGGGGTTCAAAGTGCTCACTATGCATCTAGATACGTTCCCTGGGGGGTCTAGTTTCCAAAATGGGGTCACTTGTGGGGGAGCCCCAATGTTTAGGCACACAGGGGCTCACCAAACGTGACATGGTGTCCGCTAACAATTTGAGCTCATTTTGCATTCAAATTGTTAGCGGACACCATGTCGTGTTTGGAGAGCCCCTGTGCGTCTCCACATTGGAGCTCCCCCATAAGTGACCCCATTTTGGAAACTAGACCCCCCAGGGAACATATCTAGCTGCATAGTGAGCACTTTGAACCCCAGGTGCTTCACAAATTGGTCCGTAATAATGAAGAAATAAATTTTTGTGGAAAAAAAAGTGCTTTTTCATTTTTATGGATGAATTTGTGAAGCACCTGGGGCTTCAAAGTGCTCACTATGCATCTAGATACGTTCCCTGGGGGGTCTAGTTTCCAAAATGGGGTCACTTGTGGGGGAGCTCCAATGTTTAGGCACACAGGGGCTCACCAAACGCAACATGGTGTCTGCTAACAATTTGAGCTGATTTTGCATTCAAATTGTTAGCGGACACCATGTCGTGTTTGGAGAGCCCCTGTGCGTCTCCACATTGGAGCTCCTCCACAAGTGACCCCATTTTGGAAACTAGACCCCCCCAGGGAACATATCTAGCTGCATAGTGAGCACTTTGAACCCCCAGGTGCTTCACAAATTGGCCCGTAATAATGAAAAAATAAATTTTTGTGGAAAAAAAAAGTGCTTTTTCATATTTATGGATGAATTTGTGAAGCACCTGGGGGTTCAAAGTACTCACTATGCATCTAGATACGTTCCCTGGGGGGTCTAGTTTCCAAAATGGGGTCACTTGTGGGGGAGCTCCAATGTTTAGGCACACAGGGGCTCACCAAACGCAACATGGTGTCTGCTAACAATTTGAGCTGATTTTGCATTCAAATTGTTAGCGGACACCATGTCGTGTTTGGAGAGCCCCTGTGCGTCTCCACATTGGAGCTCCTCCACAAGTGACCCCATTTTGGAAACTAGACCCCCCCAGGGAACATATCTAGCTGCATAGTGAGCACTTTGAACCCCCAGGTGCTTCACAAATTGGCCCGTAATAATGAAAAAATAAATTTTTGTGGAAAAAAAAGTGCTTTTTCATATTTATGGATGAATTTGTGAAGCACCTGGGGTTCAAAGTACTCACTATGCATCTAGATACGTTCCCTGGGGGGTCTAGTTTCCAAAATGGGGTCACTTGTTGCGGAGCCCCAATGTTTAGGCACACAGGGGCTCACCAAACGCAACATGGTGACAGCTAACAATTTGAGCTGATTTTTATTCAAATTGTTAGCGGACACCATGTCGCTTTTGGAGAGCCCTGTGTGCCTAAACATTGGAGCTCCCCCACAAGTGACCCCATTTTGGAAACTAGACCCCCCAGGGAACATATCTAGATGGGTAGTGAGCATATTGAACCCCCAGGTGCTTTACAAATTTATCTGTGAAAATGAAATAGTACTTTTTTTTCACAAAAATTTTCTTTTAGCCTAAAATTTTTTCGTTTTCACATGGCAACAGCATAAAATTCATCCTAAATTTGTTGGGCAATTTCTCCTGAGTACACCGATACCTTATATGTGGTCATAAACCACTGTTTGGGCACACAGCAGGGCTCAGAAGGGAAGGAGCGCCATTTCACTTTTTGGATGTAAAATTAGCTCCAAAATTCAAATTGCGCTCCTTCCCTTCTGAGCCCTGCCGTGCACCCAAACAGTGGTTTATGACCATATATGAGGTATCTGTGTACTCGGGAGAATTTGCACAACACATTTTAAGATCCATTTTATCCCGTTGCCCATGTGAAAATGAAAGAATTGAGGCTAAAAGAACATTTTTGAGAAAAAAATTTAAATATCCATTTTTTGTTTCCACTTTGCCTTAGGTCCTGTGAAGCACCTGAAGGGTTAATCATCTTCTTGAATATAGTTTTGAGTAGCTTGAGGGGTACAGTTTTTGGAATGGTGTCACTTTTGGGTGTTTTCTGTCATGTACACCCCTCAAAAGGACTTCAAATGTGATGTGGTCACTGAAAAAAATGGTTTTGTAAATTTTGGTTGAAAAATGAAAAATTGCTCATGAACTTTGAACCCTTATAACGTCCTACCAAAAAAATTTTTTTTTCCAAAATTGTGCTGATGTGAAATAGACATGTGGGAAATATTATTTAATAACTTTTTTCTGTCACATATCTCTCTGGTTTATCAGAAAAAAAAAATAAAAAATGTGAAAATTGTGAAATTTTCAAAATTTTTGCCATATTTTTGATTTTTTCACAAATAAACACAAAAATTATCGACTTAAATTTAATACTAGCATGAAGCCCAATGTGTCACGAAAAAACAATCTCAGAATCGCTAGGATCGGTTGAAGCGTTCCAGAGATATAACCTCATAAAGGGACACTGGTCAGAATTGCAAAAAAATGCCAAGGTCTTTAGGGTCAAAATAGGCTGGGTCCTGAAGGGTTAAGACGAATTACACAACTGCAGTACTACAGTTTCCTTTTGTCTGTGTGAAATGACTTCAATCCTATTTTAAATGGTGGCAAACTGACACAACAGTACTTAGTCGACGCATACGTTAAAATTGAAGCTAATTGCCTAAATTTTATACGAATGAACCAAAAACAACTTAAAGTTGAAGACTACTGCGTTCTTCAAGAACATTTGCAAAACCAATCAATTCAAAAGGGAATTCCCATTGGAAAAACAGTAATTCTCCCGTCGCTGTTTGAAGGTAGCCCCCGCAACATGCAACAGCATAATCAAGATACAATGGCAATAGTAACAAAGTATGGAAGTCCTGACATTTTTGTGACAATGACATGTAATCCTAAATGGCCAGAAATTACTGAAAATCTAGAACCCTGGCAACAAGTGTAACACAGGCCGGACTTAGTTGCACGTGTATTTCAACTCAAACTCACCAGCCTTTTGAAAGATATCAAAAATGGCCTTTTTGGAACAGTTGTAGCAATAGTACACGTCATTGAGTTTCAGGAACGAGGTCTCCCACATGGGTATATTCTTATTATCTGAGATGCGGATTCTAAGTTTCGCACAGAGGAATAAATTGACAACATAGCGTGGGCTGAAATTCCTAACCAAGAGAAATATTCTGAACTGTATGATATTGTCATGTCTCATATGGTTCATGGTCCATGCGGTGAAGAAAATCTAAAAAGTCCATGCATGGAAAACGGCAAGTGTACTAAAGGCTTTCCAAAGGAGTTAAAACAGCACACTGTTAAAGACTTGGATGGCTACCCATCCTACCGGCGAGCACACATTGATAACATTGTTTACAAAAAAAAATTATAAATAACTCATGGATGGTCCCATACAACTCGTACTTATCAAAATGCTACAATTGTCACATCAACATAGAAATCTGCGCTTCAATAAAAAAGTGTCAAATATCTTTTCAAGTAGATCTACAAGGGCCATGACAAAACTAATGTTGAAATACAACAGACAACAGTCAATCACGATGAATCATCAACTTTTCTTGACCCAAGATATGTGAGTGCTCCAGAAGCTGCTTGGAGGATATTTGCATTTCCAATGCATTCACAGTCACATGCCATTATACGTTTAGCTATCCATTTACCTAATCAACAACAGCTTTATTTCTATGAAAATTGTCAAGTCAAAGATGTCTCAAATACTTTAAGCACAACGTCAACAATAATGGAATGGTTTTTGTTGAACTAACTTGACGACAACGCAAGGCAGTATTTGTATCGCGAGATTACAGAGCATTACGTTTGGAATAAAACTTGGAAGCCAAGACAACGAGGAGTTAGCAAAATAATTGGACGCATGTATACTGTTAATGTCAAGGATCAAGAAAGATATTGCCTTCGGCTGTTACTGCTGCATGTCAAAGGAGCTACAAGTTATGATTATTTTAAAACAGTTAACGGAGTATTGCACAATTTAAAGTTGCAGCTTTGGCTTTAGGACTTTTATTGGATGATACTGTTTGGACACTTACTTTAGAAGACGCAGTTACCCTACATGGGCCTAAGCAACTTTGCCACTTGTTTACCTACATCTGTGTATTTGGACCACCTACAAATCCCGCTCAACTTTGGACAAATTTCAGAGAACATCTAATCGAGGATTCCTGCTTACGTCTTCACAACAAAAGTGGAGATTGTCAAAATTGTCAATCTTATGCCATGCGAGATGTCCAAAATGTCTTACTACTGCATGGAAAAACATTTTCAGATTTTAATTTCCCACAGCCTGCAACTTCCAGAGTATGATGAAGCTTACGAATCATTGTTGGCAACACAGAAAATAAACTCCTTAAATGAACAACAGCGTATTGCATATGATACTATTGTGAGTGCCATATAAAACCAAGCAAATGCAAGGACAAAATGTTTCTTTATTGACGGTCCAGGAGGGAGCAGTAAAACATACCTATTCAAAGTTTTAATGCATTACGTTAGAGGGTTGGGAAAAGTCGTTTTGCCATCGGCTACAACAGGTATTGCAGCAAATCTTTTACGAGGAGGTCGCACTATGCATTCACTCTTTTGGATACCAGTTCCTGTCAACGAAATTTCCATTTCCAGAATAAAACAAGACACATTTGCTGGAAAACAGTTAAACAACGCACATCTTTTGATACTTGATGAAGGCACCATGGCACCCAAATATGCTTTGATTTTAATTGACAGACTTCTACGTGAAGTAATGACTACACACGTTGCTGAAAAGAATGAAATTCCGTTTGAAGGTAAAGTTTTTGTCATTGGTGGAGATTTTAGGCAATGCCTTCCAGTCATACCAAATGGAACAAGAAGAGATGTTATTGAGTCCAGCTTCAAAATGGCTGATCTTTGGGAAACAGTTTACTCTACTCCAACTAATTAACAACATGTGATCTTCAGACCCAGAGTACAGCAATTGGCTTCTTAAACTTGGTAACGGTGAACTTAGCAATGAATACAACCTTGGAGAAGATATTATTGAAATACCAGAAGACATGTTGTGTACTGCCTGCATTGTAACTGATGTTTTTGGACAACGCATTGAAATTGATGTGAACGACCAAACCAGTGTTGAGAGGGTCTCTTCCCATGCAATTCTCTGTCCCAAGAATGATGACATAGCTCTGCTAAATTCCCGTGTGATGGATAGAATGCCTGGAGAGTATAAGCTGTACAACATTGATGATTCAGTGGATGTAGACAATGAAGATTAACAAGAGCATTATCCAGTTGAATTTTTAAATAGTCTTACGCCATTAGGAATTGCCTCCCACAGACTACAACTAAAAATTTGAACAATTGTAATGTTGCTTCGGAATCTAAATACGAAAAATGGTCTATGTAATGGAACTCGCCTTATTGTTACTGGACTCCATTCCCACCTAATTCAAGCAAGAGTCATCCGTGCATCAGCAAAAGGAGACAAAGTGTTTATTCCACGCATTGATTTATGTCCTTCGTACACAGGTCTTCCATTTAGGCTTCAGCATCAACAGTTTCCAGTAAAACCAGCTTTTGCCATGACTATAAACAAGTCACAAGGTTAAACTCTTCACCGTGTTGGCATATATCTACCTGAGCCAGGTTTTGGTCATGGACAACTGTACGTTGCATTTTCTAGAGTTAAAATGAGATCCAAAGTCAAGGTGCAAGTTCTTGATACCCCTTTACAAGGACACTTGCTTACAGATAGTCCAAAGGTTTTCACAAGAAATGTGGTGTTCAAAAATATTTTAGGTTGATTACATTTAATGATAATATATATTGTACCGGGAAAATGCTGTATATTCATTGCATTATTAGTCTGTTACATAGATATTTAATATATACACATAGATACATAGATAGATAAATAAATACATAGATATAAAATTACAAAAAAAATAGATGGACATTAAACAACATAAAACGCTTGCCAAAGCAAACTAGAGAAGCTTTGAAATGGTGTGGTGTACTACTTCAGGAAATTCAAGATCAAGGAGGAAGAAAACGAATGCATTGATTTTTTGTCCAACAAAAAAAGAAGGGAAAATTGAGCATTGCTGTACCATTTGTGGAGAAAATGTCTGTAAAGAACATTCTTCAGAAAAGGTAATGTGTAAATTGTTCTTAAGACCTATAAAAATAAAAAGGGAACGTTGAAAAAGAAATGGAAAATGTAGTTGTAGTTTTGTTTACTTACATTAACATTTTAATACTTTCTTACTGTCATATGTTGACTGCTTTGCAGTGCATGTGACATAATGCTGTGATTTAAATCAGAGTTTAGTCTCCAGATGGACCTCGAGTGGTGAAGACTTGCGATTGTCATGCTGGTTCTTACTGCTGTTCCATTCTCTGTAGGAGTTTTTGTGTTTTCCCGCTCAATGGGTGGAGATAGGGCCTCTTATCTCCAAAAAAGTGAGAAAACCGTGCACTGACCTGTTAATCCTCTTGACACTCCAGTTAGGTGAGGGTAGGAGCAAGTTACTCAGCTGTGCAGCAATCAGATGAATATCCAGTTAGAAGAAAAGCAGCGGCACTCATGCGTCCTGGTGCCAACCCGTAGCCCGTAGAAGTGGAAGTGTCAGCGAAACAGTCACCGTCGCCTCCAGCCTCTCTCCCTCCCCGAGAGCACCTTCCCTGTAATAATTATGCACAATGAATAAATAAAGCCGGTTTGCACCAGGACGCATGAGTGCCGCTGCTTTTCTTCTAACTAGATAGGGCCTCTTAGTCTAGCCCTTATCAGGAGCATAGGGAAAGGGTAGTGACCCAGACCTCCTCACCATCAGATGCACTTCTGGGAGCAGGATATCCTAGGGACTCCAGTCTAAGGGTCAGACTAGCTTTCTTGAATGACTTTAGCTCACCTTACCATCCTGCTTCCTGATTCCATATCGCTATACCATCCCATTACCAATGACAATTTTGTGTATTTTTCATATTTTACTTGACGATTTTAAAATAAACTTTTACAATGTTTAAAATGTTTTTTATTTAAATTTCTACATGTGATTTGCCCATGGGCCTAACAGGCCTGAGATAAGTGAAATTGTAGATTCCTACTGTCATGCATAGTAGGGTTAAAATGTGTTGATATTCTGAGGTGGGATGAAGCAAATTACATTGTTGGTGAGTTAGCATTAAATGTGCAAATAAATTGCTGGAGTGTTTTTTTTAGTATACTCTATATTATCTTATATTGGGCTAACAGCCACAATGAGAACATAATCACTCTTTGCCATAGAGCAGATTTTGCTTACCTAAATGAAAATGTATTCTAGGAATACTGTACATTGTATAAACATTGTGTAAAAAAAATGGTGTCCTATTATCCCTGATAAACATGCTTTGTAGCCTTGATATGCACATTTATTTTTATGCTGATTTTATGAAATCGCAACTCACCTGAATTGCTTTTACTTAAACAAATGCGTAATGGTGGAGGCTACAAATATAAAGCAGTCATTATCACTGTCAGCAGCTAACGTTCATATGCCCAAATATAATCTTGTTTATTTTATCAAATGTTGCTATTAGCTTTGTGCAGAATCCCGCTCTGTGTTCAGCACGTCTTATCTCCTTTCTTATTATTATATTCCGGGTTCACCCATACCAACACAGATGTGTATTAACCAACGTTTTATCAATAGCACTTGATGAAGTGTTATTCTATGGGGCAGTGCCCACCAGCATTTTGTCTTTCTCATGTTGATTTGGCATGAGAATAAAAGCACAGCATGCTGCAAGTGGCAGCGGAAATCTGACGACGCTCACCCATTCATGTCTATGGTGGCATAGGAATCATCGGACTTTACTCAGATTACATCCAAGTGCGGTCAGATTTCCATGAATTGTTCAAAGACTGGAGAAGATGGAGAAGTTTTATTCACCTTCTTCTTCTGACAGTGTGCTTCAATTTTCTCATCAGAAAGAATCGGATCACACTAAGCTGACACTCTAATCAAACGCTGATCAGAGTGTAAAATGCATAATCAGCCCGATTATCTGACATGGTAGAATCTACGACTATCTGACCAAATATTGAAACTATTTGTAAAAATTATTTTTTACCCATGCATTTAAACACAAATGTAAACCTTTCATGTAAGTTTAAGTCTTATGAAATATTAATGTATCCATCGTCTTTTTTTAAAGGGAACCTGTCACCCCAAATCACCCTTGTAAGCTCTAAATACATGTCCCTGAAGCATTACAATACAGTCCTACACATCCCTTTGTGAGGTTTTAGTGAAATATGAAAGTGCAATAAAGTCGTTTGTAAACTTACTAAATCCATGGCAGTGGGGCGTTCCCAAGCCTCCTTGTCTGCTAGGCGGTTCCCCTGTGCCGATGTATTACGCCCTAATGGGCGTTTTTTCAAACTTTCTAGCGCGGGCACGATTCAGATTCTCGCGCCCGCGACGTCACGGTCATGTGATGCCGTGACGCGTCATTTCCGGGCGGCCGGGGCGCTGTTGTCTGACGCGCACCGGCCGACTTCAGCATGCGATCTGCGCATGCGCTGAAGTTGGCCAGTGCGCGTTCACAGAGAGAGGCAGGTGCGCGTCAGACAACAGCGCCCCGGCCGCCCAGAAATGACGTGTCACGGCATCACATGACCGTGACGTCGCGGGGGCGAGAATCTGAATCGTGCCCGCGCTAGAAAGTTTGAAAAAACGCCCATTAGGGCATAATACAGCGGCACAGGGGAACCGCCTAGCAGACAAGGAGGCTTGGGAACGCCCCACTGCCATGGATTTAGTAAGTTTACAAACGACTTTATTGCACTTTCATATTTCACTAAAACCTCACAAAGGGATGTGTAGGACTGTATTGTAATGCTTCAGGGACATGTATTTAGAGCTTACAAGGGTGATTTGGGGTGACAGGTTCCCTTTAAGCTTTAGTGAATAAAACAATAGTTACTCCTAAAAACCATATGAGAGCTTGTATTTTTAAGTAATAGGTTATAGTTTTTTTTATTGCCGTCATTTTGGGGTACATATAATTTAAGTTTTCATTTGATTATATTTTACAAGAATGGGAAAAGCAGCAAATTCTCTATTATTTATTAATTATTACACCATATTATTTTTCTACAAGTCTTTGAGACTTTGCTAGGGTCTTTCCTGCAATAGTAAGATGTCCGCATCCCTCAATTGAATTGTGGTGAATTCATGGAGTCCCCTCTCTATTTTGAATTACGTAGATGTAGGGGTAACTATTGACTGTCAGTAGGATAACCCCTTCTATGCTGTTAATAGAAACCTAGAAAGTTGAACAAAAGTATAAGAAACTAGATGGTGGCCCGATTCTAAAGAATCGGGTAGTCTAGAATCCATATATAGTTTATTTACTAATAGTTAGGGGAGTGCGGTGAAATGAATTGTGTGTATACAGGTGGCTCAGTGGGTAGCAGAGTATGCGGTGGCTCAGTGGTTAGCAGTGAGTGCGGTGGCTCAGTGGTTAGCAGTGAGTGCGGTGGCTCAGTGGTTAGGAGTGAGTGCGGTGGCTCAATGGTTAGCAGTGAGTGCAGAGGCTCAGTGGTTAGCAGTGAGTGCGGTGGCTCAGTGGTTAGCAGTGAGTGCGGTGGCTCAGTGGTTAGCAGTGAGTGCAGTGGCTCAGTGGTTAGCAGTGAGTGCGGTGGCTCAGTGGTTAGCAGTGAGTGCGGTGGCTCAGTGGTTAGCAGTGAGTGCGGTGGCTCAGTGGTTAGCAGTGAGTGCGGTGGCTCAGTGGTTAGCAGTGAGTGCGGTGGCTCAGCGGTTAGCAGTGAATTCAGTGGCTCAGTGGTTAGCAGTGAGTGTGGTGGCTCAGTGGTTAGCAGTGAGTGCGGTGAGATTGGTCAGCACAGCGCCTTGGGCAGAGTAGTTAGCACACACATACATACATACACACACACACACACACACTCCGCTCTAGTTAGCACCAACCCTGCGTCTTCCCCGCCGGTTGGATCCTGAGTCGACATATCGTCACCCGCGGACGACTGGATCCAATATGGCGTCCGGGAATTTTGGCGAGACTTCTTGGACGCTATATTGGATCCAGTAGTTCGGGGGTGGCGACATGTCGACTGAGGATCCAGGCCGCTGATGCAGGGCCGGTGGTAAGTATAGCGGACTGTGTGTGTGTGTATGTGTGAGGTCAAAGTGAGGGAAGTGGGGACAAAGTGAGGGAAGTGCAGACAAAGTGAGGGAAGTGACTACATACACACATATATACACATACTGTACATTGCATATGGAGGGGTGAGGAGATCGGAGGCTGGAGGGGTGAGGAGGGGTGAGGAGAGCGGAGGCTGGAGGGCAGAGCGGAGGCTGGAGGGCAGAGCGGAGGCTGGAGGGCAGAGCAGAGGCTGGAGGGCAGAGCAGAGGGTGAAGGGCAGAGCGGAGGCTGGAGGGGAGAGCGGAGGCTGGAGGGGAGAGGCTGGAGGGGAGAGGCTGGAGGGGAGAGCGGAGGCTGGAGGGCAGAGGCTGGAGGGCAGAGCGGAGGCTGGAGGGGAGAGGCTGGAGGGGAGAGCGGAGGCTGGAGGGGAGAGCGGAGGCTGGAGGGGAGAGGCTGGAGGGGAGAGCGGAGGCTGGAGGGCAGAGCAGAGGCTGGAGGGGAGAGCGGAGGCTGGAGAGGAGAGCAGAGGCTGGAGGGGAGAGGGGAGGCTGGAGGGGAGAGGGGATGCTGGAGGGGAGAGGCTGGAGGGGAGAGCGGAGGCTGGAGGGCAGAGGCTGGAGGGGAGAGCGGAGGCTGGAGGGCAGAGGCTGGAGGGCAGAGGCTGTAGGGGCAGAGGGGAAGCTGGAGAGGCTGGAGGGGCAGAGTGGAAGCTGGAGGGGCAGAGGGGAAGCTGGAGAGGCTGGAGGGGCAGAGGCTGGAGGGGCAGAGGGGAAGCTGGAGAGGCAGGAGGGGCAGAGGCTGGAGGGGCAGAGGGGAAGCTGGAGAGGCTGGAGGGGCAGAGGCTGGAGGGGCAGAGGGGAAGCTGGAGAGGCTGGAGGAGGAGAGACTGGAGGAGCAGAGGCTGCAGGGGCAGAGGCTGGAGGGGCAGAGGCTGGAGGGGAGAGCGGAGGCTGGAGTGGAGAGCGGAGGCTGGAGGGGAGAGCGGAGGCTGGAGGGTATAGGCTGGAGGGCAGAGCGGAGGCTGGAGGGCAGAGGCTGGAGGGCAGAGGCTGGAGGGCAGAGCGGAGGCTAGAGGGCAGAGGCTGGAGGGGAGAGGCTGGAGGGGAGAGCGGAGGCTGGAGGGGAGAGGCTGGAGGGGAGAGCGGAGGCTGGAAGGCAGAGGCTGGAGGGCAGAGCAGAGGCTGGAGGGCAGAGGCTAGAGGGGCAGAGGGGAAGCTGGAGAGGCTGGAGGGGCAGAGGCTGGAGGGGCAGAGGGGAAGCTGCTGGAGGGGCAAAGGGGAAGCTGGAGAGGCTGGAGGGGCAGAGGCTGGAGGGGCAGAGGGGAAGCTGCTGGAGGGGCAAAGGGGAAGCTGGAGAGGCTGGAGGGGCAGAGGCTGGAGGGGCAGTGGGGAAGCTGGAGAGGCAGAGGCTGGAGGGGCAGAGGGGAAGCTGGAAAGGCTGGAGGGGCAGAGGCTGGAGGGGCAGAGGGGAGGCTGGAGAGGCTGGAGGGGCAGAGGCTGGAGGAGGAGAGGCTGGAGGGGCAGAGACTGGAGGGGGAGAGGCTGGAGGGGCAGAGGCTGGAGGGGCAGAGGCTGGAGGAGGAGAGGCTGGAGGAGGAGAGGCTGAGGCAGTGGGGTAGATGGGCGGGGGGTGCACACTCACCGCGGGCGCTTCTACAGAGCGTCTGCTGTAGGAGGAAAGGAGGGGCGGGCAGAGCAGCAGGACAGGAAGTCCCAACCTCCCTCCTCTCCGGCCGCGCGGCGGCCGCTGCTGGTAGCATGGGTCCCCCCAGGGGTTGCGGGGCCCCCCCAGGTGGCGGGCAATGGGCCCCCCCTGCCTACGCTAGTGGCTGGAGGGCAGAGGCTGGAGGGGAGAGGCTGGAGGGCAGATGAAATGTCCGAGAGCGGAACGTTCCTCTGCCGCTCCCTGTAGCCGGGCGCCGGCCGGCTACCCTGCACTGGTGACGTCACCAGCATGGGTCCGAAGGCCATCACGGAAGTACCCTTCGGGTATTCCGGAAGTGGCCTTCGGCTTTTATATATTAGATAAGCTGTTAAGATATATGGGCAGGAAATAGATCTCCCTGACAATCTCCCTCCGGAGCTTTCAAATGGGGTTTACCAGTGTGAAACATGAAATGACTGACAATCTGATCTCCTGATCTACCCTACATGTCTCACATTGTTAACACCCCCTTTCAAATAATATAAGCTCTGAAACCAGAACGATGTACATTTATCTAAAATAAGGTATCGGATAGCACATATTAAAGGGAATTTGTCAAGTCAAAAATCCATGCATAACTGCTATCATTTTCTAATTCCTTTCTCTAAGCTCTCTATATTCTTGTATTACTATTATTTATACTTTCCTCTTATCCTCTGTATACTTCAAAATAGAAGATTAATTCCATCTGTTAATCGCAGTGAGCTCTCTGCTGCCCACTCCCCAAGGAATGAATATTCATGTATCACTACACAACCCTGCCCTCCTTGGTTTTATGCTTTGTGACTCATTGCAGAGGAGAAAATAGGGGGAAGGAGGTATGCGCTTAGCTGCAGCTATTCATGTCATTGTGTCTATATGAGGCATGTGTGTATTGTGTGCAGTCTGAGATATTTCTATGTGAGTCTAAGAACATTTGATAATTTGCTTAGTAAATACACACATTACATGTCTGCAGGAAAACCATTGTTCTTATAATAGAAATCTCTTACACAGTGATTTTACATGTTTTTTTTAAAAAAAGGTCTGCCCAGGCACTATTCAAGGCAATATTAGTATCATATTGAAAAATGACCTGACAGAATCCCTTTAAGAGACAGTGTAGGATAGTTTTATCCAGGGGTATTGTGAGCATTTTGAACCCCCAAATACATCACAGAATGTGATAAAATGAAGTTTTCATATTGAAAATTTTTATTTTTTCATGAAAAAATTGCTTTTGGCCCAAACTTGTAAGTTTTACACTAGATATTAGTAGAAAACAGACCCCATAATTTATTACGAATTTCTTCTGACCATGATACTCCACATGTTGCCAAAACCTTCTGTTTGGGCATTAAGCAAGGCTTGGAAGTGTAGGAGTGCTATTTGATTTTAAATTTGTCTGGAATAGATTTCGAGGGCCATTTGCAGAGCCCCTGACATGCCAAAACAATGGAAACCCTCACAAGTGACCCCATTCTGTTAACAAGACCCCTCAAAGAGTTCATATAGGGGTGTACGGAGAATTTTTAACTTACAGGTAATTCACAAAACTCTATAACATTTAGATGTGAAAACA
Source organism: Allobates femoralis (assembly GCA_033576535.1). Lineage (NCBI taxonomy): Eukaryota > Metazoa > Chordata > Amphibia > Anura > Aromobatidae > Allobates > Allobates femoralis. Next base: position 180,682,614 of record JARQOC010000005.1, read on the forward strand.
AAAAAAATTATTCTTCCACTAAAATACTGTCTTTGCAGTGACTCACCGTGGCCGGGGTGTTCCAGTCGCAGGCGTTGACTCTCCTCTTGTCACGGAACCGCGCCTGCGGCTGTGAGGCCCGGTGGTCCAGATCAATAGGGGGGATGGCTGAACAGTAAGGGTTAAATGTCTTCGTGACGCCACCTGCGGGTGTTCGGTAACGGTACCGACGCTGCTGGGCCTCCGGGGGATGTTAGGCAGCAAGATGGAACGGTCCCCACAGGATGAGCGGGAGCCCCCGGAGCCTGGAGCTGCGCAAGATGTTGTGAGGCAGCTGCGGGAATGCTGCGCGCCAAATCCAGGATTCAGACACAGACACACTAAAGTCTTTTAAGTACCTTTTACTGGTGGTTTTCAGGTACGCCAGACCGGGTTAGTGAAGTTAGCAATCCTGGAGGTTCACAGCAAGCAGTTGTTGTAGGCTTCCTTTCTCTATTTCTCTCTCTAAGGTCGGGTGGATGTGGAATCCATTCCGACCGGGCAGTGTGTTCAATGGAACTTGCTTCACCTGGATGGCAGCACTGAGGGCACTGTAAAAGGGTCTGAGCAGGATCAGTACTCTTCCCTGGGCTCTCGTGGGTAGGTGCTTCAGGTGGAACAGGTGGCTAAACCTCCTGTTAGACGTGCTGTTTCTCTGTGGTGGCTGGGTAGCTCTTACAGCTTCGGTTCCAGTAACCGGTTAACATGGAAAGAGTCAGAATAACTCTGTCTTCCTTGAGAGGTGTTCTCCTTTCTCCTCTGACCCCAATTGCAAGGGTCTCCTCACTGGCTAGCTGGCTGGTGGGGCCTAGTGTGTCCCTCATAGGATGGAGGTTTCACACAGGCTGGCAGCTCTTGTAGCGACTGCACACACTCTTCACAGTTCTGAAGTGACTGCACACTCTGAAGTTTCTCCCTCCAAGACTCTATTTATAGGGGGAACTGGCTCGAAGTGACTAGTGGAGCTCCCCCTAGAGGCTCGGGGTGAAACCAGGTGTACTAAGGTGTTGTAGTGTTTGTTAGTAGGGATGGGCGAATCTACTCGCTAGGACTCGTTACTCGGCGAGTAGTAAGGGACTCGCAGGACTCGGTACTCTGCGAGTTTCCCAGTGATTACTCGCACAGTAAACGAGTCCAATGCAAATCAATATCAATCCTACTTTTGTCAGAAACGCTGACAAAACTAGGATTGCCTTTGACTTGCATTAGACTCGCCTACTGTGCCAGTGATAGCAGGGAAACTCGCAAAGTAACTGCTGTTACTTTGCGAGCCGAGTCCAGCTGTCTTCTCTGTGCAGGCTGCCGCAGCTCCAGGGTCCTAGAGCCCGCCTGCTCACAGAGATGATGTAGCAGAGCTGCGATTGTTCTCAGTCTGCTCATTCTCTGTGCATAGACATCTATATCTATGCACAGGGGATGTAGCAGAGAGGACATCTCGTTTTGGAATACGTCGGACGGAAGAGGATTTTTTTAATTAAAGATGGAGTCCCTAATGGCTTTTTTTTTTTATTTCTAAAAAAATTTTTCTCTGTGTTGTGTTTTTTTAACCCTTTATTGGAGATTCTTAGTGGCTGGGTCAAACGTGGCCTGACATTAAGAATCTCGGGCTTAATACCAGCTTGTATAACACAGCTGGTATTAACCCCTTTATTACCCAGCGTGCCACCGCCTCCAGGGCCGCTGGAAGAGCGGGGTTCAGCGCCAGAGGATGGCGCTTCAATGAACGCGCCATCTTCTGGGGCGGCTGCGGGCTGCAATTTGCAGCGGGGGGTGCCCAGAAAGCTTGGGCCTCCCTGCGCTGCGGATTCCAGCCCCCAGCTGCTTAGCTGTACCTGGCTAGACATAGAAATTGCGCGGAGCCCCACGCATTTTTTTTTATTATTTCATGAAATTCATGAAATAATTAAAAAAAAGGGCTCCCCTATATTCTTGTGTCCGGCCAGGTACAAATAGGTACCTGTGGGTTGGGGGCAGCCCGTCGCTGCCTGCTGGATCCGGCTGGTTCCAGAAATACGGCGAAGCCCACGTGAAATGTAAATAAAAGGGACTGCATCTTTATTAACCCCTGGACCATGGGCGAGGGGTTAATAAAGATGCAGTCCCTTTTTTAGGATTGTTTTATTGATTTTTCAGAAAAAAAATTACTTGGTCCTAGCCGTATTTCTGGAACCAGCCGGATCCAGCAGGCAGCGGCGGGCTGCCCCCAACCCCCAGGTGCTTATTTGTACCTGGCCAGACACAAGAATATAGGGGAGCCCTTTTTTTTTATTATTTCATGAATTTCATGAAATAATTAAAAAAAAATGCGTGGGGCTCCGCGCAATTTCTATGTCTAGCCAGGTACAGCTAAGCAGCTGGGGGCTGGAATCCGCAGCGCAGGGATGCCCAAGCTTTCTGGGCACCCCCCGCTGCAAACTGCAGCCCGCAGCCGCCCCAGAAGATGGCGCGTTCATTGAAGCGCCATCCTCTGGCGCTGAACCCCGCTCTTCCAGCAGCCCTGGTGGCGGTGGCACACTGGGTAATAAAGAGGTTAGGGCCAGCTTTGTATTATCAGCTGGCCCTAAGCCCGAAATTTATGGCGGTCACGCCAATATTAGACATGACCGCCATGAATTTCTATTAAATTGTTTTAAAAAAAACACAACACAGAGAAAAAATTTTATTAGAAATAAAAAAAAAAGCCATTAGGGACTCCATCTTTAATTAAAAAAATCCTCTTCCGTCCGACGCAGTCCAAAACGCGATGTCCTCTCTGCTACATCCCCTGTGCATAGATATAGATGTCTATGCACAGGGAATGAGCAGACTGAGAACAATCTCAGCTCTGCTACATCAGGCAGCAGGCGGGCTCAAGGACCCTGGAGCTGCGGCAGCCTGCACACAGAGGAGGCAGCCGGACTCTTATCTGTGCGAGTTTCCCAGCGATTACTTGCACAGTAAACGAGTCCAATGCAAATCAATGGCAGAGACTCTGAAAAACTAGGATTGCTTCAGGCTGAAGCTTCCGAGACACATCTGTGATTTGTAAATCGCACACTACTCGCTATTACTCGCTTCCCCATTCATTAACATTGGACTCGCTAGACTCGCAACGAGTAGCGAGTCCCGGGCTCGGACTCGCTAGAGTCAAGCGATTCCGAGTAATTTAGGATTCGCCCATCACTATTTGTTAGGTGTTTTGTGAGTATTGCTTTGCTGTTAACTCCAGTCATGCCCTAAGGAGTTCTGTGGTGCCCAACAAGGTGCCACAGCAGCATATTTATCATTTGTACAAGGGATATTAGGAAAAAATGGACTGGACAATTTGTTGTGCACTTTTTTACCGAATATGGTAGTACCCCATATGTGGTTGTGCACTATTGTTTGAGCACATGGCAGAGATTTGATGGGAAGGAGCACTACTTGGCTCTTAGAATGCAGATTTCCATATAGATTGTGGGCTCCAATAGCTGAGCCTCTGAGGTGCTAAATCAGCAGAAACTCACAAAAGTAACCCAATATTGGAAACTTCATGCCATAGATTATGGAGCATTTCAATCAGCGTTGAAGATCACGCCTATGAGGAGGGAGAGCCTGCCTGGGTGACTATGAGTACAGTAGTCACTCATTAACATCGCTAATGAGTGAGTTTAATAACGATTTTATACATTTTCACTAGCTGCATTTAGGAGCCAAAAGGAGTGTAGGATAAGTGTTACTATGCTCTAGGGACATCTTTTAATAGCTTATGAGGTGATTTGGGGGTGACAGGATCCCTTTAAATGGGAAAGGTTTATTCTGATTACATGTCAGAAAGTGAAAAAACATGCATATGTGTCTTTTTATGTCAGACAGTGAGTAAAACATGCATGTGTCTTTTTATATAGTGTATGGAAGCTTCTGGTTTCAATTGTATGTGTACTTTTCTTTGTTTATATTTCATTTAAGGCAAATACTGTTTTTTTAGTGGCGGAATGCGTTTTTGCGATTTTTCTGTGTTTGTGTTTTTTTACATTTAACACATTTTATTTAACTTTTTACTATTTCACTAAGTCCCACTGTGGGACATGAATATTTTTCACTTTGATCACTTTGTACATCAGTGCATCAGACCTGTCACTGACTCTGCCTGTAAAACCCTGCTTATAGCAGGATCTTAAAGTCCATCATACTTCGATGTAATCAGATGACTTCAGGACTTCATGGCAATGATCAGCAGATGTGAATACCATAGCAGGTAGCCAATTGTTCCAAAGGGGTCTTTTAACACCTTTTAACCACTTAATCATGACAGCAGTATTTAAAGAGATCCTGTCACCTCCAAAAAGCCACCTAAACTACAAAAACACATCCCTGCAGCATCCTATCATTAATCTCACTCTCCTTTTGTCTCCTAAAAGCATTGTGTCAAAGTAGATAAAAACGATTTTATACTCACTCATTAGGCATTATAATTAGTAGGGGCTATATTCCTTAGCCCTTAGGGCGTGTTTTTTTGCAGGCTCCAGGATCCACCCTCTCTCTCTGTGCTGCTTTGCTTGTGCAGGCTTTGCCCTCCCCCTCTCGGTCATTCACAGAATGCAAATCATTAGTCCTGCCTTCAGCTCCACATCACAGCAGCACAGACAGAGAGAGGGTGGATCCTGGAGCTGCAAAACAACATGCCCTAAGGGCTAAAGAATATAGCCCCTGCTAATTATAATGCCTAATGAGTGAGTATAAAATCGCTTTTATCTACTTTGACAGGATGCTTTTAGGATGCAAAAGGAGTGTGAGATTATTGATAGGATGCTGCAGGAACATGATTTTGTAGCTTAGGTGGCTTTTTGGAAGTAACAGGATCCTTTTAAGGTGAAAAACAGCCCCGATGCTCGCTGGTGCCAGCTGTCATGTACAGTTGTCACCCATGGTATTTTTGGTTGCAAGGGGGCTATACTTATTCCCTATTGCCATATTATAATGTCAAGGAGAGCATAAGGACCCTTAATGATCATCATTTTTATGAGTGTCGGTGTTCGTTAAGAGGTTAACAATTTCCAAAATACTATAGTCTTATAAAGCCTTTGGTAATGGTCTTGTTAACCTCCCTATCTAAAAACTGTAGATAGCCTTGCTAACTTGTCTGTTTGTGCCAAGCTATGATGCAGAATTTTAAGTAGTGGATTTTACAATAAATACAAGCTACAGATATCTATATTCAGCTGTTTTAAGAAAAAAACAAGGTTGTGGCTGAGTGGTTCAGAGATTAAAGTGAGACATAATAAATAGATAAATAGGACAGGACAGCACAATGAGAAGAGATATGTGTAGTTTGTATTCTAATTGTTAGTATTATGTCTACTGGGTACTCTCGGATAATATATGGTACATTGTTACTCATTCTGTTTACAATTCCATAATTGCTTTAATATTTTCAACCCAAATTCCACCCTTTGCTGCTTTGAATGTTAGCCTTTTATGATAACTGACTTTCAGTAGTTTCTGTAGGCATCAATAATAAAAAGATATTAAGAAAAAAATGATGTAAGCATACTTATCAAATGTTTTGGATTTGTTCTTTTTTAACAATTTTTACCTCTTTAGGATATTCTGATTGAATATATTATCAAACATTTTTCAATCAATGTAAAAATGTCTCTTTTTGATTGAACAGATATAAATACAGTTTGGTCGAAAGTACATTTGTAATCAAAATGTGTGAAGTTAATGTTCTTCGTGTCTGCAGTTACCTTTATCTAATATCTGCATTTCACAGCATGAAGGTCACAATCTACAAAATTGAAAATCTTTGAAAGCCTTGCGGGGAGAGCCAGTGCTCATCGGTCCTGGAGGTAAAAGTTGTTGCCGAGGAAAGAAAAAGAAGAAATGAAAAATAACCACAAAATGAATTATCACAAAACACAGTCTGATTCATTGACTTGTACCAGTTCAATATTAATATTTTACAAAGATTGTTTGAGGATTATAAGCAACTTTAAGATATGCATATTTTTAATATTCTAGTTATATTTACTAATTTAATCCCTCCAAAACACTTAATGTGCTTACTAATTATTTTCCTTTCTAATTGATTTAAAGCAATATAATATGATGGTGTCATAGACTAAGACCTACTGCTGAGAGTTGAACAATTAAAAGAAAAAAGAAAATAGTTATATAAAGTAGAATTTATTGCAACCCAATTGATCCTAGTTAGGACCAATGGATCTATGTAGCAAAACAACATGCTTTTAATGGTATAGTGGTGTTCAACATAATAGCAGTCCAATATGACTTACCAGATTATTTGTTTTTAGTATACCGTATATACTCGTGTATAAGCCGACCCGTGTATAAGCCGACCCCCCTACTTTTGCCCCCAATAACTGGGAAAACTTATTGACTCGCGTATAAGCCGAGGGTGGACTCCAGCACAGGTATACAGGCCCCAGCAGTGGGGTATACAGCAGGCCCCAGCAGTGGGGTATACAGCAGGCCCCAGCAGTGGGGTATACAGCAGGCCCCAGCAGTGGGGTATACAGCAGGCCCCAGCAGTGGGGTATACAGCAGGCCCCAGCAGTGGGGTATACAGCAGGCCCCAGCAGTGGGGTATACAGCAGGCCCCCAGGGGAATACAGCAGGCCCCCAGGGGTGTAAGCAGGCCCCCAGGGGTATATACAGCAGGCACCCAGGATACAGCAGGCCCCCGGGGGTATATACAGCAGGCCCCCAGTGTATACAGAAGCCCCAGTGGCACTCGCCCCCCCATATTTAGAAGAGCCCCCACACTTTGCAGAGCCCCCCAGTGTATACAGAAGCCCCAGTGGCACTCGCCCCCCCATATTGAGAAGAGCCCCCACACTTTGCAGAGCCCCCCAGTGTATACAGAAGCCCCAGTGGCACTCGCCCCCCCATATTGAGAAGAGCCCCCACACTTTGCAGAGCCACCCCGCTGCATTATCTTACCATCCAGGGTCTTCTTCACCGGAGGTCCTGCAGTCCATCCTCGCGCGCTGTGTTCCCGGTCTCTTGTGACCCGGCGGTCGCAGTCGAATGACGTCATCGCGCCGGGTCACGTGAGACCGGAACACAGCGCGCGAGGATGGACTGCAGGACCTCCGGTGAAGAAGACCCTGGATGGTAAGATAATGCAGCGGGGGGGCTCTGCAAAGTGTGGGGGCTCTTCTCAATATGGGGGGGGGGGTGAGTGCCACTGGGGCTTCTGTATACACTGGGGGGCTCTGCAAAGTGTGGGGGCTCTTCTCAATATGGGGGGGGCGAGTGCCACTGGGGCTTCTGTATACACTGGGGGGCTCTGCAAAGTGTGGGGGCTCTTCTCAATATGGGGGGTGAGTGCCACTGGGGCTTCTGTATACACTGGGGGGCTCTGCAAAGTGTGGGGGGTCTTCTCAATATGGGGGGGCGAGTGCCACTGGGGCTTCTGTATACACTGGGGGGCTCTGCAAAGTGTGGGGGCTCTTCTCAATATGGGGGGGGCGAGTGCCACTGGGCTTCTGTATACACTGGGGGGCTCTGCAAAGTGTGGGGGCTCTTCTCAATATGGGGGGGGGGCGAGTGCCACTGGGGGTGGCTTCTGTATACACTGGGGGGCTCTGCAAAGCGTGGGGGCTCTTCTCAATATGGGGGGGGCGATTGCCACTGGGGCTTCTGTATACACTGCGGGGCTCTGAAAAGTGTGGGGGCTCCTCTCAATATGGGGGGGGCGAGTGCCACTGGGGCTTCTGTATACACTGGGGGGCTACTGTATACACTGGGAGCTGTATGCACGGCTCCCCCTGCCGCTGTGATGGGCGGGGGGAGCCGTGCATATCTAATGAGCGGCCCCACGAGATGGGCCGCTGTCAGCAGCCTCCTTCCCCCGCCTCCTCCAGCCTCCCCAGCACCCGGACCCATAGGATTACCGTATTGACCCGTGTATAAGCCGAGGGGGTGACTTTTCAGCCCAATTTTTGGGCTGAAAAACTCGGCTTATACACGAGTATATACGGTAAATGATATTACTACATGTCAAACAATTTACCAGTTGTTGCAGTAGATTCTTAGAAAACAAACAGACTTTGCATGTTTTTGAGTTTATGTATTTGAATAATTAATTTAAAGGGTCTGTGTTCAAAATAATAGAAATGTGGAGTTCAATTAGTGAGGTTAATCATTCTGTGAAGATTCCCAAGATGGCCGCTTTGCTGGACTCCCAAAGACTCCAAAGGACTCCCTGCTGTGATAAGGAATATGGCTCCCTCGCTATTTTTAAAGTAAACAACTTGAAATCGGAGGCACTTAGTATAAATATCCCAGGCCCCACTATCAAAAGGTACAAAAGAGAATTTCCTTTCAAATGGCTTACGAAGTTTATTACCTAGGTGTCAAAACCACCAGATCATCCGCAGCCATCTAGCCAGAAAATCGCCACTAAACTTCTCCATCTGACCTGGGACACATCGGGAAGCAGGAGGATCCAAAGAGCAACGTTCCGGTGAGAAATTTCATCCCAAGCGCCCTAATTTACCCATGAAGTGGCCTGCCGCACTGCTCTCCTTCACAACCCCTATTAACTATCGGCCTGGCACCACACAAAGGCACAGCGAGAACCGCTGAGCACTAGTCAACTACTTCAGCCTGCTTACCTCAAGGCCTAATCAGCACACAGCACTGCCTGGAGTGAGATCACACAGCCTCCACTTCCGGAAGAGTCCTTGGGCTCTAGTGATCGCTGACAAAGTTGACACTGCAGGGGGCAGAGCTACCGCATACACTTCCAGCCTGCCTGGGAGCTCCAATTTGACCTGCTGGTGACTGGTGGGGAGAGAGAAAGAGGAGGAGAGATGGAGGGAAGGATGTACCCAACAGGCCAGATCTGTCTGGCAGCTAGGCAGGACACACTCAATACACAGGCTGGCAATAAATCTACAGCCCCCCTGAACTAACAGGCCTCTCAGTCCTATCTGTGAACAGCACTCACATCAATTCTGCAGATGCAGGCACAGTGTAAAGTGCCACTAAACACATATCTTCCAGGTACTACTCATAAAGGTTCAGCTTGGCAAGTTACTTTACTCCTGATCTCCCTGACACTGTCACGGGTGGCACGGATGACAGGGTAGAGGCCACGCGCAGACGGTCCCAGCGGTTGGCCAATCAGCCATAAGAGTTGAGGACGGTCCGTCTTTCAGGGGCATTTACCTTCTGTGTAGATGAAGAGAAGGTATGATAAGATCTCCCTATCATGGGGAGACAGCTGGGAAGGTCTTGTGCTCGGTCTGGTTTCTACACCAGTATCCTGGGTCTCTAGGACCCAGCAGGTTCTTCCCACCTTTATAAGGAGTTTCATTGCCCTCCCTCAGTGCAGGTGATATTTCCTTGTGCACTCATTATACTTGCTCCAGCAGAAGCAGAGGTGGTGGAGGTTGCTGTGATCTGCTGCAAGATAAGTGTTTTCTTTCCCCATTGTCTGTTATTTCCTTGTGTTGTCTTTAGTTGTTAGTGGAGGGGTCTAGTGAACCTCTCCATCTGATCCTTAGCTAAGGTAGTGCTAGGATCAGAGAGGGACGAGGTTCGTGGTCGGCGACAGTTGAGGAAACTGTATAGGGACGTTAGGGCAGACAGGGTCAGCCCCAGTAAGACCAGGGGTCACCCTCTCCTTCTTGTGCCCATAGTTTTAGGGACTCCTTATTCCCCCCCCCCCGTCGTGGTCCTACGCTGAGTGCCTCTCCCGCCCCCAGCGTGACATTATCACCTGCCAATACTGTAATTGAAGGACAGGGGAGGAACCGATTTTTCTTCCTGTCCTTATGGATCCTGTGTCTGCTTTGGCCCAGCAGCTGCAGTCCCTGTCTTTGGAGGTTGCGGACCTTCGGTCGGCTTTACAGGGCCCGCAACCGCAAAATGGTGTCTTGGGGAATCAAGCATTGGGTCAGGCCAGACCTGAACCTAAGGTTGCCCTCCCTGACAGGTTTTCAGGAGGTAGAGATAAGTTTACTGTGTTCAAAGAGGCCTGTAAATTATATTTTAGGCTTAGGCCCTATTCCACTGGTGATGAGCAGCAGCGTGTAGGAATTATTATGTCGCTACTGCAGGGAGACCCCCAGTCCTGGGCTTTCTCTCTGCCACAGGACTCTACTTGTCTCCGCTCTGTGGATGAATTTTTTGACGCCCTGGGCCTCATATATGATGACCCTGACCGTGTCTCTTTGGCTGAATCCAGGTTGCGCCATCTCCGCCAGGGGACTCGGTCGGCGGAATCATATTGTTCTGAGTTCCGCAGGTGGGCTACGGACACGAAGTGGAACGATCCGGCGCTCCGGAGTCACTTTTGTCAGGGTCTTTCGGAGAGGCTGAAGGATGCTCTGGCGGTTTATGAGACCCCTCCGTCCCTGGAGGCGGCTATGTCGTTAGCTATTCGTATGGATAGACGCCTCCAGGAGCGGAGGGGTAGACCTCCTGTTACTGGGAGCCATTCTCGTGGTGATTCCTGGTCACCGGGAGGTCACGCGGAGGGTGAGTCGTTCCTCCCGAGTGCGGAGGAACCTATGCAGCTGGGAGGAGCGGCGGCCTCGAGGTTCTCCTCCGGTACCTCCCGGGGCAAGGGGAAGGGGGTCTGTTTTTTCTGTGGGAAAGGGGACCATTTTATTGGGGCCTGTCCCTACACCCCTAAACGGACTGGGGGGCCTGGACCTTCTGTGACTATGGGGGGTGTGGAGGTGGTCGAGCGGGAGGTGTGTGTATCCTCCATTTGTACTTCCCGTTTCCTCCTAAGTGCGGAGGTGGCGCTGGAGGGCACAATGGAGGGTATTTCTGTGTTTGTGGATAGTGGTGCGGGGGTCAGCATGGTGGATGCTCGTTTTGTAGACGCTCATGGGCTTAACTGCTGTTTATTGTCTCGCCCCATCCGTATCTATGCCATCGACTCGGCACCTCTTGCTCAAGGTAGTCTCACACATATTGTACATGACATTAAGTTGACGGTTGGATCCCAGCATCAAGAGACGATATCTTGCTATGTTCTAGACGGTCTCCCCGCTCCCATTGTCCTGGGCTTGCCATGGTTGATTAAACATAATCCCGTAGTGGATTGGCAGTCCCGGGACATTGTGGAATGGAGTGATTTTTGTTCTGAGAATTGTTTGGTTACCTCGTTTTCGGTGGTGTCTGCTGTATCTCTGCCCCCGTTCCTATCAGAGTATGAGGATGTGTTCTCAGAGAAGGGGTGCCAAGACCTGCCCCCCCATCGGGCATATGATTGCCCAATCAACCTCGTTCCCGGAGTTAAACTGCCCAAGGCTAGGATGTTTGCTATATCGGGTCCGGAAAGACAGGCGATGAAGGATTTCATTTCCGAGAGTCTGCAGACGGGTCACATCAGGCCCTCAACCTCGCCGGTTGCGGCTGGTTTCTTTTTTGTTAAGAAAAAAGATGGGGGCCTCCGTCCTTGCTTGGATTTCCGGGAGTTGAATCGGATTACTGTCCGTGATCCGTACCCCCTCCCTCTGATTCCTGATTTATTCAGTCAGGTAGTGGGTGCTAAATGGTTCTCCAAGTTGGATTTGAGGGGGGCCTACAACCTGATTAGGGTCAGGGAGGGGGATGAATGGAAGACGGCATTTAATACCCCGGACGGCCATTTTGAAAGTCTCGTAATGCCGTTCGGGCTCACTAACGCCCCTGCGGTTTTCCAACACTTTGTCAATGACATATTCCATCATTTGGTGGGTAGATTTGTGGTTGTTTACTTAGATGATATCTTGATCTATTCCCCCGATTTGGAGACGCATCAGTCCCATGTCAAGCAGGTGTTACAGGTCTTACGGGACAATAAGCTGTATGCTAAACTCGAGAAATGTGTCTTCGCCGTTCAGGAGGTACGGTTTTTGGGGTACCTCCTGTCGCCGTTGGGTTTTCGGATGGATCCGGAAAAAGTCCGGGCGGTGCTGGACTGGGAACTACCGGACAATCTACGGGCATTGCAGCGTTTTTTGGGGTTTACCAACTTTTACCGTAAATTTATTAGGAACTATTCGGTGCTGGTGACGCCTCTTACGGACATGACTAGGAAGGGGACGGATTTTTCCGAGTGGTCGGAGTCTGCTCGCCGGGCTTTCTCCTCCCTAAAGCGTTGTTTTGTTTCCGCGCCTATTCTCCGTCAGCCCGATCTTTCTCAGCCCTTTGTGGTGGAGGTGGATGCGTCTGAGGTGGGGGTGGGGGCTGTATTGTCGCAAGGCCCTTCACCTGGGAGATGGGTGCCCTGCGCGTTCTTCTCCAAGAAGTTGTCGTCGGCCGAGAGGAATTATGATGTTGGTAATAGGGAGCTGTTGGCTATTAAATTGGCTTTTGAGGAATGGCGTCACTGGTTGGAGGGGGCTGTCCATCCCATCACGGTTATTACCGACCACAAGAACCTGTCTTACCTTGAGTCCGCCAAGCGTCTCAATCCCCGGCAGGCTCGGTGGTCCTTGTTTTTCACGAGATTTAATTTTACCGTCACTTACCGTCCGGGGGTTGAGAACGTGAAGGCTGATGCGTTGTCGCGTAGTTTCCCGGGTGGTAGTGCTCATGAAAGTCCCGTTCCCATCTTACAGGAGGGGGTGGTTGTTTCTGCTCTTTGCCCTGATCTGGAGGGGGAGGTGTTGAAGGTCCAGGGGGGCGCCCCTGCCTCCTGTCCTTCTGGGAGACTTTTTGTGCCATCATCTTTGCGTCTCAGGGTGCTGTCAGAGCATCACGACTCCGTATTGGCAGGGCATCCCGGCAGTAGGGCCACCTTCGATCTTTTATCTCGCCGCTTTTGGTGGCCGGGGTTGAGGAAGGACGTAGCGGAATTCGTGTCTGCCTGTAGTGTGTGTGCACGGGCTAAGGTTCCGCATACCCGTCCGGCTGGTTCTCTCTTGCCATTGTCTATTCCTGAGAGGCCATGGACGCATGTGTCAATGGATTTTATCACCGATCTCCCGGCGTCGGCAGGCAAGACGGTAGTGCTGGTAGTGGTTGATAGATTCAGTAAGATGGTTCGCTTTGTGGCACTGCCCGCACTTCCTAATGCTCGGACACTGGCACAGGTGTTTGTAAGTGAGATTGTGAAGCTTCATGGAGTTCCCTCCGAGGTGGTTTCTGATCGTGGTACTCAGTTTGTCTCCAAGTTTTGGAAGGCTTTTTGTGCCCGTTTAGGAATTGCTTTGTCCTTCTCTTCTGCTTTTCATCCTCAGTCTAATGGGCAGACCGAACGTATGAATCAGAATTTGGAGACTTATCTGAGGTGTTTTGTCTCTGACAATCAGGAGACTTGGGCGAGTTATCTGCCCTTGGCCGAATTTGCCCTTAATAATCGTCTTCAGGAGTCCACTGGCAAGTCACCGTTCTTCGGTGCATATGGGTTTCATCCTCAGTTTGGTACTTTTAGTGGTACTAGTCCTTCCGGAGTTCCTGAGGAGGACCGATTTACCTCATCCCTTTCCTCGGTTTGGCGGGGGGTACAGAGCAGCTTGAAGCTCGTAGGCGACAGGTACAAACGTATGGCTGACAAGAAGCGTGCGCCAGGTCCGGACCTGTGTGTGAATGACTACGTGTGGTTGTCTACCAAGAATGTGAAGTTGAAGGTGCCCTCTTGGAAGTTGGGGCCCAGGTTTATTGGACCTTATCAGATAACCGCCGTTATCAATCCCGTGGCGTTTCGTCTTGCGTTACCTCCCGCTCTTAAAATCCACAATGTATTTCATAGGTCGCTCCTCAAACCGTATGTGCCGTCGTCTAACCCGTCTCCTTTGCCCCCGGAGCCCATCTGCGTGGCGGGGAATTTGGAATTTGAGATCTCAAAGGTGGTTGATTCTCGCAGGGTGCGCCGTTCTCTTCAGTATTTGGTGCACTGGAGGGGATACGGTCCTGAGGAGCGGATGTGGGTACCAGCGTCGGAAGTCTCCGCCGCTAGGCTGGTCCGCGCTTTTCACCGTTCCCATCCGGATAAGCCTGGTCCTGAGTGTCCGGGGGCCACTCGTGGACGGGGGGGTACTGTCACGGGTGGCACGGATGACAGGGTAGAGGCCACGCGCAGACGGTCCCAGCGGTTGGCCAATCAGCCATAAGAGTTGAGGACGGTCCGTCTTTCAGGGGCATTTACCTTCTGTGTAGATGAAGAGAAGGTATGATAAGATCTCCCTATCATGGGGAGACGGCTGGGAAGGTCTTGTGCTCGGTCTGGTTTCTACACCAGTATCCTGGGTCTCTAGGACCCAGCAGGTTCTTCCCACCTTTATAAGGAGTTTCATTGCCCTCCCTCAGTGCAGGTGATATTTCCTTGTGCACTCATTATACTTGCTCCAGCAGAAGCAGAGGTGGTGGAGGTTGCTGTGATCTGCTGCAAGATAAGTGTTTTCTTTCCCCATTGTCTGTTATTTCCTTGTGTTGTCTTTAGTTGTTAGTGGAGGGGTCTAGTGAACCTCTCCATCTGATCCTTAGCTAAGGTAGTGCTAGGATCAGAGAGGGACGAGGTTCGTGGTCGGCGACAGTTGAGGAAACTGTATAGGGACGTTAGGGCAGACAGGGTCAGCCCCAGTAAGACCAGGGGTCACCCTCTCCTTCTTGTGCCCATAGTTTTAGGGACTCCTTATTCCCCCCCCCCGTCGTGGTCCTACGCTGAGTGCCTCTCCCGCCCCCAGCGTGACAGACACATACTGGAAGATCTGGGTCCTAAACAACCTGTTGCATTCCAAACCTCAACTGTACATCAACCTAGTGAGCCTGGTTCCCCTCCCCCTCACTACTGGGGCAATGATCTAACTATCCTGATGTTCTAACTCATTACAGGAAAGCCCTGGTGCCATATATACGCAGACCTGGAAATACTAATATGGTGAGAACAGGACCAATATATCTGAAGCCCACTAGCACTAAGGCAAACAAAGTAATCACTTAAGAGAACATAGACAGATTCCTAAAAAAACAGGCCATCTTGTCAAACACCTCTAAACCCTCCTGCCGACTAACACCCCCTTCTGATAAAACATCCGTGCTGGAGCAGGATAGTGACTCAGCCAGTGAAGTCATGATAAAGACATTCCAATATCCAGATCATTTATCAAAAGTATATACGTACCATACGTACCATTTTACTGTAAAGCGCTGCGGAATATATTGGCGCTATACAAATAAAGTTTTATTATTATTATCAAAAGAATCTTGGTTAAAGCCCTGGACTTTGTTGTAAAGAAGCTAGTAAACATTAAGCAGGATATCACCCAGATTGGGGAGAGGGTCGAAGCTCTTGAGGCCACTCAATCAGCTGGAGTCCAACACACAAACTCCTCATTAGAATGCAGTCAAGCGCAGGAAGCTCATATTGATACCATTTACAACATATTGGAAGACCATGAAAACAGGGAAAGGAGGAAAAATCTCTGCATTAAGGGCCACCTTGAAACAGTATCTGCAGACTCGCTGGGTCCAGTTTTGTATTGGCTTCTTCACCAATCTCCTAATGGACTCTGACCCAAAAGATTTGGAAATGGTTAGAACCCATAGAACCCTAAGGCCCAAACCCAGACCGGGATAACCACTGAGAGATGTACTATGCCGATTCCTCGACTTCTGTACCAAAGACCTCATCTTGAAAAGAACCAGGGAGTCTACCAACTTGAAATTTGAGGACTTTTGACGGAAACCCTCTACAAACGTCACCTCCTCAAACCAAACCCTTTAAAAATGAACTACATAAATGCCATTTCACATGCCGATGGCTCAATCCCTTTAAAGTTGTCAGGTGGCAAGTGACAAGCGTTTGCAGACCAAGACTTCTACAGAGATCAAAAATGTCTGTAAAGAACTTAACATCGTCCTTTAGACTTACCCCAACTTGGAGACAATCCACTCGGCCTCACTACTCCAACCCCTCCCAATACCGGCACTGTGGCACACGATGGGACGCCTAAATTGCAAAGAGCAAAACAGAGACTTGCTAAAACTCCTCAGGCGGCCAGCGATGGCGATCATCTCTAAACCACCCCTCCTGAGCCGTGGATCAGCTGCAGTAGTCAAGAGGAGGAGACCGTACTCCGAGGTCAGCTTTGAGAGCTCCCAAAAATACACCTGAAATCGAGTAGACATATCGTCACCTATCTCACCGTGCAGCAGAAAGGTGAGGCACCTTGATCCCTAAGTGGGTCAGATCCCACTTTTGAACAGTTCCCCCTCGTTACTATATAAGGTACATGTTGGAGATACTCGAGTTAGCATTCTCATAATCAAGTTGGTCCCATGCATCCTCCAAGCAAAAAAGAGCTAAAGGAGAGTTGATAACTTCAGCAAATACAATCCCTTTTTTATCTAGCAAGCAGCTAGTAGACCCTGAGGGACGATATATTTTTATAAAAGGTCATCTTGCAGGTAGCTTGGTGACCATAGGCAATATATAAGCCCCAAACCGGAAACAAGTCAGTTGGCGACTCACCGCCTTGAGGAAACTTGACTCCTTCAGAGAGGGTTCTCTCATTGTAGGAGGGGATATCAACTTATCCTTAGACCCATCCTTTGACTCCACTACCAGAAATAGCTCACTCTCATTGAGAGTTTTGGCTAGAAAAAAAAGCAAACTACACTCTCTAGATTTAATGAATGCCTGGAAGTTCATGCATCCTCAAGACAAAGACTACACTTTCTTCTCGAACTCTCACTATACCACGGATTAGATTACCTTTTCCTACCAAAATCCCTTTTATCAAAGGTCTCTAGAATTTAGAGTGTAAAGTTTATCAAAGGTCTCTAGAGTTTAGATTATCCCTTCAATCTACCTCTACTTGCAGAATCCGTACAAACTCCACCATTCATAGAGACTAAATGAAGTCTGCAGACTGAAAAGCCCGAATAACCCGAATAACTATTTCAAGATTAATGCTGTGGCTGAGTCATCTCCACCCATATTGTAGGAGGCCCACAAAGCCGTGATAAGAGGGGAGTTAATTTCTATCTTTACCTATCTCAACAACCAGAAAAAACGTCTGATACACTCCCTTTTCACAGACACAGCACAGCTAGAAATCCAGCATAAAAAATCCCTATCTGCCCAGACGATCACGAACCTGACAATTGAGCAAGTACAATTAAAGGAAGTCTTAAATAAAAAGTTAGCAAAGTACTATCTCAACTGGAAAAACAAAATGTTTGTACATGGAGATAGAGCATCCAAATTAATGGTCTCAATGATCAAAGGGCGCCAAACCCGTACTTTCATCCATGGCATTAAAAAAAGGGATGGATCGTGAACTCTAGGTTATAACCAGATTAATTCAGAATTCCTATCCTTCTTCAAAGAGGTTTATCAATTGTGACTGGATGAGATGGAGAAGGCTAGGCATTCCAAAAGACTAGAAATATAGGCTTACTTAGCCAAGCTCAAACTTCCCACCCTTAGACCCCAACAACAGGAAGACCCAACCAAACTGTTCACACTTGGGGAACTCTAGTCCATCCTCTTGAATTGCCTGACTGGGAATTCTCCTGGACTGATGGTTACCCAGCTGCCTATTTAAAAAATGTTCTCGGACATCTTGACACCCTGTCTCCTAAACATGTGCAATTTTGTCATCAAAGGGGATCTATTACCCCCTCAGTCATTTGAGGCCCATATCTCTGTACTTCATAGAGATGTGAAAGATCCAGAGAACTGTGGCAGCTACAGGCCAATCTCCCTGCTCAATGGGGACCACAAGATGTATACACACATGAGCGCTAAAAGATTAGCGGAATACCTCACAAATTTAATTTCATATGGTCAGACTGGGTTTACAAGAGGCAGGGAGGGATGGGATAATTTCCATAAAATACTTTAATTCATGCAATATTTCCCAAATCCCTCTAGTACTTCTGGCTACTGTGAGGCACCGCCGGCATGATCCGCATGGCCGGGGTACATCACATGTAGGATCAGAGGATGATCCTGTGCACACTGGCCGGTTTTCCTGTGGTGATGACGCTGTGTGAACCTGTGTTGAATACAGTGAGTTTCATGAGCCTAATGAGCGGCAGTGAGAGTGGGATGAGATCCATGAGGAATAGGATGTATTGAGTGAGTGCTGACAACCCGGAACACAGGGAGTTAACCTGAGCTGTGTGAGAGGCTGATTAACAGCAGCTGAGGGGGTGTGTCTAGGTGGGAGTGGCTGGCACGATAAGAGCCGGCCACCTGAGTGATTGAGATAGATCCTGGAAGCTCTGAGAGATGCTGGAAGCAGAGATAGAGTCTGGAAGCTGAGACCAGCCTGAGAGCTGAGCAGAGTCAGTCTGTGTGAGGGACTGGTGACTGCAAGTACATGCCGCCATGATTGAGATGGTGAAGGGAGCATGCTAGCTCCATGCCGGTGCCGAGGGCCGGGGTCGTGAGCACCTGGTGGGGAAGCCGTGGCTGAACCCGGTGGAGACTGGTCCGGGCGTGGAGGGAACCACGTCCGGGAAAGGAGCCTTGGGGGACGCTTGGTGGACCCGTTATACAGGTAGCGAGACCCGGATCCGTGCCCGGTAAGACAGCGGTTCCCGTGTAACGGAGTGAGCCGTGTGTGAGCAATGCCAGGCGGGCATAGACCGCCTTTGGGTCCGAGTCAGAGTACTCCGTTAAGGGACCCGAGGAACTATGATGTATGAGGGCTTAGGCAAGGGCCCTGAATGTGAGATGATGGCCTAGATGTAAGAGCCATGTATAACGATGTGGGGAGAGAGAGAGACCCAGCGAGAATGGATGATGTTGGAGGCGTTCCGTCCCTGTGGGACGAGAGGGAGGCTTGCCCTGCTGCTTGCAGAGGGTACCCGTTCCTCAACCACGACCTCTAATGGTGTGGGTGTGCCTGTGGCCAGAGACAGGGGTCACGAAGGCTCCTAGAAGGGAACCATGGCCGATCCATTAGGGCGCTACTCGGACGCAGGGCACAGTCGTGGACCTGGAGACCTGCCATGAGATGGAGGTTTGGTGGCGACTTGTAGCCTGTACCGTGGTGAGTAGGCCATGGTGACGCATGGTTGGCCCGGATTCTACGGTTGACCAGGTCCCTGTTATGGTCATGGAGGGGCCACAGTCCATGGATGTGTTATGATGGGCTGTGAGCAGGTGTGTGATCCATGGACGCTGGAATGATGGATCACATACGGTATGGAAGGACCCGGTCGGGCAGGATTCCTGACTACGGGTGAATGTTGAGTCATCATGCTGGGT
Organism: Allobates femoralis; assembly: GCA_033576535.1. Lineage (NCBI taxonomy): Eukaryota > Metazoa > Chordata > Amphibia > Anura > Aromobatidae > Allobates > Allobates femoralis. The sequence continues at coordinate 180,701,788 of JARQOC010000005.1, forward strand.
GACTAAAGCCAGGCGGCAGGTACCGCCATTGGGACCCACAGGGCCCGTTGAGGCGTAGGTAATGAAGGTCAGAAGCAGGGGTTAAAAGGGCTCCTAGAGTGGGGACACCATGGTTGAACCAGGTGGACGCTGACCTGGACATGGGGTGAAACATGTCCAGGAAGGAGCCCCTTGGGGATACGTGACATACCCGGGACTCAGGTTGCTCAATCCCTGTTATGAACCCGGAGGGGTCATCGTCGAAATATGATACATGTATTTATTATAAATGTACTGTAAGATGTGTAAGTAGGCCGGAGGCCGTAGCTACCCCGGGAGCAGGTGTTAGAGCTCCAATGGGGAGAGAGTCGTGGTTACAGGTCCCGGGTTACTGTGAATGTATATGTGCAATGTTTTATGTAATGTATGATGTGTTTATGTAAAGTGTTTATATGCAATGTGATATGTGTCCAACATGCTACCCGGGTTATATTATTATATGTGAAAAATAAACGGGTACACATTGGTTAAAACTTATAAACACGTGTTTGTTGTCGTTTGCAAGCGGGTTCCCCGGTTGCTACCTCACACTACCGATGCAGAGAAGGTCTTCAATAGAGTGGGCTGGACCTTCCTTTAAGAAACCCTCAATAAATTTCAATTCTCACCAACCCTGACTTCAGGTATCCTGCATATGTACACCCGACCATCCGCGAGGCTGAAAATCAACAACTCTCAAACAGATATTTTCCAGATTAAAAATGGAACCAGGCAAGGCTGTCCCTTGTCCCACCTACTGTATGTCCTGGTGATGGAGCCACTTCTGCACAAAGCATTCGGCAGAGCGATGAGATAACCTTAATTCCCATGGGAGGTGTCCATCACAAATCAGCAGCATTTGTGGATGATCTACAGTGATCCTCACTAACCCAAAAAAAGGACTCCCTGCTGTGATAAGGAATATGGCTCTCTCGCTATTTTTAAAGTAAACAACTTGAAATTGGAGGTACTTAGTATAAATATCCCAGGCCCCACTATCAAAAGGTACAAAAGAGAATTTCCTTTCAAATGGCCCACGAAGTTTATTACCTAGGTGTCAAAATAAGTAAAAACTCAAGAGACCTCTTCGGGCTAAATTTTAAACCAGTTATTCCAATCACAGAAAGGACAATTAATTTGTGGAAAGCCCCATTCATCTCCTGGATAGGTGAAAAACCTTATAAAGTATTATATTTCCCAAGTTCATCTATCTCCTCCAAGTGCTTCCGATCATGATTCCTCAATCCTTTTTAGCCAAAGTACACACCCAGTTCTTTATCTACATCTGGAGGGGGCAGAAATCCAGAATAAATGCACATACCCTCTCCCTACCAAAGACTAGAGGTAGTATGGGAGCCCACAATATTTCTAAATATTACCATGCAGCAATGATAACCATAACCATTGATTGAGACAGGAAAGTGAAAGGGATAGTATGGGGTCATAATGAAAAAATCATGTCCCATGTACTTCTCCACACCTTACTCTTTGCCCCACCTTTTCAAATAATTTGGAACAATATTGTTAACGAGCACACCTTAGCAGTGTCCAATATCTGTAGGAGATTGAGTCAACATTTAGCACCATCACTATCACCCCTAACCACAATTAGAGAACTACTAGGTGACATACCAACAATCCAGCCAACAGACATTACCAGCACTGGGAACGTGGAGCACATTTCTTTAGATCAAATGCTAATCGGTGGAGCCCTCCCCTCACTGCAAGAATGTAAGTTAATGCCGCAAGTAACTAACTTCTCATTCCTCTAGTATGGGGCACTTAGGGAAATACTGACAAAGAGAACAGATCAAATAAACACTCTATGACCCTTAACGCAATATGAAATTATCTGCACACAAACAAAACCGCCGGAGAAAATTCTATCAACGTTATACCAAATTCTCTTGACTAATGGCATCCCAGAAAAGAGAGCATACATCGCCAACTGGGAAATAGAGTTAAGATTTTTAATTACCGTATATACTCGTGTATAAGCCGAGTTTTTCAGCACAGAAATTGTGCTGAAAAGTGCCCCCCTCGGCTTATACACGAGTCAGTGACGGCTGACTGTGTGGGGCCGGTGTCCGGGGGCTGGAGGAGGCAGGGGGAGGCTGTACAATGAGCGGCCGGTCACGTGGGGCCGCTCATTAGTGCAATGCAATATGCACTGCATCCCCCTGTCTATCAGCGGCAGGGGGAGCCGTGCATATTACATAGCACTGTCAGTGCTCTCCCGCCCCCCTGTGGTAGTATACAGCAGCCCCCCCCCTGTGAGTATACAGCAGCCCCCCCGTGGTAGTATACAGCAGCCCCCCCGTAGTATATACAGCAGCCCCCCGTGGTAGTATACAGCAGCCCCCCCGTAGTATATACAGCAGCCCCCCCGTGGTAGTATACAGCAGCCCCCCCGTAGTGTATACAGCAGCCCCCCCTGTGGGTATATACAGCCCCCCCCCCCCCCGTTGCTGCCGCACACCTGTAAAAAGAAGATCTTTCATACTTATCCTCCTGCTGTCACCGCGCGCATCCTCCGCTCTTCTTCTTGCTTGCACCCGGGCCCCGGCGTCCATCCACGTGACCGCGCACAAATAATGACGTCATTATTTGTGCGCGGTCATATGGATGGACGCCGGGGCCCGGGTGCAAGCAAGAAGAAGAGCGGAGGATGCGCGCGGTGACTGCAGGAGGATAAGTATGAAAGATCTTCTTTTTACAGGTGTGCGGCAGCAACGGGGGGGGGGCTGTATATACCCACAGGGGGGGCTGCTGTATACACTACGGGGGGGCTGCTGTATACTACCACGGGGGGGCTGCTGTATATACTATGGGGGGGCTGCTGTATATACCCACAGGGGGGCTGCTGTATATACTACGGGGGGGCTGCTGTATACTACCACGGGGGGGCTGCTGTATATACTACGGGGGGGCTGCTGTATACTACCACGGGGGGGCTGCTGTGTATACTATGGGGGGGCTGCTGTATACTACCACGGGGGGGCTGCTGTATATACTACGGGGGGGCTGCTGTATACTACCACGGGGGGGGCTGCTGTGTATACTATGGGGGGGCTGCTGTATACTACCACGGGGGGGGGCTGCTGTATATACTATGGGGGGGCTGCTGTATACTACCACGGGGGGGCTGCTGTGTATACTATGGGGGGGCTGCTGTATACTACCACGGGGGGGCTGCTGTATATACTACGGGGGGGGCTGCTGTATACTACCACGGGGGGCTGCTGTATATACTACGGGGGGGCTGCTGTATACTACCACAGGGGGAGGCACTGCTGTATACTACCACAGGGGAGGGGCTGCTGTATATACCTCTGTGGCTGCTGTATACTACCACAGGGGGAGGCTGCTGTATACTACCACAGGGGAGGGGCTGCTGTATATACCTCTGTGGCTGCTGTATACTACCACAGGGGGAGACTGCTGTATACTACCACAGGGGGAGGCTGCTGTATACTACCACAGGGGGAGGCGCTGCTGTATACTACCACAGGGGGAGACTGCTGTATACTACCACAGGGGGAGACTGCTGTATACTACTACTGGGGCTGCTGTATATACCTCTGTGGCTGCTGTATACTACCACTGGGGAGGCTGCTATATACCACTGGGGGGGACTGTATACCTGTGCTGGGGTCCACCCTCGGCTTATACACGAGTCAATAGGTTTTCCCAGGTTTTGGGGGCAAAAGTAGGGGGGTCGGCTTATACACGGGTCGGCTTATACACGAGTATATACGGTACTCCTGAACAAGCCAAACACATTTACCATGCATCCCACGGGCTATCCCCATGTGTTAGACTCCACTCCAGGAAAATTCATACAAGATAGTTTCCAGGTGGCATTGTACACCTGCCCAAAAACAGAAGTGAACATCTTTCAGCTCAGTTTACTGCTGGAGAGGCAAGCTTAGTGAAGGCACAAGTCTACATATATGATGGGCATGCCCAGTTCTGCGACTATTCTGGGATCTAGGTTCACAAAATATATATGACATCCTACGCATCAAAGCCCACCTAACCTCAGTAGTGGCCCTATAAAATCTCCCCATATAGTAACATAGTAACATAATTATTAAGGTTGAAGGAAGACTTTAAGTCCATCTAGTTCAACCCATAACCTAACATGTTGATCCACAGAAAGGCAAAAAAAAACCATGTGGCAACACTTAGCTCCACATTGGGGAAAAAAGTTCCTTCCTGACTCCACATACAGCAATCAGACTAGTTCCCTGGATCAACGCCCTATCAAAGAATCTAGTATATATAACTGGTAACATTGGCCATGTTCACACACATGCGTTTTTTTTGACCATCTCTGCGTTTTTGGGCTGTTAAAAAAAACGCAGGTGCGTTAACGCAGGGTACATTTGAGTGTAGCTGCGTTTTTCAGCTCCATTTGCGTTTTTTACCCCTTGTCCAAAAAACGCTGCATGCAGCGTTTTTGGGTGCTGTAAAAAAACGCATATGCGTTTTTCCAAAAACGCATGCGTTTTTTTAACATGGGGCCCTATGGGAAACGCATTCAAAAACGCATGGTACATTAGTACCTTTTAGTGCCATTCAAAAACGCATGCGTTTCCCATAGGGGCCCATGTTAAAAAAACGCATGCGTTTTTTGAAAAAACGCACATGCGTTTTTTTAACATGGGGGCCCTATGGGAAACACATGCGTTTTTTAAAAGGCACATTTAAGCACCCTGCGTTAACGCTTGCGTTTTTGCCTGCGTTTTTGGTGAAAAAATGACTAAGTCCAAAAACGTGGCAAATTCTTTCAGACACACAAGGGACATTTTTTAGCACTCTAAAAAAAACGCAAGTGCTTTTAAGAGCGCTAAAAAAAAACGCAAATTGTGTGTGAACAATGCCATTATAGTTTTCAAGAAAGGCATCTAGGCCCTTCTTAAATGTTAGTAGTGACTCACTCATTACAACATCATGTGGCAGAGATAATCTGTGATTATGATTAAACCTTCTTTCCTCCAGACGTAGAGGATGCCCCCTTGTCCCCGTCTCAGCCATAACAGTGAAAAGGTCATTAAAAAGGTCTCGGTACTGTCCCCTCATATATTTATACATTATTATAAGATCACCACTAAGCCTTTGTTTTTCCAAACTAAATAACCCGAAGTTTAAAACCTGTCTTGGTATTGCAGACACCTCAGTCCTCTAATAACCTTGGTCGCTCTTCTCTGCACTCGCTCTAGTTCAGCTATGTCTTTCTTATACAGCAGAGACCAGAATTGTACACAGTATTCTAAGTGTGGTCGCACTAGTGATTTGTATAGAGGTAAAATTATGTTCTCCTCATGAGCATCTATGCCTCTTTTAATACATCCCATTATTTTATTTGCCTATGTAGCAGCTGCCTGACATTGGCCACTAAATGTGAGTTTGTCACCTACCCATACACCCAGGTCTTTTTCAGTGACAGTTTTGACCAGTGTTTTACAATTAAGCACACAATTATACCTTTTATTTCCTCTGCCCAAGTTCGTGACCTTACATTTATCCCCATTAAAGCTCATTTGCCATTTATCAGCCCAAGCTTCTAGTTTACATAAATCCTCCTGTAATATAAAATGGTGCTCCTCTGTATTGATTACCTTGCAGAGTTTAATGTAATTTGCAAATATTGAGATTCTACTCTGTATGCCCCCCACAAGGTCAATAATAAATATGTTAAAAAGAAGTGGGCCCAATACGGACCCCTGTGGTACCCCACTATTAACTGTGACCCATTCTGAGTGTGTTCCATTATTAACCACCCTTTGTTTTCTATCACTAAGTCAGTTCTTAATCCACTTACACATATTTTCCCCTATCCCCATTCCTCTCATTTTATGTATCAACCTTTTGTGTGGCACCATATCAAAAGCTTATGAAAAGTCCATATGCACCACATCCACTGCATTTCTTTGGTCCAGTCCATACTTACGTTCTCCATAGAAGCTTATCAGATTAGTTTGACAAAAACAGTCCCTCGTAAACCCATGTTGATATTGGGTCATGAGGTTATTTTTCTTCAGATACTCCAGTATAGCATCTCTTAGAAAACCCTCTAGGATTTTACCCACAATAGAGGTTAAGCTTGCTGACCTATAATTTCCAAGTTCAGTTTTTGTCCCCTTTTTGAATATTGGCACCACATTTGCTATGCGCCAGTCCTGTGGTACAGACCTGGTTATTATGGAATCTTTAAATATTAAAAATAATGGTCTATCTATGACGGTACTTAATTCCTGCAGTACTCTGGGGTGTATCCCATCCGGGCCCGGGGATTTGTCAATTTTAGTGATTTTTAGGCGGTGCCGTACTTCCTGCTGGGTTAAGTAGGTGACATTTATTGGAGAATTTTTGTTATCACTGATCATGTTGTCTGTCATGAGATTTTCTTGTGTAAATGGCCACATAATAAATCAGCCTCGAAAGTAGCCTTGAACTTCGTAGCAGCAGGAAAATCCCTGAATTCTCTGTACTGGAAGACTCGAGAAACTCCCACTGAAAATCAAGATAGATCTTATATACCACACAGCTGAGCTAGCAGCCACCTCGCAACGCAACCTAAAAAGTTTCCAAGCAATTTGGGACCCATGAATTAAATACAGAGAATCACCCGAATTCTTACTCATTATATCTTTCGACGCGTAGATAAAACTTAAAATCTAGCCACACCCAAAACAAGTTCTGGCATCCTAATCAGAACGTGATGTTCACCTCCCCTGAGTCAACTACTTTTAGCCCTCTCCTATTCGTCTTCTCTAACTTACAAATATACCCTGCCTTGTCTCCTACTTCTCCCCTTTCCATCTTACCACTTTCCCCCCTTCTAGTTTCCATAAATAAAAACCTTAGAACTTTAACTATACAATTAATCTACCCTAGCATAAATGGGTTATAATGTATAGATGAAAGAATGAATGATGTGAATGAAAGGGTGGTGATAATGAGAACGCTATATCAAGTAAGGAAGGTGATTGGAAAGCATTGGCTGAGTGATTCCCCACCGAGATTACAAGAATTTCTTGATAGAATGCGTTGGCTGATTAAGATGGAGGAAGGAGTATGCAAGAAAAGGAGGGCTCTACATAAATTTGATAAAACATGGGGTAAATACAGGATGTATCATGGTGACTAATCTATAGATATTTGAAATGCTCTCACGAGATAGAACTGACAGTGTAGCTGTATGGATTTGGATATTGGGATGAATGCCGGAGGATCTATAGTGGATGGATAAAGTGGAATGAATACTGGGGACAGCTTAAAAGTGAACTATATATATTTTTACCTGATAGTAGTTCCCAAACCTCAGATTAGGGTTCTACGACACCAGATTGTACTTTGCAAAATATACAAATAGTAAACCCCTTTTGTCCTAATTTGTCAGAAATAGATGTTGTACTGTAAAGGAAGCATGTAAACTGTATCTTGCTAAGTTTCAAATGCTTGTATCTGTTGGGGATGCTCAGGGGGTTGGGTATATGGGATGGAGGGGGGTGGTTGGGGGGCTTTTGCTGTTGTGTTGTTAACCAGAAAAACTGTTTAATAAAAAGTATCTGATTTCGAAAAAAAAGTTGGAGAGGGTTATACTTATAAAGAAGTGCAGACATTGATAGACTGTTCAGCTAAAATGACCTCTACTGCTTTAGTAAATGAAAGCAAAACAAAAGAGAGACGTGGAAGAAAACAGAAGACTACCATTTGAATGGATTGAAGAATGGCCAGAATTCCAAATGCTCAGCCAATGATCAGCTCCATGATGACCAAACATAGTATCAAGTTACCTGTGAGGACTGTGACAGTTAGAAGACGCCTGTGTGAAGTTAATCTATTAGCAAGAATTCCCCTCAAAGTCCCAATGTTAAAAAAGACATGTACTGAAGCAGATACAATTGACAAAGAACACATCAACTGGCCAAAAGAGAAATGGAGAAACATTTTGTGGACTAATATAGTAAAACTGTTTTTTTTGGGTCCAAGGGCCACAGATATTTCATCAGATGACCCACAAACTCTGAATTCAAGCCTTAGTGCACTCTGATAACAGTGAAGGATGGTGGTACAAGCATCATGATATGGGCATGTTTCTCTTACTATGGTGTTGGGCCTATTTACCGCATACCAGATATCATGGACCAGTTTTCATAAATCAAAATACATGAAGGGGCCATGTTGCCTTATACTGAAGAGAAAATGCCCATGAAATGGGTGTTTCAACAAGAAAACGACCATAAACACACGAGTAAACAAGCAAAATCTTAGTTCCAGTCCAACAAAATTGAGGTTATGGAGATGCCATACCAATACCCGGGTGTTAATCCGATTGAACACTTGCATGGTGACATAAAAAATGCAGTTTCGTATGCAAAGCAAACAAATGCAAATAAATTGTGGGATGTAGTCAAAACCTTCTCTGCTGGAATAACAGTTGACAGGTACCAGAAGTTGGTTAACTCTAAGCAACATAGATGAGAAGTAGTTCTTGATTATGCAACAAAATATTAGGTTTGTGATTCACAGGAATGCTAAATCCTAAAAAAAAGTACATATTTTGAGTTTGTAGAGACAAATATAGACACTTCTATCTTTTTTGAACAGCCCAATTTTCATTTTTTGCTTTTTTTCTGTTAGGTATATAAAATTATATACATTTCTCTTTATGTTTTCGTTAGAAAATATTGTGGAATGTACCTAATGCATGGACATAAAAACAGTCATAGAGGTTTTGGGTTTAACACATGTTTTTGAGCTCACTGCTATGATTTTGAACCCAACAATATGTAGTAACATCAAATATTGACCCTGAGAAATAGATACTACTGATAAGAGAATCTGCAGACATGTGAATTAACCAACCTGCTTGAATTTGGACAGAAATCAAGGGGAATCTATCACCCTTTTGAACTATATTTTAGTTATTAATATGGGCGTAAAAGTAGCCTATTGGTGAAATTAACCATACGTATATTCCTCTTGAAAGATGGGTCATTATGGAAAAATCATCTTTTATATCTTCTATTCCCCTGGTTATGGGTAGATGAGCAAACTTTGCTCAAACATGTTCGCCAATTTCAAATCCAACCAAATTTGACAATGTTCGTTCGGCCTCTCAAATTTGATAATTTTGCTGAAAAGTCGGGAGATTTGGGTTTTGTTTAGTAAATGTTCAGATGTGTGTAGCTTAACTAGGACAGAAGCCTTAGTGCAAATGCACTAAGGCTTCTGTTCTATGTTATCCTACACACACAGACAGACACACACAGATCATCTTACCTGTCTCCCGCTGCTTGTTTGCTTCCAGGTCCGCTCTCCCGTGCTTCTTCTCACTTACTTTCAGTCCGGCCCATTAACCTTTTTGCATATTCAGTTCATTGACTCCATGACAGCTAATCACAGACGCTCATGTTCTGTGAGAGCGTCTGTGATTGCTTGTTGTAATTAGACTGCATTTTCACAATCTAGATAGTGTCTGAGCTTGGTTTTCATACACGTTATTGTATGGCAACAAACCTGATGTCATACGGTGTAATATAAATAAATAATGGAAAAATTGCATAGGACTCTGCTGTATTTTTCAGTCTCAGGATACAGCTGACAGCTATGAGCTGCCACCTTCAGCTGCCTATTTTTACCTTACCGGGCAAAAAAAAGCATAGGGCTCCACCCTATTTTTCCTTGCCAGCCAATGTAAATCTAGGCAGCTGAGGACTAGTATTCTTAGCGGGATAAGGGCCCATTATTTTAGGCCCTATTTTAGGTGAGTGGTTGTTTTTTTTCACCTGAGATCTGGTCATTCATATATCAGCATGATGGTAGCTGGTCGTCATCCATTTGCTGAATTAGCTAGGAACATGTAAAAAAAGTTCACTTTATGGAGAATCCCATTTTTTCATTAAATTCTAGACAAATTCAATTTGCCTTGAACTGATTTAACAATCATGGCATGCACCATCAGACCTTATATACAAAGATATTTTCTACACAAAGCAGTTCTTCTATGAGAGAATATCTTTATATACAGGGGTTGGACAAAATAATGGAAACACCTAACGTTTTGGCATCATAATCTTCGGACATGTTATAAACATGAAAACCGTGACATATGTTAATGTTTTGTAGTTGATTATTTGTGTTAAGTGATATGTGTATGTAAATTAACTGTTTTGCCGAATTGTAAGAACATTGATGAGAAACTGATACCAATGGAAGACCTTTTGGATTTTCAAAAAGGCCAAATTGTTGGTGCTCTTATGGCAGGCGCTAGTGTAACAGAAAGTGCCCGAATGCTTGGCGTGTCAAGAGGTACTGTCTCCAAAGTAATGTATGCGTTTGAAAGAGAAGGAAAAACGTCCGCAGCAAAGTCGAAGTTGACTGAGAGAGACCGTCAGATTCTAAAGCGAATTGTGAGAGAGGATCACAAGACTACGTCTCCGAAAATCACTGCTGAGCTCAATGAACACCTACAGAACCCAGTTTCCATGAAAACTGTTCTTCGGGAGCTGTACAAATCTGGATTCCACGAAAGAGCTGCAATTAGAAAACCGCTGCTCTCAATGACAAATGTTTCCAAGCGTTTAGAGTGGTGTAGAAACCTCCACAATTGGTCCCTCGAGCAGTGGAAACATGAGATATTCTCAGATGAATCATCGTTTACCCCATTTTCCGACCTCTGGCCGAGTGTACGTTTGGAGACAGCCAAAAGAAACATTCCATCCAGACTGCCCTCTCCCAACCGCAAAACATGGCGGAGGTTCTGTGATGATCTGGGGTGCTATTTCGTGGAGATCCGCCGGGCCAATGATATCACCTTGTATGAATCCATACTTTGGAGAGTTGAGGCTGTAATCACCGTAAAAGGTAGACCTACACCATATTAAACTAACTTTTGTTGATTTTTCCAGGTATTTCCATTATTTTATCCAACCCCTGTATATAATCCATATGGACTCCATACTTTACCATACAGACATAAGGAGTCTGACATAACATAATCGTATATCCAAGCAATCAATCCCTTTACGAGATGGGAGTATCTCTTTAATATTCACAAGACATTTCTGAGTAAACTTGTAGAACTGTATTTTGCATTGAAAGAAATTGACTATTATTTTTCGAAACCTATGATCATAAAAACAAAAGTGATCTGTAGTATTAGATGACCTCACAGTTGGTACAAGTAATAATTTATTACTTTATCTATTTATCCAAGAAAATATAAGGTGAACTGCCTTCAAAATACCCAATTCCCTTTCACTGACAAGGGCTAAAATTGAAATTTTATTTATACAAAATCAAGAACCATTTCAAATCAATGAACAATGTAATTGTGATTTATGGAAAACCAATTGTCCATCCAGCAGTGTAAGCATCATATGCGCTATCTCAGCATTTTGAGAAGGAATAGAAAAACTTCCCACACCACACATATTTTACAATATAGTTGGTAAATTGATAGGAACATAATGACTATGTGCCCCACTAAGGAGCAGTATTATGACAGCTATTATTATATTCTTGACTGCAGAGTATATTCAACTTTGTACTCAATTCACTGACTCATCTCAGATTAATAAAGTAAAAATGTGCATACACGTTAGCAAGTGTGAGAAGATAACTTTGTTATTTCTGCTATTTGATATTGTTCTTGCTTCTTTATTGAGTAAAGCATATTTCATAATATACTTTGTTATACATTTCTTGTAGTGACGTGATTCACAGTGCTCTATTAATACATCTTATACTTTATGTACCGGAACTGTCTCAGAATAGATGTGTCCTTAGTGCTCATAGCAACTAGAGTTTTTCAGTACAATTTTGGAAAGAAAGCGGAACTCTGATAAAAGCAATAAGACCCCTTTTTGCTTTGAGACCATTTTGGTAATCTGAGCATGTAATGGAAATGTAAACCCTACTGATTTCAATTATAAGTTGATACAAGTACAGTACAGGTTGCAAAATAGAAAAAATACTGTGTGCCTTAGTTCTATTTTAGCAAGCTTGGCACGCTATAAAAGCCGATTTATTACTGCAGCTATTACTATCGATCACATCCCGACATTTCAGTATGTCATGTTGTTATATCAACTGACTAGCTACTTCCAGCTCCTGTGATGTCTCCATCTAGTAGCCATGATTTGACCCGCTACTGTTCTGTTTTTCCGCTGGCTCCTTTTGGTTACTATTGTAACTGGCATTTTTTATGATATGGTCCTGGTGGCTTATTTATTCTAGACTCTGACCTTAGAGCATTAGCTTGCTGGTTCAAACGGGATCCGACATATTGGATAATGTTATTAACTTTCAGACATGCGGTCAATAGCATCCAAAAGGTGCTCATGCTGCAGTATTGAAAGGGCAGGTCTATGGACAGGAAGAACTTTATTTCTCCTGAGAGCCATCAGTTTTCAATCACACAGTAGTACTGGTGTGACTGCAGTCACTACTCGCAGCATTGTCGTCAACAGCTGTAACCACGACCAGGCACTTTGACTGACATCCGGCTCTCCAGTGTATCAGAGCACAGGTAGTTGTCAGTCAAAATAATTGGGTGTGCTTACAGCTATCCCTTACTGTGTACTGAGCAATGCCAAATTGAAAAGGATGGGAACAAAAGTGCAGATATTGTCTTATCTGAGAGATAGATAAATATCGGAAGGTATCAAGGCTCATCTTTTATGGTTGTGAGAAGTTACAACCACTGAAATCACATATCACAGTCGCAGAAGTCCTCATTAAGAAATATATGAACCAATGGAAGTTGAAGGGTTAATGACCATTTTGCCAGACTTCAAGAGACATCAGATTTTGGGAAACATCAATTGTTGAATCAAAGTACTGGTTTATTTGTCTACGCATTTCAGGACAATCTGGCCCCTTCCTCAGGACAAACAGCATTACCTGAATATAGCTGCACAGGCACACCTGTTCGACTAAAAACCGGTGCCTAAAAGGAGGAATAAAGTCTATTTTATTACAGAAGCTTCACTATACGTACCACGCTCTGTAACCATCCTAATACTATTAACCTGCACATTAACCCCACATCTGCAGGTTAATAGCATTATCCGACATGATAGGTGCCCTTTAAGTACATTTCTGCATTATTATGTTTTATGCCTGTTTCTCGTAACTTTGACTTTATCATTGGATTTCTCTTATGTTATACTGCCGACTGGCAATTGTTGTTGTAGTCAGGTTTAACTCTTGCTACTCCTCTGACTACAAAGTAGAATGCGTTTATATACATGTATAAGTATTGGCACGCCACCTCTGGAGATATATTGGCACCTTGACTCAGCACAAGGAGATATATATTCTGGATAGTCACCAGGGAATTCAAAGACTAGGAAAAATACATGAAAATATCCAGGATCTGATGAGTTCAGAAACAGTTCAACTATATTTCAATATTAGAAACACTATGTACATATCCAAACCTTTAATCATGCATTTCTGATGGTTCTTAGGCATAGCTAATTAGTCACACAGACACAAAACTGATTGAAAGTAGAAGTTAAATAAACATTAGGAGATTGAATTAAATCCTCAATATATAAATAATATGACCTGAATTCATTATATGGGCAAAATAAAAAAAGAAGTCTTTTTTAGGTGCAAGTCTTGTGGTTATTTGTTATACAGTGTCAGGATCCAAAAGGCTTAATGGATAAATAAAATGACACATAAAATGCCACATGCCATATATGAAAAATGGGACTGCATCCTAAAGTCCCAAACAGGTTGCATCATCAAGGGATAGAAAAAATGGTTTTGATGCATTATTTCCTTTACCTATATATGAATATCTGTCTCTCTATACATACTGAATATATACACTGTGCACAGAATTATTAGGCAAATGAGTATTTTGATCACATGATACTTTTTATACATGTTGTCCTACTCCAGGCTGTATAGGCTTGAGAGCCAACTACCAATTAAGTAAATCAGGTGATGTGTATCTCTGTAATGAGGAGAGGTGTGGTGTAATGACATCAACTCCCTATATAAGGTGTGCTTAATTATTAGACAACTTCCTTTCCTTTGGCAAAATGGGTCAGAAGAGAGATTTGACGGGCTCTGAAAATTACACAATTGTGAGATGTCTTGCAGAGAGATGCAGCAGTCTTGAAATTGCCAAACATTTGAACCATGAACACCGAACAATCAAGCATTTCATGGCAAATACCCAACAGGGTCGCAAGAAGCGTGCTGGGAAAAAAGGCGCAAAATAACTGCCCATGAATTTAGGAAAATCAAGCGTGAAGCTGCCAAAATGCCATTTGCCACCAGTTGTGTATCCAAATACTCCACAGCGTGGCTGGGCAGTAAAGGTCTAAAAGAAGAAAAAATAATGACATGGTCCTCTGGTTCACCTGATCTGAACCCATAGAGAACCTGTGGTACCTCATAAAATGTGAGATCTACAGTGAGGGAAAACAGTACACCTCTCGGAACAGTTCTGGGAGGCTGTGGAGGCTGCTGCACGCAATGTTGATCGTAAACAGATTAAGCAACTGACAGAATCTATGGATGGAAGGCTGTTGAATGTCATCATAAAGAAAGGTGGCTATACTGGTCACTAATTTTTTTGGGTTTTGTTTTTGCATGTCAGAAATGTTTTTTCTAAATTTTGTGCAGTTATATTGGTTTACCTGGTGACAATAAACAAGTGAGATAGGAATATATTAGGTTTTCATTAATTGCTTAATAATTCTGCACAGTGATAGTTACCTGCACAAACATATATCCTCCTAAGATAACCAAATCTATAAAAAAAAACACCCCAACTTCCAAAAATATTAAGCTTTGACATTTGAGTCTTTTAGGCTGATTGAGAACATAGTTGTTGATCAATAAGAAAAGTAATCCTCTACAATACAACTTGCCTAATTAATCTGCACACAGTGTTTATATGTGGAGCCCACTGGGACAGGGTACTCGGTACCGGACCGTGGTACTGCTGGGGATATCATGGCGGTCTTGGTCCAGACCATGTCCCGGGTTCCTCAAGTAATTATGGGGATATTTACAGGGGATATTGTTTGTCGTGACGCCACCCAGGGGTTGTGGTCATGTTGGCCATCGCTGCTGCAGAACCTCCGGGGATGATGTTGGGCAGCTGGGGATGTAATGGCTCCCCGCAGGTAGAGCTGGGTTCCCCGGGGTAGTGGTAGTAATAGTCTATAGATGGTGCTATGGATGTTGTAGGATAGGGGTAGTAGTAGAGATGATGGTAGTTTGTGAGGGCACGCAGGGTTTGAGCACAAGGATCACACACACTCACGGTTTTGAAGTTTTCCAAGGCTTTACTGGTGATGGTATTCAGTAGAGTACTGTCCACAGAGTCTGTACCGGGACCGGGTGGCTCCCACCCTGTCCGGGTCCTCAGCTTCCCACTGCTGCGCTGTGTGTGTGGCCCTGCTGCCGCTTTAGCTAGGCTGCAGGCCCTGTTTCTCCTCACAGGTACCCCCTTTGCTAGGCAACTTGAGTCTTTCTGTGTGCTTTTGACCCCGCCGTGTTGCTTCGCTGAGGTACAGTGTAGATCTACAACCTCCACTATCCCGGTGTTTTCTGTGCTGCGTGTTTCAGTCCCAGATTCGGATCCGGTATCCGGTCTCTGCGCTCCTCTTGGGCGAGTTATGAGGTAACTCAGTCTCCCAGATATGTTCCTCTGTTTCTTGTATTCCTTTCCTCAGACCCTGGCTTCAGGCCTGAAAGTAGTCAGTGGTCCCTGTCAGGAGCTCAGCACTGCTCCCATTTACAGGTCCTCCTCCTAGTGCTCCCTGCACCAAACTGAACTGTCAACTGTCAACTATCAACTACCTACTTCCTCCTCAGACCAGAATATATAAGGAAGCTGCTTTAGCTCCCCCTTTTGGCCTACAGGTGCTAGTGCAGTGTCAGGTGTTGTGTGGGGAGTTAAGCAATGGTGCTGGTTCTGTGGCACTTAGCCCCTGGGGTGCCACATTTATGTATATATATATATATATATATATTTTTTTTTTTTTTTTTTTTTTTTTTTTTTTTTCCAGTTTTAAGAAAGGTCCCAGCACTCAAGGATGATGTAGCCAAGTTGTTTAATCCAGCATAAGGCACAGAAAATGGCAACGTTTTGGGCCCGCACGCCCTTAGTCCAGTTTCGGGTGTGTGGGCCCAAAGTGTCATCATTTTCTGTGCCTTATGCTGGATTAAACAATTTGGCTACATCCTCCTGGAGTGCTGCGAGCTTTCTTAAAACTGTATGTATTTAAAGGCATCTTCAAAGGGATAGCCTAGTTCGCTGTGCACCCACTACAATACCAGCGTGCAGTGCTGCTCAGGTTCTATTTGCTATATATATGTGTGCCTTGTATTCGGCCCCCTTGAACTTTTCAACCTTTTGCCACATTTCAGGTTTCGAATAGTGATGGGCGAATCATAAATTACTCGGAATCGCTTGACTCTAGCGAGTCCGAGCACAGGACTCGCTACTCGTTGCGAGTCTAGCGAGTCCAATGTTAATGAATGGGGAAGCGAGTAATAGCGAGTAGTGTGAGATTTACAAATCGCAGATGTATCTCAGAAGCTTCAGCCTGAAGCAATCCTAGTTTTGCCATTTATTTGCATTTGACTCGTTTACTTTGCAAGTAATCGCTGGGAAACTCGCACAGATAAGAGTCATGTCTGCTCTGTGTGCTGGCTGCCGCAGCTCCAGGGTCCTAGAGCCCGCCTGCTGCCTGATGTAGCAGAGCTGAGATTGTTCTCAGTCTGCTCATTCCCTGTGCATAGACATCTATATCTATGCACAGGGATGAGCAGAGAGGACATCGCGTTTTGGACTGCGTCGGACGGAAGAGGATTTTTTTAATTAAAGATGGAGTCCCTAATGGCTTTTTTTTTATTTCTAATAAAATTTTTTCTCTGTGTTGTGTTTTTTTTAAAACAATTTAATAGAAATTCATGGCGGTCATGTCTAATATTGGCGTGACCGCCATAAATTTCGGGCTTAGGGCCAGCTGATAATACAAAGCTGGCCCTAACCTCTTTATTACCCAGTGTGCCACCGCCACCAGGGCCGCTGGAAGAGCGGGGTTCAGCGCCAGAGGATGGCGCTTCAATGAACGCGCCATCTTCTGGGGCGGCTGCGGGCTGCAATTTGCAGCGGGGGGTGCCCAGAAAGCTTGGGCATCCCTGCGCTGCGGATTCCAGCCCCCAGCTGCTTAGCTGTACCTGGCTAGACATAGAAATTGCGCGGAGCCCCACGCATTTTTTAAAATTATTTCATGAAATTCTGAGATTCTGACTCTGAGACTCTGACTCTGAGACTCTGACTCTGACTCTGAGACTCTGAGACTCTGACTCTGAGACTCTGACTCTGAGACTCTGACTCTGAGACTCTGACTCTGACTCTGAGACTCTGACTCTGAGACTCTGACTCTGAGACTCTGACTCTGACTCTGAGACTCTGACTCTGACTCTGAGACACTGACTCTGAGACTCAGACTCTGACTCTGAGACTCTGACTCTGAGACTCTGACTCTGAGACTCTGACTCTGAGTCAGACTCTGACTCTGACTCTGAGACTCTGACTCTGAGACTCTGACTCTGAGACTCTGAGACTCTGAGACTCTGACTCTGAGACTATGACTCTGAGACTATGACTCTGACTCTGAGACTCTGACTCTGAGACTCTGAGACTCTGAGACTGACTCTGAGACTCTGACTCTGACTCTGAGACTCTGACTCTGAGACTCTGAGACTCTGACTCTGAGACTCTGAGACTCTGACTCTGACTCTGAGACTCTGACTCTGAGACTCTGACTCTGAGACTCTGACTCTGAGACTCTGACTCTGACTCTGAGACTCTGACTCTGAGACTCTGACTCTGAGACTCTGACTCTGACTCTGAGACTCTGACTCTGAGACTCTGACTCTGACTCTGAGACTCTGACTCTGAGACTCTGACTCTGAGACTCTGAGACTCTGAGTCTGACTCTGAGACTCTGACTCTGAGACTCTGACTCTGAGACTCTGACTCTGAGTCTGACTCTGAGACTCTGACTCTGACTCTGAGACTCTGACTCTGAGACTCTGACTCTGAGACTCTGACTCTGAGTCAGACTCTGACTCTGACTCTGAGACTCTGACTCTGAGACTCTGACTCTGAGACTCTGACTCTGACTCTGAGACTCTGAGACTCTGACTCTGAGACTCAGACTCTGAGTCTGACTCTGAGACTCTGACTCTGAGACTCTGACTCTGAGACTCTGACTCTGAGTCAGACTCTGACTCTGACTCTGAGACTCTGAGACTCTGAGTCTGACTCTGAGACTCTGACTCTGAGACTCTGACTCTGAGACTCTGACTCTGAGTCAGACTCTGACTCTGACTCTGAGACTCTGACTCTGAGACTCTGAGACTCTGACTCTGAGACTCTGAGTCTGAGACTCTGACTCTGAAATTCATGAAATAATAAAAATAAAATGCGTGGGGCTCCGCGCAATTTCTATGTCTAGCCAGGTACAGCTAAGCAGCTGGGGGCTGGAATTCGCAGCGCAGGGATGTCCAAGCTTTCTGGGCACCCCCCGCTGCAAATTGCAGCCCGCAGCCGCCCCAGAAGATGGCGTGTTCATTGAAGCGCCATCCTCTGGCGCTGAACCCCGCTCTTCCAGCGGCCCTGGTGGCGATGGCACGCTGGGTAATAAAGGCGTTAATACCAGCTTTGTTATACAAGCTGGTATTAAGCCCGAGATTCTTAATGTCAGGCCACGTTTGACCCGGCCACTAAGAATCTCCAATAAAGGGTTAAAAAAACAACACAGAGAAAATTTTTTATTTGAAATAAAAAAAAAGCCATTAGGGACTCCATCTTTAATTAAAAAAATCCTCTTCTGTCCGACGCAGTCCAAAACGCGATGTCCTCTCTGCTACATCCCCTGTGCATAGATATAGATGTCTATGCACAGGAAATGAGCAGACTGAGAACAATCTCAGCTCTGCTACATCATCTCTGTGAGCAGAGGGGCTCTAGGACCCTGGAGCTGCACAGAGAAGACAGCTGGACTCGGCTCGCAAAGTAACAGCAGTTACTTTGCGAGTTTCCCTGCTATCACTGGCACAGTAGCCAAATCTAATGCAAACAATGGCAATCCTAGTTTTGTCAGCGTTTGCCATTGATTTGCATTGGACTCGTGCGAGTAAACGCTGGGAAACTCGCAGAGTACTGAGTCCTGCGAGTCCCTTACTACTCGCCGAGTAACGAGTCCTAGCGAGTAGATTCGCCCATCCCTAGTTTCGAACATAAATAAATTTAAATTTTTTGTGAAGAATCAACAAGTGGGACACAATCGTGAAGTGGAACGAAATTTATTGGATATTTTAAACTTTTTTAACAAATAAAAAACTGAAAACTGGGGCGTGCAATATTATTCGGCCCCCTTGAGGTAATACTTTGTAGCGCCACCTTTTCCTGCGATTACAGCTGCAAGTCACTTGGGGTATGTCTCTATTAGTTTTGCACATCGAGAGACTGATATTCTTGCCCATTCTTCCTTGCAAAACAGCTCGAGGTCAGTGAGGTTGGATGGAGAGGGTTTGTGAACAGCAGTTTTCAGCTCTTTCCACAGATTCTCTATTGGATTCAGGTCTGGACTTTGACTTGGCCATTCTAACACCTGGATACGTTTATTTTTGAACCATTCCATTGTAGATTTTGCTTTATGTTTGGGATCATTGTCTTGTTGGAAGATAAATCTCCGTCCCAGTCTCAGATCTTTTGCAGACTCCAACAGGTTTTCTTCCAGAATGGTCCTGTATTTGGCTCGGTCCATCTTCCCATGAAATTTTAACTATCTTCCCTGTCCCTGCTGAAGAAAAGCAGGCACAAACCGTGATGCTGGCACCACCATGTGTAATAGTGGAGATGGTGTTTTGAGGGTGATGAACTTGAGTGTTGCTTTTACGCCAAACATATCATTTTGCGTTGTGTCCAAAAAGTTCGATTTTGGTTTCATCTGACCAGAGCACTTTATTCCACATGTTTGATATATCTCCCAGGTGGCTTGTGGCAAACTTCAAATGAGACTTTTATGGATATCTTTGAGAAATGTCTTTCTTCTTGCCACTCTTCCATAAAGGCCAGATTTGTGTAGTGTACAACAGATTGTTGTCCTATGGACAGACTCTGCAGTTCATCCAGAGTGATCATGGGCCTTTTGGCTGCATCTCTCATCAGTCTTCTCCTTGTTCGAGATGAAAGTTTAAAGGGACGTTCGGGTCTTGGTAGATTTGCTGTGGTCTGATACTCCTTCCATTGCAATATGATTACTTGCACAGTGCTCCTTGAGATGTTTAAAACTTGGGAAATCTTTTTTTATCCAAATCCAGCTTTAAACTTTGCCACAACAGTATCTCATACCTG
The DNA here is from genome assembly GCA_033576535.1 of Allobates femoralis. Lineage (NCBI taxonomy): Eukaryota > Metazoa > Chordata > Amphibia > Anura > Aromobatidae > Allobates > Allobates femoralis. Next base: position 180,722,228 of record JARQOC010000005.1, read on the forward strand.
CCTGGTGTGTTCCTTGGTCTTCATGATGCTCTCTGCACTTGAAACAGAACCCTGAGACTAACACAGAGCAGGTGCATTTATTAGGAGACTTGATTACACACAGGTGGATTCTATTTGCTATTACCAGTCATTTAGGACAACATTGGATCATTCAGAGATCCTCACTGATCTTCTGGAGTGAGTTTGCTTCACTGAAAGTAAAGGGGATAAATAATATTGCACGCCCCACTTTTCAGTATTTTCTTTGTTAAAAAAGTTTAAAATATCCAATAAATTTCATTCCACTTCAAGATAGTGTCCCACTTGTTGTTTATTCTTCACAAAAAAATTAGAATTTATATACCGTATATACTCGCGTATAAGCCGAGTTTTTCAGCCCAAAAATTGGGCTGAAAAGTACCCCCCTCGGCTTATACGCGAGTCAGTGACGGCAGCCCCAGCAGCCCCCGCATCCCCAGTAATGCAGGGCCCCCCAGCCTGACTCCGGTCACCTGTAAAGCAAATTATACTTATCACAGTCCCGCTGTCCGCGCCCGCCGCTGCCGACATCCCGATCCTCCATCTTCATGCGTCTTCTTCCTGTTTCCTGTGTTCGGCGCCGGTAATGACGTCATTCCCTGCGACGAACACAGGAAACAGGAAGAAGACGCATGAAGATGGAGGATCGCGGATGTCAGCAGCGGCGGGCACGGACAGCGGGACTGTGATAAGTATAATTTGCTTTACAGGTGACCGGAGAGTCAGGCTGGGGGGGCCCTGTATTACTGGGGCTGCCTGTATACTACCACTGGGGCTGTATATAATAATGGGGCTGCCTGTAAACTACCACTGGGGCTGTATATAATACTGGGGCTGCCTGTAAACTACCACTGGGGCTGTATATAATACTGGGGCTGCCTGCATACTACCACTGGGGCTGTATATAATACTGGGGCTGCCTGTATACTACCACTGGGGCTTGTTATACTACTGGGGCTGCCTGTATACTACCACTGGGGCTGTATATACTACTGGGGCTGCCTGTATACTACCACTGGGGCTGTATATACTACTGGGGCTGCCTGTATACTACCACTGGGGCTGTATATACTACTGGGGCTATGTGTATACTACCACTGGGGCTGTATATACTACTAGGGCTGTATATACTACTGGGGCTGCGTGTATACTACCACTGGGGCTGTATATACCACTGGGGCTGCTGCTGTATGTACCACTGGGGCTGCTGCTGTATACTACCACTGGGGCTGCTGTATATACCTCTGGGGCTGCTGTATACCACACTGCTGGGGGCTGTATACCTGTGCTGGGGTCCACCCTCGGCTTATACATGAGTCAATAGATTTTCCCAGGTTTTGGGGGCAAAAGTAGGGGGGTCGGCTTATACACGGGTCGGCTTATACACGAGTATATACGGTATTTATGTTTAAAGCCTGAAATCTGGCAAAAGGTTGAAAAGTTCAAGGGGGCCGAATACTTTTGCAATGCACTGTATGTATATATAAAACAAGTAGAAAAATCAGGCAGCACGCAACAAAATCTGTAGAAAAAAAGGACTTTTTAATGAGCCCTTAGTAGCACGGTGTTTTGGTGGTAAACACCTTTGTCAAGTACCACCGAAACGTCGTGCCACTAAGGGCATATTAAATAGTCCTTTTCTCTACAAATGTTTTTGCGTGCTGCCTGATTCTTCTACTTGTTATATTGTGTTACTGCTGGACACTGTTTTTTCAGGATCTTTTGCACCATAATTTTAATTATAAGGTTGTGCTGTTCCTTTCTCTCTTTATATATATATATGTGTATATATATATAAGTAGATCAGCACACTAAATCTGTCCTGGGTGCTATGCCTACCTTAGCTGCTTCCAATATGCTGTGTGTATACAGTAAAAAAGAAGTAGGCAGCATTTCAAACAGCAAGTTGATTACAGACCTTTATTCGTCTTCAAAAGGTGGCAACGTATCAATCCTTACCACATCTTTGTCAAGCCTTGACGAACATCTAGTAGGGATTGAAATGTTGCCACCTTTTGAAGACCAGTAAAGGTCTTTAATCAACTTGCTACTGGATTGCTGCCTACTTTTTTTTCCAGTAGCTACACTATATATATATTTATACGTATATATATTCATGCACATACAGTATATGTGTGTGTATACATTAGTGCATGTGTGCATGTGTGTGTACGTGCAAATTTTTATTGCAATTGCCTTCAGGCTTAATATATTATACGGTTTATACTTCCTGTTTTGTGCACTTGACATTTCAGAGATCTTGTTAACCCATTACTTGCCAAATTAGCAATTTTCCTTTTCGAAAATAGTGTCTGGAAAGCTTTCTGGGTGAAGAATATTCAATTAAAAATGACAATGACATGATTTCCTGTTTTGAAAACATTAATTTTACAAACACAACACAAAAAATTGGACCTAATTATAAAATCTTAGTTGCTAGAAGCAAAAGATTAGACGTCCCAAAAAAAGGACATTCATAAATAGTGGGTTAAGCTCACCTATAGGGGTGGATAATCCAGGGCCAAAGTCTGGGTGGGTAGATTAGCCATGGGTGTCATTAGAGCAGACCGGTGAGACAAGCAGGACAAACAAAGCTGAATGACTGAAGACCATAGGCAGACAGGAGAGAATTATCAGAGGTACTGGAAACCATTAGCAGACAAGTAGCTGAGGTACAGGTAGTTGAGGTACTAAAAGCAGCAAGCAGACAGGTAGCTGAGGTTCTTGAAGCTGCAAGCAGTCAGGTAGTTGCTGGGAGCTACTGCAAGCAGATTTTAAGATTACAAATCATAATTCCAAGACACAGGTGTGTGCCCTGGTGAGCCTTAAATAGGCCCAGGCAGATGATCACATGGAATAACTGCTGGTCCATCCAAAAAGTCATCTGCAAAGCTTGGATCCAGGACAGTTGTGTAACAGATCTTGTTTCAATATGATCTGTATAGTCTGTGCTCCACTGGGAACCAATGATCTCTGATATCCCAAATACTGGCCACCATTGTACACTGTATAATAACCTCTTGATAAACTGGGAGAGATCATGGAATGTCAGAGCTGAAGGGCATTATGGTGAGGCACCTAGCAACTAGAGATGAGCGAACCTTTTGCAATTTGGGTTTTCCTCGGTTCACCGAACGGGCAAATCAGACTAGGAAAATTCATACTACCTGGCAATAATTAAAATAGATGAATGGAAAGATTTCTTAAACTTTGACAATCGAGTCCACTCAGTGCTAAACCCATTACAGCTTAAAGGAGCCTCCTATTCATTAAGAATTGTAACAATAACTATTATGGAAAATACTGTATGATTGTTTTTCTTTTGCTAAAATAATCATAATGTATACTATATACAAAATGTGTATATCTTGGAAATCATAATGATCTCATATCTATTAACTGAGTAATTTCTTTAATTATATTACATTGAATACAATAGAAAAAATATGTACCGTATATACTCGTGTATAAAGCCGACCCGTGTGTAAGCCGACCCCCTACTTTTGCCCCCAAAACCTGGGAAAACCTATTGACTCGTGTATAAACCGAGGGTGGACCCCAGCACAGGTATACAGCCCCCAGCAGTGTGGTATACAGCAGCCTCCCCAGTGGTAGTATACAGCAGCAGCCCCAGTGGTAGTATACAGCAGCCCCAGAGGTATATACAGCAGCTCCAGTGGTAGTATACAGCAGCAGCCCCAGTGGTATATACAGCAGCAGTCCAGTGGTATATACAGCAGCCTCCCAGTGGTATACAGCAGCCTCCCAGTGGTACTGTATATACAGCAGCAGCCCCAGTGGTATATACAGCAGCAGCCCCAGTGGTATATACAGCAGCAGCCCCAGTGGTAGTATACAGCAGCAGCCCCAGTGGTATATACAGCAGCAGCCCCAGTGGTAGTATACAGCAGCCCAGAGGTATATACAGCAGCCCCAGTGGTAGTATACAGCAGCCCCAGTGGTAGTATACAGCAGCCCCAGAGGTAGTATACAGCAGCACCAGAGGTAGTATACAGCAGCCCCAGAGGTATATACAGCAGCCCCAGTGGTAGTATACAGCAGCAGCCTCAGTGGTATATACAGCAGCTGCCCCAGTGGTAGTTACAGCACCATGTAGTATACAGCAACCCCAGAGGTATATACAGCAGCCCCAAGGTAGTATACAGCAGCCCCAGAGGTAGTATACAGAGCCCCCCCCCAATATCAGTATACAGCCCCCCCCCTTGTGAGCCAGCCTGTAAAGGAATAGATTATTATACTTATCCCTGCCGCTGTCCCGCTGCGCTGTCCGCCGCCATCGCGCTCATCCGGCTTCATCCAGCGTCTTCTTTTATCAGGTGAACCATTCGGTTTTTGAAGGGTTCATGACTGGGGTGGTCCTGTTAAACCAAGAAAACAGTTAATGAACATAATATACTTACCGAGAAGTCATTTTCCCTACCTGCTGTGCCACAGCGCTGTATCACTTCCGGGCCTCCTGTTATCTTCTGGGAATATTCACATGACTGCTCCAACAGCCAAACACATATGCCCAAACCATGGCACAGTAGAAAGGAGAATGCCTAAACGGTAAGTATATTATGTTCATTAACTGTTTGCTTGCTTTACCAGGACAACCCCGATCACAAACCCTTCAAAAACTGAACGGTTCACCCATCCCTAATCAGGAATGATTAAACAGGCTTTAGGATACATCATCAATAGTTCCTTGTGCTGCACCATTTAATGGCCAAATGAAATAATCTCTTTCACTGTGCCATATACTGTATACTATAGGTCAGGGGTGGACCATGACCCCTGGGGGCCCTGGTGCAGGACCGTGGGGAGGGGGGGGTAGCTGCTGCCCGTCGGCGCGGCCCAATGGAGGGGGGGAGACGCTGCTGGGGGCCGGTGCTCTCCTACCTGGTGAGCCGCGTCGGCTGTTTGCAGCCATCCTACGGGCCGGAGGGGCAGAAGAGAGGAGGGGCGGGATCAGGCAAGGGAAGCAGGAAGCTCTCTGCTTCCCTTGCCTGACCCTCCTCTCCTCTGATGGCGGCTTGCGGGGGTCGGCTGGGGGCCCCCCTCCAGGCTTGAAGGGGGTCCCTAGCCAGTCGGGGCCCTGGAGCAGCTGCACCAGTGTAGTTCCACCCCTGCTATAGCTCCTTACCATTCACTTCAAAAGGACTGAGCAACAGTACAAGAAACAGCCAAAATCAAATGTATGGGGCTTTATCTGAGTAAATAAAGCAGGATATGCACTTCTTGCTGGAGAATCTCAGATCTCAAACCAAACTTTGATGGCAAATTAATTTGTCTGGAAAAGGTTCTTTATCTTTTAACTCTTTAAGCACCAAGCTACTTTATACGTTAAAGAGAACCTGTCACCCCCTGGTGCTTTCCAAATTGAAAGCACTACTGAATGCAGCATGTATGCTGAATTCAGGAGGTGTGCACCATGTCTCTACCCCCCCTGTAACCCGAAAAAAACACTTTGGAAAGTTTAAAGTTAAGAGGTCCAAGGGGCTTATCTGACTATGCTATGCTCGCTGTCAGCCCGGTCTTCTTTGCCTCCTGCCTGTGTGTGTCTGTGTGTGGAGCCGAAAAGGAGGGCAAACCCACACAAGAGGAGGCGGAACACACAGGATGGAGGCAGAGAGGACCGGGCTGGCAGCAGCACAACATAATCAGATAAGCCCCTTGGACTTCTTAACTCTAAATTTTTCAAAGTGTTTTTTTTGTGTTATGGGGGGTGGGGGGTAGAGACATGGTACACACCTTCCCTGAATGCAGCATACACTCTGCATTCAGTCTGCTTTCACTTTGGAAAGCACCAGGAGGGTGACAGGTTCTCTTTAATGACCAAGCTTTTTTTCATATCTCACCAGTGTCAATTTATGAGATAATAACTTTGTAACCATTCTGAGATTCTATATTTATGACTTGTATTTCATGCTTAGGGAAAAAAGGTGTGCTGTAGTCCGCGCTGCCAGGATCACTCACTCCAATAAATACGAGTAGAAAATCTTCATCAAAACCTCCTTTATTCTCCTACGCGTTTCAGTGCCCTCCTGGCACCTTCATCAGGGATGATCCCTGATGAAGGTGCCAGGAGGGCACTGAAACGCGTAGGAGAATAAAGGAGGTTTTGATGAAGATTTTCTACTCGTATTTATTGGAGTGAGTGATCCTGGCAGCGCGGACTACAGCACACCTTTTTTCCCTAAGCATTGTTACAACCTACACGTGAGTGTGGCCGGTGGGAGTCCAGCAGCAGCCATCAGGACATTACCAATAAGCCTTCAAACCAGTTGTGGGTCTCACAACTGGACCAGGTGAGCAGATTTAATTACTCACCATTACACCCATCAGTGTCTAGTGATAAGGGCACTATTGCGCCTCTTGTCCCCCCCCCTCTTTTTTCTTGTTTTATTGTATTTCATGCTGGCAGTAAATGTTGATCGATATTATTTGCATTTATTTATGAACATATAAAAAATGTACAAAATAAATGAACATTTTTTAATTTTAAAATTTTTTATTTCTATGCCCTTAAAGAAAACCTCTAGAGATGCAAGAGACAAAAAGCACTTGGGGTCTTATCTCTATTAAAAGGGGACATAAAATGATTGTTGGTGCTCACCTGGGCTGGTTGCATAACCCACAACCAGTGTATGCGATTGTATAGCTGCCGCTGGATCCACACTTCCACGTGCAACGTGGAGTATAAACAAAACCAACGGACGTTGCTCCAATGATCCGTGCTGCTGTAGAGAAACCAGGACCCAAAAGGACTAATGTGATGATGTTTTAATTTGCTCCTTCTTCAGGGGTACAATCAACAATTGTATTGGATTGTATCCCTGAAGAAGGAGCAAAGTGTGCTCTGAAACAAGTCGGAATTAAAACATCATTGTATTAGACCTTTTGGGTCCTCGTTTCTCTACAGCAGTGTGGACCATTGGTAGGTCCTGTATGCCCTCCAACCCAGCAGCATTCACATCTATATGATTCAATTCTCTTCCAAATCAGACCTACAGTCCCTGACAAAAGTTATGTCGCTTATCCATATTATGTAAATAAAAGCGTATAACCTGACGTTAAATTCATCCATTGGTTTTATAAATTACTCTTTTAAAAGCTGAAACCCTCCCAAATGTGGTTGAGGTTAAGGAAATAAATTGGCATCAATGCTGAAATATTGATCATTTAATGAACACAGATTCACAGAATGGTTAGATTTTGACAAGACAAAAGTTTTGTCGCCTGGTCATATAATGCACCCAATCCTAGTTCTGTGCTCTGTAAATGATCGGTTAATTAGTGGGTATGTATAATAAGAAACCCAGCACCCCAGACCTTCACTTGAACTGCAACTTGAGCTCTGGCAACATGCCAAAAATGCACCTTGCAACCAAAGCCTTGATTATCAAGAGGCTGAAGACCAGATCCACTGGAGAGGTGGATGGAAACCTTTAATGTGTCTCAACATCAACTACAAAAAATTCAAAAAAGATTTGAAGAGACTGGAGATGTGTTTGACAAGCCCAGATACGGCAGACCCCGCAAGACAACTGCTCAGGAGGAACGTTTGTTGGTTAGAAAATCCAAAGCAAGCCCCTCTTCCACTGCAGCAGAGCTCCAATAGTCCTGGTCACCTCAAGTGCCTGTGTCAACTAGAACAGTTTGCAGGATTCTGTCTCGAAATGGCCTCCATGGTCGAATCAGTGCCCAGAAGCCAGCACTAAACAAAAGGCAAATAAAAAACCCTATGGCATTTGCAAAGTCAGCCTGCTTAAAGATACCTTTACACGCCGCGACGGCAGGCTGGATACATCCCGCTACTTCACGTGCACGAGCACGCTCAAACGGTTACAAACGGTCAACGCACCCTCTTTACACGCCGCCACAAGGTTCGCTACGCCACGCTACATCTATAGCTAGCTACATCGCCGGGTGTCTCAAGTAGCCAGCTGTAGCTCATTTACACACCGCTATAACCAGCTACTATGGGCGTACCTGGTGCAGCAGGGACAGCACATAGGCGTGCTACAATTGTGGATTATGAGCCGTCCGTACGCTGATAGGACGAAGCAATAACATCCTGATTGGGCAGGCAACGCAGGAGGCTGAGTAATACAGCACGCTCGAGCGATTGTGTAGTGTGACTCGTCAGCTCCTTTAAATATGCCTCCCTATGCAGCGACTACCAATCGTCATGCAGCAGCTTCCACCAATGATCGCACATGGGGCGCGGTAACACGGAGCCAGGGTCACGCCTTAGCTACATTGCAGCTACATCGCAGGCTGTCCCGAGTTCCCTTCCGTTGCCTCTTTACACGCCGATACAGCTCGCTACCATCGGCGATGTAGCCATCAGTTTTCGAGCAGAGCTAGGAAACAGATGTATCTGTTGCCGGCTGTAGCGTCACGTCTTCAGACGCCGCTACGACGGGCTACATTGGCGCTACAAGCTACATTTGTAGCCTGTAGCGGGATGTATCCAGCCTGCTGTCGCGGCGTGTAAAGGTACCATAACAGATGGATGCTGGAAAAGTGGCAGAAGGTGGATTTCTCTGATGAATCTTCAGTAGAATTACACCACAGCCACTGCAAATACTGCAGGAGACCTACTGGAGCCCAAGTGGAAGTGGATCCAAATTTGGTGGTTGAAAGATCATAATAATAATAATAATAATAAAGCTTTATTTATATAGCGCCAACATATTCCGCAGCGCTTTACAATGTAGGGTTAGAGTACAGAAAATATACAGTAAGTAATTACAGTAGAGAACAAATAAAGTACAATAATTGGATACAAAACAATAGGCATAGAATCAATGTGAAAAAAAATACAATAAATAAAGCAAGAAATGAAGGTGACCCTTACAATCTACAACGGGATAAGGGTTGCACAAGGTGCAGGGGCTTATTGCACTGATGGTCCAGGCATCTTGAGGAAGAGGGGCATAGGGCTAAGCTTACATGAATGGTCATCAGACAGTCTGTGTAGACCTTTATGGTTTGGTGGAGTTTGTAGAAGAGTAATGTCCAGAGGGATAGCCCATTCACTGTCTACAGTACAATGGACTTCTATTAGGGAGTTTGATAGGCCGCCTTAAAAAGATGCTTAGGGATCGTCTGAAGCCATGCAAGTTGTGGATAGTCCTGATTTCTTTGGGTAAAGCATTCCAGAAGTTTGGTGCAGCTCTGGAAAGTCTTGGAGCCGGGAGTGGGAGGATCGGATTAGTGCAGATGTTAGTCGAAGGTCATTTGAGGAACGTAGAGAGCGGGTGGGGTGATAGACAGAGATGAGGGAGGAGAGGTAGGGGGGTGCTGCTCTGTGAAGAGCTTTGTGGGTGAGAACAAGCAATTTGAATTTGATCCTGTAGTATACGGGCAGCCAGTGCAATGACTGGCACAGAGCAGAGGCATCTGAGTAACGATTGGCCAGATGGGTGATCCTGGCTGCTGCATTAAGGATGGACTGGAGAGGAGAAAGTCTGGTGAGGGGGAGGCCGCTTAATAGAGAGTTGCAATAGTCAAGGCGGGAATGGATTAGGGCCATGGTGAGGGTTTTTGTTGTTTCCAGGGTGAGAAAGGGGCGGACTCTAGAGATATTCTTCAGGTGTAAGCGACAGGAGCGGACGAGAGAAGGAGAGATCGGTGTCAAACATAACACCCAGACAGCGAGCCTGCTGTCTAGGCGTTATCGTGGTGCCACATACTGAGAGAGAAATGTCCGATTTAGGGAGGTTAGTGGATGGGGGGGAGCAGAAGAAGTTCAGTTTTGGAAAGGTTTAGTTTCAAATAGAGAGTGGACATGATATTGGAAACTGCAGCTAGACAGTCATTGGTGTTCTTTAATACAGCAGGGGTAAGGTCAGGGGCTGAAGTGTATAGTTGTGTGGGTCATCAGCATAAAGATGGTACTGAAAGCCAAATCTGCTGATGGTCTGTCCAATCGGGGCCGTGTAGAGAGAGAAGAGGAGAGGGCCAAGGACTGAACCCTGAGGGACCGCAATAGTGAGGGGAAGAGGGGAAGAAGTGGAGCCAGCAAAAGATACACTGAAAGAGCGGTCAGAAAGATAGGAGGAGAGCCAGGAGAGAGCAGTGTCCTTTATGCCAATGGAGTGCAGCATAAAGAGTAGGAGCTGATGGTCGACAGTGTCAAAAGCTGCAGAGAGATCAAGGAGAATAAGCAGAGAGTGGTCACCATTACGTTTTGCTGTCAGAAGGTCATTGGTCACTTTGATGAGGGCAGTTTCTGTAGAGTGAAGAAAGGAGCCTGGAGACTTCTTCTTCTGTGACTGGGTCAAATGTGGAGAGTGAACCGGAGGAGATGTGGGGAAGAATGGGGGTGGCAGCGCTTGGAGAGGACAGGAGATTGGACAGGAGATTGAAGAGATTGGGGACAGAGATGAGATGAGGAAATCTGTGAGTGCTTGAGGGTTAATGGCCTGTAGATTTCTGGATGTGTGATAGGTAGGATTGGGCTGTGTTGGCCGAGGGTTAGTGAGTGAGAAGGAAAGAATTTTGTGGTCAGAGAGTAGAGTTGAGTTATCCAAGGGGGAGGATGAGCAGAGCCGGGTAAAGACAAGGTCAAGGGTGTTACCGTTTTCGTGCGTCTTAGAGGTTGAGAACTGTGATAGGCCAAGAGAGGTAGTTAGAGATAGGAGCTGGGATGCAGATGGGGAGATGGGGCTGTTTATGGGAATGTTAAAGTCTCCCAGAATAAGGGTTGATAAATCTGAGGACATGAAATGCGGGAGCCAAGTGGAGAAATGGTCGAGGAACTTGGGGGGGTGACCCTGGGGGGCGGTATACCACTGCTACTTTGAGAGGGAGGGGATGGAATAGCCTAATGGCATGGACCTCAAAAGAAGGGAATGAGAGTGATGGGGCTGGAGGAATGACCTGGAAAGTACATTGTGGGGACAGGAGGAGGCCAACTCCACTGCCACGTCTGTTCCCAGGTCTAGGGGAGTGAGAGAAGTGTAAGCCGCCGTAAGAAATAGCAGCAGGGGAAGCAGTGTCTGAATCCTGGATCCAGGTTTCAGTGAGAGCCAGGAGGTTGAGAGAGTTAGTGAGAAAGTAGTTATGAATGAAGGGAAGTTTGTTGCATACAGACCGTGGATTCCAGAGAGCGCAATTAAAAGAGGGAGATGAAGGTGTGCAGGTTAGTGAGGTTTCTGTGTGAGGTGGGAGAGGGGTTGAAGTTAGCATAGGGTGGACCAGGGTTGGGAGAGGAGCAGCAGTAAAAAAAGAAAGAGCAGATAGTTTTTGGAATTAGGACATGATTTATTATGACAAACTTTGGAATATGATGGGCTGAGAGTCTTCAGTAAACTGAAGATAGCATGGGAGCTGTACATAGAGTAGGGCAGGAGAGAGGGGCTGATGTGAATGAGTGGTGATGGAGGGGGGATGGGGTGATAAAAATTGGTGGCGAGAGCACATAAGAAAACAAACAGTGAAATACAAGACATGGTAAAGATTAGTAGTGAATGGAGTTATACACAGTGTTTGAGTGTCCCTCTATGTCATTGTCTTCCAGTCACACCATATGGACAGCAGAGAAGAGTGGAGGACTGTGCAGTTGCACATACCACTGTTATTTTAAGTATTGAAGACATTGAAAACAGACATTGGTTTGAAAACAGACACAGATCATGGTTTGTTGTTACATTCAGGATGAGGGTGTGCAAAACATTTGCAAGGTGGAAGGCAATATCAATAGCCTAAAATATCAAGAAGTATTAGCTACCTCTTACTTTCCAAATCATAAACGAGGTCAAATTCTGCAGCAGAATGGTGCTCCATCTCATACATCCATCTCTACAACAAAGTTCCTCCAGGCAAAAAAGATCAACGTGCTCAAGGACTGGCCAGCCCAGTCACCAGACATGAACATCATGGACATGTATGGAGTAGGATGAAAGAGGAGGCTTGGAAGACAAAATAATCTAGATGAACTCTGTGAGGCATGTAAGACTGCATTCTTTGCTATTCCTGATGACTTCTTTAATAAATTGCATGAATCATTGTTGAACTGCATGGATGCAGTCCTTGAAGCTCATGGAAGTCACACAAAATATTAAATATGACTCTAATAACACCACAACTTCATTTGCCAATGTTATGCAACATATATTTGAATCTTAAGTGAATTATTTGTTTGAATATCACATTACTTTCTGTGGGCGACAAAACTTTCGTCTTGCCAAAATCTGACCATTCTGTGTTCATTAAATGATCAAAATTTCAGCATTGATGCCAATTTATTTTGTTAACCTAAACCACATTTGGGAGGGTTTCAGCTGTCAAAAGAGTGAATTTAACATCAGGTTATAAGCTTTTATTTACATAACATGGATAAACGACATAACTTTTGTCAGGGACTGCATATAATGTTATTCACTTAACTCAATGTTTTAAAAGGAGCATTTATAAGCTCTACTTTTCCTTTGCCATTTAGGGCTTTGACTAGTCAATGAGGCAGAAGATTACCCTGACTAATTGGCCCTCTTTCCTTGTTATGATGACCCTGTGGATATGATAACTTGATTTCCATAAGTTGGCATTATCACGAGCTTATGGAAATTTTGTGCATGTGTGTGGCTCATTTTGGTAGCATTACTGTGCCTCTGAAGCTGAGTGTATGTGACTAAGCTTCATAAAGGCAGTGCACGCATGATCAGAAGTGCAAAATCTATTCTTCTGATCATTCACAGTGCACCCTCTGAAACTGCGACATGTACACCCAGCTTCAGAGGCGCAATAATGCTGTCAAAATGAGCCACATGTATGTGCAAGATTTTCAGAAGCTGGCGATAACATTATACATGGCTGGTAAGGCAGGGAAATAAGTCATACAGATGTGTATGCTTGGAGGGCATAGTGGAAACTGAAGGATTGGAGATTCACAGATTACATGCAAAAAATGTCTTAATAGGGGAAACTTAAGGATTGGAGATTCACATGTTACAAACCAAGTACAGTCTTGTTAGGGGAAACCGAAGGATTTGACGAGCCCTTCCTGTATGAAATAATCGGCGCTTTGGCAACGCACATAAGTTTAGGATTTAAACTTGTTCTCAGCACAAAATGCCTATGTCCAGATGGACTTTTTTTCTATGGTTTAGCAGGTTTAGGAATTACACTTGTTCTCACTTCTCAGTTCAAAATGTCTCTGTCCAGATGGACACTCTCGCCCTCCTATTCTAGCTGAAAAGCTATGGAGTAGCTATCTATCTAATTGTATAACACGAATGGAGCAGCACGGAGTGACACCAACACTGTCTCTAAGCAGTAACACTCTGAAAATGGTGACGACAGCAAATGACCGCTTTTTATATCTCAAGGGATATGTGAATTTGGCAGCTAAGGAAAGAAGCCAGCCAATGACACAAGCCCTTGTGTCTTCAACTTGTGGATGTTTTATGCACTCTGATTGGCCGCAGACCAGGAACATCCATGCAGAAAATGCCATAATAATAGGAGTCCGAACGATACTCTGACCTTCTCCACATCATTCCCCTCATCAAAGATGTCCGCCTGCTATCCTATACTGTCAGAAGGTAGGAGAAAATCATCACTTAAATGCAGTATTGTATTTTTAATCTGATCAGTCACCGAACAAGTCCGCGTCCACCGACTTTTTGGGAAATTTTTTGGATCTATTGAACCCAAACCGAATCTGTCCAGATCTTGACGAATTTTCAAAGACAGAGGAGCTGTGGGCACCACAAATAATAAACTAGGGATCTGCTCTACAGGTCAAACAAGAACATTTTGAATCAAGCAGGAGATAACATGCATATAGAGGGAGCGATCACCAGATAAATATTCAACAATATCAAAATTTTATTATTATTTTATGGGCGCCAGATGTGCACCCTCCTAAGCAAACATCTTCTTGGGGTGGTGGGAGGAAATATGTGTATACCAACTGCCACAGTTTAAGAATGCCGTTATTCAGTGGTATAGGTATATTGACGACGTCTTTTCCTTTGATCAGGTACCGTAAAGGATTGCCATGCCTTTATTTCTACTCTGAACAACAAATTTGGAACATTAGACTAACCAGTGACTCTCTACAACTACGGTAAGCTATTTGGATCTATGCTTAACGATTGACGAGAATAAGATTGAGTCATCACTGTTTAGAAAACCAACTCCTACAAATAGCCTACTACACTTTACAAGTTTCCATCCTGTACACCTTCGACGTAGCATACCGAAGGGACAATTTTTAAGAGTAAGAAGGAATTGTAGCAAAACATCAGATTTTCTGAAGTAAGCACGCGATCTCATTGGGTGATTTCTCTCCCGTGGATACCAGAAAAAGATGGTTTCCAAAGCTTTTGAACACACTAGGATGGCGAACAGAGAGGATACTCTAAAAACTAAAGTAAGAACCGAGAAGAAAACCATCAACATTATTACCCCCTTTAACAACCAGTGGGAAGAACTGAGATCAATTCTTGATAGAAAGTGGAATATTTTGACCATGGGTGATAAATTGAAGCATTTTCTAACTGCAGGGCCAGGTCTAACCAAGATGAGATCACCCAACTTGGAAGATCAGTTAACCAGAAGCCATTTTATGAGACCGACTGTACGAACTGGGAGAGACACAGTTTATGTGCACATATACCTGTGGTAATTGCATCACCTGTCCCTTTATCGTTTCTTCTGATTCTGTCTCCTTATCTAACTTTCCTTTTGTTCTCAAATCTAGGGCCTACTTTAATTGCCGCTCAGAGAATCTTGTATATGCAATTATATGTGGATGCATGAAAGTTTACGTTGGCCAGACAACACAAGAGCTTCGTAGGAGGATCCAACATCATGTCTCCACTGTCAACATGGCTAAGAAGGATTTTGAAAAAGGTAACACCATCTCCTCAAATTAGCCAAGCACTTTATGTTTAAACACAAATGTAATCCAAGTAGCATGAGATCATGGGACTGCAGGGTATACACCCTAGTATAAGAGGAGTAAGCATTATTCTCAAACTATTAAAATTGGAAGCAAAGTGGATTTATAACCAGAAATGTCGATCTCCCCAGGGCCTAAATGAAGAACTATTACACTGGGGAACACAATTTTTTAGGAGTTAGGTCAGACAACTGTTCTTAATTAATTTTTGGATGCTGAATCCAGAAATTATCTCAGTTTTTCTCTATCACGTCAAGTTTTTGAACTATAGGATTTTTGTCTTCTCAAAAATATGTAAACGACTGTACCTAAAAAGTGTTTTTTTTTTTTTTTTTTTTTAAATAGTACAAATCTGAACAAAAAATGAAAAATATAAGAAATAGGCATGACAAATATGTTTTTTAACACTATCATGTTTTTTACAGCTCTATATGAGTCGAATTGTAATCAGATAACAAGTCTTATTACAGATATCAGTGCAATTGTGCTTCTCTGGCAGGTAAGTTGTGGAGGAAAAACTTGACGTGCTAGAAAAAAACTGACTACATTTTTGGAATCAGCATGCCAATTTTAGTATAAATCAGCTCAAAAACCTAACTCAAAGAAATTTTTTTTCAAATTGTTCCCCAGTGTTATTCAACGGTTTCTATAAACAGACATAGTATGATAAGCATGTCTTGTTTTCTCTGGAATCCCAAAAATGTTAGACAGGGGTCTACTTTGGAAAAACGAAAAATAAATAGGATCCTCCCTTCTTCACAAACCATCAAGAATGACAGTGGATCTCTCCTTGGTTGCAAACAATATATGTCTTCCTACACAAGAATCCTGGACATATGGACTTGATTTATTTTCTATCTTGTGCTGGTAACGTCTACGTCTCTCCCTTCTTGGAATATAAAATTGAGGCCCTTCTGGTCCCTCTGAACGGCACTAATATTATTCCTAATGGATTATGTTAACTATGCTAACTATGCATACCCTGGTGACATCATTAATGGGCATGACAGTTATAGGCGTTCCTGAATAATGGGATATCATTGGCTGGATTGACTGTTATTTATCAAGATACAGCAATTTTGCTGTTTATACCCAAAAATGTAAATTTACATGACTAGATGTGTTGTTGTAATATACAATAAAGTAAACAGTAATTATTGGAGCAAAAATGGCTTTGACTGGATAAGTACAATTATATCTGTACCTTCACCTATAAATTTCTCTATGCAAATATTCTATAAACTTCTTTCTAACATTTATCATTTTTTTATTCTAATTTTGAATACCACTGTCTGGTTCTTTAACCTTGTTCTGCTGCACCATTAAGTGCAGTAGTTTCTTTCTCGATCTTCTAATAACATTTATTTTCTTTCACAGTTTTTTTTTTTTTTTTAAATAATTTTTAATACTTTTCTTATTTCTAATCATTTGAAATTCGGGGACCCCCCTGTGCCCGAATGGCATTGTTTGCCATATCTTCGCACAGAAAATTAATTATAATCAAATGATTACTCTGTCCCTGCACCGTATATGCTTTTCTGGCTTATGTTTAATTCAGGCCACTGAATATAATAACCTTCTCCTAAATGTAGATACTTATATCTTGCTCTCCCCTTCTCTGTTTTCAGAGATCGATACTGTGTACTTTGGCTCCATCACTTATGTACCTTTTGGCTACATTACCCTATATGTGCCTTACTCTTCAGTATTCTCTAAACTTAGCATCCACTTGATAATATGGTCATCTGCCCTCAGTTATTCCAGACACTTTTGCACTTTTTTCATTGTCTGCCCTCTAGTATCGCCGGTAAGGCGGTTGTCTAGCAACTGCTGCATACTAACTCTGGTCACTACCTCCTATCTAATCTGCGCATGCGCCGTGGCCATTTTGGGACTCCATTGAAGCCCATACACCCTGGGCGCATGCGCAGTACGGTGCTGGCCCAGAGGAGTGACTCACTTTGGTGACATCACCCCCGCCCGCCGTCCTCGCTACACAGCGTCACCGATCAGGTAATTGATTGTTTCATTAATCCTGAACTTTTTAAACTCTGCAAGACTCCACATCCAGTAACACTCCCCTGAAGACATCACTTAGGTGATTGAACGCATGGGGTTCACTGGTGTCCCCCCTGCTTTCTTACCCCAACCAAATTTCCTGGCAATGTATACTGGAAACTGAATTGGCCTACAGGACTGTATCATCTTACCTCTGGTGTTCTGACTGACCCAGGACTATTGCTATTGCTTTTACAGGCTTTTGCTCCCTTCTAACCTAGAGGCTGTACAATAGCCTTCTTATCCCTGGTCAACCATTTGACTGGACTGTCTCTGACCCATTGTGACTATAGACTGCAGAATTTGGTTCTCTGAATTAGTTTACTGACTTAGTTAATAAATTTGGTGTGTTCAGGTTGTATTCATCTATTTTTCAGCCATAATGGATTGCAACAGTGTAATGTATACATATGAAAATACAATTTATTGAATTGTTTTAATCAGTCTGCTTTACATATTCATAAAGGCCCGTTTTTGCATGTATTGTCCAACAGAAATTGTGTATTAAGGGTTGGTTGTTTGTAGCATCTGCAGGGGACACCTTTGAACTTTGTCTATCTGCCATTTTAATGGTTTTTAATCTTGTGTCTGGTTGTGTGGTTTAATAATAATAAAATTTTGATATTGTTGAATATTTATCTGTTGATCGCTACCTCTGTATGCATGTTATCTCCTCCTTGATTCAAAATGATCTTGCCGAATTTGACGTTGGCGAACACGTTCAAGCAAACTTCACTCATCACTAGTTTTTAGCTTGACAATTTTTATTTACATTCGTTAATTTAACCTCATTTTATTCCACTATTATTTAGAAGGTATGATGAAATTGTCTAGTTTATTTTGACACTTTTTTATGGTGTTTACTGTAGAGGTTAAACAATTGTTCAAGATAATAAAGATTGTTTTCAGCTCACCTACTGTCCGGAATGAAGCATGGAGAGGCTTCAAGGGCGGTTCAGGGAAAGGAGTCCTGCAATCCAATTGAGTCCAAATTAAAGGGATAATTCCAGCAAACACGTCCTCAAAGATATATTAAAAGTCCATCTTTATTTAGTAGATCCTTAAAACCAAAGCTTGTTAAAAACAGAGACACTGACTCCCGGCACGAGGATAAACAGTTATGCGTTTCAAATTAACATCTTAGGCCCCCTACATGATTTCACTGATCAGTGTCCATCAGTGCTTGTGCGCCAAAACCAGGAGTGTCTCCAAAACACAGAACAGGTGTCAATCTTTCAATTCTAGTTTTTCTCTGCAAGCTTTACTCCTGGTTTTGGCACACACACACTGATGGACACTGATCAGTGAAATCATGCAGTGTGAAGGGGGCCTTAGTCATACTGCAAATCCAAGTTCAGCAGGTGTCTCTATTATATGTAAAACGCTCCAAGCATATGTAGATAAACAGATTGTAACATGGGGAATATGTCTAAATAAGAGACTAACCACTATTTTTGAACTTGATTTTGTGATTGAGTGGGACAACAAAAAAGCTAATGCAATTGACATTGAAATTTCAACAGGAGAAAATGGAAGTACTTGACAAAAGTATCAAAGAGATTGAAAAACCATTAGTGATGCAACAACACATCAGAACTTTTAACTCTTTGAAAGCTGAAATTAACAAACAAATCAATGATGTGGAAGATAACATCATGGCCACTAAGCAAAACAAATTCAAGACAGACATTATGGATTACGAGAACGGCCATATTTATGATTGGCACCAATTCAGACCACGTCCACGGAAATCCAAACATATAGTAAAAGATCCTATGATGCCTAAATAAAATGGTGATCTACAGAGTTTGAAAGTAGACTTTAGTTAATAATAATAATAATAATAATAATAAAAATAATAATCTTTATTTATATAGTGCTAACATATTCCGCAGGGCTTTACAATTCAGTGGTTCATATGCAAACAGTCATAAGGAACAATTATAAAAATACAATACAATAATTAAAAGTAGAGAATCAATGTAAAAAATACAATAGAATAATTAAAGCAGAGATACAATGTAAAAATTACAATACAATAATTAAAGCAAAAATAAAAGTAACCCTGCTCAAAAGAGCTTACAATCTACAATGAGATGGGGGTTACCCAAAGTACAGGGGCTTATTGCAATGATGGTCCAGGCATCCTGAGGAAGTGGGGGATAGAAAAAAATTACATGAATGGTCACCAGCCAATCTGTGTAGGGTTTTTGGGTTTGGTGGAGTTTTAAGGAGAGCTATGTCCACAGCAATAGTGAATGTGCTATGTACAGTATATAGGGAGCATGATAGAAGAGGTTTTGGAAAGGTTGAGTTTCAGATAGAGAGTGGACATGATGTTGGAAACTGCAGTTAGACAGTCATAGGCGTTCTGTAATACAGCGGGAGTAAGGTCTAGTTCAACTCAAAACAAATCAGCTGGTGGAACAACTGAATTCTCGGATATGGAGAGAGACTCTGACATTGAATCTCCTGATGAGTCCAATAATTCAAAAAGGGTCACCCAGGAATGCTAAGAAAAGAGAGGAAAAAAACCAGGCGAGCAGAGCGGAAATATTGCAAAGCAAATGCACCAATATCAAATGGAACTAAGGATTGAGAAGATGAATTCACAGTAATTAATCTTTTGGTTTCAATTCTACAGAAGGAGGAGATCAAAGTATTGAAAAAAGGGTTGAACTTTTGTGCCAAGCATAAAATTTGATTTGTTTTCTACAATCCTTGATATGAATAGGTTTGAAAGAAAACTAACTATAAGAAAGCACCTCTTTGATCAAGCTCAGACACCAGAGAAAATTCCACTGAAAATTTAAATATCGCGCCCACAACATCACCGCTGCGACGCGGTCATGTGACGCCGGGATCGCGTCACTTCCGGTCACAGGTCTCTCACAGGCAGACTTCGCGCATGCGCAGATTGCATGCTTAAGTCTACCTGTGTGCGACCGGAAGTGACGCGGCGATCCCGGCGTCACATGACCTGGTCGCAGCAGTGACGTTGCTGGAGCGATATTGAAATCGTGCCTGAACTCTGCATTATATAATGACGCCCGTAAGGGCGGATTAGAGCAGCAAGGCAGGGGTAGCGCAGCACAGGGGACCTGCCTACTGGTCAAAATCGCTTGGAGGAACGCCCCTATGACAGGAATTTTGTAAGTTTTCTCACTACATTATTGTACTCATAGATTAGTAAAAAAGGTGAGACAGGGATGTGTTAGAATGTATTGTAAGGCTGCAGGGACAGGGATTAATAGGTTAGAATGGTGATTTGGGGTGACAGGTTCCCTTTAATGGCAGAGAAAGACCAAATCAGTAAGTTTTCTGTTTCTCGCAAACTTTACAGGACTATATTATCGATGTCACATACTTTCTACTGAAGAATAACTACTTCTCTTTTCTGAATGAATTTTACCTTCAGAAGCAAGGTTGTTTATGGGGGAAAAATATTGTGATACCTAATATTCTGGTGGGAGGGTTCACAAGAGCCAGACGATGTTGTAGCAATGAGATTTATTATGAAAAGGAATATGACATTATTAAATGGAGGTTCCCCAATCGTGGCTACTATTATCATATGTTAACAAGGGCGAAAAAACTGGCTGACCATAAAACCCGGGACAAATATCTCAGTGGAGAAATTGAGCCTATTGAAGACAAGAGAATGCCTCCAATTTTTGCAACCAATTATAGCAATTCATTTTTTCTGATTGCAAATATTATAAGGAAATTTGAACCTATCCTACATGTCGATAATACCCTTAATCAACTATTAAAGGAAGGAATTAAATGTATACCGAGGAAAAATGTTATCCCCGAGTGATCATACTTCTGATTCCTCCAGCAAGAACAAGAATAAAAATTGGTTGTCGACATCAGGATCTTTTAAATGCGATCAGAAGGTCTGTGGACTATGTCCTTATGTTAAAAATTGTAAAAGCTTCTCTTCATTTTACAACACTAGGATTTTCAATATCAAAAATGTTATGAATTTTAGCAGCAATAATGTAATATACAGTTTATGATCAGTATATTATCAATTGTACTAAAAGCAAAATTCAGTACATTGGATGCATGATTCGTACCCTTAGAAAGAGAGTACAGGAACATATCTATGATGCCCAAAATAAAAACAAACATTCGTTCACCTTCGTGTGCATCCTAACATTTCATTAATATACATGGCGCCCCACTGGCCAGGTGTCGCAGTAGGGGTACTGCACCCATAACCGAGTGTGTAGTCATTCCATTCACAGGGGAATGCAAGGTTTGTAGGCGGCTCCCATCCCTGAACTCCCACACTCGAGCCTAGGCAAATGGTTGGAGCCCAGTCCCTAGGGGGAGAGTTAGGGGAGGAGGGAAGTGAAAAATGGGTGGTTCTAGTTTCTCCTGAGGAGAGAGAGGGAGCTTGAGAAGGTAAAGATCCCAGGGAGGGGGCCTGAGAGAGAGAAAGGCAGCCCAGGAAAAGAAAGAGGGGACCCCATATCGGAGCACCGATACTCCGGGGGAACCCTGGTCCATCTAACGGAGTACCGGCTCCAAGGATACAGTGCAGGGAGTCCATCCCCTAAGCCGTCTACACCGGTAATTGTGGGTCAGTCCACCAGCCACGACACCCTGTCTAGAGAGTGCAGCCTCATCAGGATCACCCACTGAAGGTCGAGCCCCTTTGATAGAGAAAGAAGGGAATCTCACAGCACCCCAACGGGCCTGGTACACAAGAGGGCTGTGCCGGGGCAGGTGCCCCCCTGCCCCGGTGACCCAGCTCCTCCTGCAGGGAGCTGTTCCATCCAAGCTGCAATACCATCACACTCCAGAGGTCTGATGCGGAGCTGGTGCCCTTCACCAGAATCTGCAGGTGGCGTCACGTGAACTCTTCATTACCATCCCCAACTCTTTTAAGCTGATCACCAGGGCCATGGGTCTGGGCAGGCCACCAGTGACATCCCAACCACAGCAGGGCCCAGATACCCAAGTCCCCCCTGGGGTGTGTCATAGCAATGCCCTTTTTGGTGCTCACGAACAGGATCTCGTGCCTGGTGGAACCGGGTACTATGTGCCTTTGAACCTTTTGGCTGAAAAAAAGCTTTCACCGCCGCTATACAGCACGGAGAGCTGGTTTCCGCCATTTTTAGTGGGGACCCCAAGATGGTGATCTAACTATGTGAAAGGACAATGTGCAGGTCCGGGGGCATGCTCAGCCCCTTGCTATGGGAGGGCCTAGCCAGAGACGCGAAACTGTTAGCCCACCCCGATGGCCATCAATCAACCAAGGGGGAGCCAGAGGAATTGGTTCAAGGACAAACTCTGAAAAAGAACAAGGATGCAAACGGAAAAGAAGAGTGGAAGACAACAGCCAATATACCCGTTGCAATGGCGGCTACCTGACTGACGGACCTGATGAGAGAGGTGGAGTAGGAGGCCCGCGCTGCATGTGGGGATCCAGAGTCGGTCTCTCTCCTCACCAATGAGGGAGACGTGGACTATTGGAGGGACGCCTTCCAGGAGCTAAGAGAGACTTGGCGAGCCTATGGAATGGGTCGTCCGCCGCTGAAGCGCGGATAGAGCCATGGAACTGATGACTCCATCAATCGAGTGAGAGGCCCTGTAGTCTGCAGCAGCCACACAAGCCACAGCAGAGATCCTGGCAGCAAACGGTCACCCTGCCAGGGACCCGCAGCCTGCGCAGACTGTGGAGGCAGGGGTACAGACAGATGACCCCGTAGACCCGCCTGCAGGCCCTGACAGCATCCCGGGACCAGAGTCCCAAGACCCCGGAGAACTCGACCTGGAGCAGGATCTGATCATGGAGGCCATCAAAGAGGACGACGACCAGACTGGTTCCGAGGAGGAAGATCTAGCCCCGATGAACAAGAAACCATTGCCAGGGCCACTGGGGCCACCGGTTCTAAGCAGCTTGGAGGAGTGCATGGGAGTACCGGCGCTAGACCATGCACGGTTACGTGCCGAGATCAGTGTTACCTGGCACACTGGGACCTGTTTCCCCACCACCTGAAGACTCTCCCCAAGTCAGTGAGGCGGACTAGGTGGCGCGCGAGGAATGGTGGCAAAGCGAGATGGAAAGCCGCCATGCCCGTGCCCCTGTTACCACTGGAAAAGAAGGTACTGTGGTATCCTTCCATTATGGGGATGGGTGGGGGTCCCTCAGAGAACTAGGATCTAAGGAGGAAGTTTTTGTAGGGAGAGAGAAGTTGAACCACATCTCAGCAGAGGTCACTCGGATCGGGACTTGTTCCAGGGAGATCAGGTCACTTACAAACGACATGCAGAACCAATGGGTTGATTCGCCATCCGCGTGTTTCCATCTATGATTGCAGAACTTTAAGCATGAACGTTACCCGGCATGTAGATAGTTAAGTTGAAGTTGAATAATGCTGTGCATTAATCCCTTGTTTACATCATGAGCCTCATAAACATTCGTGAGAACTCTGAATCCCTGTTTACTCCAGTTAATTATGTTTGAGCCTGGACAAAAACAGTTAAGCTCGAGACTCTTATGTGACATCATGTGTTAATCCACAGCAGCCCAGCGGTGATGTGTTAATCCAAAGCGACCCAGCGGTGACATAGGACACTTGCTAGGTGATGGACAATTATCGCTGGGTCCGCGCACTGTTACCAGTTCCTGTGAAGCCGATGAAAGTTTAATGTTGGTAACGTTTAAGATTAGTGCCTCCCATATAGGGAAGAAAAGTAATGCATAAGTCTTGTAAATAATACCTGTTAATGTTCTTGTTTATTGAAAAGAAAATTTTGCTCTACACATGTACGGGTAGACACACTCGCGGATGAGTGTATTCCACCAAGGGGGAATGTGGCGCCCAACTGGCCAAGCGTCACAGTAGGGTTACTGCACCCATAACCGAGTGTGTAGTCATTCCTGTCACAGGGGAATGCAAGGTTTGTAGGCGGCTCCCAACCCAGCACTTCCACACTCGAGCCAGGGCAAATGGTTGGAGCCCAGTCCCTTGGGGGAGAGTTAGGGGAGGAGGGAAGTGAAAAATGGGTGGTTCTAGTTCGTCCCAGGAAGAGAAAGGAAGAGGGAGCTTGAGAAGGTAAAGATCCAAGGGAGGGGGCTTGAGAGAGAGAAAGGCAGCCCAGGAAAAGAAAGAGGGGACCCCATATCGGAGCGCCCATACTTCGGGGGAATCCTGGTCCATCCAACGGAGTACCGGCTCTGAGGAAGATACAGTGCAGGGAGTCCATTCCCTGAGCTGTCTACGCAGGTCGTTGTGGGTCAGTCCACCGGCCCCGACACCATGTCTAGAAAGTGCAGCCTCACCAAGATCATCGACCGAAGGTCTAACCCCTTTGAGAGAGAAAGAAGGGAATCTCACAGCACCCCAACGGGCCTGGTACACAAGAGGGCTGTGCGGGATAGGTTTAGCAGCAGGACACGGGATAGATAAGAGAAGGTGTGGTGCCCCTGCGACAGGAGGCCACAGGTAGGAACCGCAGCCAGGCAGATAAGAGACAGGTGTTATACACACACTTTCCGCACACACACCCACCAGACACGACACCCAACCCAGAGCCCGGGACTCTAGGCGGGTAAGGAGTGGTAGGGTTTAGATGGAAGTGGGTGGGAAGTAGGTCAGGTGATGTAGGGGGTACAAAAGTAGGCTAGTAGGTGCTGACTAGAAAAGACAAAGCATAAGACAAGAGTGACACTCCTCTAATCGTCCTGGGTTGCCCAGAGGAGTTAAGGGAAGGAGAAACGACTGAGTACGGACTACTGGTAAAACAGATCCCCTGACATACCCGGATAGTCACACGGGTCGGAAAGAGCCGGTGATCCCTTGCAAGACAGGATCATCTAAGGCTAGGTTGGGATCAGAGCGTCGGCTCTGAGGGGGACCGCAGCTATACGCCGGATCCCCAGACAAACCGATGGGGAGCTTTAATTCCAAGTTAGAGTTCCCACCACATGGGTTGGAGGCACACAGCAGCATAGGGGGAAGTCAGATATGGGACCGAGCTGCCGCCATATGACCCACAGGGAAGAGAAAAGGAAAGGAGATATGGAAAGGTTATAAAGAGAGTGAAGGGTCTCAGAGAAGTAGCCTGGCTGCAGAGGGTTCAGAGTGTCCGGAGTTGACTGTGAATAAGAACTGTGTTGAGAACTGTACCGTGAACTGTCAGAACTGTGAAGAGCTTGCAAGTAAACCCGTGAACCCTGTTTGAATGTGTGATTCCCTGCACAGTGAACTTTCTTACAACCTTTACACCCTGTCAGAAGCAGCCCCGACCCACGGCGTGCTCATCCATCCGGCTGCAGCACCATCCATCCATCCTCCTGGCAGCAGAGAGCAGCAGCGGTAGTCCCTACAGTGACCACAACCCATGGGTGGTGTCACAACAAACTCCCCTGTAAATATCCCTTTTTACTTGCTGAACCCAGGACACGGTCCGGACCAAGACAGCCGTGATATCCCCAGCAGTACCCCGGTCCGGTACCGAGTACCCTGTCCCAGTAGGCTCCACAAAGGCATACTATGGAGCCTCTGAATTAGTTTTGCAATCCTCTGTGACTAACCGACCAGCTACCTGATTATAGACTGTCTGTACTGAAGCCGAAATTGCCATCTGAATTGGTTCCAGTAAAGTACCCGTGTAGAGTGACAAAGTCTTCGAGTGTCTGTTCATCTGCAGCACTGCTCCACAGTTCATTCTGTTTCTCCAGCACCACCATTACAGGTGCCCCCTGCCCCATAGACCCAGCTCCTCCTGCATGGAGCTGTTCCATCCAAGCTGCAATACCATCACACTCCGGAGGTCTGAAGTGGCGCTGGTGCCCATCACCAGAATCTGCAGGTGGCGTCACGTGAACTCTTTATTACCATCCCCAACTCGTTTAAGCTGACCACCAAGACCACGGGTCTGGACAGGCCATCTGTGACATACCAACCACAGCAGGGCCTAGATACCCCAGTCCCCATATACCTCTGGGGTATGTCATACACACAAAGGAGATGTCACAGGACTTACAGTAATAGCCTTGGAGAATGTCCACACCACCAAGAGAGGCAGCGATATTAAGTCCATTTTGCACCAAGCGAGGCTTATTGGATATTGAACTTTGACACAAGGACTCTGAAAGGGTTAAACCTAAAATCACATCTGATGTATATCTACCATACATAATGTTGATCAGCAGTTTTGCAGATAGTTTTTTGCTTCTTTTGCATACCTCCAGAGGTTATAATAGGAAAATCACATAGTATACAGTATATGATACCTGTGTCATCATCCTTTCTTCCCTTCCCCTATTTAGATATAATAGCGACACCTGCTGAACTTGAATTTGCAGTATAACTAAGATATTCATTTGAAACTCTTAACTGTTTATCCTGATGCCGGGAGTCGATGCCTCTGTTTTTAACATGCCTTGGTTTTAAGGATTTACCAGAGAAAGGTGGACTTTTAATATATCTTTGCGTATGTGTTTGCTGGAATTTCGTCTCTAATGTAGAAGTTAAACAGTATGACATTTTTATAGACTGCGTCGTTCGGAATGTGGCACTACCATATATGTGTGTGTTGTCACACAATGACAGTGTAAATCCATGACAGGCATAGCACGTCATTATGAGGGTTATGGCACCTGCTTATGATGTGCAATGTTGATCACTCATGCACGTCCTTGGTCGTGAAGGGGTTAATTAGTCTGTAACTCTGAGTTCTGTACATGCCTCACTTTCAGAATAAGCAAACCGAAAGTACTTGTTTACTTGTAACATTTGTTATTAATATGTACAATTTCTTTTGTATTTAATTGTGCAACATTTTTCATAGTAAATATATTTTCTTACTAGTTTTTGTACGATTTCGGCTGTTGACATTGTTTTCATTTAGAAATGTATTTATGGACTTTGCTATATAAAATTTATTTCCGATTTGGGAATAGCGAAGGCAAAGTAAACCATAGCAACCAATCATTCCATAACTGACATTTTTCTTTGCAGTTTTCTGTGTTTTAGCTTCATAAATGTCTCCAATTTCGATTGTTTTGTTTGATGGGCTTGTTTCGTCTGTATTTGTATTTATGCATTTATGATCGCAACGCACTACCAAATTTCTCTGTGCTTCCAGGGCATGCTTGGAATTATATTAATCTTATAATATTTGTTTTCCGAAAAAAAACAGCAACATTCTGATATATACCGTAAGTAAATAAACCATCTGAGAGAAAGCCTCATACTTCAGATTAGATTTATTAAAAAATGTGTATACTGAGAAGCTGAACAACAAAACAATTTGGAATAAGGAAATAACTTTAATAATAACCCTTACTATAACATTATGAAAGCTACCTTTAGCAGTTGGAACAGTACTATAAAACAGAAGTGCAGCTGGGGTAATATAACTCTCGATAGCTTTTCTTCCAGTCTATCATCAGTCTATGGAAAGTTTTATAGCAGCTTTCACTCTATGTCCCATTCTAAAGCAGTAGCTGTAGCCCACTGATTGATTTTTCGGAGAGAAGCTCGTATGGATCACTTATTTGCTTTGGGGCCAATTGTGTGGTTTATGTGAACCAGTTCTGAGTTTATTCTTCAGAATAACAACACCTTTCTAGAAACCTCAAATGTTTAGCAAATACATGAGGGTGAAGAACAGTGTTCATCTATTAAAGGGTTTGTCTATTGCCTTTTCCTGGTATTAAATCCGATCTACATTTCATTTAATAGGTCTGTGTTGCAGTACCGGACATAATGCCACTGGAAAGAGTGCTGCTGCTCATTAAAATAATCAAAAAGGTCATTTTTTGTAACGTTGAACATTTTACAAATGACTTGGAATAGTGTCGCCGACCT
Source organism: Allobates femoralis (assembly GCA_033576535.1). Taxonomy (NCBI): domain Eukaryota; kingdom Metazoa; phylum Chordata; class Amphibia; order Anura; family Aromobatidae; genus Allobates; species Allobates femoralis. Next base: position 180,750,059 of record JARQOC010000005.1, read on the forward strand.
AACGAGCCCCGTTAAGTAGTAAGATTTAGATTTTTGCTATATGCCGCCCTTTGTTTATTTATGATGTCACCTAAAAATGAATTTTCAGGGAGAGAATCTTGCTGCTAGGGATGAAATTAGTGCCATGACAAATTAGGACTGTGTTTAAGAGTTTTATTAAATATTTTTAAAGCAATATAGACAAATATACCTTTTAATAGTGAAAACATTTTAGCCTAGTGCAGTCTCAGTCCAGGAATTGTCTTTACATGCTCCAGCAGCAAAAGCAAAATCATGTGAAAATGATCCCCTACTATATGTTAGACTGTATTTGCATCCGATAATAGAATTACTTCTTATTTATTAAAGAATAATCCAATGTCCACTATAAGCACTCTCCGGTAATAACGATGATAAAATCAAGAAAAAATATTTCCTAAGGGAGTTCAATTTATTAAAATATTAAGAACTGTATAAATAAATTAAAATACAGCTGACAATGTTATTCAGCTTTTGATATCACTTCAGCAGCACTGCAGACCTGATTATTATTATTATTATTATTATCATTATTTATTTATAAAGCACCATTAATTCCATGGTGCTGTACATGAGAAGGAGTTACATACAAATAAGTTAAAAATACAATGAACAAACTAACGGTACCTTTACACGCCGCTACCGAGGGTAGCAACAGGTAGGCACCGCACGTGCACGCGCGCGTTTTCAACGGTTGCTAACGGTACCTGATGCCGCAAATACACGCCGCCACAAGGTGCTCCACAGAAGGTATTTTCGATCCCTGGAAGTGCCGACGGGTGCCGCAAGTTACCTTCTGTGGAGCACCTTCCCTGATTTGCACGCCGCTACCACAAGGGAATATGGGCGTACATATTGTGCGCCGTAACTACATAGGCGTGACAGAGTTGTGTATTACGCGGCGCTCGTACGGTAATTGGACAATGCAATAACATCATGATTGGCCAGCCAGCACAGAGAGGCTGGCTAATACATGACGCTATAGCAAATGTGTAGTGACTGGTCATCTCGTTAAATATGCCGCCCTGTGCAGGGACAGCCAATGGGTACACAGTAGTCCCCACCAATGATAGCTGATGGGGCATGGTATACATGACGCTGTAGCACACCCCAGGTAACTCAAATACCTTGCCTGTGCCCGATTACATGCCGCTACCATAGGGTTTATACCTGCTTGTTTTTCAGCACGGCTGAAAGACAGGTATCCACAGAGACAGGAAGGTACAACCTGAATTACACGCCGCCACTTCGCGGTGTTTTGAAGGTACAAGGTACAATTGTCTCCGACACCTGCTGGTTTCTACCTTTCGGTAGCGGCGTGCAAAGGGACCATAACAGTGCCAGACCGATGCAGAGGGGAGAGCAGACCCTACCCTTGCGGGCTTACATTCTACAGGGCAATGGGAAGGGGAATAGTAGATTGGGTCTGCTCGGGTGGTAGTGGAGTACCAGGTCCAATGGTGGTGGAGTGCTGGGTCCAGTGGTGGTGGAGTGCGGGGTCCAGTGATAGTGAGATAGCACTGTGGTCATTGTAGGCTGTTCTGAAGAGAAAGGTTTTTACGTTCCGCTTGAAGGCTCCGAGTGTTGGGGACAGTCAGACGTTTTGAGGTGCCCAATTCCAGAGAATGGGGGATGTTCAAGCGAAGTCTTGCAGGCAGTAAGATGAGGAACGTACAAGTGTGGAGGAAAGGAGGATAGAAGATTACGAGTTGCATGGTATCAGGAGATTAGTTCAGCGGCATGTTGGCTCATGTTGTTAGCACTACAGCTTTTGCAGCACTGAGGTTCCAAGGTCCTGGGTTCAATTCCCACCAAGGACAACATCTGTAAGGAGCTTGTATTCTCTCCCCGTGTTTGTGTGGGTTTCCTCCAGGCACTCCAGTTTCCTCCCACTTTGCAAAGACATACTGATAGGATATTTAGATTGTGAGCTTCAATGGGGACAGCATTACTGATGTATGTAAAGTGCTATGGAATTAATAGCACTATGTAAATATTATTATCATATATATATAAGTTCAGAGATATACGGGGGAAACAGATTGTTGATGGCTTTGTAAGTTAATGTTAGTAGTTTGAATTGGTATGCTGGGTAATTGGGAGCCAGAGGAGGGATTTGCAGAGGGTAGAAGTGGAAGAGTAGCGAGGAGAGAGGTGGATTAGTCAGGCAGCAGAGTTAAGGACAGATTGGAGAGGCGCAAGAGTGTTATCAATGAGGCCACAGAGGAGGAGGATGAAGTAGTCGAGACAGGAGATGATGAGGGCATGCATTAGTAGTTTAGTAGATTGAGGGTTGAGGAAGGGACAGATTCTGGAAATATCTTTGAGTTGGAGGTGGCAGGAGGTGGCGAGAGCTTGAATGTGTGGTTTGAAGGGTAAGGCAGAGTCAGCGGACTTCAGGTACAAGGCAAAGTGTTATATCATTTATTGTGATAGATAGATCAGGTAAGGGAGGTGCGTGAGATGGGTGAAAGATGATGAGTTCAGTTTTTTCTACATTTAGTTTAAGGAAGCGAGAGGAGAAGAAGGAGGATATGGCTGATAGACACTCTGGGATTTTGGACAACAGAGAGGTGACATCTGGGCCAGAGAGGTAGATCTGAGTGTCCTCAGCGTACAAGTGGTACTGGAATCCATGGGACTTAATGAGTTGTCCTAGGCCAAGGGTATAGATGGAAAAAAGAAGGGGCCCTGGGGCGTGGCCTGGGCTCTGGCATGGCTGGACGCTTGTGATACCGGCTCCTGCATCCTGGCCAAAACCTACCTACGGCAGCACTGACCTCCAGTGTTCCCCTGCTAACACTTTCAAGGGACACCTGGGTTACACTTACCCCAGTGACGACCAGGAGGACGGGAGGAAGAGAGGGAGAAGCTCCAGGAGCAGAGTGACCGGAGCTGTGGTGGGGCTTCCTGCCCGGTCTGTTCCGCTGCCAACCTGCAGGAGAAGCCGCCGACACACAGATAAGGCGGCACAACTTCAAAGACACCCGGGTGCCTGCGCCGGCCGGCCATCTGGCAGAAGAGAGAGGAGTGGGTACGGAGGACGGCTTGGAGCCCGGGCTGCCTGGCAGGCGCATAGTACCAGGGAGCGGCGGTGATTACTCCAACGGAGAGGAGTGGGAGCTACCGTCGGTGGTTTGGAGCCCTGCGCAAATACCAGACAGGTGAGGAATCCTGGGGACGGCTGGGTGGTGGGTGTCTCAGCCCCCCTTGAGATACAGGAGCCCATTGCCATTTTCTCTTCTATAACCCCGCCTACGAAGCCTTAGGCGCGGGAAGGGAGCAATATCACTGTGCCACTGCTCCCTCTTCTGCTAATGCTCATAATTAACCCTCAAGTGCCTGGAGGGAAAGTAATTTGAGAGCACTCAACCTGTGTTGGAGGGACGGACCTTTTAGACTGAGTTACTTTACTATCTTGTTATAATCCATAAGAGGTCAGTTTGGACGAACAGAGTCTGTCATCTATTTTCCTGTCTGTGCCAGGCAGCTCACAGACACCAGGCACCATTTTACTAACTTTTCTGCATTTCCTCTCAGCCTAAGGGGCAGGGTTCCCCCAATTTGTGGAGTAAGAGAACCACCTGCTGGACAGTCTGGGTCACTACATTTCTGCATTTTATCTTCATGAGCTCTACTACAAGGCTCAAAGCCACATGAAAATGCTATTATAGGGACTTCCGGGAGTCGAGCCTAGCAAATGGCCGCCTGATACCGAGCTCCCTCAGGGCCTAACACAATCCAAGCCCATCCAAACAGTGTCGGGCTGCTGACTGAGCACTCTGTGGTGAGGATTACGGCGGTGACCCAGCGGGTGATATCTGGGCACCGAGACCCCTGGAAGTCCCGGGCCCATAGCCCAAATAGAGACCGCAGGCAACGTGCCGGGTGCCACGAGGCACAAGAAAGAAAGAGGCCGGGGGGTGCAGGGACTGCGGGCTAGCAACAGAAAGCCCTTTGATAAGCATCCTCACTGAAATCCGTAGGCGGAGAGCAAAAGATAAAGCTTGAAAAAATTTCTGTGTAGAGAATCCTGATAATGTAATACTTTACAATAATAAGGACACCACCGATCATATTGACATCGTCATGGCCACTCCTAACAAAATAGACAAATGCATGGGCAAACAGCAGAGGGGCAATCATACATCTTCTAAGAGCCAGATGACCCCACCATCGCCCACCATGGATCAAGACCTGGACAAAGACAAATTGCAATCTATAGCTGATATCATACAAGCACGTGTTATGCCCTAAATTGATGCCAGACTTGCTATATTCCAGGCGACCATAGACCCTTTAATTTCCCAACTAACAACCCAGGGCACCAGACTGTCAGAGGCGGAACAACGCATTTCTGACCTGGAGGACACGGTTGGGGCCATGAGAGAAAGCCTGAAGGGTAAAGACAAAACAATCACAGAAATATACGACAAAATGGACGATCTTGAAAACAGGTCGAGACGTAATAATCTGAAGTTGGTAGGCCTACCGGAGTCGGTTCACCCAGCAGAGCTGGTGCAGCTAACATCTCATTGGCTACCACAGGCTGTAGACATCCCATCGGACAATGCTAAGACCTCAGTAGAGAGAGCACATAGACTGGGACCACCAAGAACGGGAGAAAAAGCTGGACTGAGACCTATTCTATTCAAAGTCCTGGACTACCAAGATAAACTTTGATTATTAAACGCTTACAGGAAGAAGAAAAAACTCCTTTACCAAAACCACAGAGTCCTGATGTTTCAGGACTACTCGGCAGTGGTGACGGCTAAATGCAGAGCATTTCAACCGGCCTGCAAAATGCTGATAGACAATAATATTCGTTTTGGTCTAAATTACCCGGCAACGTTGAGATTTTCACTGGCAGGGAAAAGTAGGGTCTTTACTGACCCTCAAGAGGCTCTAAGCTGTCTGCAGGAGGCTGTCAAGCCACCTTGAAAATACTGGTCATGTGCAGCCGGTATGCATTACACACCTCCCGATAAGTGTCCATATATGTCTGGTTTGTCTTTAAGTTCGTAATGTTTTCAATGTTTTTTATATTGATGTTTACAATGTTATTAATGATAAGGTTACAGGAGAGGGTGGGAGGGGAAGAATTTCTTTGCAGCAAACAACTGATTCAGCCAACTATGGTGACCCAAAGGCCTACTCGATGGGATAGACAGGGGTCCCAATTAAACTCTATAACAACATTCATATTGTTTAAACTACCTAAAACTGGAGTGGGATAATGGCCATTGAACAACGTGGTGGGGTGGATGAGCTGACATCTATCCAGTGGTGCTCGTGGAATGTTAACGGGTTAAATTCCCCAATCAAAAGGAAAAAGATCTTGAATTATCTACACCAGAAGAATTTTCATATAGTTCTCCTCCAGGAGACTCACTGGATTAGGGGTAATCAAACGTCGCTTCGTAGTAAATTCTCTTGGCCTATCACAGCTCTCAACCTCTGAGATGCACGAAAACGGTAACACCCTTGACCTGGTCTTTACCCGACTCTGCTCATCCTCCCCCTTGGATAACTCACCTCTTCTCTCTGACCGCAACATTCTCTCCTTCTTACTCACTAACCCTCGGCCAACACAGCCCAATCCTACCTATCACACATCCAGAAATCTACAGGCCATTAACCCTCAAGCACTCACAGACTCCCTCATCTCATCTCTGTCCCCAATCTCTTCAATCTCCTGTCCAGATCAGGCAGTAAATCACTACAATGACTCTCTCAGAAGCTCCCTGGACCAAGTAGCGCCACTCACCCTCAGAACCTCAAAACAGAGAACAGAACAGCCCTGGCTCACACCACAAACTCGATTCCTCCAGCAATGCTCTAGGAGTGCTGAACGTCTATGGAGGAAAACTCGCTCACCAGGAGACTTTATCCACTATAAATTCATGCTCAAAACCTACAACTCTGCCCTTCACCTTGCCAAACAGACCTACTTCACCACCCTGGTCTCCTCACTATCCAACAATTCAAAAAAACTCTTTGACACCTTTCACTCTCTCCTCAGTCCTAAAGTGCAGGCCCCCATCACTGACCTCTGTGCTGATGACCTGGCTTCCTACTTCATGGAGAAAATAGACAACATCCGCCAGGAAATCAACTCTCAGCCTCCAAGCGCTGCCACCCCCATTCTTCCCCACATCTCCTCCAGTTCACTCTCCACATTTGACCCAGTCACAGAAGAAGAAGTCTCCAGGCTCCTTTCTTCCTCTCGTCCCACCACATGCACTACTGACCCCATTCCCTCACACCTGTTCCAGTCCCTCTCTCCAGTCGTCACCACTCATCTAACCAAAATCTTCAATCCCTCCCTCTCTTCTGGCATCTTACCCTCCTCCTTCAAACACTCGATCATTACTCCATTATTAAAGAAAACCACTCTCGACCCAACCTGCACAAATAACTGCAGACCAATCTCCAATCTCCCCTTCATATCTAAACTCCTGGAGCGCCTGGTCTATTCCCGCCTCACCCGTTACCTCTCCGCTCACTCTCTTCTAGATCCATTACAGTCTGGTTTCCGCCCCCTTCAATCTACAGAAACCGCCCTCATCAAAGTGACCAACGACCTTCTGACAGCAAAACGTAATGGTGACCACTCTCTGCTTATTCTCCTTGATCTCTCTGCAGCTTTTCACACTGTCGACCATCAGCTCCTACTCTCTATGCTGCACTCCATTGGCATAAAGGACACTGCTCTCTCCTGGCTCTCCTCCTATCTCTCTGACCGCTCTTTCAGTGTATCTTTTGCTGGCTCCACTTCTTCCCCTCTTCCCCTCACTATTGCGGTCCCTCAGGGTTCAGTCCTTGGCCCTCTCCTCTTCTCTTTCTACACGGCCCCGATTGGACAGACCATCAGCAGGTTTGGCTTTCAGTACCATCTTTATGCTGATGACACACAACTATACACTTCAGCCCCTGACCTTACCCCTGCGGTATTAAAGAACACCAATGACTGTCTAGCTGCAGTTTCCAATATCATGTCCACTCTCTATTTGAAACTAAACCTTTCCAAAACTGAACTTCTTCTGCTCCCCCCATCCACTAACCTCCCAAAATCGGAAATCTCTCTCTCAGTTTGCGGCACCACGATAACGCCTAGGCAGCAGGCTCGTTGTCTGGGTGTTATGTTTGACACCGATCTCTCCTTCTCCTCCCACACACAATGTCTCGTCCGCTCCTGTCGCTTACACCTGAAGAATATTTCTAGAGTCCGCCCCTTTCTCACCCTGGAAACAACAAAAACCCTCACCGTGGCCCTAATCCATTCCCGCCTTGACTATTGCAATTCTCTATTAAGCGGCCTCCCCCTCACCAGACTTTCTCCTCTCCAGTCCATCCTTAATGCAGCAGCCAGGATCACCCATCTGGCCAATCGTTACTCAGATGCCTCTGCTCTGTGCCAGTCATTGCACTGGCTGCCCGTATACTACAGGATCAAATTCAAATTGCTTGTTCTCACCCACAAAGCTCTTCACAGTGCAGCACCCCCCTACCTCTCCTCCCTCATCTCTGTCTATCAACCCATCCGCTCTCTACGTTCCTCAAATGACCTTCGACTAACATCTGTACTAATCCGATCCTCCCACTACCGGCTCCAAGACTTCTCCATAGCTGCAACAAACCTCTGGAATGCTTTACCCCAAGAAATCAGGACTATCCACAACTTGCATGGCTTCAGACGATCCCTAAAAACGCATCTTTTTAAGGCGGCCTATCATACTCCCTAATAGAAGTCCATTGCACTGTAGACAGTGAATGGGCTATCCCTCTGGACATTACTCTTCTACAAACTCCACCAAACCAAAAAGGTCTACACAGATTGTATAATGACCAACCATGTAAGCTTAGTCCTATGCCCCATTTCCTCAAGATGCCTGGACCATCAGTGCAATAAGCCCCTGTACCTTGTGCAACCCCTATCCCGTTGTAGATTGTAAGCTCTTTTGAGCAGGGTCACCTTCATTTCTTGCTTTATTTATTGTATTTTTTTTACATTGATTCTTTGCCTATTGTTTTGTATCCGATTATTGTACTTTACTTGTTCTCTACTCTAATTACTTACTGTATATTTTCTGTACTCTAACCCCTATATTGTAAAGCGCTGCGGAATATGTTGGCGCTATATAAATAAAGCTTTATTATTATTATTATTATTCCAAGAAACAACGAGGGGTGGTCATCTTAATTAATAATGCTATCAGATATGAGGTGGTGGATGTAATGGCGGACCCAGCAGGTAGATATGTATGTGTTAATCTTATAATTGAGGGGACCACATATAAAGTGGTTAATATTTACGCACCGAATATGCTAGACACCCAATTCCAGACCTCTATACTAGAACAAATAGCAGATTCGGGTACACACTCATTGATTGTGGGGGGGACTTTAATGAAATATATGATAACGTTATGGATTCATCCAACCCACAACAACCAAAAGCACGGACCCCGGGAAAATTGTTGAGGTCTTTATTGAGCGGTTTAGACCTAGTAGATGCTTGGAGGACACAACTCTAGAGATGAGCAAGTATTAAAATGCTCGGGTGCTCGAAGCTCGGGCCAAGCATCCCAAGATACTTGTGTACTCGGCCCGAGCACTGAGCCCAATGTTATCCTATGGGAGACCCGAGTATTTTTCTGGCATGACCCCCAGCAGCATGGAAAAACCCTAAAAATGTCACAAAAGTATCAGAACAATGCTCAAATGACATGGGAACAGCATGGGGAAGACCCCTGTAAGCATTTCAGACCCGAAGGTCACTGCTGTAAACAATTACGCCACTTTTACGGACTGTCAAGAAAACGTTACAAAATGAAACCAAAACGGATTTTCATGTCAAAAATATTAAGGGCTCATACTCACTTGTGAGACAGAGTCGGTGTATGTTAGTTTTTTTGATTACCGTATATACTCGCGTATAAGCCGAGTTTTTCAGCCCAAAAATTGGGCTGAAAAGTACCCCCCTCGGCTTATACGCGAGTCAATACGGCAGCCCAGGCAGCCCCAGCAGCCCCAGCAGCCTCAGTAATCCAGGGCCCCCCCAGCCTTGCTCCGGTCACCTGTAAAGTAAAATATACTTATCACTGTCCCGCTGCCGTCCGCGCCCGCATCTGCCGACATCCCGATCCTCCATCTTCATGCGTCTTCTTCCGGTTTTCTCTGTTCGTCGCAGGCAATGACGTCATTGCCGGCGCCGAACACAGGAAGTCGGAAGAAGACGCATGAAGATGGAGGATCGCATGTCGGCAGATGCGGGCGCGGACGGCAGCGGGACAGTGATAAGTATATTTTACTTTACAGGTGACCGGAGCAAGGCTGGGGGGGCCCTGGATTACTAGGGCTGCTGTATACTACCACTGGGGCTGCTGGGGCTGCTGTATACTACCACTGGGGCTGCTGGGGCTGCTGTATACTACCACTGGGGCTGCTGGGGCTGCTGTATACTACCACTGAGGCTGCTGGGGCTCCTGTATACTACCACTGGGGCTGCTGTATACTACCACTGGGGCTGCTGGGGCTGCTGTATACTACCACTGGGGCTGCTGGGGCTGCTGTATACTACCACTGGGGCTGCTGGGGCTGCTGTATACTACCACTGGGGCTGCTATATACTACCACTGGGGCTGCTGTATACTACCACTGGGGCTGCTGGGGCTCCTGTATACTACCAATGGGGCTGCTGGGGCTGCTGTATACTACCACTGGGGCTGCTGGGGCTCCTGTATACTACCACTGGGGCTGCTGTATACTACCACAGGGGCTGCTGGGGCTCCTGTATACTACCACTGGGGCTGCTGGGGCTGCTGTATACTACCACTGGGGCTGCTGGGGCTCCTGTATACTACCACTGGGGCTGCTGTATACTACCACTGGGGCTGCTGGGGATGCTGTATACTACCACTGGGGCTGCTGGGGCTGCTGTATACTACCACTGGGGCTGCTGGGGCTGCTGTATACTACCACTGGGGCTGCTGGGGCTGCTGTATACTACCACTGGGCTGCTGGGGCTGCTGTATGCTACCACTGGGGCTGCTGTATACTACCACTGGGGCTGCTGTATACTACCACTGGGGCTGCTGGGGCTGCTGTATACTACCACTGGGGCTGCTGGGGCTGCTGTATGCTACCACTGGGGCTGCTATATACTACCACTGGGGCTGCTGGGGATGCTATATACTACCACTGGGGCTGCTGTATACTACCACTGGGGCTGCTGGGGCTGCTGTATACTACCACTGGGGCTGCTGGGGCTGCTGTATGCTACCACTGGGGCTGCTGTATACTACCACTGGGGCTGCTGTATACTACCACTGGGGCTGCTGGGGCTGCTGTATACTACCACTGGGGCTGCTGGGGCTGCTGTATGCTACCACTGGGGCTGCTATATACTACCACTGGGGCTGCTGGGGATGCTATATACTACCACTGGGGCTGCTGTATACTACCACTGGGGCTGCTGGGGCTCCTGTATACTACCACTGGGCTGCTGTATACTACCACTGGGGCTGCTGGGGATGCTGTATACTACCACTGGGGCTGCTGGGCTGCTGTATACTACCACTGGGGCTGCTGGGGCTGCTGTATACTACCACTGGGGCTGCTGTATACTACCACTGGGGCTGCTGGGGCTCCTGTATACTACCACTGGGGCTGCTGGGGCTGCTGTATACTACCACTGGGGCTGCTGGGGCTGCTGTATACTACCACTGGGGCTGCTGGGGCTGCTGTATACTACCACTGGGGCTGCTGGGGCTGCTGTATGCTACCACTGGGGCTGCTGTATACTACCACTGGGGCTGCTGTATACTACCACTGGGGCTGCTGGGGCTGCTGTATACTACCACTGGGGCTGCTGGGGCTGCTGTATGCTACCACTGGGGCTGCTATATACTACCACTGGGGCTGCTGGGGATGCTATATACTACCACTGGGGCTGCTGTATACTACCACTGGGGCTGCTGGGGATGCTATATACTACCACTGGGGCTGCTGGGGATGCTATATACTACCACTGGGGCTGCTGGGGATGCTATATACTACCACTGGGGCTGCTGGGGCTGCTGTATACTACCACTGGGGCTGCTGTATACTACCACTGGGGAGGCCTGTATACCACTGGGGGGGGCCTGTATACCACACTGCTGGGGGCTGTATACCTGTGCTGGGGTCCACCCTCGGCTTATACACGAGTCAATAGGTTTTTCCAGATTTTTGGGGCAAAAGTAGGGGGGGTCGGCTTATACACGGGTCGGCTTATACACGAGTATATACGGTATATGAAAGATTTATTTTTTTTAAATTGTGTGGCACTCCCATGCCCCTGGGAAGAGACGTAAATGAAGGCCTCTTTAAGTAATGTGCCCATTATAAGGAAGTTTGTCTTTTGTAGTATTGCCCTTGGCAGGGAATCCAAAAATTGTTTGGCACTCTGATGCCCCTGGATAGAGATGTGCATGAGGGCCTCTTTAAATAATGTGCCCATTGTAAGGAAGTGGATCTTTTGTAGGATTGGCCTAGGAAGGGCTGCCAAAAGTTGGGAGGCACTCTGATGCCCCTGGATGGAGGCATGCATGAGGGCCTCTTTTAATATTGTGCCCATTATAAGGAAGTGGGTCTTTTGTAGTATTGCCCTAGGCTGGGAAGCCAAAAATTGTGTGGCACTCTGATGCCCCTGGATAGAGACGTGAATGAGGGCCTTTTTAAATAATGTGCCCATTGTAAGGAAGTGGATCTTTTGTAGTATTGCCCTAGGCAGGGCAGCCAAAAATTGTGTGGGACTCCCATGCCCCTGGGAAGAGACGTACATGAAGGCCTCTTTAAATAATGTGCCCATTATAAGGAAGTGGGTCATTTGTAGTATTGTCCTAGGCAGGGCTGCCAAAACTTGAGTGGCACTCTGATGCCCCTCGATGGAGGCATGCATGAGGGCCTCTTTAAATAATGTGCTCATTTTAAGGAAGTGGGTCTTTTGTATTATTGCCCTAGGCAGGGAAGCCAAAAATTGTGTGGCACTCTGATGCCCCTGGATAGAGACGTGCATGAGGCCTCTGTTGATAATGTGCCCATTTTAAGGAAGTGGGTAATTTGTAGTATTGCCCTAGGCAGGGCTGCTAAACATTGGGAGGCACCACAATGCCCCTGGATAGAGGCGTGCATGAGAGCCTCTGTTGATAATGTGCCCATTTTAAGGAAGTGGGTAATTTGTAGTATTGTCCTAGGCAGGGCTGCCAAAAGTTGAGTGGCACTCTGATGCCCCTGGATAGAGACGTGCATGAGGGCCTCTTTAAATAATGTGCCCATTTTAAGGAAGTGGGCCATTTGTAGTATTGCCCTAGGCAGGGCTGCTAAACATTGGGAGGCACCACAATGCCCCTGGATAGAGGCGTGCATGAGAGCCTCTGTTGATAATGTGCCCATTTTAAGGAAGTGGGTAATTTGTAGTATTGCCCTAGGCAGGGCTGCTAAACATTGGGAGGCACCTCAATGCCCCTGGATAAAGGCGTACATGAGAGCCTCTTTAAATAATGTCCCATTTTAAGCAAGTGGGCATTTTGTAGTATTGTCCTAGGCAGGGAAGCCAAAAATTGTGTGGCACTCTGATGCCCCTGGATAGAGACGTGCATGAGGGCCTCTTTAAATAATGTGGTCATTGTAAGGAAGTGGGTCTTTAGTAGTATTGCCCTAGGCAGGGCTGCTAAACATTGGGAGGCACCACAATGCCCCTGGATAGAGGCGTGCATGAGGGCCTCTGTTAATAATGTGCCCATTGTAAGGAAGTGGGTCTTTTGTAGTATTGCCCTAGGCAGGGCTGCTAAACATTGGGAGGCACCACAATGCCCCTGGGAAGAGACGTACATGAAGGCCTCTTTAAATAATGTGCCCATTTTAAGCAAGTGGGTCATTTGTAGTATTGTCCTAGGCAGGGCTGCCCAAAGTTGGGAGGCACTTTGATGCCCCTGGATGGAGGTGTGCATGAGGGCCTCTTTAAATAATGTGCCCATTTTAAGGAAGTGGGTCTTTTGTAGTATTGACCTAGGCAGGGAAGCCAAAAATTGTGTCACACTCTGATGCCCCTGGATAGAGGCGTGCATGAGAGCCTCTTTAAATAATGTGCCCATTTTAAGGAAGTGGGTCTTTTGTAGGATTGCCCTAGGAAGGGCTGCCAAAAATTGGGAGGCATTGCGATGCCACTGGGAAGAAACATGGAGGAGAGCCTCTAAAAATTGTTCCCATTACAAAGGAGCGGGTCTCCTGTACTTGTAATGCCCATTCTGTAAGCATGGACTAAAACATTTACCCCTGGGGGGTATACATGAAACTAATGCCTAACTTTTGAATGGTTAGGGTCATCATCATCATAAATATGATGTAAAAAAATTATGTTTTTGTGGCATCATGAACCACGGTCACACTGATCATATGATGGTGGCGGATGAGAAGAAGAAGGAGTAGTACAGCAAGTAGCCAAAGACATGAAGTGTGTACTGATGTGTGGGTGTGCGGAGGTGCATGGCAATCTACCAGCACAAAATTTAAATTCCGCTATTATTTGGTGGTGGTGTGGTGAAGTCAGGCCCAATCCAACCCTTGTTCATCTTGATCAGAGTCAGTCTGTCAGCATTTTCAGTTAACAGGCGGGTGCGTTTATCTGTAATGATTCCACCTGTGGCACTAAAAACACGCTCTGACAAAACACTAGCGGCAGAGCAGGCCAGGACTTCCAAGGCGTAGAGAGAAAATTCCTGCCATGTGTCCAGCTTGGATACCCAATAATTATAAGGCACAGAGGAGTCTAGGAGCATTTTAGTACGATTGGCAAGGTACTCCCTCAGCATCTTGGCAAGCTTTGCAGTCCTTGTGACACTACCCCGCACCTCGGGGCCTGTGGTACGGGAGGTGCTGAGAAAAGTGTCCCAGATCTTTGAGAGTGTTCCACTATCTCTGCTGGATTGGACTTGTGCATCTCTCTGCCGGACGCCTTGGTTGTCCACCGAATCGTGACCTATGCCGCTAGCGTTTTCAGAAGGGAATTTTTTGACTAATTCCGCGACTATGGCCTTCTGATACTGCAGCATTTTTGTAGACCTCTCCGCCTCGGGAATAAGAGAAATAAAGTTCTCCTTGTAGCATGGGTCTAAAAGTGTCACCAACCAGTAATGAGTGTTTGCCAAGATGTTAATAACGCGAGGGTCACGAGACAGGCAGCGTAACATAAAGTCAGCCATGTGCACCAGACTGTTAACAGGCAAGACTTCAGGGTCCTTACCAACAGCATGACTGGACATTCTGGCCTCCACCTCCTCCTCCTCCTCTCCCCTGTCCTCTGGCAATCCACGCTCAACTGACGGTTGTTAAAGACGATATCATATGTACTATATAGCTTCTGCCATATTGTATCTAAAGAAGCCATATTATTAATTTATCATGTCTATTCTGACTAGAGACCTCTGTAACAGTTTGTTTAGTGTGATCAGCACAACTCAGCACATTCTTGCTTTTGTCCTTGCTTGTCAGATAAGACCACCAAGTCATATGTAAGATCAAGTGTACCGTTCTTGTCATCTGTAACTCTCTTAAAGGTCACTAATTAATCATCTCAAAACTGTCTATAATGCATATTCATCATATTTGTCATTGTATGATGTAACCTATTTTTCTAAGCTTTCTGTAACGTATGTAAGCTCTTCCAACAATAAACGTTTGAGCTATTCTCTTGAAGACCAAGTCTGTGTCATCAATTGAGTTATAGCCATTACCAAGTATACCTGTGTAGAGCTCTTTATCAAATCAGTCTACTCTGGTTAGTTGTAATTTTTTATCTACTTTAACAAATGGAGGCCCCACGTGATGTTTATCTGTTATATATATTTTTCCCCTTTTTACATTCACCTTGGATTGAACATAAAGGTTACCCGTCTCCTGCTGAACATCATACAGAACCGCGGTAAGTTTGAGCCATTGTCTCAAGGTACTGTCTTCTCCAGGAGGGGGGGTAGCAAGAGTCAATCTTTGGGGAATTAGAAATGGGAAACTCAGATAGACTGATTTGATTATTTGATATTTGTTATTTGTTCTTAATCTTGTCCTCTGTTGGCTTGTCTTGTCCGGTCTCTGTATTGTCTTGTCATACTTCACAGTATTGTTGTATTTGTCTGTATACGTTAATTGTTAATTGTGCAAAACTACTCTCTTCTAAACTGCTTATATAATCTTTGGTGCTTTCATACAACTTTATTAACTTTCTAATTCTATATACGGTACTACTTTGTGGTTAAGCGTCGCTTGTAACAAACTTTACCAATCTACTAATTCTATCACCCTTTCTCTGCCTATACGGTACTACTTTGTTTTTAAGATCTTGCCAGAACTAATAGGGAAACAGGAGAAGAATTTGATAAAAGGTTAGAGAACTACAACCCCCATTCTCTTCATGCTGCTGAGGTCTGAACAAGCTTCTCACCACTCCTCCCTCCCTTCGGTTTCTTCATACATCAAACCTCCTCCCTCCCTTTCTCCGTACAGTAAACGTTCTGAAAGTTGAATATTATCTATTATGTCTTGCTCTTATTGTGTTTGTAGCCTGCTATTCCATTGGGAACCTGGTAGCTCTGACCCATTGATTTCATTATTAACTGTACTGCCATCTTTGTTAGATCCTCTAGGATGGGATGCAGGGTACACTCGAGTAGCAGGTACAAGGTACTTTGAAGTAAGGATCAATGCCCATTCTGTCCCAGCAATAGAGAGCATTGGATTGCCCATTGAACAGATAGTTAAAAATGGCAACCTGATTTGTCCACGGGCAATTCAGGGGCTTGCTTTTCTTGTGACTGCATTTTCATATCACTAACTTTTTAAAGGTGTACGCATGTGGAAAAAGTGTGTGTGAAAGAAAGTGAACTCTTTGACTGAGTTGAAACCAAATGTTCTGTTAATGTTGTGAAACTATGCAGAAAGATCAGAAAACTTGCAGACGGGCTTGTCCTGACCTTGTTTTTCTGGTAGCCTAAACTGTAATATTTTGGTGAAGGCTGTATGCTGTGCAATTGTGTTGAATGATCTGCTGAAAGACAGACGCATGTTTTCACAAAGATCAGATGAGAATTGTGCCTTCTATGACAGTAGAAGGAAAGTTAACCAAAGTAAATTATTTCCAAAAAAAGTATTAAATATTTCCTGTATTACTTACTGTATTTAAGTCAAAGTCCAGATCCACAGGTTTACAAACAGAACTCCTAATTGGAATATATGTGAATATATAGAAAACAGACAAAATATATTGGTTTACATTGTACTAGAATAACTGCTTTTGTTTTCCCTTTGAAAAAATTGTTTATAATAGAGCGGAGTCAATGGAATTCAGGAATGTTTGTGTGAAGGTATTAATCCCAGCAGCAGGGAAAAGGGGGATATTCAGATTTCTGAAACTGGATAGAGTTTAAGAATATAATGTTGATTGTAATGTTTGCATTGTGATTGGGTGACCACCGGCAAATGTCTAATAATATCATGCCCTGATGTCTTTGTTTGAGGAGAGATGCAAAGTGGGGAGGAATCACAAAACTAAAGTCATTTGACTTGGTTATTGCATCTCTGCTCAATCAAAGCACATTGTAGATTTGGATTGATGTTAACTGTGTCTTCTGAGGGTTTGAGACTTGCTAAAATTGTTGACATTTATTATAGTCAGGTGTACACTGGGTTTGGACTTCTGGAACATTATTGAAACACATAGAGTAATAGAGGAATATAATGTCTGGTGTCCTAGGAAAATACCATTCAGGTGTTTTCTGGATAACAGAAGACCAGAGACCCCAATCCCAGTCTGCAAGACTTTCTGTTCTGTGAAGTTGGAATAGATAACAAGCTTCATTAACAGCGAGGGGGAGTTTGAACTGACAGGGGGAAATTGAGCTGGCAGGACAGAATTTCAGCTGGTATGACAAACACTGCTTTATGTTGGAATAGATCTTAGTGACAAAATTTTATGGGATTCATTCAAGCCTCTGAGACAGGAGTAAGTTTATGAAATCAGTGATAACTGTAACATTTGTATAATTGATAAGGGGTGTACACAGTTTGAAGTCTGCAAGACTTTTTGTTCTCCTCATGAAATTCCAGCTATAACATGGGTAAAGTGTCAGGTAGAAGAATATAATGTGAATTGCTTAATGTGCCACAGTGATGTTGTGTTCTTGTATAAAGTTGATTCAGAAAAAGTGTAAAGTATAGTTGCATATAGGTGCAAAAAGGTAATACATAATTACAGATACGCAGAGGAAGGGGTGGATTCAGGAATAGAGGTGTCTGCTACAGATAATTCTGATATACATGACAATTGTTTTTTCCCGTAGATCATTATTATATAATTATTCATCATTGTATGTTTTATTTTTTTTTCTACTTGCTTAATCAAGTGTCCTCCACAATTAGAATAATCAGGAAATTGAGTTTGCATTGACTTCCCAGGAGAGAGAGGACCAGCTTGGGGAAACCAAGTTGATGGTTTTTTTTGTTTTTTGTTGTTTTTTTTCTTTTTTTTTGTGTTTGAGGCAGGGTGAAAAAGTATGGTTTGTTTTTTTGGGGGGTTTTTTATTGACAAGCTGGAGGTAGGGTGAACTGATGAAGGTCTAGTATGGGTACCAGGACACTGAAGAGAGGGTTAACGACCTTTGACAGTAACTGGGGAAACCAGGACGCTAGTTTGGATGACAAGCTAGAGGACAAAATAGTAAAGGTCTAGTTTGGGATGCCAGACTACTGAAAACAGGGTTTGGGACCTTTGACAGTTACTGGGGAAACCAGGTTACTGGTTTGGATGACAGGCTAGAGGATTACTAGTTCAGAGTCGTAACGGGATACTGAAGACGGGGTTCACGACTCATGACAGCCGTTATGGGAAACTCACCAAGGCTCCTACTGGATCAGGATGAATAATTTTGGATCAGTGGGAGCAGAGAAGCAGGGCAGTTAATGACGCAGCAATAATGTTAGAGAAAAGTGGGAAATGCCTAGATGGGTAAATTGGGTTGTTTTGATATGGCCTGTTGGAGGCAATTCATCCGTGTGAATGACCAGTGGATTTAGAGGCACAGATACAGGTACCAGGTAAAGTCCTGGATCTGGGCTTCTGAACGCCACAATCCCCTTATAGATTATAGATAATAGTAAAATTAATTTGGACATAAAATAGACCAAAATAAAGCAGCTCCACTATCACCTGTACCTACATACTTCTTTCCTTGCACCCAGAAAATGAACAAGTACAGTTGATCATGCACACCAGACAGACCAACTTGTTTACAGGTAACACTGTCTTTGTTGGGGTTTTTGTTTGAGGAGAGATGCAAAGTGGGGAAGAATCAGTTATAAGTAGCACAGACTGAAGTCAAAATGACTTGATTATTGCATCTCTACTCAGCCAAAACACATCACAGCTGACAGGAAAGAAGCAATCAGTAAAGTAAAACAACCTACCACTGAAAGAGTATTAAGCACCTTCTTAGGGCTGGTGGGTTACTGTGGGGGGTGGATTTCTTCAGCATCAAAGAAAATGCAGCCACTATATCATGTGTTGCCAGAATGCAACAAGGGCAAACCTATGAAATCACACGAGAAGCAAAAGAGGGGTTTGACATGCTGAAGAATGACATTCTCTCTGCCCCAGCGCTAGGAATTCCAAATTTATTAATTTAATGTTATGAATTAGAGGGATAAGGCAAAGGAATATTGACACAGAAACATTTATTACCTGATACTAATGATGACTTGACAAATTAAATTGAACACAATTGTTTTGAACTAATAAACATTGAAACACAGCCATTAGCAAATGTACAAGAGACCCCAATCCACATTACAGACTGGCCTAAAGGCTCTGACAGAGGCTTGGGTTATGATGGAGGGACTTGGGGTGTGTTTTTGTTGATAACCGTTACGCTTTTGGTATTTGCCACGATTACGGCCCTGTATAGAAAAGCAGACAGCTTGTGGGAGCTCCAGGGAAACCCATTAAGCTGTGGTTAATGTGCAAGCTCACTCAAAGGAGCGCACCAAGGAGGCCAAAGGAAATGATCATGCTGACAGGGCAGCTAAAGCTGCAGCCCTGCTCCCTCTCCCGATAGGCATGTACACTATGTGTGTCTCTGGGAGGGTGAACGCAGGACTCCTAGGGTGCCTGCAAGCACAGGCCTCTAAACGGAAGAAAGAAGAATACAAACATGAAGATGCCTGAGAAGAGGATCCAGTAGAAACATCACTGGGTGCCACCTGGGTTCCACTATGCTGCTGCTAAGTATATACACGGTTGTGTGGTCTGTGCATGCCATAAAGTGGGAAAAGCGGTTGAGACAGAAATGTGCGCTAAGGCTACTCTAACCATTTCAGCCACTGCAGATTGATTTTGTTCAGCTTCCGAAGGTAGGCGCCTATGAGTATGTGTTGGTCTTCATAGACCTATGCTCTGGATAGCCAGAAGTATTACCTACTGCCAAGGCCACCGCCGAACTGTTGCAAAGAAATTATTATACATTGTATTCTGTAGGGGTAACGCCAAACAAAAAGACTGGGTTATGTCCATATGAGATACTATTTGGGGAACCAGCAAAGACAGGATTGCATTTTCCTTAGCAGTTACAGACATTACACTCTGATATGACATCATATGTAGGAGATTTAATTATTGTAATAATAATTTTATTCATCTATATGGCGCTATTAATTACATACAGTATATCAGTACCAACAGCTTTACAAAATGTATTGCACCAAACTCACAAATGTGTTTTCAGTTCCATTCTAGATCTATCCTCCTTGGAAGGTACACACTCCCTAAAACCTGGTCACAGTCCGTGAGGAAAGCTTGCAACCCAGATTTGAAGGAAAGACTATCTGGATCCATGCATCCCACTGCAAGAAGTTTCACAAAGACTAAAGAGATAACCTTAGGGGAGTATTGTTCATTACTCTTGTTTTTTCTTCAATACTTTCCTTTCTAGAACAGCAGAAGGTGAACTTAAGCAGTGGGAAAGAGGAGGGTTGCAGCAGAAAATGGTAGCCAAACAGGGAAACTCACAATGGGACAAGGATCCACCACAACAATAGGCAGGAAGCAAATGAAGGTTGATTTAGGTTGATTTAGGAAAGTCAATAGAAAGTTCGAGTTGGGTTTTGAAAAATAATGGGAACTGATTACGAGCTGATCAGTTCACTTGGCAGGCTTTGATAGAGGAGTGGGGAAGGATAAAAAGTATGTGAAAAGGTGTGAAGGTAACATATGAAAGAGACAGGAAAGAGTTGTTGGATCTTACAGGTTTGTTATTCTCCGGGTTGAATAATCTCTTTAAAGGTGTAGGTGGATGGATATCTGGGATAATTCATTTTGTAATCCAGGGAGCATCTATAATACTGGTTATTGCTATACTGGTAAAGTTATTTGTGATGCTGGTCAAGAAAATTCTAAGAACTAACTGCAAATGTTTGTCAGGTAAATACAAAATGAAAAACTATAAAGATAAAGATACTGAAGCACTGCGCACTCAAGTGCTCCTGACTTATGTCACTACCCCAGGACACAAGTGTGTGCTGAGCAACAAATAAAGACTTTAGTGGAACTTTCCAACTGCACTTATTATGGAAATCCTCTGGATTCACCTCCACCACCAAAGATACAAGAAAATGAGAACTACAACATTGAGTGAAACATTCAATAATGGACTTATGACAACACACAGTCTAAAATATATCATATGTTTTTCCACTGTTTTTTTCCCTTAAATTCATAAACCCCTAAAATTACTCAATATACTAATCTTTAGGTTAGGGGGTGTTGAGGGATGGAATAGGCTGGCTAACAGGGTCTTCCTGAATGATCGCGCTCCATAATATGCGTAGGACGTAGCCCTGCGCATTGTGTAGTAGGGCGGGCTCTGCGGACCTAGGGGTAGGCAGGGATAGGTCAAGAATAGAAATGATAAAAAGAGGGGACTGTTAAAGATGATATCATATGTACTATATAGCTTCTGCCATATTGTATCTGAAGAAGCCATATTATTAATTTATCATGTCTATTCTGACTAGAGACCTCTGTAACAGTTTGTTTAGTGTGATCAGCACAACTCAGCACATTCTTGCTTTTGTCCTTGCTTGTCAGATAAGACCACCAAGTCATACGTGGGGCCTGTCCCTGAGCTCCCTAACATCCTTATATGTGCTTACTGCTGTTTACAATCACATGCCTAAACCTTGGCTGGCTCTGGAATCGCCCTGACTAGTGAACAGGCCAGCAAGATACTAGTATTGCTAGTTCCAAATGAGTGATTGCCAAATCTTCGTGGTTCCCAAAACAGCCTTTTTGGCCTCAAACAAGTGATTGCCAAATCTTTGTGGTTCTCCCAAAAGGCTTTCTATCGGCCTCAAATAATTTATTACTAAATTTTTGTTTCCACTAGGGATGAGCGAGTATGCTTGTCACTACTCGGTACTCGCACGAATATCTCGGTACTCGGGGTACTCGGTGAGTACCGAGTAATCTCACTATACTGTGGCGATGCTCGGGGTCCACCTCCCTGCATGTTGGTGCTCTTTACAGAGCCAGCTCGCATGCAGGGATTGGCTGACAGACACTGTAATGCCACAGCCATGTTGGTTGTGGCATTACAGTGATTGGCTGGCCGAACAGCGTCATCAGGTCTTTATAATACCTTACCGCGCTGTGCTCGTCACCCTGCTCCACAGACAGTCAGTGTAGGGAGAGCTGCTGCTGATTGAGGGACAGATTTTTGGCCTTTCAGCTAGTGTAGGCGCAGGGTTGCCAGTCTAATTACCACAACAGTCCTTCTGAGGACTAATAGAGCTGTATACAGGGAGGCAGGGTATATAGCAAACTTCGTTGTGCCAGTATACCAGCCTGCATCACATCTGGGGCTGGTGTACAGGCTGGAAATCTCATCCATCCATCCCAAAACAGTGCTTTTAGGGATTAATTTAGCTCTCTATAGGCAGGAGTAGGTTTTAGCGCAAATTAGGATTCGCCAAAAGACTCGCTATTCTCGTCAGCGTTTGTGTCTGACCAGTCCACCTGCAGAGCCTTAATCTCTAATCTCAGTGTCGTGCTAAAAACCAAATCTTGTCTGCACTCATTTAGCATCTTAGTGCAGCCACAGTAGGTTGCAGCGTAAATTAGGATACGCCAAAAAACTCACTATTCTTGTCAGCGTTTGTGTCTGACCAATCCACCTCCAGGGCCTTAATCTCTATTCTCAGTGTCGTGCTAAAAAACAAATCTTGTCTGCACTCATTTAGCATCTTAGTGCAGCTGCAGTAGGTTGTAGCGTAAATTAGGATACGCCAAAAAACTCACTATTCTCGTCAGCGTTTGTGTCTGACCAATCCACCTGCAGGGCCTTAATCTCTAATCTCAGTGTCGTGCTAAAAATCAAATCTTGTCTGCACTCATTTAGCATCTTAGTGCAGCTACAGTAGGTTGCAGCTTAAATTAGGATACGCCAAAAGACTCGCTATTGTAGTCAGTGTTTGTGTCTGACCAGTCTACCTGCAGAGCCTTAATCTCTACTCTCAGTGTCGTGCTAAAAACCAACTCTTGTCTGCATTCATCTAACATTTTTGTGCGCCAGGAGTAGGTTGTAGCGTTAATTAGGATATGCCAAAAGACTCGCTATTCTCGTCAGCGTTTGTGTCTGACTGGTCCACCTGCAGGGCCTTAATCTCTAATCTCAGTGTTGTGCTAAAAACCAAATCTTGTGTGCACTCATTTAGCATATTAGTGCAGCTACAGTAGGTTGCAGCTTAGATTAGGATACGCCAAAAGACTTGCTATTCTCGTCAGCGTTTGAGTCTGACCAGTCCACCTGTAGGGCCTTAATCTCTAATCTCAGTGTCGTGCTAAAAACCAAATCTTGTCTGCACTCATTTAGCATCTTAGTGCAGCTGCAGTAGGTTGCAGCGTAAATTAGGATACGCCAAAAAACTCACTATTCTTGTCAGCGTTTGTGTTTGACCAATCCACTTGCACGGCCTTAATCTCTAATCTCAGTGTCGTGCTAAAAACCAAATCTTGTCTGCACTCATTTAGCATCTTAGTGCAGCTACAGTAGGTTGCAGCTTAAATTAGGATACGCCAAAAGACTCGCTATTGTCATCAGTGTTTGTGTCTGACCAGTTCACCTGCAGAGCCTTAATCTCTACTCTCAGTGTCGTGCTAAAAACCAACTCTTGTCTGCACTCATTTAGCATCTTAGTGCAGCTACAGTAGGTTGCAGCCTTAATTAGGATACGCCAAAAGACTCGCAATTGTCATCAGTGTTTGTGTCTGACCAGTCCACCTGCAGGGCCTTAATTTCTAATCTCAGTGTCGTGCTAAAAAACAACTATTGTCTGCATTCAACTAACATTTGTGTGCACCAGGAGTAGGTTGTAGCGTTAATTAGGATACGCCAAAAGACTCGCTATTCTCGTCAGCGTTTGTGTCTGACCAGTCCACCTGCAGGGCCTTAATCTCTAATTTCAGTGTCGTGCTAAAAACCAACTCTTGTCTGCATTCATCTAACATTTTTGTGCTCCAGGAGTAGGTTGTAGCGTTAATTAGGATACGTCAAAAGACTCGCTATTCTCGTCAGCGTTTGTGTCTGACCAGTCCACCTGCAGGGCCTTAATCTTTAATCTCAGTGTCGTGCTAAAAAACAAATCTTGTGTGCACTTATTTAGCATCTTAGTGCAGCTACAGTAGGTTGCAGCGTAAATTAGGGTATGCCAAAAGACTCGCTATTCTCGTCAGCGTTTGTGTTTGACCAGTCCACTTGCAGGGCCTTAATCTCTACTCTCAGTGTGCTGCTAAAACCAATTTCTTGGACGCCTTCATTTAGCTGTATATAGTCAGCACAACATTGAAAATGCGCAAGGGTGGTGGCAAGGGACAAGGAACTGGATGTGATGGTGGTGCAGGCAGAGGCCATGTGCAAGCTCGAATTGCGCCACGACAAACGCCCACATCATCTCGCTCGACCTTCCTGTCCCAATTTCTTGATATTCCTTCCTCCCACCATGCCCCGAACATAACTGATCCCACACGTAGCCACTCTGAAGATTTGTTCACTTATCCATTCGTAGATTCTGGCCTCTCTCCAGCTCCAGTTGAAGTGGGTCATGAGGAGATCGTATGTGCTGATGAAGGCAACGGTGGGAATGTGTCTCAACAACAGGTGGACGATGATGAGACACAATTGCCAGAAAGTCATGAGGAGGACCAGGGTGCGGAAGTGGAAGACGACATGGTGGATGATCCAGTAACTGACCCAACCTGGCAAGAGGACATGCAGAGCGAGGACAGCAGTGCACAGGGGGAGTTAGGCATAGCATCACAACAGGCCGGAAGAAGCAGGGTGGTGTCCGCAGGCAGAAGGTAGGCAACCGTTCCCCGGAACAACAACACGAGTGAAGTTGCCAGTACAACTGTTAGGTCTTCCCGAGTCTGGCTGTTTTTTAAAGTGTCTGCAGATAATTTGAAAAAGGCCATTTGCAACACCTGCCATGCCAGCATCAGCAGGGGTAGCAAAACTAGCAGCCTGACCACCACCAGCATGATCAGGCACATGGCAGCAAAGCACCCGACTTTGTAGGATGTACAGCAGAGTCCAGGAGCATTGTCTGCGGGTGACACCGCTGTGTCTTCCACTGTTGTGCGTGCAAGCCAATCCCCTGTCCATACTGCAGGCGAAGATGCCTCCTGTCCTTCACCTGTACTTGCACAAGCAGAAATAGCACCATCATCAACCACGTCCTTGTCCCAGCGCAGCATTCAGTTATCCATATTCCAATCTTTGGAACGCAGACGCAAATACTCTGCCAATGCCCCACATGCCACAGTTCTAAATGCACACTTTTCGCGACTGCTTGCGCTGGAAATGTTGCCTTTTAGGCTGATGGAGACTGAAGCATTCTGCAACCTGATGGCTTCGGCTGTCCCACGTTACTCGGTCCCCAGCTGCCACTATTTTTCCTGGTGTGCCGTCCCCGCATTACATAAGCATGTGTCACAAAACATCATACGTGCCCTTAACAATGCAGTTTCAGGCAAAGTCAACCTAACCACGGACACGTGGACAAGTGCTTGTGGGCAGGGCCGGTACATCTCGCTGACGACACACTGGGTTAATATTCTGGAAGCCGGGACCCAGTCTGAGCTTGGGACGGAACACATACTTCCGACACCAAGGATTGCAGGCCCTAACTCAGTCAGGTTTTCACCCACAGTGTACAGCTCTGGCACGTCATGCTCCTCAGCCTCCTCCTCTTCCTCCACTTCACCCTCCACACCAGTCCCAAGCTGGAAGCACTGCAGCACTGTCTCGGCTAAGCGGCAACAGGCTGTTCTGAAGCTAATATGCGTAGGTGACAAGCCCCACAACGCTGAAGAGTTGTGGACAGCTCTGAAACAGCAGGCAGATCACTGGCTCACACTGCTGAACCTACAGCCAGGCATAGTCGTGTGTGACACTGGCCGGAACCTTGTGGCGGCTCTGAGGCGAGGCGAGGTGACACATGTTCCTTGCGTGGCCCATGTGCTCAACCTCGTGGTTCAGCAGTTTATTAAATCCTACCCAGAGCTGTCTGATCTGCTTGTCAAAGTACGCCACCTGTGTGCCAATTTTAGAAAGCCACCTACTGCTTCTGCCGGCCTTGCCGGCTTTCAGCAGTGTTTGCAGCTTCCAGCTCATAGACTGGTGTGTGATGTCCCCACGCATTGGAATTCCACACTGCACATGTTGGTCAGGGATTTGTGAGCAGAAGAGGGCAGTTGTTGAGTACCAGCATCAACTAGGCCGTTGATATGCGGTTCAAACTCCACACATAAGACCTCAGGAGTGGACATAGATGTCCGACATATGTACCGTCCTCCAAAACTTTAAGGACTCCACCAAGATGGTGAGCGGCGATGACGCCATCATTAGTGTCACCATCCCACTTCTCTGTCTTCTAAAACGCTCTCTGCTCAAAATCAAAGACGATGCATTGCAGGTGGAGCACGATGACTTGCAGCAAGAAACCATACTGGGTGATTACACCCAGCCCAGCCTCATCTCATCCCAACGTGCATTGGAGGACTATGACGAGGATGAAGATGAAGAAATAGAGCTACTTTCATGCGGAATTGACGGTAATACATGCACAACCGTCAGACCGTCAGTTGAGCATGGATGGCCAGAGGACAGGGGAGAGGAGGAAGAGGAGGAGGAGGAGGATGAGGCCAGCATGGCCAGTCATGCTGTTGGTGAGGACCCTGAAGTCTTGCCTGTTAACAGTCTGGCGCACATGGCTGACCCTATGTTACGCTGCCTGTCTCGTGACCCTCGCTTTTTCAAGGTCTTGGCGGACACTCATAACTGGTTGGTGACACTTTTAGACCTACGCTACAAAGAGAAGTTTATTTCTCTTATTCCCAAGGCAGAGAGGTCTACCAAAATGCTGCAGTACCAGAAGGCCATAGTCGCGGAATTAGTCAAAAAATTCCCTTCTGAAAACGCTAGCAGCAGAGGTCACGATTCAGTGGACAACCAAGGCATCCGGCTGAGAGAGGCACAAGTCCAATCCAGCAGAGGTAGGGGAACACTCTCAAAGATCTGAGACACTTTTCTCAGCACCTCCCGTACCACAGGCCCTGAGGTGCGGGGTAGTGTCACAAGGACTGCAAAGCTTGCCAAGATGCTGAAGGAGTACCTTGCCGATTGTACTAAAATGCTCCTAGACTCCTCTGTGCCTTATAATTATTGGGTATCCAAGCTGGACATGTGGCAGGAATTTTCTCTCTATGCCTTCGAAGTCCTGGACTGCCCTGCCGCTAGCGTTTTGTAAGAGCATGTTTTTAGTGCCGTAGGTGGAATCATTACAGATAAACGCACCCGCCCGTCAACTGAAAATGCTGACAGGCTGACTCTGAATCAAAATGAACAAGGGTTGGATTGGGCCTGACTTCACCACACCACCACCAAATGATAGCGGAATTTAAATCTTGTGCCGGTAGATTGCCATGCACCTCCGCACACCCACACATCGGTACACACTTCATGTCTTTGGCTACTTGCTGTACTACTCCTTCTTCTCCTCATCCGCCACCATCATATGATCAGTGTGACCGTGGTTCATGATGCCACAAAAACATAATTTTTTTACATCATATTTATGATGATGATGACCCTAACCGTTCAAAAGTTAGGCATTAGTTTCATGTATACCCACCAGGGGTAAATGTTTTAGTCCATGCTTACAGAATGGGCATTACAAGTACAGGAGACCCGCTCCTTTGTAATGGGAACAATTTTTAGAGGCTCTCCTCCATGTTTCTTCCCAGTGGCATCGCAATGCCTCCCAATTTTTGGCAGCCCTTCCTAGGGCAATCCTACAAAAGACCCACTTCCTTAAAATGGGCACATTATTTAAAGAGGCTCTCATGCACGCCTCTATCCAGGGGCATCAGAGTGCGACACAATTTTTGGCTTCCCTGTCTAGGGAAATACTACAAAAGACCCACTTGCTTAAAATGGGCACATTATTTAAAGAGGCCCTCATGCACGCCTCCATCCAGGGGCATCAGAGTGCCTCCCAACTTTGGGCAGCCCTGCCTAGGACAATACTACAAATGACCCACTTGCTTAAAATGGGCACATTATTTAAAGAGGCCTTTATGTACGTCCCTTCCCAGGGGCATTGTGGTGCCTCCCAATGTTTAGCAGCCCTGCCTAGGGAAATACTACAAAAGACCCACTTCCTTACAATGGGCACATTATTAACAGAGGCCCTCATGTACGCCTCTATCCAGGGGCATTGTGGTGCCTCCCAATGTTTAGCAGCCCTGCCTAGGGCAATACTACTAAAGACCCACTTCCTTACAATGGGCACATTATTTAAAGAGGCCCTCATGCATGTCTCTATCCAGGGGCATCAGAGTGCCACACAATTTTTGGCTTCCCTGCCTAGGACAATACTACAAAATGCCCACTTGCTTAAAATGGGCACATTATTTAAAGAGGCTCTCATGTACGCCTTTATCCAGGGGCATTGAGGTGCCTCCCAATGTTTAGCAGCCCTGCCTAGGGCAATACTACAAATTACCCACTTCCTTAAAATGGGCACATTATCAACAGAGGCTCTCATGCACGCCTCTATCCAGGGGCATTGTGGTGCCTCCCAATGTTTAGCAGCCCTGCCTAGGGCAATACTACAAATGGCCCACTTCCTTAAAATGGGCACATTATTTAAAGAGGCCCTCATGCACGTCTCTATCCAGGGGCATCAGAGTGCCACACTGTTAACCCCTTGGATCCCGCTGTCAATCACTGACAGCGGAATCCAAAACTGCCGTGGTGGGGAAGGCGCTGTTTCCCGCCTGCATTGGAGATCTCGCAATAAGATTGTGGGATCTCCAGTGCTCACGTGACAGCTCTGTGTCCTGGCTTGACCCTGGAAGGTATCATGGATCACTTCCTTGAGTAACTGGAAAGCGCTCAATCACAGTACACATTTGTGACATGTCTCGATGTGCTGCAGCTCATCAGGACCTGTCACAAGTGATTGGATGATGCAGCACTGTGGGGGTTGATCACGTGTTCGGCCGGGCTCCAGTGCATGTGAAGTGCACATATTGAAGCCGAGCATGTGATCAGCCCCAACAATTCACTGGGCCGGATATGAAGTTCTGGCTGGCACGACAGAGTGCCACAGGAGGCAGGAATTTCAAAAAGAGCTTACACGTTCCCTTTAAAGGGAACTTGTCACCCCCTTTGGACATTCTAAAGCCTGCCCACCACCTTATACATGATGTATCTGGATTTCCTGTGACCACTCTACATGCCCAGCGGTCCCCCTGCGTACCTCAAAAATGAACTTTTAATATCTCCGGTGCGGTATGGAAATTAGCTGAAAATGGTCCAGGAAGATCTGCTCAATCTGGTTCTCACCACCCCGCTGGTTGAAATGCCCGCCTCATTCCTGTGAAAAGGCCACCCCTCCTGTATACATCACATTGCTCTCGCGCCTGCACAGTGGCGCGGGTCTTCGTACTTAATGCCAGCGCACCTGTGACAAAGTCTCGCGAGCACAAAACTATAGCACCAACAGCACAGAACTACATCACCACACCCAGTACAGAAATACATCCATATAACCCCCATCAGTGCAGAAACACAGCATCAAAACCCTTCTCAGTACAGAAATACATCCATATAACCCCCATCAATATAGAAGCACTATGTAAAAACCCTCATCAATACATCACCAAACCCACCAGAGGTACAGAAATACATAAATAGAACTCTCATCAGTAACACAATTCATCATCAGAACCACCATCAGTACTTGATAAAACAATTGTAATGTCAGGTCAGACCCACACACATTTGTATTGCATGAGCCTACAACTCCTACTACATCCTTAATAATGGTAAGGAGATACTGGGAGTTGTTGTTACCAGCCATCAATAAAAGTATACAAGAACCAGAGTACTCATGAGAATTAGTAATTATCACAAATAATAATTTACATCCGGGTACCTTATAGATGACTTTGTCTCTGATCGGGTCGTCTTTTTCTTTTCTTCATCTTGTCCAGGCACCTTGATGACTTTTCACATCCAAAGCTCATCTCTGGAGATGTCCATCTTCTCTGGTCTTCTGCAGCACATCCAGGCATGATTCCCATAAAAATAGCAGAATTGTCAAAATTCTCCTAAGTGAAAATATCTGCCCTACACTGTGCCCCAGAATAAATAATTGCTACTCCTCACTGTTCCTTGCACAAAATATGATTTACCCACTGTCCCTCTCATGGCATATGCCCTCCACACTGCCCTCTCCCTCCATACTGGGCTCCCTGGTCACAGTGTTCTCTAACACTATGTCCCCCTATACTGCCCACGGTTTATACTGTTCTACCTCATCAAACTCCCCATCGTCAACATACAGTCCCTGCATGCTGCCCCTCTCCATACAATCCCACACTACTCACATTTTGCTATGTGCTGCAGCCATCTCCCTCACTCCACATACTGTGTTTACACCGATCCCCCCCCTCACTCCACATACTGTGCTGCAGCCATCCCCTCACACCTCATATTATGTCAACACTTTCCCATTGATAATAATAATCCTATGGTAAAATGCATCTCTACGTTTTGAAAAGAACTCACATGCAAAATTTTTCAGAATGCAGGAAAACCTGTGCATGTTTTATTTTCTGCATACCAATTAATGCAATGTGTCTGGACAGAGTTTCCTGTTTCGCATTGATTTTGCAAGGAAACAAAAACGCAGCTTTATATTTGCATACATTAACACAAAATCAGTTCAAAAAGTTTTTATTAACATTTACATCATAACAAAACTTAATAATGTAGCCATTAGTTTCAATTTAGTTACATAAAATATTTAATAGAAAGTACAAAATTACATATAAGTATTGTGAGACAGCGGCGGTAGACAAGCACGACGGGAGGCAGTGACTCAGGCTCTTGCTCACACCGCACACAGTTTATTGCCAGATCAGGCGATTACAGACCTTTAGGGTTCTGGATTGCAGTCAGTACACTCCTGGATATATTGGTATAAGTCAAAAATAGAGAAAACCACACATCTGGACTGTGTATTCCTACACACAGCCCCTCTCTCACAGCTCCCGCTGATTAGCCTCCTTGGCTTCAACTGAGAACACACCCTGTGTTGTAGTTCACGTTTAAACCCATGTCTGGACATGGGGATTCTCAAAGACCCGGAGTGGAGGGGATCTCATAGTTATATGGAGCACAGTCTGGGAGACAAATAACGGCCGTCATATATCACGCCGGTCACTGTTTCACATACCCCCCTCTGTTCAAACTTGTGGGGTTGAGCACCAGCCACCATACAAGAGCCCCTAGACAGGGCATCTACATTGCCCTGCATCCTTCCTGCCCGGTGCTCCACAGTAAAACTGTAGTTCTGTAGGGAAAGGAACCACCGGGTGACCCTAGCGTTCCGCTCCTTGGCATTCCACATCCAGACCAACAGGGAGTGGTCCGTTACCAAGTGGAACTGTCGCCCAACAGGTAATAGCGTAGGGATTCCAAGGCCCACTTTATGGCCAGGCACTCTTTTTCCACTTTGCTATAGTTTCTCTCCGGTGGGGTGAGCTTCCTACTCAAGTAGGTGACGCCGTGTTCCTCCCCATTAACCAATTGGGACAGTACCGCTCCCAGTCCAACTTCAGAGGCATTCGTCTGCACGATAAACTCCTTCCGAAAATCGGGATTGGATTGGGATGTCCGAACAGGACCATCTTCAGGACCTTGAAGGATTCCTCAGCCTGCAAATTCCAGCGCACCATGACAGCCTTCTTTCCTTTTTAAAGATGCGTCAACTGGGCACACAGTCCAGCAAAATTGGGGATGAACCCCCGATAGTACCCTATGATGCCTAGAAAAGCCCTTACTTGCTTCGTGGTAAGAGGTCGATGTCATTTCTAGATCGCCTCAATTTTTTTGATTTGGGGTTTAATCACCCCTTGGCCTATTATGTACCCTAAGTACCAGGGCTTCCGTGAGTCCCAATGCGCACTTTTTTTGGATTAGCTGTCAGACCGGCAATTCTAAGCGAATCCACCACCGCTTGTACCTGAACCAAGTGGGTCTGCCACTCGGTGCTGTAAATTATTATGTCATCCAGGTACGCTGATGCATGCGTCTGACGTGGTTCCGAAACTATGTCCATCAGCCTCTGCAACGTCACACATGCCAATCAGTTTTTTTAATGGATCCAGTAACAATTTTTTTTTAGGCTGCTTTTTGAGCCTCCTGTGCAGTTATGCGTTTTTTGGACTTTGCCATTTGTTACCTGGATCCGTTTCCCATAGGCCCTATGGGGCCTATGTTAAACAAACAGATCATTTTTTTACGGCACCAAAAAATGCTGCTTGCAGTATTTTTTGGGTCCTGTAAAAAAACGCATAGCAGAGAAGTCACACTTGAGTCCAGCAACCGTTAACAGCATCAGTTTTTGGACTAAGGGCTTAGACACACTTTTCTAGTTACATCAGAGTTTCACTAAGGAGACTCTGAAAGGGCTGGAGCAGTGACCCTGAACGGCTTCTCCCTCTCTGGACGGGGAGTCTGGAGCTGCACAAAAACACAAGCAGCCGACAGCCCCGTCCAGATAGGGAGAAGCCGTTCAGGGTCACTGCTCCAGCCCTTTCAGAGTCTCCTCAGTGAAACTCTGATGAGTGTGTCCCAGCCCTTAGAATTCTAAAGTTGAAAAATTGATGCAAATAATGGATC
Source organism: Allobates femoralis (assembly GCA_033576535.1). Classification (NCBI taxonomy): domain Eukaryota; kingdom Metazoa; phylum Chordata; class Amphibia; order Anura; family Aromobatidae; genus Allobates; species Allobates femoralis. The sequence continues at coordinate 180,782,413 of JARQOC010000005.1, forward strand.
CAGGGCTTATGTGTGACCCCAGGCTATTAGGGCTTTTTTTAATGTCTGTTTTTCCACGTGAGAGAAAAATTATCCTAGTTTCTTTAGGTATTTTATTTAGAGTTTCATCAAACATTCACCACTAAATATAGACAGAAGTAGGCTGCACAACAATAACCAGATAAAACAACTCGGGGCTCACATGGCTATGTAGTAAAAATGGCATCAAATGACTGCTTTTATTCTTCTTCTACAGACTTTTATCACTGTCATACAAGTTTCGTCTGAGTTTTAGTGAACTGATAAAAATTAGTTTCTCTATCTTGTCCAATCTAGCAGTCTGCAAATAACGTAAAGCACATGGATGGCTTCTGAGTGCTGTCTGATTTTTTTCACAGATCTATAGACTTGTTTTAATGATTTTGATCAGTTAGGCTAGGGTCAAATTTGCGTTTTGGTTTGCAGATCCTGATCCGGTTTTGAGCAATAAAAATGTTCAAAACCACATCCAGATACGCAACCAAAGGCTTCCATTGAAAAACTGGATTGCATTTATTGCAATCTGGTTACCACATCCGGTTTTGCAGCCTGTGGTAAAAATTATGCAGGCTGCATTTTTTGGAGCTGTTCCAAAACCGGATCTGGTTTTGTTATAATAGGAGTCTATGGGAACCAGATCCGGTACCTTGCTTGCGGTACCGGATCCGGCTTTTAAAATTGCAAAAACCCACATTCCAAAACCGGATGCATTAATGAGGGTTGCAATTTTACAAAATCAGCTCAAATTGTTAGCGGACACCATGTCGCGTTTGGAGAGCCCCTGTTTGCCTATACATTGGAGCTCCCCCACAAATGACCCCATTTTGGAAACTAGACCCCCATGTGCTTCACAAATTCATCTGTAAAAATGAAAAAGTACTTTTTTTTCCATAAAAATTTTCTTTTTTCATTTTTACAGATTAATTTGTGAAGCACTGGGGCATTCAAAATGCTCACCACCCATCTAGATAAGTTCCCTGGGGGGTCTAGTTTCCAAAATGGGGTCACTTGTGGGGGAGCTCCAATGTTTAGGCACACAGGGGCTCTCCAAACGCAACATGGTGTCGCCTAAAAATTTGACTGAAAAATCAGCTCAAATTGTTAGCGGACACCATGTTGCGTTTGGAGAGCCCCTGTGTGCCTAAACATTGGAGCTCCCCCACAAGTGACCCCATTTTGGAAACTAGAGCAGGGCGCAGAACTGAAGGAGCGCCATTTGACTTTTTGAATGGAAAATTAGCTCCAAAAGTCAACTTGCGCTCCTTCCCTTCTGAGCCCTGCCGTGCGCCCAAACAGTGGTTTATGACCACATATGAGATATCGATGTACTCAGGAGAAATTGCCCAACAATTTTTAGGATCTATTTTATCCTGTTGCCCATGTGAAAATGAAAGAATTGAGGCTAAAAGAACATTTTTGTTGGAAAAATTAAAATGACCATTTTTTCCTTCCACTTTGCTTTAGTTCCCGTGAAGCACCTGAAGGGTTAATAATCTTCTTGAATGTAGTTTTGAGTAGCTTGAGGGGTGCAGTTTTTGGAATGGTGTCACTTTTGGGTGTTTTCTGTCATGTAAACCCCTCAAAAAGACTTCAAATGTGATGTGGTCACTAAAAAAAATGGCTTTGTAAATTTTGCTGGAAAAATGAAAAATTGCTGATGAACTTTGAACCCTTATAACTTTCAAACAAAAATGTTTTTTTTTTCCAAAATTGTGCTGATGTAAAGTAGACATGTGGGAAATGTTATTTATTAACTATTTTGTGTCACATAACTCTCTGGTTTAGCAGAATAAAAATTCATAATTTGAAAATTGCTAAATTTTCAAAGTTTTTGCCAAATTTTTGATTTTTTCACAAATAATCGCAAAAATTATCGACCTAAATTTAATACTAACATGAAGCCCAATATGTCACGAAAAAACAATCTCAGAATCGCTCGGATCCAACTAAGCGTTCCAGAGATATTACCTCATAAAGGAATTCAAATAGAATATGCGGTTCTAAGGTAGTGCGCAAGTATGAGACAGGATACTTTAATCTTTATCTCCGTAACTTTATTCATAAAAAGCTCCAGACCACAACATGTTTCGACGTACTGACGTCTTCCTCAAGCAGATGAGGAGCTATTAATAACAAACCATTATATACTTCCTCTAACCAATCAACCGTCAGTGCAGCCTCCCTGACAGCTGAAAGGTGGGAGGTTACACAATTTTAAAACAATTTAAACAAAATTAAAAACCTTCAGTTACAGAACTATTTATAAAACCAGAAACTAAATATAAAAACCCCAGTAAAACAAAACACATAGTAATACAATGAGTTTTTCTGTTGATGTTGATGATCATTTTGAACATATGCTCACAATTCCCGATTCTCTATATTTTTCAACTTAAGAGCAATAATAAATTTAATTGTATATTTTTACTATCCCCAGTTATCTTATTTCTCCATTAAATTACTTTTCCAGGGGTTGGTCATTTATTTAAATTCTCATATCCTTACAAGTCAGAACTGTGCAAACAATAAATTAAATATAAATTATGATTTTTATTATTTTTTATTGCTGCCCTACTGGGCTATTTTAGTGACCCCTCTAGTTATCACTGTAATCTTGAAGGATCCTTTCTAAACCAGTCTTATAAACATATCACTAGCATGATATTTCCAATATTATTCCATAGATGTTGATGATGATTTATCTCAGGCTGTTTCTTTCAATTAATTATTCATAACCTCACACTAAATTAAATTAACAGTAGGTAGCACCTAAACTCCATCACCGCTGCTCCTCTCACTTACGTTCCTACTCAGTAAATTATTATCAATTATTTAGTAACTAGCTGTGACGCCGATGCAAATGCATCAGGATTCTAGAACGTGGCAATATTATTTGCATTAATAGCATTATTATTACAATTAATAGCATAATTATTAGCATTACCAGCATTATTATTAGCATTAATAGCATTATTAATAGCAATAATAGTACTAATAATAGTATTGTTATTAGTATGAATAGCATTATTACCATAAATAGCATTAATAATAGCGTTAATAGCATTATTATGAGGAGTAATAGCATTATTAGCATTAATAAAATTATTAATAGCATTAATAGAATTAAAAATAGCATTAATAGCATTATTAATAGGATTAATAGCATGATTATTAGCCTTAATAGCATTAATAGCATTAATATTAGCATGAATAGCATTAATAGCATTATTAGTAACATTAATAGCATTATTAATAACATTAATAGCATAAATAATAGAATTAATAGCATAAATAATCGCATTAATAGCATTACTATTAGCATAAAGAGCATTAATAGCAATATTATTAGCATGAATAGCATTTTGAATAGCATAAATAGCATGATTATTAGCCTTAATAGCATTATTAATCGCGTTAATATGATTATTATTAGCATTAATAGTAGCATTAATAGCATAATTATTAGCATTAATAGCATTATTATTAGCAGTAATAGCATTATTAATAGCATTAATAGAATTAATAATACAATTATTAGCATTAATATTAGCATTAATAGCATTAATAGTATTATTAATAGCATGAATAGCATTATTAATAGCATTAATAGGATTAATAGCATTATTAATAGCATTATTAATAGCATTAATAGCATAAATAATAGAATTAATAGCAGAAATAATCGCATTAATATCATTACTATTAGCATAAAGAGCATTAATAGCAATATTATTAGCATGAATAGCATTTTGAATAGCATAAATAGCATGATTATTAGCCTTAATAGCATTATTAATCGCGTTAATATGATTATTATTAGCATTATTAGCATTAATATTAGCATTAATAGCATAATTATTAGCATTAATAGCATTATTATTAGCAGTAATAGCATTATTAGTAGCATTAATAGCATTATTAATAGCATTAATAGAATTAATAATACAATTAATAGCATTAATATTAGCATTAATAGCATTAATAGTATTATTAATAGCATGAATAGCATTATTAATATTATTAATAGCATTAATAGCATAAATAATAGAATTAATAGCATAAAAAATCGCATTAATAGCATTACTATTAGCATAAAGAGCATTAATAGCAATATTATTAGCATGAATAGCATTTTGAATAGCATAAATAGCATGATTATTAGCCTTAATAGCTTTATTAATTGCGTCAATATGATTTATTATAGCATTATTAGCATTAATATTAGCATTAATAGCATAATTATTAGCATTAATATCATTATTATTAGCATTAATAGCATAATTATTAGCATTAATAGCATTATAATTAGCAGTAATAGCATTATTATTAGCATTAATAGCATTATTAATAGCATTAATAGCATTAATAATAGAATTAATAGCATTAATATTAGCATTAATAACATTAATAGTATTATTAATAGCATGAATATCATTATTAATAGCATTAATAGGATTAATAGCATTATTAATAGCATTATTAATAGCATTAATAGCATAAATAATAGAATTAATAGCATAAAAAAATCGCATTAATAGCATTACTATTAGCATAAAGAGCATTAATAGCAATATTATTAGCATGAATAGCATTTTGAATAGCATAAATTGCATGATTATAAGCCTTAATAGCATTATTAATTGCGTTAATATGATTATTATTAGCATTATTAGCATTAATATTAGCATTAATAGCATAATTATTAGCATTAATAGCATAATTATTAGCATTAATAGCATTATTATTAGCAGTAATAGCATTATTATTAGCATTAATAGCATTATTAATAGCATTAATATTAGCATTAATAGCATTAATAGTATTATTAATAGCATGAATAGCATTATTAATAGCATTAATAGGATTAATAGCATTATTAATAGCATTATTAATAGCATTAATAGTATAAATAATAGAATTAATAGCATAAAAAATCGCATTAATAGCATTACTATTAGCATAAAGAGCATTAATAGCATAATTATTAGCATTAATATGATTATTATTAGCATTAATAGCATAAGTATTAGCATTAATAGCATTATTATTAGCAGTAATATCATTATTATTAGCATTTTTTTTTTATTATTATTTTTTATTTTATTATTTATTATTTTTTATTTATTTTTTTATTATTTTTTATTTATTTTTTTATTATTTTTTTTATTATTAAATTTATTTATTATTTGTTATTTTAAGTGAGCCTGAGCCTGAGACACAGTTCTCCTTCAGGTCCGCTGATAGGGCTCATATTATTAGCATTTTTTTTTTTTTTTATTATTTTTTATTTTATTATTTATTATTTTTTATTTATTTTTTTATTATTTTTTATTTATTTTTTTATTATTTTTTTATTATTACATTTATTTATTATTTGTTATTTTAAGTGAGCTTGAGCCTGAGACACAGTTCTCCTTCAGGTCCGCTCATAGGGCTCATATTATTAGCATTTTTTTATTATTATTTTTTATTTTATTATTTATTATTTTTTATTTATTTTTTTATTATTTTTTATTTATTTTTTTATTATTTTTTTTATTATTAAATGTATTTATTATTTGTTATTTTAAGTGAGCCTGAGCCTGAGACACAGTTCTCCTTCAGGTCCGCTCATAGGGCTCATATTATTAGCATTTTTTTTTTTTTATTATTATTTTTTATTTTATTATTTATTATTTTTTATTTATTTTTTTATTATTTTTTATTTATGTTTTTATTATTTTTTTATTATTACATTTATTTATTATTTGTTATTTTAAGTGAGCTTGAGCCTGAGACACAGTTCTCCTTCAGGTCCGCTCATAGGGCTCATATTATTAGCATTTTTTTATTATTATTTTTTATTTTATTATTTATTATTTTTTATTTATTTTTTATTATTTTTTATTTATTTTTTTATTATTTTTTTTATTATTAAATGTATTTATTATTTGTTATTTTAAGTGAGCCTGAGCCTGAGACACAGTTCTCCTTCAGGTCCGCTCATAGGGCTCATATTATTAGCATTTTTTTTTTTTATTATTATTTTTTATTTTATTATTTATTATTTTTTATTTATTTTTTTATTATTTTTTTTATTATTAAATTTATTTATTATTTGTTATTTTAAGTGAGCCTGAGCCTGAGACACAGTTCTCCTTCAGGTCCGCTGATAGGGCTCATATTATTAGCATTTTTTTTTTTTTTTTATATTATTTATTTTATTATTTATTATTTTTTATTTATTTTTTTATTATTTTTTATTTATTTTTTTATTATTTTTTTTATTATTAAATTTATTTATTATTTCTTATTTTAAGTGAGCCTGAGAGAGAGTTCTCCTTCAGGTCCGCTCAAACATCTCATAGAGTTACATAGCGGATAATGGTGCACGCTGATTGGTCGCTTCTTCCCATAGAGAAACATGGCCATGTTTCTCTATGGGAAAAAACGACCAATCAGCGTCCAGGATTATCCGCTATGTAACCCGAAGCTCGGTGGAGGAAGAGAGAAGAGCGCCGGATGGAAGAGTCGTTAGCCGGGCTGAAGGAAGAGGATGCGTGGGCCGAAGAAAGGACTGGACCTGGACCTGAGGAAGCAGATGTCATGAAGACAGGTAAGTGATCTACGGCGTCGGGGAGGGGGGGGGTGTGCGGACATAATGGAGGGGGGGTGTGCGGACATATGGAGGGGGGGGTGTGCGGACATATGGAGGGGGGGGTGTGCGGACATATGGAGGGGGGGGTGTGCGGACATATGGAGGGGGGGTGCGGACATATGGAGGGGGGGTGTGCGGACATATGGAGGGGGGGGGTGTGCGGGCATATGGAGGAGGGGGTGTGCGGGCATATGGCGGCGGGGGTGTGCGGGCATATGGAGGAGGGGGTGTGCGGGCATATGGAGGAGGGGGTGTGCGGGCATATGGCGGCGGGGGTGTGCGGGCATATGGCGGCGGGGGTGTGCGGGCATATGGAGGAGGGGGTGTGCGGGCATATGGAGGAGGGGATGTGCGGGCATATGGCGGCGGGGGTGTGCGGACATATTGCGGCGGGGGTTTGCGGGCATATGGAGGAGGGGGTGTGCGGGCATATGGCGGCGGGGGTGTGCGGGCATATTGCGGCGGGGGTGTGCGGGCATATGGCGGCGGGGGTGTGCGGGCGGCAGGGGTGTGCGGGCATATGGAGGAGGGGGTGTGCGGACATATGGCGGCGGGGGTGTGCGGGCATATGGAGGAGGGGGTGTGCGGGCATATGGCATATGGCATGTCGACTAACGGCTCGCAATGGCCGCTTCGCGGCCAATGCTTCGCGCGTATCCACATGACCACGCCGGAAGTTGCGCCGAGAGGGGCGGATTTGCGATTCGCGATTATATAATAGATAGGGAGGGATAGGGTTAATGGATCAACCTGGTGTTTCCTGACCTAACCCGGAGAGAGAGCGTGGACAGCACGAGGCCAGGAGCAGAGGTGATTGAGGACACAGGAGCACTACAGATCCAAGGCTGGCAGCCTGAGCCACAAAACTATGCTCACAATCTGGTTGTGCGGATCGGGCACAACCTTTAAAGGTTAGTTTGCTTATAATACGACCGCTTTAAAGACAGGAGAGGTCCACAGGTGGCACAACACTATTTTTTCTTTTTAATTACCTCATAAAGGGACACTGGTCAGAATTGACAAAAATGGCCTGGTCATTAAGGTCAAAATAGGCCCGGGGGTGAAGGGGTTAATATAGTTGAGGCAAAGTTAAGCCAAGTTATACCATAGGCTTGATTTACACTTATACAGTTAGTTCATAATTTTCTTCAGTATTTTTAAGATAAAACAAGAAATAAAATATGAGTAGAGAATGTCAAAATTACATTTTTACCAACCAGAGAGTTTGTAGGCAACATATTTACAGTATAAATCATTCATATTGAGAGTCCATATTTGACATTACATTACATAGGTAATCTTTTAACTTTTGTATACTGTATTGGCAATTCATTCCAGGGAGTGATTCCAGAATTAATTCCAGAATTAAAGCTGAATTCTGTATCAAGTTATATAATTCTCTAAATTGCAAACAACTAGAGTTTGGCAAAACCTTATTATAACCAGATTACACAATGACATATTACATGATCTTAGCACATCAGCACTTGCAACAGAAATGCAAAAGCTCTGGTTTAAACAAAAGTAAGTATAAAGAAAAACTCACAATGGTAGATAATAGTAGAGAGGTCAAGGAGTGAAGGTTTGCCTTTACTAATCAGGTTTGGAATGTATCCACTCTTCCTGATAATCACTGTATTTATTTCTACGCTATGTGGGAGTCTGATTGAATTGTTACAAATAAAAAGTAGAAACTGTTAAAATTAAATATTCATAATCAAGCAAAGCATTTAAGTTGTTGGAATTCAAGAGAAAAACAAGGTCAAATAACAAAAGAATAGAGTAAAACTCAAGAAATGAAGCAACAACACTTAAAGGGACTCTGGTCATTTTTCAGCATGATACTAAGGTCCCCTTCACACGTGGCATGATCAGGTCCGGGGCTCCAGTGTAAACCGGACAGCCTTGGACCCGATTTGCAAAAAGAACCGGAGGGTTTGCAGCCAGATTCAGCTGATCGTAGCCGCAGCTGCTGAAATTTCAAGATTGCGGATAATGTGAAATCTCTGGAGGGGACAGCTCATGGAGCTGAGGTTTAGCAGTGCTCGCTGCTAAACTCCAGCACCTGGCATCCGGCTCCCAGATCCGATTTTATCTCGGATCCGGCGCGATCCGGCACCATAGACTCCCATGTTAGGGAGCACTGGATCGTGCCGGATCCGGGAAGATCCGGGAGCATCCGATTTTGGGTGGTTTTGGTTCCGGATACAAAAAATGCTGCTTGTTCCGATTTTGTGTCTGGGGCAAAAAAACGAAAGCTGTCGGATCCTCCCGGACAGCACAAAACCGGATGGCAAAACACTGCCATCCGATGCAATCCGCCCCATAGGAATACTATGATACTGAAAAACGTGGTGTCAAAAGGGCCTTATAGTACTCCTGAATAGTGCTCGAGTAGATCTTTCAGAATATGTAAAAATCAATAATGTACCCCGTGTAGTTCTTTTGCTATAAGCACATTCACACCCTGTAAAAGTGATTGACATGACTTCTGAGCTGTCAAAATCACAGTCTGTTAAGGGCCTGTCAAACGTGTCAATGTCGTCAGCGATCTGATCGCTGACGACATTGACAGCTGATCGCTGGTGAGCTATCACACAGGCAGACTCACCAGCGATCAATTGACCAGAAACATCGTGGAAACGATTTAAATATCGTTTCCACGATGTCCTGCTCCCGCTGCCAGCCTGCTGGAAGCGGGAGCAGGCTGGTCTCCAAGGTAAACTGCGGGTATCTAGGCAGCGCGCGCTGCCTAGATACCCGACGTGTACCTTAGTTACCAGCCTCCTCCGCTCACCGGCTGGTATCTAAGGTACACAGCGGGTAACTAGGGACCCTAGTTACCCGCTGTGTACCTTAGATACCAGCCGGTGAGCGGAGGAGGCTGGTAACTAAGGTACACGTCGGGTATCTAGGCAGCGCGCGCTGCCTAGATACCTGCAGTTTACCTTGGATACCAGCTCCCAGCGCTTGTGACAGGCGCTGGGAGCTGGAATATCGCTATTCCCGGTGTCACACGCAGCAATGCTGCGTGTCCACCGGGCGACAATCGCCAGGTTTTAGGACAGATTCTAAAACCTGGCGATCATCAACCAGCGATTTATCGCTGGTTGATTCACTATGTCACACGCATCAATATCGCTGCAACGTCACGTGCAGCCGATATCGTGCAGGCGATATTGATGCGTGTGACAGGCCCTTAAGTGTTATTTAAATATCTATGCCTAGCCAAGCTGTTATCTGTCCCTCCCCTTTGCTGAAGTTACACTGAATCTATTAGTGATTAGTTCAAAGATGAAAGGGTACCAGCAAACTGTTGTAAGACACTATCTTCCTAACAAGGGTATAAATCATAGGGAGGAATACAGGGATAATATTATATCTAAGATAAAATATCCCTGTATTTCTCCCTATGAGTTTTTTGGTCACAATAGCACTATATTTATAATAATATCATCTTTGAACTAATCCTATTTGTCTGTGATAATTAATCGGTAAATTAGTCTTCCACTTACCATTTCTTCACCCCTGCATCCATCCAAACACAAACTCACATAATATACAAAGATCATATAATGTTTCAAATCATTACTATCCTGTAACAACAATAGTTTATAGAACAGAGAATAAGATTTATTCATTTATTTATTAGTTATTATTTTTTTCATAGAGACATACTTCTAATAAAAGTTATATACCTATGATTTTTAGATCATGCATGATATCCATCGCTCTAAGGAACTCATGTGTTTACACCACCTACTAGAAGAGTAATATCACTGTCACTCCAATTTATACCCAAGTTGTAATATGTTGGCATATACCCTATGAGATTCCTTCACACGATTTACCCAATAAAATTTCAATGGGAACACTATACATATTTGACTCCTTTATTAATATGCAACTAAAAATAGCAAGTAATAAATTATTATATTTTTATTTAAAAGGCATGTTTTTAATATATTTTCCTCTGTCCTGTGTCCTTGTGTGTACCGCATTGAGCATGGAGAAAAGAAAGAAGACCAAAGAACTGTCTGAGGACTTGAGAAACCAAATTGTGAGGAAGCATGAGCAATCTCAAGGCTACAAGTCCATCTCCAAAGACCTGAATGTTCCTGTGTCTACTGTGCGCAGTGTCATAAAGAAGTTTAAAGCCCATGGCACTGTGGCTAACCTCCCTAGATGTGGACGGAAAAGAAAAATTAACAAGAGATTTCAGTGCAAGATTGTGCGGATGGTGGATAAAGAACCTCGACTAACATCCAAACAAGTTCAAGCTGCCCTGCAGTCCGAGGGTACAACAGTGTCAACCCGTACTATCCGTCGGTGTTTGAATGAAAAGGGACTGTATGGTAGGAGACCCAGGAGACCCCACTTCTTACCCCGAAACATAAAAAAGCCAGGCTGGAGTTTGCCAAAACTTACCTGAGAAAGCCTACAACGTTTTAGAAGAATGTTCTCTGGTCAGATGAGACAAAAGTAGAGCTTTTTGGGCAAAGGCATCAACAAAGAGTTTACAGGAGAAAAAAAGAGGCATTCAAAGAAAAGAATACGGTCCCTACAGTCAAACATGGCGGAGGTTCCCTGATGTTTTGGGGATGCTTTGCTGCCTCTGGCACTGGACTGCTTGACTGTGTGCAAGGCATTATGAAGTCTGAAGACTACCAACAAATTTCGCAGCATAATGTAGGGCCCAGTGTGAGAAAGCTTGGTCTCCCTTAGAGGTCATGTGTCTTCCAGCAGGAAAATGACCCAAAACACACTTCAAAAAGCACTAGAAAATGTTTTGAGAGAAAGCACTGGAGACTCCAAAGCATATACAATTGCCTTCAGATGAATCCAAAGATAAAAGTCTAAGGGGGGGTCAGATCAGGAGACCTTGGTGGCCATTCAACTGGCCCACGACAACCAATCCACTTTCTATGAAACTGTTCATGTAGGAAAGCTTGGACCTTTACATTTATAATGTGGTGGAGCACCACCTTGTTGGAAAAACTGAGGGAACGTGCCATCTTCAGTGCAGAGGGCAACACATCATCTTGTAGCAATTTTAGATATCCAGTCGCATTGAGGTTTCTATTGATGAAGAATGGCTCCACTATCTCTGTACCCCTTATACCACACCATACCATCAATTTTGTGAAGATATGAAATGTGCAGCATCTGAAACAACAGATACTGGAAGCCTGTGCTAGCATTTCTTCTGCGGTGTTGCTATCAGTGGGAGAAGAGGGTTGCATTTTATAAGTGGTCATAAACTTGTAAATAACTCATGAAAGAAGAAAGTTACATTAAAACCAAGTACACAATTGTTTTTCTTATAAAATTCTCAATACGTTTGATGTGTTACAAGACCCTCTTCCCATTTACAAAAATAAAGTTGGATCCAAAATGGCTGACTTGAAAACTGCCGCCACGGTCACCACCCATCTGGAATAGTCCCCCCTCCCATATACTAATGTGCCACTGACAGTTGATATCACCAACCATTCCCACTTTATTTAGGTGTATCCATATAAATGGCGCACCCTGTGTATTTATACATACATATATATGTATGTATATTTCTACTATATACATGTCTAATGGCCACTTCCATCTGAGGCCAAAATTGCCCCCGCCGCCGGAAGTAGCCAGTATGCAAAAGAGCTGCACGGTGCGCAAATTCAAAATTTCCATGCCGCGCAGCTCTCCTCAAAGCCCCCCCCCCGCTCCTCCTGCCCGCGCTCCCCGTGGCACCCCCGCTCCCCATGGCACACTCGCTCCCCATGTCCCCCGTTCCCCACGGCCCCCCGTTCCCTGCGACCCCCCGCTCCTCCACAGTAAAAGTAAAAATTAAAAAATCCTCAGTGAGGATACTCACCAATCTGCCGGCTTGCTCCACCTCCGTCTTCTATCTACAGGGCTTGAGGACCTGTCGTTGCCTGGGAAACCACTAACTGCGGTCATGTGACCAATCAGCTGATCGGTTTCCAAGGCAACGATAGGTCCTGCCCTGGGAGCTACAAGACACATCGGAGGTGGAGCGAGCCGGCGGACGGCTGAGTATCCTCACTGAGGATTTTTTTATTTTTATAATTACCGTGGAGAAGCGAGGAGGTAGGAAAGCAAGGAGGAGTGGAGGGGGCAGGAGGAGCGGAGGGGCCAGGAAGGGCAGGAGGAGTGAGGGGGCAGGAGGAGCAGAGCGGGCAGGAGGGGCAGGAGGAGCAGAGGGGGCAGAAGGAGCAGAGGGGATGGGAGGAGCGGAGGAGGCAGGAGGAACGGAGGGGGCAGAAGGAGCAAAGGGGCAGGAGGAGCAGAGGAGGCTGGAGGAGCGGAGGGTGCAGGTGGGGCAGGAGGAGCAGGAGGAGAGAAGGGGGCAGGAGGAGCGGAGGGGGCAGGAGGAGCAGAGGGGCAGGAGGAGTGGAGGGGCAGGAGGGGCAGGAGGAGCGGAGGGGGCAGGAGGAGAGGAGGGGGCAGGAGGAGCGCTGACAGGAGGAGAAAGGACGGAAAAGGGGCGGTGAAAGGAGGCAAGACGAAGGAGCGCTGACAGAAGGAGAGACAGAGGAGCGGTGATTGGAGGAGACGGGGGCAGGGGGAACATGGGGCAGGAGGAGCACGAGGCAGGAGGAGCGTGGGGCAGGAGGAGAGACGGAGGAGCTATGACAGGAGGAGCAGCGGGGGGGCAGGAGGAACGCAGGGGAGGAACGTGGGGCAGGAGGAGCAGGAGGCAGGAGGAACGTGGGGAGGAGGAGCACGGGGCAGGAGGAGTGCAGGGCAAGAGGAGTGAGGGGCTGGAGGAGCGGGGACAGCAAGAGCAATGACAGGAGGAGAGACAGAGGAGCAGGGACAGAAGGAGAAACGGAGGACAAGAGGAATGGGGACAGGAGGAGAGACGGAGGAGCCGGGACAGGAGAAGAGACGGAGGAGCGGTGACAGGAGGAGAGACAGAGGAGAGGTGACATGAGTAGCAGTGACAGGAAGTGAGATGGAGGAGCGGGAACAGGAGGAGCGGGGACAAGAGGACAGACAGAGAAGCAGGAACAGGAGGAGAATCAGAGGAGTGGGGACAGGAGAAGCGGTGACAGAAAGAGTGGCGACAGGAGGAGAGACGAAGGAGCGGGAGCTGAAGGAGCGGGGACTGGAGGAGAGACGGAGGAGAGGAGACAGGAGGAGCGGTGACAGGAGGAGAGACGGAAGAGGGGGAACAGCAATAGCGGGGACAGGAGGAGAGATGGAGGAGCGGAGACAGGAGGAGCGGTGACAGGAGGAAAAACAGAGGAGCGGGGACAAGAGGAGTGGTTACAGGAGGAGAGACGGAGGAGTGGAGACATGAGGAGCGATGACAGGAGGAGCGATGACAGGAGGAGACACGGAGGAGCGGTCACAGGAGGAGAGACGGCAGAGCGATTACAGGATAAGCAGTGACAGGAGAAGCGGTGACAGGAAGAGAGACGGAGGAGCAGGAACATGAGGAGCAGGGACAGGAGGAGAGATGGAGGAGTGGGGATAGGAGGAGCAGTGACGGAAGGAGCGGGGACAGGAGGAATGGTGACAGGAGGAGCGGTGACAGAAGGAGCAAGGACAGGAGGAGCGACGGAGGAGCAGTGACAGGAGGAGAGACCGAGGAGCGGGGACAGGAGGAGCGGGGACAGGAGGAGAGATGGAGGAACGGGGACAGGAGGAGTGAGGACAGGAGGAGAGATGGAGGAGCGGTGACAGGAGGAGTGGGGACAGGAGGAGAGACAGAGGAGGGGTGACAGGAGGAGCAGTGTAGATCACGCATGTTGACTGAACAAGTTCTGTCAGTCACAGTATGTCAACTACATACATATTCTAGAATGCCCGATGAGTTAGATTTGGACCACCATCTTATCATATTATTATTTTTTTATTTTTTCTTATGATTGTGTTTGAGTTTGAGACTTATAGTCTGAAATATGGAGATGAAAGACACTACACATACTCCAGTAGAAAGAACAGGGATGGCAAAATTGGAAATTAGAACCTGTGCAATGTGAAGGACATCCAGAAAACTTGCAGTTTTCAGACCCAAGTCTCTTTGGAAGTAGACAGGGGGAAAAAGGAATCCTTGAGCCCTTTCATCACAACTTCAGCTCTCCCTGGACCTTCTTAGGCTCTGTTACAATGCTGCATTATTTGATGATTTTCTTGACATGCATTTTGAGAATCTGCATAAAAATCTGCATGTCTATCATGAGGCCAGCAAAGTCAATGACAGGTGTTGTGCCCAAGTTGTTTTTTTCTCCTTGCACACGTGGTTCAGATTTCTTTTTTCTGCCCCAAAATCTGCACCAAATCTGCAAAGAAAAAAAAACATGTTAGCACAGCACTTTTGACTTTTTTGGCTTTAGGATAGACATGCAGATTTTGATGCAGACTCTCAAAATCTGCTTCAAAAGAAGCAGCAGACAATAAACTGTGAGCAAGGGGCCTTACAAAAATATGGTGGGGTCACATTCACAGAAAGCATCCCCCATGTTTTGTGAGAGCAGTGTGTGTGACAAGTGGTGCCATCACAAACATTACTTTACTGTACGTTAAACTTGAGGGGTCACACAGGGGCTGTCCCACAAGTTTGAACTGAGCTGCATTCCCTGACATAACCACTCCTCTCGCAATTTGTCTCATGATACTGGGGAAACATATCCGTTATGTCTCGCACAATGTTGCAGCTGTCACAGGACAGCTAGTGTTACAAGCACTGGTGCCACTAAGGTTATCTCAGGTCACACAGCAGGATTCCCTGCTGAGGGATACCCACAGTGTAACCTGTGACAATCTCAGGTTCATGAGGGGGTCCGGAAGCATGGCGAGTGTGACAGCGGCGCTGATGGTTGCTAAGTAATACTGTATGACGCTAATTTCTGTGGCAAAACAGCGAGGATCCACTGAAAATGATTTGAGTTATGTTTGGCAGCTTTTGTCCTTTTTCAAGGTGTTTTCTAGGCCATTGATTTTGCCTCCTATTGATTTGAATGGGGTTTGAATCTTCAGTGAACTGTTCGGTGAACATTGCACATTCTCTAATCTATCTAAGAACACCATCCCAACTGTGAAACATGAGAGTGGCAGCATCATGTTATGGTTTTTTTTTGCTGCAGGATAAACTGGTGCACTACACAAAATAAATATCACCATGAGGAAGAAATATTATGTGGCAATACTGAAGCAACATCTCAAGACATCAGCCAAAATGTTAAAGGGAACCTGTCCGGTACTTTATACCCTCCCCAGCTATCACTCTCTGTAAATGTAGCTTCATAATACTAGTCTATTTATCCCTGTCTGAGGTCATAGTGTAATGTTGAAGATGAAAAAAAGCATTTATACACTTACATTTCTCTATGTAAATGAGGCAGTCAGACTACACCATGGAATGTAGTATTTCTGGCTGGTTAATAGTTAACTCACTATTAACTTCTTTGTCTAAAGGACCTATGTGATGTAACAATCATGTGATCACAGTGGCGTAGCTAACCAAGCCAAATCATTATGTGCTATGAAGACTTAGTTCCGCCTATTGTAGTCACATGTTTGACATCACACTGGTCCCGCAACGTGTTCTGTCATTCGGCTGAAATGTTAACTATTAACCTGCCAGATAGACTACATCTTCCAAGGTGTAGTCTGACTGACTCATTTACATAAGAAAATGTAAGTGTCTATATACTCTTTTCACTTTTACCATTACACTATGAGCTCAGACAGGGATGATTAGAATAGTATTATGAAGCTGCAGGTACAGACAGTGATAGCTAGAGGAGGCATAAACTAGCTGACAGGTTCCCTTTAAAACTTGAAATGGGTCTTCTAAATGGACAATGACACAAAGCACAATGCAAACTGGTTACAAGTTGGCTTAAGGATAACAAAGTCAATGTTTTGGAGTGGCAATCACAAAGACTTAATCTCAATTATATTAAAAAATTATGGTTAAAGCTGAAAAGGCAGGTGCAAGCAAGGCAACCTACAAACATGGCTCAGTGACACAATTACTGTCAAGGATAGGCCCAAATTCCTACCAACTATTGTGAGAAGCTTGGGGAAGGATATCCATAACGTTTGACCCAAGTCATACAGTTTAAGGGCAATGCTACCAAATACTAATGAATAGTGATGGGTGAACCCGAACTGTAAAGTTCAGGGTCCATACCAAACACACAATGTTCAGGCACAGACTCCAAACGCGGACTTCCCTGGCAAGTCCATGTTACAGTTCGGGCTTGGCTCTGGGGCGGGGAAAAAAAGAAGAAATCAGTTATTAAATGGCAGTGTTATACTTACGACGTCCCTCCGCTTGTATGACCGGGCCACTCATTAACTTCCTGGATAGTCACTGCATAGGGATCCAACAGGCAATCACAGACACTGTCACAGAAAATGGGCATCTGTGATTGGCTGTTGAAGTAATCTGGAAACTGCCCATACATGCTAGATGCTAGCATGTATGGGCTGGTTTCAGATTACTCCAGCAGCCAATCACAGACGCCCATTCTCTGTCAAAGCATCTGTGATTGGCTGTTGGGACCCTCAGTCATTGACTGACGTACTAGTACTATAAAAATAAATAATTTTAAAAAATGACATGGCGCTTTGCTGTATTTTTGATTCTCATTGCAGATAAAGCATACAGCTAAAGGCTGTCACCCCCAGCTGGCTGGCTTTACCTTGGCTGGCAATCAAATAAATAATTAAAAGAAGAATGCGTAGGCTTCGCCCTATTTTTGATCACCGTCCAAGGTAAATCCCAGGCAGCTGGGGGCTTGGATTCTCAGTGTGGTAAGGCCCAAGCGTTCTGGCCCCCCCATGTTAAAAATCACAGCCCGCAGCCACCCCTGAAAATGTTGCGGTTCTTCCAGTGGCCCTGGTGGGGGTGGCATTCTGAGTAATAAAGGGATTAATGCCAGCTTTGTATTGGCAGCTGGCACTAAGCCCAAAATTCATTCTCTCGGGCCAATATTAGACTCTGACACTGAATTTCTAGTAAACAGTAAAAAGACACAACACCAAGAATATCCAAAAAGCTATTGACCGGCCTGAAGGTACAAGTGGCAAGTAATTATTATGCTGGCGTTTAACCCTAGAACGCATACCTGGGGCCTCGCAGGCCTGCCAGGTTACTTGTTTTCTATTTTTTGTAAAAGTACTTTAGTTTGAATTTTGAAAATCTAGGTAATCCTCAGGTATATAGTTGTTAATAATTTCCAGTTATTCATATATTTTTATGTTACAGACATTTCGGTATAACAACCTTTTTTTGGGACTACCCCATATTCATGCACCTGGGGCCTTTTAGGCCTGTACTAGGTTTACATGTGATACTCAGTCTTTTTGTCTGTATTGTTGCTGGGGAAGAACTTTTATGACTCTGCTATTGCTGGGAAGAGTGTGGATTCTGCATGACAACATGGTCATGTGATCTTGGAAGGGAGGCTCCCTCACAAAGTCATGTGTCTCTGACCTCATCGCAGGTCTTTTTGTCCTAATTGCTGGAGAGACTTTGGAGGAAGAAGTCAGCTTTCTTTTTTCTGGAAATAGAAACTTTCTGAGCTCCAAAACCAGAGGCTTCTACTTCACTACAAGAAAGTGATCTGTTGGAGGTAAGAGGAGGGGGGCTGCACTTTACCTGCTTTATATCGCTTGGTGTGCTGGGACCCTAACAAAGAGTCTTATCACATACTGTTTACAGTGCACAAGCCTGATTGTAATCTTTTTTTTTTTTCTTTTTAGTTTACTGACATCTAAAATTACAATGGCACAGTCTACTTCCAGGGGATTGACTGACCATGAAATTGAGGCAATCATTTTTGATAGTGATGATGAAAGTGAAATTTCTTTGTCTAATGAAGAGTACATGCCACCAGCTAATGTATCAACTTCATCGCCCAGCGATTCTTCAGATGATGAAGAAGTAGTGGATCCAGCAGAACGTTCAAATAGAACATCTAAAACGAATAATTTTTGGAACAGTACTGCTGCAGCTCCTGCACGCACCCCATCACATAACATTATTAGAGTTGCTCAAGGAGCTGTCGGAATTCCCCAATTCATGTCCAAAAGAGATGTTTTCTGTAAATTTGTTTCGGATGATATTGCAGATGAGGTAGTTTTGTGTACTAACGTAGAAGGAAAACGTATCGCGTCAGGAAGAAAAAAAACATGGAAAAATATAGCTAAAGAGGAACTATATGCTTATATTGGCCTTACTCTTCTGGCAGTATTTTTATTTGCGTTATTCCGTGTTATTTGCACACAGGCCTAAAAGGCCCCAGGTGCGTGAATATGGGGTAGTCCCAAAAAAAGGTTGTTATACTGAAATGCCTATAACATAAAAATATATGAACAACTGGAAATTACTAACAACTATATACCTGAGTAATACCTAGAGTTTCAAAAATCTAACTAAAGTAATTTTACAGAAAATAGAAAACAGGTAACCTGGCAGGCCTGCGAGGCACCAGGTATGAGTCCGCCAGCCTTAGCTGGGGTCACCAGGAGGTCAGATCCATTACGGAATCCTATCCTGGCGGACCCCAGCGCTAGTGGGAATGCATCCTTACTTTGCAATAAACTTTGAAAAGTATTTTTTTTTTAGTTATTCCATGATAATTGTAAACAGGCCTAAAAGGCCCCAGGTGCGTGAATGTGTAGATTTCTATGGGTATGCGTTCTAGGGTTAATAACTATTTTCCTTCTTTTTACTGCCCCCAGACCCCATCTCATAACTTTAAAGTCCAAGTTCGGGGTCAAGTTCAGCACCAAAGTCGAAAAAGTAGAAAAAGTCCAGGTGGATTCGTCCATCACTACTAATGAAATGTATGTAAACTTGTGAAGTTACAGAAAGTAATAAAAATGCCTTAAAACATTCTTTCTCTCATTATTCTGGCATTTGTCAAAGATAAATAATTATGGTAATCCTAACTGACCTAAAACGGGAAAGGTTTATTCTGATTTCATGTCAGATAGTGAGAAAAACATACGTGTATTTTTATATAATGTATGAAAACTTGTGGTTTCAACGTATATACAAATAAATCAACTAATCAAGCATAAGCACTTGAGCGAGTATTGTGTGCAAACTCATCTCTACAAATCTTCCTCCACTCAAATACTCCAGTCTTTATTGACAGTCTGCCATAATGACATCATGACTTTAGGTCAAGAGATCACTATAGCTAATCACTGGGTTCAGAGACTTGTGCTGTCTTTTTGTTTTTTTTTTATTAATAATAATAACACTAATAATAATAATAATAAAAATAATAATAATAATATTTCCATAAAGCTGCAGCCAAACTTACATATTATCATGATGATATAAAATATTGATTCAGCTTCATTGAATCTGTTTGATTTTAAAGATTCTTCCTTGGCTTTCAAGGTCCTGAGTCATTGATGGAATCCCATTTAAGATGAACTGACCTCTGGTATGTGATTTTAGCTTCTCTTCATTATGCATGTTTTCACTTAAACATTCTTTATCACCAAGATATAATTGAGGAACAGCATTTATCAGAAAAATCATTTATTGTGCAAATGCACTCTAAATAGAAATGTCAGTAATATGTGTGTCAGTAAAATATCAAAGTAAATGATTATCTTTACCAATACAAATAACACATAACATGCAGCATGAATGCACAGTATTCATACCATAAAATACAGTAAAGTACAAATGTTTCTTTATGGAAATATGATAGAATTCTCTGCCAAGCCACACTTGGACATTGTTGGAATACATATAAATGTGATTTGGGTAATCTTTCAACCTTTTCTTGCCTCTCCAAGAGATCTTCATCCATAATCAAGTCCCGCTGCAAAGTTTGCCAGATGTGCAGCTTTAAAATGAATATCCTCACAAGGTTCTTGCACTTGCTTCAGGCAGTAATGACTAAGATGTGTGCTAAATAATTTATTTTATTCTTATCTTTTAAGTTTTAGTCCAAAAATCATAGTGTGGTCTTATAATAGTGTACACACATATTTATTTGTGTTACTTTAACTAATTTTAAATCTTGCCCCATTCTATACATATCACTCTCCAACGATGACTCTATATTTGTCCTCCAGTGGCCATAGGCACTGTCCCCTGTAGTTGAAGTGGCCCTTATCAAACATGCATAGTGTAGTTTCTCTCAGCTGACTTCATGACAGCATTACTGTGCTCTGGGACTAGAGATGAGCAAACGCTTTGACGTTTGGATTCGGTTTGGTTCTCTGAACGGGCATATGTTCGACAAAAAGATCGGGGAACAGTTTGCTGACCTTCTGAACCCTATTAAAACCATTGGGAGGCAAAATCAAAGGCCTAGAAAAACCTTCAAAGGGGCCCAAAAGCTGCCAAACACAGCTCAAACTGTTTAACAGTGGAGCCCCGCTGTTTTGGCACAGCCATTAGTTTCTTAGACTATTACTTACCAAGCTTCAGCATCACTGTCACCCTGCTTCCAGGCTTGCTCATAAACCACAGACATGTTGACTTCTTCCCACATGATTGGTTAAAATCAGACTTAGCCCTGCCCACTCTCTTTGCAAGCATTTGTGATTGGTTGCCAGTATGCAACAAAACTTATGTCAGATTTGTGTAAAAATAAATAATAGAAATAATTGGCATGGGGTCCCCCCTCGATTTTATACCAGCCAAGATAAAACACATGACTGTGAATTGGTATTCTTACCCTGGGAGGCATGTAATTATTGAACCCCAATTATTGTTAGCCCAATCTTGTTGCCTAGCTTCTCAATAATTTCTCCATGGGGTGGGCTGCAGAAGGCACCTACCCTATATACTCGTGTATAAGCCGACCCGTGTATAAGCCGACCCCCCTACTTTTTCCCCCAAAACCTGGGAAAACCTATTGACTCGCGTATAAGCCGAGGGTGGACCCCAGCACAGGTATACAGCCCCCAGCAGTGTGGTATACAGCAGCCCCAGAGGTATATACAGCAGCCCCAGTGGTAGTATACAGCAGCAGCCCCAGTGGTATATACAGCAGCAGCCCCAGTGGTTAGTATACAGCAGTACCAGAGGTGTATACAGCAGCCCCAGTGGTAGTATACAGCAGCAGCCCCAGTGGTATATACAGCAGCAGCCCCAGTGGTTAGTATACAGCAGCTCCAGAGGTGTATACAGCAGCCCCAGTGGTAGTATCCAGCAGCCCCAGTGGTGTATACAGCAGCCCCAGAGGTAGTATACAGCAGCCCCAGAGGTATATATAGCCCCAATGGTAGTATACAGCATCCTCAGTGATAGTATAGAGCAGCCCCAGTGGTAGTATACAGCATCCCCAGAGGTATATACAGCCCCAGTGGTAGTATACAGCAGCCCCAGAGGTAGTATACAGCAGCCCCAGAGGTATATACAGCCCCAGAGGTATATACAGCAGCCCTTAGGTAGTATACAGCAGCCCCAGTGGTGTATACAGCAGCCCCAGAGGTAGTATACAGCAGCCCCAGAGGTATATACAGCGCCAGAGGTATATACAGCAGCCCTTAGGTAGTATACAGCAGCCCTAGTGGTGTATACAGCAGCCCCAGAGGTAGTATACAGCAGCCCCAGGGGTGTATACAGCAGCAGCCCCAGGGGTGTATACAACAGCAGCCCCAGGGGTGTATACAGCACCAGCCCCAGGGGTGTATATAGCAGCAGCCCCAGAGGTATACAGGCCCCCCCATCAAGATCCAGGGCCCCCCCTCCTTGCTCGGCAAACCTGTAAAGTAAAATCATACTTATCACTGTCCTGTCGCGCCATCCCGCCGCTGCCGACATCACGATCCCGGGCTTCATTCAGCGTCTTCCGGCTTCCTGTGGTCGCGGGCAATGACGTCATTGCCCGCGACCACAGGAATCCGGAAGAAGACGGATGAAGCCGGGATCGTGATGTCGGCAGCGGCGGGACGACGCGACAGAGACAGTGATAAGTATGATTTTACTTTACAGGTTTGCCGAGCAAGGAGGGGGGGCCCTGGATCTTGATGGGGGGGCCTGTATACCTCCGGGGGTTCTGTATACTCGCTTATAAGCCGAGGGGGTACTTTTCAGCCCAAATTTTGGGCTGAAAAACTCGGCTTATACGCGAGTATATACGGCAACTTACAAATCCCATTCCCTATGCCCCAGGTAATACCTGGGGTTGTGGTGGGGTTATTGAATATTGAAGTCTGACAGATTTGGAGGAGGAATAAATAGAAAATATTTTTTTCAGCCCAGTTCATCTGGAATGTTGAATAAGACTAGAGGGCAATGCACGGGAAAGTCCAATATTAATGCTATGATAACACACTTGTGCATATGCCAAAAAATCCATAAAGGGATTGCATATTTTCAAAAAGAAATATCCATATAGTGCCTTATGAGTGTGAACAGACCTATAAAACTATAACTTAAGCATATAATGGACATACATTATTTTTATCTGAATTGTTAGCAGATAAGTGTTGAAGAAGTGACTTCGCATGCTGCTGCCTGTTTGCAATAATAAGGTTTTTCTCTCAAAAAAAATAATTTAAAAAAATTAAATGCTCTCTTAAAGGGATGTTTAAAAGAGGTTTTAAGGATACTGGATTGCACAGCTGATTTCACATTTGGCACTCTTACAAAAATTCACAGATTGCAGCTGTACCAACACCTGAAAATTCAAGAAAGCTTAAAAACGTTCTTTTAAAGCTCCCTTAAATTCACCATATTAAAAGAAATTGATTGATGGATTCCTCAGCCACTGGGTCTTTTGGCGAGGGTTTTGGCCCCAAACTTTCAAGGAAAGTTTTAGGGACATTTTAAAATTCCAATCTCTTCCCCAAAATAAATCCACCTATGACGATTTTTTAGCAAATGGCTTCAGTTTTCCGATCATGAAACGAATGGTCAATGTTCGTGATGAATTTGAAATTGGCGAACCTTGTTTGGAAAAGTTTGCTCATCTCTACTTGAGAGCCACATTCAGCTTTGAGACAGAGTTGCAAGCCACATCCAACTCCCAGCTCCCCTCAAAGTAGTACCATCAAGAAACCACATTACTAGTATAATTACATCCAAAGCTTTTCCGCAGAAAATACTCTAAAGCAGTATATCGGGAACCATGGGTTTCTACCTTATCCCTATTCGATCTGCTCTTCTATGCTGTGTTGTTCACAAGTAAAGTCACTGATATAAAAGGGGTAATATTTTCTATATTTTTTTCTTTATTTTATTCTGTTTAATATTAATACAGTATTAGAGCATGTCATTTAGTATTATACAGTCCCATAGTCTATGCAAGGTTTCATTTTTGTTTTGTTTTCTTATATGCAAGGTTCCGAGTTTCTCTAAAGACTTTGTTATAGGTAGGAAAAAGCCATCATAATCAAAAGTTCAACCCCAATACCCTGATACTGATGAAACATTAGTATGCCCTGAGACCAACACTAAGGGCCGCTTCACACTGCGGCATGATCCGGTCCGGTTCTGTCCGGGAGGACCCAGACAGCTGCGGACCGGATAAGCACACAGGACTGGGGGGCTATTATGCCCTCCGTTCCTGTGTGCAGCGCACGCAGCTGCAGCCGCTGACAGGTCAGGACCGCGGCGCCCGGATCCTGTCGCAGTGTAAAGCGGCCCTAAACAGTCAGAGATATCAGGACAAAGAAGGATGAGTGGTTGATAACTTTTAATGGCTAACTGAAAAGATGGTCAGAAAAAGCAAAGCAAGCTTTCGAGACTCTATTGCCGCTTCATCAGGCTATTAATGATACAAATTCTAAAGACACATACGGTATATATACAAATACAGTATATACAAATATAGAGTTATATAGACACAGGAATATTATCCCTTCAGCCCTTCTGACCACCTAGATATGTTGAAAAAGTTGCCTGATCCGGAGAACAAACTTTTTCTCTTTTACAGTCAAAGTCAGACAATACACGTGACTTATAAGTGGACCTGGGCAGACCTTGAGAATTTCACTGCAAAGTCAGGTGACATACTGGGACACATAATTATGCTGCATACGGATGTAGTAAAGGATCAATCATGGATCTCGAATGATCAGTCTGTACAGAGAGATGTACTGTGAAGCACTAGAAGAATGGTCTGTGATGAAACTATCGGAGCAATCTGTAGTGTTTTTGCTCTTATGATTTTCACTACACCCATAAATTAAATTATTTCTTGTGGTTTTTCCTACTCTGTTTCTGGCATCTTTTCTTATTATATCCTCCAGATTTTAACCTCATTTTTATTATTTCAACCTGTTCTGTGTGCAAATCATCATCTGAACATGTTCTCTTAGCTCATACTAATTCCCCATACAGAATTTCCGCTACTGTGCTTCTAGGGAGACAACTATTGAATTTCAGAACAGTGTGAGCTCAATTATTACAAAGCCACATACCTTACTACAACAAATCCCAGGGATCGCCAAATGGGTTACAGAAATTGATTTTGCAAATACATATTTCTCTGTTCCCCCACACCCCGACTGTCAGTATTTTTTTATCTTCATACATGAACTGCAGTACTGTTGGTCGATCCTCCCACAAAAAGGCATGAATTCCCATGCCATTTAATGTACAGCAATGGCAGGAATCCTGAAGTAGTGGAATCATCCGCAGATTATGCTATTGCAATACACAAATTACCTTTTGCTCTTCTGTCACGATCAGATGTCCTGTATTAACCCCTTCCCCCAGTTTTCCTTTTTTCATTTTTCTTTCCCCTTCTTTCAAGAGCCATAACTTTTATATTTTTCCATCAATATAGATATATGAGGGCTTTTCTTTTGTGGGATGAGTTGAACTTTTAAATTAAATTATTTATTTTCTATATAGTGAACAGGAAAATGAGAAAAAAATTCCAAGTGCAGTGACATTGCAAAGAAAGTGCAATTACACTTTTTTTTTTTTTTTATTCACTATGTTCACTATATGGTAAAACTGAAAACAGGTGAAGTGATCACTCCCTGCTGGTGACCTCACTAGAAGATTGTCAGCAGGAAGTGATTCCATACAGCTTTTGTGGTAATTACAGGACCCCAGGCTGTGTGTGCTGGGAACAGTGGAGGTCCCATGATTGCTTCACGGAACCTCAGATCATGGAAGAGAATGCCTCAATTCCGTCCACGGTGCAATGAATTGTGCTGCAGTCACTGACAGCACAATCCAAAGGGTTAACACTATCGGTAAGATCGCTGATATGATCAATGATGTTAGCTACACATCTCAGCTGATGAAATCAGTTGAGATGTGTGTCTGAGGAAGCGAGCTCACAGCATGAGCTCACATCAAGGGGTGGGACACGGCCAAGAATGTACATATACGTCCTTGGTCAGGAAGGGGTTAAAGCCACAGTTTTCTTACTGCAGTTTCTAGCAGAAAATGATTGCAAAGCTTCACATTACAAATTGAATTACTGTAAGCAGAAGGTGTTATTTTTAGTCCACAACATTTCTGAAGGTACAAGATACCTAACTGAAGAGAGGAAACAAGCAGGTCAAAATCTCTCTTTATCCAGGTCACAGCTGCTTCCAAATTAATGCAACCTATCCATGAGTGTTTGTCATCAGACCCCTTTGATCTCACTCAGGAAGCCATTGATTCTTTCCTTTCTCTCAAATTGCTGGTTGTGTCTTCCCCAACCCTAGGCATTTCAAATTATTATCAGCCATTTTTCTTGTTCTGCACAGAACAAGGAGGTCATGCTACAGCTGTTCTGACACAACAGCATTGCGACAAAGAAAAACCATTAGCTTACTACTGAGCGCGACTGGACCTGTTTATCACATGTCTGTGTTGTAGAGGCTGCTGCAGTACTGCTAGAGAAAGCATGCAATATCACACTGACTTTTATTGAAGATATTACTTTCCACCTGACATCCTTGCTAAACTTGTGCAAGTTCAACCAAAACACCAGTCTGTGGCCAGACAGCTCAGACTTGAATGGGCTCTAATGATTCCAGGGTATGTCACTCTCAAAATGTGTAATATTCTAAATCAAAACACCTTTCTGCCTGTGGGAGATCCCAGAAGTAATGCAAGATGAACCACTCCCTCTTCACATGTCAGTGCAGCTTGTGGAGCTGAAGGCACTCATTGAAGCATGTAGAGCAGCATCAGGTAAAACACTAAATGTTTATTCAGTTGAGGATGGATGAGCAAAGCAGGTAGGAAGTTCCCTTATGGGTACTAGACCCATGAGACAGAAGCTCCTTTGTGGATATATACTAAGTCTTTATCAAAGGTTATACCATTTCTTTGAAGAGGAAATTGAAATAGAACAGTTAATGTTTTCTATATTTTTACTATATTTTATTTTGTTTAATATTCGTACACTATTAGTACATTTTTTAGTATTATCAAGACTTATAGTTACATATTCCAGGTTTTATTTTGTTCTAATATTTTCTTATCTCATATGCAAGGCTCTGAGGTTCTGAGAAGACTTTGTTATAGGTAGCATACTGCAAAAGCCATGATAAATAAAAGTTATCATGACATATTTCTGAGAAGGTGGTGGAGAGTAGAACCTCCAATTGAAACGCTGCATGCAGTGTTACATTTGGTTGTAAATGGTATCAGAAATCTATGCACCGAAAAATAAACAGAATTGATTTTGCATACAACAAGTGTGCATTTCCTTTCTCCAAGCACTTCTTATCTGGAAGACCTAATTTAATTTGGACCTCATTGGTGATTCCATGATGTTACTTTGGGTCAGAGAAAAACAGCTGCAACATCCCCATCTTGAGGTCTCCTTTTCATAGCTGATTGCTAAACCTGATGCTATGCACCAAACTGAAAGACAGCTGTGAGTCACACATCTCGGGCCTGTGAGCCACATGTTACTCTCGAGCCACTCATTGGATATGTCTGTTCTAAACTGGAAGTTTGATTGTCATCTTCCTTGTCTACAGAGATCTTTATCCTCATGGATAGCATATTTGCAGAGTTTTACTTTACCACCATGAGGGTTTGATCTACACAAACCTAGAGAAACTCTGTTTGATATCCAATCACTATTAACAGTAATTACCAATCTTATAACTATAATAGAATCCCCCCAAAATTTTTCGACTGCTGCAGAAGCTTAATTCTGTCCCTGCCTCTGTTGTGTTAAGGAAACCATTCTCTAATGCTTGAAAAATGCTTTATTTTGGCTAATACATGCTTATTGTTTAGCTGTGCATCAATGGCCATTTTTAAAAAGTGACAGGTTTTCTTGCTGCTATGTTCTGCAAAATTCTGATTATGACTTAAAGAGAACTTGTCATCACAGTTTAGACTGTTAAACTAAAGCTATTGTCATAGTGGGGCTGTTATACTAATTTAATAGCTACATGAAGTAAAAAAAATTATAGCCTGGTTGTTGTTTAATCTGAGAAAGACATTTAGGGGCAATAAACTATTAGTGTATCGGGGTGGGACTGTAGAGAGTGACTGTGGATAGGATTTTTGGCTCTACCAGTCCCTCTGCATTTGTTTTTTTCCTTTTATGTAAAGTTTACGCCACCACCATTCTTCCTGTGGGCAGTACTTAGACATGTTAATTTTTAGGTGATCTTTATTAAAATGGTGGTGGAGGTGGTTCATGTGCAGATTGTCTTCTGGGGCTCTTCAATAAGATGGCGTCTGTAGCAGCACAAGCATAGATTGAAATCTTGGCTCTTTATTGAACCATGGTATAAATCTGCACATGCACAGCCATTAGTACCATTTTGCTGATGACCTACGGGACATGAAAGTACATATGCGCCACCATAAGGACCTTTGTTCTGAAGAATGGCAGGAAATGAATGGTGGCGCCCCTGCGACCAGGTGGCCACAAGAGGGAAGTGCAGCCAGGTAAGCAAGATGGTTGAAAACACACCCACACTGCACAAACACTGACCCTATGCCTAGGACTCTAGGTTGGGCAAGGGGTGGCGGGTGTAGCAAAGTGGGTGGAACGTAGGTGGACACTGACAAAGTGGGTGGAGAAATCAACACAATAAAAACCCAGGAACACACAGGAGTAGTTAGTAAGAGGAGAAGAGGAACAGTGGGAGAGAACGTGAGAACAAAACAGAGAGAGAGAGTCTTCCCAGACAGTTCTGGGTTCCCTGGAGGTGCAGAATCCTTAGAGGCACAGACCCTAGGAGAGAAAGCCCACTCCATAGCCTGGAGGTGACGGGAAGGAGAAAGAGACTAAAAGAGACCGCACAGGCGAAGAAAGGTGGGAGGACAAGGGCCCGGCAGCCGCACACATCTTAGCTGGCCGGAGGCACCCTTAGAAACAGTGACAGACAGAAGGAGCCTGGTGTGCCCAAATATCTGAACCTGGGACACTGGAGGGCTAGCCCAACATCAGAGAACTGGCTCTGATGAAGTGACCGGGGATTCCAGACCCTAATCACGAGACACACCGTTGGGGGGCTGAAACTTTATGTGCTGCAGCCTAACTTTCCACCACGGTCTAAGGACACAGTTGTCACACTAGGACTGGTGACCCTGACTGCAAGGGAAATATATTCACCCGTGAGTCCACGATGACCAGAATGAACCCATGGGTGAGGTACTATGTTAGCACTGAGAAAGAGGCCTGAAATGACTTTGAGGGAACAACCCAGAAACGCTACCTGAGCTGCACAGTTTGAGTTGCTCAGAGCAGTGTAAATTGTGTGAACTGTATGGAAAAGAGCTATGAATTGTTGTGAACTAATGCTGAAGACCTTAAGTAAAGTACCAAGTAAGCTCATCACTGCCTGAGACTGTTTACTTACAGCATCGCAGAAAAGTCCCGCCTGAGGAGCCACAGACTGTCATCACTGCACACTGGCTGGAATACTGCAGCAGCAAAGTGACTTGTACCCAGCACAAACCCTCACTACGTCCCTCCAGTACTACTACTTCTGCCCTGGGGACCCTCAGCCCTACCCGAGGAGGGCTTACCATCCACGCTACTCCAAGTCATTGTCCCCAGCAGAAATACAGCAACAGTGGTTCTACTAACCTCATACCCCGGGTGGTGTCAAGACAAAGATTGACACCTGTTCTGACTTTTGGAGTCACTCCTGGTTTTGACACACAAACCTGATCGAACCTGATCAGGAAAAAAACTGCAGTGTGAAACCAGCCTTAAAAAAAAAGGTTCATGCATTGTTCAGTTCTTTTAATGAGTCCCAATATTGTGTGAAAGATCCCAAACAATAAATATACAAATACAAATATATATCCTAAGGCCAGCTTCACACCGCGGTGTGATCAGGTCTGGGGCTGTCCGATGTGATTCAGACAGCCCGGGACCCGATTTGCAAACAGAACCGGTGTGCAGCCGGCATCCGAGGATCGAAGCTGCAGCTGCTGAACTTTCATGATTGCGGCTAGCAGGGAGCTAGCCGCGGTCCTGAAAGCTCAGCATGGGGACAGCTGGTGGTGCTGAAGTTTAGCAGCGCTCGCGGGTGTAGCAAAGTGGATGGAACGTAGGTGGACACTGACAAAGTGGGTGGAGAGATCAACACAATAAAAACCCAGGAACACACAGGAGTAGTTAGTAAGAGGAGAAGAGGAACAGTGGGAGAGAACGTGAGAACAAAACAGAGAGAGAGAGTCTTCCCAGACAGTTCTGGGTTCCCTGGAGGTGCAGAATCCTGAGAGGCACAGACCCTAGGAGAGAAAGCCCACTCCATAGCCTGGAGGTGACGGGAAGGAGAAAGAGACTAAAATAGACCCCACAGGCGAAGAAAGGTGGGAGGACAAGGGCCCGGCAGCCGCACACATCTTAGCTGGCCGGAGGCACCCTTAGAAACAGTGACAGACAGAAGGAGACAGAAGGCTCGCTGCTAAACTTCAGTTGCCAGTGCCTAGTTCCTGGATCTAATGTTTGTGTTGGACCGGGGCGATCCGGCGCCATAGACCCCCATGTTAAGGAGCGCCAGATCGCCCCGGATACGGGAGGATCCTATTTGGGCAGATTTTTGCCGGGAGGAAAATCCGAATACACCTGGATCCTCCCGGACAGATGGAAATCAGATGGCACATAGCTGCCATCCGGTGCCATCCGGCCCCATAGGGCTGCATTACAGAAAAAAGGGTTCAGGGCTCTCTGGTTTACACCGGACAGTCCCGTACCTGATTCTACCGTGGTGTGAAGCCGCCATGAGTGACCTTTTTGTCATCTACCCTAGGAAGCAGAATTGTTTACTGGATCCCTTTTCCCTAGTTATAAAGGGATCCCTACAGATTATACACCATATATTTTTGGAGCAATAAGACTCATAGCTTCTTTAGAGAAATTATATAACAGACCTTGGATCTGTCTGTTCTACTGATCAAGTTAAATCTACTTATCTAATGCATTACAGCAACCTAATACCAAATGAATAGTAACTTTGGAACCTACTATACCAATAATTATGAAGCAGCATTTCCAGGATTCTGACAGTTGACACATTTGCAATGCAGGTAGCATAAAATAAAGGGGAGAAAATACAAATTCTGAAGTATACATTCCAGTGAAATGATTTATATAGAACACTGCTGCTTTCACATTTCATCCATAGTGACTTAAAGGGGATTTGACACAAGGTTTTTTCTACCACATCTGAGAGCAGCATGAAATAGAAGCAGAGATACTGATCCCAGCAATATATCACTTACTAAGTAGCTTGTTCTATATGCTGTAGACCTACCATTCTCTGAATTCTGAGCTCTGTATAACCCCAATCACACTACTGATTGGCAACTTTCTGTTTATAATATGTATAGGAAGAAAACTGTCAATCAGGGGTGTGGGCGGAGTTATACCGAAGCTCATCATTATGGAGGACTACATGGCAGCAGGTTTACTATACATCTTGTTATAATCTCCTGCTTGATAAAACAACTACAGGAAGCAGCCCAGTAAGTGACACATCTCTGGAATCAGGATCTCTGTCTCTACATTATGCTGCTCTCAGATTAGGTGGCAAAGGAATGGTGACAGATTTCCTTTATCAGAATATATTATGACATAGTCAATGTAACATTGCTATATGGACACAATGTCATCCTACAAGCATTGGAGGATGACGTCTCGTGACATCACTGTCAGAGCAACATAATTTTTAAACAGTAGACAAAGGGAGAAATGGATGGAAACAGATCAATTACAATTGTAATTAGATTAAATGTCTTTAAATTTTACATAAAATATCTAAATAATACCTTTAAATAAACTGAAGTCTTGATTGAATCCCATTCTGTAATATAAATCTGTCATTGTTACTGTTCCAAATGTATCAAAATATTTGGGTAATAACTATTCCAGATATTCCCACATTGTATTCCCTTATTTTGTAAACTGTGCTTTCTCTCTATTAAGTGAGTGATATTATGAGCAGCATGCGTATAATTGTGGAAGCAGTCACAGGATAATATAGGCTACGTTATAGAGCAGATTATACTGTGTTACAAAGAATTGCCATCCCTGGAACAATGAAAGCCAAGAATATATAATGGAAGTTGTTATGAAAATATCTTATTCACATTCAATTAAGAAATGTGCCTTGCATTGCTCACAATAGGCTTTTCTTGCCTTTTCTAGATAATCACCTATTTTACATTGCCTTGTTTTTTGCAATTTAGATATTCAGTAAAGCATGCTTGGGGGAAAGGAGGGGGCTGAGCACTGACACTGAGTGGCTGCTTTTGCAGGGAGCTCCTGCTGTTGGGCACATAGACACAGAGACAGCACAGCCAGTCAGCTAGTGATGCTCTTGGACTCCTAGACACAGAGACAGCTCAGCTAGTCTAAGGTTGGACTCCTCACTACAGCCATCCTGTCATCTGTAGCTACTGCTGTTGTTGTCGCCTTGTCAAACACTTGCAAAATCTTGGGAGGGTGTATGACATAATCTAATACAGCAAAAGAGACTGAGCAACCCAGGATACTTAGAGGAAGCAAACACTATTCACTATGGCATCCAACTTCAATGATATTGTAAAGCAAGGCTATGTAAAAATCAGAAGCAAAAAGCTTGGGGTAAGTGACAATCCACACTATATGCTTTTTGGCTGCTGGCTGTAATGGATTGTGCTGTATAGTTTTGTGTGATGGGCAGCTACTGTACTATCTTTAGCTACTTCAGTGTACACTGTATATTCCTTAGGGAGGAATGAGAAGGAGTGGATGATTTGTGTACAGCAGTATTGAGATCATCTGCATTTATACAGCAATTGCTCTGATATCTATGGGGGCAGAAAAGAAGATGTTCCACTCTTGTTGTGAATGTATCTCTGGCTTCACTTGCTATGTATGGATTCCTCTAACATTGCCCCCAAGTCTTATATTACATCCCAATGTCAAGAACAACAAACTGATTATCTGCTTTGGATTCAGAGGAATAACCTTGCCAGACACTTCTTAGATTTGCACTGTGTTGCTGTGGACATCAGTTCTTGAGTGGATTAAGCATAGTCTGAGGAATGTACCCACATGGGAGCTCTGTACAGTGGATAACAGACTGCTATTTGTTACCTTGCATTGTCAGGATTAACTGATGAAAAGAGTGGATTAACATTCAAAAAAGTAGAAAGGCCGCAGAATATGAACACTAAACGAAAGATTTGTATAATTGATCGTTAAGATGAACGGTGTGACCTTTGCCACCACCCCCTAATTCCTCCAACCCACTCAACTTCATTTTAGTCTGAACCGCAAAATTATACACATCATTGGTCATGCTTTGAAATGTTGGCATGAAAAAAAATAGAAGCGAATACATGTGTATGTGTGTATATATATATATATATATATACACACACACACACACACACAATATATAGTGTATGTATATATGGATAGATAGATGCATAATATATATATATATATATATATATACATACACACATACATATTTATTTGCACACATATATGCTTATACACCCATATATTGTTTTTCCGCTGTTGTTCTGTATGATAATCTAATGACCAAGAATTGTACACAAACTGTCTGTTTCTATTATGGTCATTGACTTAAAGCGATCACATAACCAATGGATGAGGGATGAACATGTTTTTCTGAACTGAAAAGGTAGACACTAATGCTTGTGATGGTTATCTTATCTTGGGCACATGGCTGAATGATTAAACATCAGAGTTGGACTGTATGATGCCAACAGACAGGCAACAGCAGGCTGGAGGCATAGTCTAGCACCTGCGTTATCTAGAGAACTCCTGTCAAATAATGAATCGCGTCCCCAAACTGTGTCAGATAAGCCAGAGTCACACAGAAAATGAAAATTCCTCAAGTAGCTTGGATCTTAACGGGATCGCTTATCACTAAAATGAATGATTTTAGCAGTGACATGGGGACTTGTCATATTGCACAAACTGCGGTCTAGGGTTTTGGTGATTATTTGAGTCTGGTTTGTCATCTGAGTTGCTCATGTTGTCTACATTCACTGATTTACACAAGAAACCTATTATAAGATTGATGCTAGACTTTGTGTTTAATGTAACTATTGTAAACCGGTTAACTATCCATCAATATTTATTTTGATCATTAATTGCGGGTACTTATCTTTAATTATGTGGTTGTTCTTAGGACCTAAATATTAAATCAGCTGCATTAAAATAATGTCGTAGATGCAAACAAACAGTTGAAGAAAGATTTCTGAGGGAGTTTAGAAGAAGTGTGATCTACAGCCAAGTCAATATGTTCATGACCATAGACCTATGGACTCCAATGAAGCCTTTTTTTCCTCTTGGACATGTTCAGTAAGATGAGGGCTTGATTTATTACTGAGTTTACCCACTAACGTTTGGTTGGTTTGCTTTTCATTATATGTGTTGGAGACTTGTTTATTAAACTGTAAGTTTAGTGTTTTTAACCTTTTTCTATAACTCTATAGGTAAACCATATCTTTTTCAAACATTTTAACATTGTACCTTTTTTCAACATGGTGTCTTTTCGTCTTGTTTTGTAAAGAAAAATCATAAAATCATTAAGTGATTATGGAAAACGTCTAAAAAGCACTGTATACTGCCTACATGTTGAGAAGACTCTTCTACTTTCTAATCCCAACTTCCTTTAATAAAAATGATGTTTATTTAATGATAATCTGCAAACAAACTAAGCCAATGGTGTAATAAAATTGTATTAATTTGGAATCCTGATTAAATGTTTCTAGCACTTATTATGTAGAATCAATAATGACCTAATCTGGGAAATGAACCCACGACTGGCTCTGATAAATTGCTCCTACATTCAGTCTACATTGGGCGCCAACTTTTGAGTCAATATGGATTGTTTTATCTCGGTGTAAGAATAGGATGTGTCAGTAATAATACAGAAAAATATTCTACCAATCGGCAAAGTACTTGACTACAATTTTTAATGTGTTCCCATTGATTTTTGCAAATATTTCTAGACCAGGAAAGTCAACTGAAGAAAGAGATATTGTACACGATAAAAAACTACCAACATGTACCGGTAATTAGGCAACCCAAGGCTTGCACAGTAAAATATTAATAGTGCTATTTTTTTTCCATAACTAGTACAAATAATGCCATGATAATGTGATGTGTCTTAAATTTTTATTATTCAAGAGATTAATTTTTAAGGCAAGCTAATCTAAGCAGACGATTTTATGCTATGTCATACCAAGGAATGTAGGTGGCTAATGACATTTTAAATGTCAACGGGGCAATAAAAAGTCCTATAAGCTGAAGGCTTTTAATTAGCCCCAGACAGATATTCCTCCATTGAGACGGATGTGCATTTTCCTACTATGTGCCTGTGAGCAATGCCAGCTAGAGATATACTGACCTATTGTAACACGTTAGATGGAAACTACATTACTGGATTCCACGCTGTAAAATCAACTGTGGAGTACACTCAGGGATGAGCTGATGACAGAATGAAGTGCATTATTTCATCTGCTGTGAAAATCAGTGACTCACAGGCTTTATTATTATAGGGATGAATACTTTTTTTTTCCTTATGTCTTCCTTAATAGAAAAGATCACCCAGGTTACAAAAAGCTGAATTTAGAATCAGAGCTCTACAGTGCTACATGTGTAAGCTTAATGATGTCTTCTGTGTAACCTTTGAAGCTGTTTTGTCCCTTACAAATTATGTGGGATTTCCCATCTAACTATGATTTGGAGTGTTATAAAAAAATAACTTAAAAAAGCCCTCCCATTAACTTTCTTTTTTATCCTAAAGGGGTGTTTCCATGAGAACATTAGGGCTTGTGGCTATTTAAGAAGTATGTTCCCGCTGTATGCATCAGAGAGAAGATCCACTAACAAGCAATGGCTCTTTCTGTCAGACATGAGACACTTTATGTGTATGTTCTACTCATCATTAGTGTACAGAAGGTCTTAGGGACAGATGCATGGCAGTTGATCACCATGGTGCTCAGGTTACTGGCATCATAATTAGTGATGTGTGAACCCGAATTGTAAGGTTTGGGGTCCATACTGAACACCTAGGGCATGTACCCTGAAGATGGACTTCCCTGAGAAGTCCGTATTACTGTTCAGGTTCATCTTGAAAGCTATAAAAGTAATCAAAATAGTGATTAAATTGCAGCATTATACTTACCGAGGACCATGCGCTTGTCATACCAGGCCACTCATTTACTTTCTCCATTATCAACTACACGCTAGCTGCAACAGCCAATCACAGATGCTCACTCTTGGTAACAGTGTTTGTGATTGGTTGTTATATCCCCACCCATTGTGCCTGTGTCTTTAATTGGTTGCCATTGGCAACAATCCTGCCATCTTAGGGATGTAAAAATAAATAGTTAAAGGGCTTTGCAATATTTTTGATTCTCAGGACAGGAAAAGCAGCCAGCTATGGGATGCCACCCCAGCTGCCTAGTTTTACCTTGGCTGACACAATCAAAAATACAAGGGAGGAAATTATTATTTTTTTTTTTAATTATTTACATAAATAACACTGGGGAACAATTTGAAAAAAAAATTCTGTTGAGTTAGGTTTTTGAGCTGATTTATACTAAAATTGGCTTGCTGATTCCAAAAATGTAGTCAGTTTTTTTCTAGCACGTCAAGTTTTTCCTCCACAACTTACCTGCCAGAGATGCACAATTGCACTAATATCTGTAATAAGACTTGTTATCTGATTACAATATATATATATATCCTTTGTAAAAAACATGATAGTGTTAAAAAACATATTTGTCATGCCTATTTCTTATATATTTCATTTTTTGTTCATATTTGTACTATTTTAAAAACAAACAAACACTTTTTAGGTACAGTAGCTTACATATTTTTAAGAAGACAAAAATTCTATAGTTCAAAAACTTGACGTGATAGAGAAAAACTGAGATCATTTTTGGATTCAGCATCCAAAAATTAATTAAGAACAGTTGTCTGACCTAACTCCTAAAAAATTGTGTTCCCCAGTGTAATTTTTTAAAATATGGTAGTGTTCGGGCATGGACCCTGAGAAGTCACTATTACTGTTCTAGTTTGGGTTGAGCTAGGAGGGCTGTAAAAGAAAGCAAAATGATTATTAAAGCAGGGGTATAAGGCTACGTTCACACGTAGCGCTTTTTTTTGCGTTTTTTTGTGTGGGCGCTTTTACCTCCGCGCAAAAAAAACGCAAAAAAAGAAGCGGTGCTGTTCAGACAGCACGCTTTTCTTATGGGCCGGGGTAGGAGTGATGTCACATAGGGGAGGAAGAATCCTGCTTCCTCCTCCCCTCTGTAACAGCTGTGACCGCCAATTTGATTTTGCAGTGTATTAATATACACTGCAAAATCAAAGTTAAACAAAGCCAAATGTATTAAAAATAAAAAAGAATAAAATACTTACCTGTCCGACACCTTTTCCCTGGTGTCCGGTAATGAGGCCAAGCAATATGTATCCTGCAAGAGCCTGCCATGATGTCAGAGGGGCGTTCCCGACTCTGATTGGCCGCTCGCGGTCATGTGATATGTATCACATGACCGCGAGCGGCCAATCAGCGCCGTGAACGCCCCTCTGACATCACGGCAGGTCCTGGTAGAAGACACCTCGCCTGGCCTCATTACCGGACACCAGGGAAAAGGCGTAAGACAGGTATTTCATTTTTTTTTATTTTTAATACATTTGTCTTTATTTTACTTTGATTTTGTAGTGTATATTAATCCACTGCAAAATCAAATGGGCGGTCACAGCTGTTACAGAGGGGAGGAGGAAGCAGGATTCTTCCTCCCCTCTGTGACATCAGAGGGAGAAAACGTAGGAGCACCTGCGTAAAGAATTGACAAGTCAATTCTTTTTACGCCGGTGTTTTCTCCCAGAAAGGCGCAGCGCGAAAATACGCGCTGTCTGAACAGCAAAGTGAATTTTACATTTACTTTGCTGTCAGACAGTACACACCTGCACATTTTTGAAGAGCGCTCGTAAAAAAACGCTCAAAAATGCGCAGTGTGTGAATGCAGCCTTATACTTACCAGTCTCTCACTGCAGTCACACTTGCTTCTGGGCCTCCCTCATTAAGCTCATATTTATTCACTGCACTGGCTCTAACAACCAATAACAGATGCCCACTCTCTGTGACAGCAACTGTGATTGGCTGATGTTCCCGCACAGATTGTGACGGCAACTGTGATTGGTTGCTATATATATTAGTTTATTGGCAACAAATCCGCCATCATAGGTGTGTAAAAATAAATAAATAATTAATTAAAAATAATTCATAGGGTTCTCCTGTAGTTTTGATTCTCAGCACAGGTAAAGCAGGCAGCTATGGGCTGCCACCTCCAGGTGCCTGGTTTTACCTTGGCTGGCAATTAAAAATACAGGAAAGTCCAATATTTTTTTTTTTATTTATTTAAATAAATAACTTAAAAGAAAATGCATGGGCTCTGCCCTATTCTTGATTAAAAGCCAAGGTAAAGTCAGACAGCTGGGGGCTGGTATTCTTAGTATGGTGAGGCCCATAGTTATTGGGCCCCCTAGGCTGCAGAATAGCACCTCAGAAATTGGCGCATTCATTAGAATCGCCAATTCCTGGCTAGATCTAAAACATTGGTGCATTCGCACATCTCTTACTTTAATATTTTCGATGGATTAAGCTCTGAGCACCATTGACGTTTGTTTTTTGTCTGTTAAATCTTAAATATACAGAAGATATTAAAATTGAAATCAGTTGAACTGCTTGTATGTGTATGCTATAGCCTCATTAACTTCAATGGTAAATTCTGATTTTGCACTCAGTAGCATAATGCTGGGGCTGAGAACCTGATTCCACATTCCAGAGATATGTCACTTAGTAGGCTGTGTGATATAATTTTAATATAATCAGTATTTTATCAGAATGACATTATAACTTCAGAACTATGCCAGTCCAGCTAATCACTGTACACCACCACTGATTAACAGCTTGCTGATACTGTACAGTATTCATAGGAAGCAGCTAAACAGTGGTGTGGGTGGGGTTATACACAGCTGAGTATTCTGATCAATGCTAATAATAAAAAGTGTTTTATTTATATAGCGCCAACATATTCTGCAGCACTTTACAATTCAGAGGGGACATGTACAGACAATTTGAGACAATACAGAGTAACAAAAAATTTAAAAACTTGAAGAGTGAGGTCCCTGCTCACAAGCTTACAATCTATGAGGAAATAGGGGAGGTACAAAAGGTAAATGGTAAAAGTGCCATTATATATGGTCCAGCCATCAATATAATAAATAGGGGATTCATTTAATGCTGCATGAAGGAGTCACCAGCCAGGATCTGTACAAGTACAGATAAAGTGCTATATAATGCATGGGGGGTGCATACAGATGACTGAAAAGGGAAGATAGACAAGTGAGGTGAGTTGATAGGCCAATCTAAAGAGATGTGCTTTTAAAGCTCGCTTAAAACTATGGGTATTGGGAAATAATTGAATTGTTTTTGGTAATTCGTTCCAGAGAACTGGTGCAGCTCATGAGAAGTCTTAGAGATGGGAGTGGGAGGTTCAGATTTTAGATGATGTCAGTCTTAGGTCACTTGTGGAACGCAGGTCACATGTGGGGCGATAGATCGAGATGAGGGAGGAGATGTATGGCGGTGCAGAACTGTGGAGGGCTTTGTGGGTCAGAATGATATTTTATATTGTACTCTATAGCGGCAACCAATGCAATGACTGGCACAGGACAGAGGCATCAGTGAAGCAGTTAGAAAGGAATATTACCCTGGCTGCTGCATTCAGGATGGATTGTAGAGGAGAAGGTTTAGAAGAGGGAAACCGATTAGTACAGAATTGCAATAATCCAGATGAGAATGAATAGGGGCCACAGTTAGAGCTTTACATGTTTCCTCAACAGCAGAGAAAACAGGGATTCTACCAAAACTGCATCAAGTAGTCCAGTAAGTGATACATTGCTTGAATCAGGATCTCTGTCCCTACGTTATGAAACTATCAGATTCCATAGCAAAAACCTGATGACAGTGTCCCTTAAAAATAAAAGGCAATATGCTCAGTGGATCATTGCACCTTTCAGTCCTAGGAGAAGGGTAAAAGAAGTTAAAGAGGGTATCCTCCACATACTGGTGATAGGGAGAAAAACACAGAATTCTTTTTGATGTGAAACGTACTTCAGGAATGAAATCGTGCTAATGCATGAGAGCTTGTGTCGTCAGCAGCATCCTAGACTCACAGGCCTCCCATTCAGCATGTATTAATGGGATAGATTCACCCACAGAAGTCCGAAAGTAGGAGAAGGTTGTGAACTGCATTACGGAATCAGACAACTAATGAAGGGATTGGGATTACAGATATAAATGTAGTCCAACTGTTTTTGAACTAAAGATAACATCTAATATTTTTCTAAGTCAAAGATACCATTATCTTTAATGATGGCCTGTTGGCATAATTATCTTATTTACTAAATCTTCTTGGTTATTTTTTTGTAAAAGCTCTAAAAATGCACTTATTCAAATCAATATCATGTTTGTATTTCACTGTTCAGAAGGTTTTAGAAATCTAGTGTTAGTCAATGTAATTTTATAGGCAGATTTTGTATTTCTTGTAATCAATATAGGGTTAATAAAGCATGAAAACATATCCAACATTTTGATTTATATTTTCTTTCATATTTACACTTACATTTAATCAACATTTATAGCTTACAATTTAGATAAAATATAGCTGAAACACTGTTCGAAAACCAGAACTCTCACATAGAGCTTAGAAAAATCAATAGCAAAAAATACAATATACAATATGAACACAAATAAAGATATAGATGCTGATAATACAATCTATATTACCACAGGTCTGTAATTAACACAGCATTCTCACAGTATTTCACAGTACCTCCATCAGGAACAACTGATATGACAGGCACAGCTTTTGTAGATTAATTTCTCCCTCCTCACCAGATTGTCAGGACTTTATTACTTTTATGGTAAGTAAATTGTTTTTTTTTAACCTACAACAGGGAGTTTTCAAGTCAGTAATGAACCTGTATAGATATATAACCTGCCGCAACAAGACAAATCTCATCAGGGCGGTTCTACTCTAAATATTTTTTATTTCCTTTA
This sequence comes from Allobates femoralis, assembly GCA_033576535.1. Classification (NCBI taxonomy): domain Eukaryota; kingdom Metazoa; phylum Chordata; class Amphibia; order Anura; family Aromobatidae; genus Allobates; species Allobates femoralis. Next base: position 180,823,565 of record JARQOC010000005.1, read on the forward strand.
ATTTGTGCCACGTGGCCTCCAACATAGAAAAAGTAGAAGCATGGAAAGCAGTACTTACCTGAAGCTTTTCAAAACCACTCTCATGATGTTAGACTGGCATATGTGAATGAAATCAGAATAGGCGCCTGCATATGCAGCTGTTGCCACGCATGCCTGAACTCTTCAGAAATGACCCTCACAGCGCCAGACCAGCATATTCATGGAGCTTGTAATTAATTAAACCTGTGGACAGGGTAAGTTAACTGTGTGAACAGTTACCAAGGTTTGCCACAATCAAAACAGAAGGAATAGCAAGATAAAACAGGTGTGAATGGTACAGTGGGGGTCAGCCACAAACCAGTGACAAAGAACAAGAAGAGCCAGCACTATGATAGTATATCATGCATTGTAAAACGTGCGTCTGCACATATTAATTCCAAACTGTATATAAATTTAAAAATGTAGATTTTTTTTGTGAAATAATTGATACATTTTTTGAGCCACCCTGCCACGCCAAGGCAAATCGCATTAGGGCAGTCCTGCTGTATGTATTTTTTATTTACTTGAAGTTGTGCCAAGTGGCCTCCAACATAGAAACAAATAGAACCATTAAAAGCAGTACGTACCTGTATGCTGCACATGTTCGGACGTGGTCTGCCTTTATCAGCATTTGTCTTTCGGGGCACTATGGGAGCGGTTCTGACATGTTTGGCTATGTGTTGCATTTATGTGGGCTCTGCTTTTAATGTATTTAAGGGGCTGTATGGCACAATGTAAATAAAAAACATAGAGTAGGACCGCCATATTGAGAAATTGAGATTGCCGTGACATTGGCAGGGTGGTTCAAAGAATTGATCAATTGTTTGCTGAAATCTCCTTTTTTAAAGTGCTGTTAGAAAATAATGTGTGAATTTGCAATTTTTGTGTTGCGTGCTTACCGTGGGCAGCGCTGGCTGCCGTTCTCTTTGATTTATCTGATGATATAGGGTCAAGTAGAAGAAGTCTAAGGACACTCTGAAGCTACATATATCAAAACGGCTCTCAGAAAGACGTTATGCAGTTATGTTGGTATTGTATGGTGTCAAGTTGTCATGCTTTGATTGTATTTAAAACAGATCCAGAAAGTTTTCAGTTTCACACTACACAAAAAGTCTAATTTTAGAATGAAAGCTCATGTTCTGTAGAGATCAGTTTTCAGTTGTTTCATTGTCATCAAATGCAGCGTTTTAATAACAAAATCTATGTATATATGACACCAGTACAATCATTTGCAATTAGTAAAGGCTATAGCTCACCCTCTCCCTATCTTGCTCTAAAGTGACCTATGCACAGATCATAGACCATGCCTACAAAACTCTCTCATATATGTCATTGATAATCTTAAAGGGATCCTGTCACCTCCAGAACGCCTCCTAAGCTACCAAAACATGTCCCTGCATCATCCTATCACTAATCTCACACTCCTTTTGTCTCCTAAAAGCATCCTGTGAAAGTGCATAAAAACGTTTTAATACTTACTCATTAGGGATTATAATTAGCAGGGGCTATATTCTTTAGTCCCCAGGGTGTGTTGTTTTGCAGGCTCCAGGATCCACTCTTTCTCTGTCTGTTTGCTCTGCTTGTGCAGGCTTTACCCTCCCCCCTCTCTGTCACTCACAGAATGCAAATCATTAGTCCTGCCTTCAGCTCCACATCACAGCAGAAGCTGCAAAGAGAGGGCTGGATCATTCAGGCTGCAAAACAACACACCCTAGGGGCTAAAGAATATAGCCCCTGCTAATTATAATCACTAATGTGTAAGTATTAAAATGTTTTTATCCACTTTCACAGGATGCTTTTAGGAGACAAAAAGAGTGTGAGATTAGTGATAGGATGCAGCAGGGACGTGTTTTGATAGCTTAGGAGGCATTTTGGAGGTGACAGGATCCCTTTAAGAATTAGTTTATTCTTTGGTCTATGGGCAAATGTAAATCATATGTCAGAAAGAAGCACCTCAGGCATGATAGTCACCAAAATAAGCTTTTACAGATAGAATGCAAAATCTAAACTCAGAAAATGAAAACAGGTTAGAAAATCAGTATTTAATTTTGAAGTGTGGGTGATACACTTTATTTAAGCAGTAGTAACTTTTTTAACTACTATATTAACCCCTTCATCTCCCGGCAATTTTCCGTTATCCGGTCATTTTTCCCTACCTTTCTACCAGGAGCCATAACTTTTTTTACTTTTCCATCTATATAGACATATGAGTGCTTGTTTTTTGCGAGACAAGTTGTACCTTCAGATGAAATCCTTTATTTTACCATATAGTGTACAGGAAAATGGGAAAAAACACCAACTGCCATGAAATTGCAAAAAAAATTACATCGATTTTGTTTTTTTTTTTTTATTCATCATGATCACTATATGATAAAAGTGAGATGTTGGTATTATGTCTGGGGTAAGTACGCGTTTGTAGATACCAAACAAGTATACTTTTACTGTTATTTAAGTGGTGAAAAAAATGTAAAACACATAGATTCCAGCTCACCTAAGCTTTCTCATGACAATCCCCACAGGTCCTGCCTTAGCCTAAGTAAATCCATTGAATGAAAACAAATAATTTTTTTAGTGCAAAATTTAGAAAATGTGAATGATTTGCTTGACAGTGTCAACAAGTCAACAACGGAAACATTCTTATTCATAACCATGCATAAGAATGTTTTCATCTGAAACGCGTTGACTTTGTCACACAAATTATGCACATTTTGTATGTTTTGCACTTAAAACGTTTAAAAAATTCCTCACATAGAAGAGTGGAAGAATTTGTTTTTATTTAGTGAAAACATTTCAGAAGTTTTTAAAGAAAAAGAGTTCCAGTTTTGTGCCATTTTCTGAGACCCGTAGAGTTCTCATTTTTTTGCTGTGTAACAGCTTATTTTTTTGCAGTTGGAGGTGACGTTACTAATGATACCATATTTGAGTAGTTGTAGCACTGCTCTGATCGCCAGTTATTGCATTTTATTGCTATGTTGCAGCGAACAAAAAAACGTAATTTTGGTGTTTGGACTTTTTTTTGTTACGTAGTTTACCAATCAGTTTAATTGATTTTATATTTTTATAGATCAGGCATTTCTGAACGTGGTGATATCAAATGTGTTCAATTTTAAAAATGTTTTAATCGTTTTATTTTCAATGGGGCAAAAGGGAGGTAATTTGAACTTTTATGTTTTTTGTTTTCAGACTTTTAAAACCTTTTTTTCCCATTATTTTACATGGCTTACTAGAGGGCCTCAGTGCTGCACAATGTGATCACTTCTCTTGTCTTTAGATTAGTGCTGCTAATCACTCCCTACTGATGATGTCACAGGAAGTGAATCAGGACAGCTTCTGGGGTCATTTGAGGCCTCTGGGCTGTCCAGGTAAAGCATGCAATCACGGTTGGGAACAGCATGATCCCTGCTGCGGGGCTTTGGATCGCGCTGTCAGTCAATGACAGCACGATCCAAAGCGTTAACAGAGCCAACCAGATTGTAGATCTGATCGGTGCTGATAGATACACATCTCAGCTGAGGAGATCAGCAGAGATGTGGGGGGAGGATGCGAGCTCAGCGCGTGAGCTCGCATCAAAGGGTGGGAGGTGGCCTATGACACACATGTGCATCATAGGTTGTGAAGGGGTTAAGAAGTAAAAAAAGAAGGGTATGTTGTTTGTGGTCAAAATCTGTCATCAGTAACCTGCTGAAAAGGCCTTAGACTCTTGAAAGCTTGCTATTTATTACCATCATTTCAGTTAGCCATTAAAAGGTATCAACTAGTGAGGATACTGAGATTTTAATACTTTTCTATCTATTGGCTAACATGGTACACACATTTTTTACCTTATTCCCATATTTATTCACACTTTGGCAAACCTAGAAAGTCCATGTAGTAAAGAGCCAACACATTAATTTCAGTGAACCTGTTACAGTGCTCTAGATAACGTGTGGATGCAGTACATTGGGTTAAAATCCTTGCTGCTGAGTTACATTACATATTAAAGTAGATTATTGGGGTTTCTAGCAATGGGAAAAGGTGCGATTAACATTTTTGGAATTTTTTGTAACTGTAGGTGTGGTTTGTGATGGTTCACTATGCTGCTTATGCTTTTCTGCTACCAGCTATGTATTGTAAACGATTGTCAGAACTTTGATCATGATTATATAATGTTCTTTACTTCAAATGCACATTGTTTGTGTAAAAAATAATGTCTCCCAATAAGCAATATAACTCAAATAATTACTATAAAAAGTCATAGACAATTATTTCATACATTCTACAAGAAAAAGTCAAAATGAGATCTGACAGCGTTGTGCTCTTATAATTGACAGCATAAATCTGGTTGTAATATAAACTAGATATTGGCCATCAGCACTTTAGGTTTCAATGTGATCAATGTATAGTTAGGTTCATATATATTTGGACAAAGACAACATTTTTCTAATTTTTGTTCTGTACATCACTATGGATTTTGAGCAAAACAAGTCAGATGCAGTTTAAGTTCAGACTTTCAGTTTTAATTCAGTGGGATGAACAAAATGATTGCATAAAAATGTAGAAATGTGAGGAACTAAAACATTTTTTAAACTCAATCATTCAGGGGCTCAAAAGTTATTGGACAACTTAAATAATTGTGAATGAAATGTTAACTTTTAATACTTGGTTGGAAGCCCTTTGTTAGCAATGACTGCCTGAAGTCTTGAACTCATGGACATCATCAGATGCTGTTTCCTCTTTTATAAAGCTCTGCCAGATCTTTTTCAATTCCTGTTTTTACGTGTGTTTTTCTGCCTGAAGTTTAGTCTTTATAAAGTGAAATGCGTCTCTATTGGGTTGAGATCAGGTGACTGACTTGGCCATTCAAGAATATTCCGCTTCTTTGCGTTAATAAACTTCTGGGTTGCTTTGGCTTTATGTTTTGGGTCATTGTCCATCTGTATTATGAAACACTAACTAATCAGTTTGGCTCCATTTGGCTGGATTTGAGCACACAGTATGTCTCTGAAACCCCAGAATTTATCCGGCTGCTTCTGTCCTGTGTCACATCATTAATAAACACCAGGAACCCAGTATCACTGGCAGCTATACTTAGCTAAGCCATCAAACTTCCTCCGCCATGTTTAACAGTTGATGTGGTATGCTTTGGATCATGAGCTGTACATGCATTCACCATACTTTTTTCTTTCCAGAATTCTAGTAGAGGTTGATCTTGGCTTCATCTGTCCAAAGAATGTTCTTCCATAACTGTACTTTTTTTTTAAGATATTTTATTGCGGTGTCCAATCTAGCCTTCTTATTCATGAGGTTATGAGTTGTTGCACCATGCAGTGAACCTACTGTATTTACTTTTATGCAGTCCTCTCTTTAGGGTAGATTTGGATATTGATACGCCTACATCTTGGAGAGTGTTGTTCACTTGCTTGGCTGTTGTGAAGGGTTTTCTCTTCTCCATGGTAATTATTCTGTGATCATCCACCCCTGTTGTCTTCCGTGGGTGTCCAGGTCTTTTTGCATTGTTGAGGTAACCAGTGCTTGCTTTCTTTCTTTCTTTCTTTCTTTCTTTCTTTCTTTCTTTCTTTCTTTCCAAACTGTACATTTTGCCCTTTCTAATATTGTAGCAATTTCTCGGATGATTTTTCTTCTGTTTTTGCAGATGAAGGATGGCATGTTTCACCTTCATGGAGAGCTCCTTTGATTGCATGTTTACTTCTCAGAAGATCTTAAAAATGCAAGCACCACACCTCGAATCAACTCCAGGACTTTTTTGAGCCTAATTGCAAATGAAATAAAAAAGGAATTACCCATATCTTGCAATGAACAGCCTTTGCATCAATTGTCCAATTACTTTGGGTCCTTTTAAAGACAGGGTGGCACATGTAAAGGAGTTGAAACTCCTAAACTCTTTATCCAAATTTAATGTGAATATCCTTAACTGAAAGCAAAACGTCTGAACCTTATATCCATGTTCATTATATAACTAAAACTTATTTACAGATGAATAGCTATAGAATAGATGGAATTTGTGGGGTAAGTTATCAATGCAATCTATTCCAAAATGATCCTGAAAATATTAATATATTGCATGTTGCACAATCCTGGCTTTTTGTATATGTAAATATATTTTCAGTTTCGATCTTATCTCCTGTAAATAAGTTATTAAACAGTGTGACTTTAGATTTATTCGAGCACTTGCATCATAAGCCTTAGCATTGTAATATTAATGGCATACATTATGTAAAATCACTTTAACATCTTTCCAGAGAAAAGAAAAAAATAATACGACTTTGGCATGCAGTTTATCTGAATTGTTTTAAATATGTATTTTTAACGGATATAGTGACATTATTATTGACACAAATACAGTGGAATGCAAACGTTTGGGCAGCCTAGGTCAAAATTACTGTTATTGTGAACAGTTAAGTATGTTGAGGATGAAATGATCTTCAAAGGGCAAGAAGTTAAAAATGATGCATTTCCATAGTTTTTGTTATTGGAAAAAAAATATTTTCATTTTTAACATTTTAAAAATTACAAAAAGGAAAATGTGTTGATGCAATGTTTGGGCGCCCTTGGAGATTTGTGTGCTCAAATAACTTTGACCAAGGTTTCAGACCTTAAAGGGAACCTGTCAGCTCGTTTTACCCCCCTATCCTATCACTACCTGTCCCTGCACCTTGCTAGCTCATCCTTAACCATCCCTCTCTGACCTAAAACTACACTATATAGGTTCTGAAAAATTATTTAATAACTTACATGCAGTCTACATCTGTAGACTGGAATGGGCGGTCTCCAGGGCTCCATTCTCCCTCCTCGTTGGCTCGTCTCATGCCCCATTAGATGTCATCATTCTGTGTCCTCTGTTGAAATTCCCGCCACCTCCATACATTATGATGTGCACCCAGACGTCAGATCCGGTCCGGTGCATTGTGGGTGTATGGCCCAGCTTCAATATGAGCACTGCGAATGCGCCAGGAGCTGAGCCGTACAGCCTGATAAGCCCCCATAATGCACTGGACCAGAACTGACATCTGGGCGAATGTCATAATGTATGGAGGAGGCGAGAATTTCAACAGAGGACACAGAATGATGATGCCCAGCGGGGCATGAGAAGAGCCAGCGGGGAGGGAGAAGGAGCCCTGGAGACCACCCATTCCAGTCTACAGAGGTAGACTTCATGTAAGTTATTAAATAATTTTTTAGGAGCTTTATAGTGTAGTTTTAGGTCAGATAGGGAAGTTTGGGATGAACTAGCAAGGTGCAGAGACAGGTAGTGGTAAGTTACTGGCCTAAAATGAGCTGAGAGGGTCCCTTTAATTAGCCTTTTAGGGCTATGGCATATTCACTGTCATTGTTAAGATAGACCAGGTGATGCAAATGTCACAGCTTTATAAAAACTTAGTTTCCTCTAACCCTGTGCCAAAAAACAGCAGCCATAGGTTCTTGTAAGCAGCTACCCAGCACTCTGAAAATTACTATGGTGGAGGTCTATAAAGCAGAAGACGTCCTCAATTAAAAATGTAATTAGATACTGGCCAGTTAACAGAAAAAGTGAAGGTCAAGATAAGGTCTGGAAGGCCAAGCAAAATTTCAGTGAGAGCTGCTCATAGGATTGCTAAAGAGGCAAATCAGGCCTGCTGTTTGACTGAAAATAACCTTCAGGAAGATTTAGCAGACTCTGGAGTTCTAATCTAATGTAGGTAATATAACCGCAGTGTATGATACTTGTAAATAGGTGATGGCAAAATGTGAAGTAACGACGATGGAGCAAAATAATATTTGAATGAGGATATAATAACTGTGGTGGTGTGTGGATGGTCAATGAATTGAAGCATGAGAAAAAATAAGGAGAAAGAATTATCAGAGAAATAGAGTGGAGCAGGGAAAGACTAAAATTGACAGACCTATAGGTAATAATATAGTGAGAAATGTGTCAAGTAGAAGCAAAAGTGAAGTAGAGGATATCTACTAAGTCTATTATACCTGGAAAGTAGAATCTAACACCAGATGGAAGGTCAACAATATACTAAGGTGTGAAACCTATATGTAAAGAAATAATTTCAATGTAATATAATAGAAAAAGGGCAACAATATAAAAGAAGACTAATAATAACTCAGGAAGGTATGTAATGGAATTAATTAGCTTGCAGAGTTGAGTCTTATATAAAACATGGAATCTGAACAAAATGAAAGAAATAAGGGAATAAGTAGAAAAATAGGATGGGCATGTAACCAGGAGATGGATGGAAATTCCAAGTTGGTAAAAATAAGTTGTGTCTGGTACAGATTCATAGCATATAGAGTCATACAAAGGGATAACCATTACATAGGCAAATGGTGGAAAATACATAACTGAAAGGAAACAGACTAGCAGATAAACAATAATGCTTACCTATGGCATATCTACGCAGCAGCAGTGACAGACTCAGTCTGATAAATGCTTGATGTGGTGTAGCTTGCATTAGTCCTGCTGCATTTTAATTATAATTATACATTTTTATCATCTTTCATAATGCACTAAAAGTCACAACATGGCTGCACAATATTTTTTGCAGAGAAAAATTCTGAAATCAGTGTCAGTCTGAAATCATGTGTTTACTTTTCTCAAGCAAGGTTTTCTACTACTTGTGCAATAATTTTTGTAAATTTGGGTTGGTTTTTTTTAATACAAAAAAATCCCTAAAATCCAGATATTTATCTGCATGTTGCAAAAGATTTTTTCCACATCTATTTCCCAAGTGAAATTTTACATTTGTACAGTGAGTGAAGAAAGTATTCAGACCCCTTTACATTTTTCAGTCCTTGTTATTTTAGCTGTGCTTAGGGTCATTGTCTTGTTGGAAGGTGAACCTTCAGCCAAGTCTAAGGTCCAGAGCACTCTGGAAGAGGTTTTCATCAAGGATCTGTACTTGGCCACATTCATGTTTCCTTCAACTGCAACCATTCGTCCTGTCCCTGCAGCTGAAAAACCCCTTCATAGAATGATGCCGCTACCACCATGTTTCATTATTGGGATTGTATTGGGCAGATGATGAGCAGTGCCTGGTTTTCTCCATACATATCATTAGAATTATCACCAAAAAGTTCTATTTTCATCTCATCAGACCAGAGAATCTTATTTCTCATAGTATGGGAGTCATTCTTGTGTTTTTTTTAGCAAACTCTATGTGGGCTTTCATATATCTTGCACTAAGGAGAGCCTTCTGTCGGGCCACTCTGCCATAAAGGCCCAACTAGTGGAGTGTTGCAGTAACAGTGACTTTGTGGAGCTTTCTCCTATCTCCCTACTGCATCTCTGAAGCTCAGCCACAGTGTTCGTGGGTTATGTTTACCTCTCTCACCAAAGCTCTTCTCCCATGATTGTTCAGTTCAGTTGGACGGCCAGGTCTAGGAAGACTTCTGGTGGTCCCAAACTTCTTCCGTTTAAGGATTATGGAGGCCACTGTGCTCTTAGGAACCTTGTTTACTGCAGACATACTTTTGTAACCTTGCCAAGATCTTTGCCTTGCCACAATTCTGTCTCTGAGCTCCTTGGGCAGTTCCTTTGACCTCATGATTCTCATTTGGTCTGATATGCTCTGTGAGCTGTGAGGGCTTATATAAACAGGTGTGTGCCTTTCCAAATTAAGTCCAATCAGTTTAATTTAATACAGATTGACTCCAATGAAGGAGTAGAACCATCTCAAGGAAGATCGCAAGGAAATAGACAACATGTGACTTAGATATAAGTGTCTGAGCAAAGGGTCTGAACACTTATGACCATGTGATATTTCAGTTTTTCTTTTTTAATAAATTTGCAAAAATTTCTACATTTCTGTTTTTTCCTGTCAAGTTGAGGTGCAATGTACAGATGAGTGTACATTAATGAGAAAAAAATAAACTATTTTGAATTTTCCAAATGGCTGCAATGAAACAAAGAGTGAAACATTTAAAGGGGTCTGAATACTTTACGTACCCAGTGTACATGCTACACCAATACAGTGCCATGTTGCAGGTGCTTGCTTTCTAGATATATAAATGATAGCAGGGTATAGGGCTTACTACACCAGTAAAGTGAAGCAATGGCCCAACAATACAATGAAATCAAAGTGTGAAAGGTTGAAGGGGTTAAAACTTAACCTTTATTTGTCATCTCATAAAAATGACTATAGAGTCAATAAAAATATAAAAACTACAAATAGTGCAAGATAGCACTGTGACTGTCACCAGTGTCAGTGATATAAAACTATCCCTGTATAATCACAGGGTCATAGCGTCTGGGGTTGCCAACATCGCACCATTTTTTATTAGTACCAGAAGTACACCCCTATATCTCTCACTACCTTGATCAAGGTCCCACTATCTCTTGTGGTTCTCAGGTGAAAGAGATATATGTAACGAGAGCACAGTAAACCCACACTTCCCAAATTAGAAAGGTCTCACCGGGTTGTCTCTTGTCGTTACCACTTGAGTCTTCCCAACTCCATATGGTCCTATGGCTTTTTCGACCAACGGGTTGCCGACTCAACAGTTTTTCATTTTACATATGCCACCACCGAGTGCTTTAACTGGTGCCCGCAGTGTTATCCTCCACTGGTCTCCAAAAGGTCAGTGGGTGCTTTGTGATGGTTAACAGCATTGAGTCTATATCTAAATCCCATTATATGCATGTGAAGAGATCTTGGGAGAAGGCACCCTTCCAATATGAGAAACCTGGGTCAGTTTTCAAAAGAATAATTTCAAAGGTGCCAACAATTTTGGCCATGACTTGTATGGCACAAAACTCATCTCAGTCACAGCAAGGTGATGTGACCTCTGACAGCAACACCATCAGTTTGAGTTATTATTCTGCAAAAATGGTCTACCTGATCAGAAAAGACTAGGAGGTGTAACTTTTTGACCATTTTTTAACCCCTTTACAATCATGGAGGTATGCCCTTGGTCACCTCCCTCCCTTTGATGTGGGTTCATGCCAGCTAATTTCATCTGCCAACATATGCAGCTTTTCAGGGTTAAGAAGAGGGGTTTAACATCCGCGCTGGCCAAGATGACACTAGCGATATAAGAAGATCCTTTATTCCACTTCATCACCATCTTGCCAACGCATTTCATAGCCTCAGGCTACTCCAACAGGGCTCAATAGATTACAGAGTCACATTGAGGGTTACATTTAATACATTGGTAATGACATCATTCATTTGAACAAACACATGAATCGGCAATGTAAGTTCCGGTGAAAACGACCTCTTTCTAAGATGTCCCTTCATTGCATCAGCATTCATAAAAACACCCTCCAAAACATAACCACTCATAAAATCATTAATATTTCATAAAGCTCTTAAAAATCTTTATTAAAAAATTGCTCAATTAAAAATATATATTAAAGTTAAAAAAGATTTGTACCATTTGTGGGTTTGTCCTCCCACAAACTTGCCCATCAAATGAGCTGTATACTAAAGAGCATCATCTGATCCTCTAGTCCGTCTCACCTGTCAGGTTCCTCTTGTCTGCCACTGTAGAGCACTTACAATTTGAATTAAACTAACTAACCCACATTAAAAAAATCCCTTGATGAGTTTTCTTTCACTATTTTGATCAAAGTAAAAGTAAACATGTTTGGAATCTATTCATATTGACAGGACAGTTTTACCATATAGTAAACATGGTAAATAAAAAAAAACAAAAACAAATCATGAAAGTGCACTTTTTTTTGCAATTTCGCCGCACTTTTTCTTATTTTCCTGTTTCCTGTATGCTTTATGATAAAATCAGTTATGTCATTTAAATATGCAACTTGCACTACAAAAAACAAGCCCTCATATGGCTATATTGGTAGAAAAATAGAAAAGTTAAAGCTCTTGGAAGAAGGGGAGGAAAAAATGGAAAATCGCTCGGGGTGAAGGGATTAATTTACAAAAAACACATGAATAATCTGAGTGTTGAGTTAATAAATAGGGATGTTGGTTACTATCAGGTAGGGCTTAGCGATTTTGGCAAAAACCAAAATTTCGATTTTATTTAAACCTATGGACGATTTTCGATTTAAATCTCGATTTTTATTTCTATTTTTATATCTTGTGGCTGTTCATCCATCCATCCCTCGTGACAGTTCATCCATCCATCCATCTCTCCCTCCCCTCCCTTGTGGCCCTCTCCTCTCTCTCTGTGTGTGCGCCCCGTAAGGACGCGCGCACCGGATATTTCGCCCGGCCTACGGCGCGCGCAGCCTAGTAAGGACGCGCGCCGCACGCTGGAGATTTCGGCCGGGCTACGGCACGCTCCTCCTGAAGCCATACCTCTGCCCTGTCTCCTGGCTTCAAACACAGACTGCGCAGTGCGCACCGGAAGTACCAGGTGACGCCGGACCGGAAATGCACCGCTGGCATTAACCTCCTTGGCGGTATGATTATGTGAGGAATTTTGTACTAAAAGCGGTACCATTTTCTTTGTAAAAAATTTCTTTTATGGGTAGAAATTTGTATTTCCCGCCCAGTTCCGCCTCCAATGAGCCACTGCGGCTCACTGAGACGGAACCAGGAAGTCATATGGAGGCATCCGAAGGGGGCTCGCACCGGCTCTCACCGGCGATCACAGTGGTGACATCGCTGGATCACCAGGAGAAGTTAAGGAAACTTCGCTGCTCTGAGCGTCAGGGGTGGACCTACCGTGGTGCAGCTGGTTCAGCTGCACCAGGAGCCCGACTGGGTAGGGGGCCCCTCAAGCATCAGTAGGGGGCCCCCGTGACCCTGTGACAGAGGAGAGGAGGGTAACTGAGGGAAGCATCCTGCTTCACTTGGTTGTTCCCACCCCTCCTCTCATCTGCAGCCCAGGCTCTAACCCTAGCCCTAACCCTAGCCCTAACCCTAACCCTAGCCCCAACCCTAACCCTAGCCCTAACCCTAACCCAGGGGAAGCGGCTGTGGAGAAGGGGGCGGCACCATATCCATCTCATCGTGCCGGAGGCAAGGGGCAGGTAAGACCCCGCCGCAGGGGTGGCGTAGCTGGGCTCTGCCAGCACACACCCCCCCCGTCCTCATCCCGCGGCCGCTGCACAGCAGAGGCGGCGGTGGTGCTGTGCTGGGCTCAGCCAGCTCTGTCAGCACATCCCCCCGTCCTCATCCCGCGTCCGCTGCACAGCAGAGGCGGCGGCGGTGCTGTGCCGGGCTCAGCCAGCTCTGTAAGCACATCCCCCGGTCCTCATCCCTCGGCTGCACAGCAGGGGTGGCGGAGGTGCTGTGCTCTGCCAGCAACCCCCCGGTCCTCTTCCCGCGGCCGCTGCAGGGGTGGCGGCGGGTGGTGCTGGGACGTGTCAGCCCCCTTCCCACCGGGGGCTCATCAGCAGCAGGGGCTCAGCCAACCCCAAACCAAGTCCTCACCCTCGGCTGCACAAAATGAGCAGCGTTACCAGCAGCAGGTAAACCCGAGTGTGACTCGGGGTTACCGCTTCTGAAAGTGAAAGTCAACCCCGAGTTACACTCGGGAATACTGCTAGGCAGGCCGGATCTTCTAAACAGCGCTCCGGACGCCATTTTAAATCGAATTACACAATTTTTAATAAAACCACAATCGTGGCCACAGCAGGGGGCGAATTAATCGAATGAATTCGATTAATCGCCCAGACCTACTATCAGGTTACTATTTGTTTCTCTGGTGAGCTCAATTTTACATTACAAAGTCGGTATATGTGTTAAAGAACTTGAAAGTAATTGAATACAATCTTTTCAGGGCAATTATGCCGGCTTCACTCTGGCGTTTGAATGCGTTGCAATGCATTTGTCCCAGTGTGTGCGACTTCATCCTTATGTTTAACATGGAGATGCATGCTGTATGCGTTGGCATCCGAACACATGCGTTTGTGTCCGATTGCGTTTTTTCTGTGGCAGTGAAAAATGCAACTTGTTATCATTTTTGTGCATTCAAGGCTGCCTGATTTATATGCTAGCATCCTGAAGCACACAATGATTACATGGAGTCCAATGGCGCTGCATTGCAATCTGGGTGGCAGCGCTAGTAAACACACGAAAAATTCATTCACTCACATATTATCTTCCTTGCTCTCTCTCTTTTTCATCCCGAACTGGTTACAATGGTTTCCTATGGGGATTCTTAATTAGTATAGATCCAGAGAATAAACGCAGCGCTTACATCAATAAGTATACATTCGGGCATCCATCTGCGTCTCTACACTGAGACGGATGCGCCCCAACGCTATTGTGAAACCAACCATAGAGGCTTTGTAGTACAGCGGTTTGCAGCAAGTTAATACAATGCAGATCAAATATTTTGGTAAATGTATTGAACCTGACTTTTTCAAATTTATTAAGCTTTGATCATCCCTAATTACCACCAATACCAAATTACACTCAATTTATCGGAAAATTAGAAAAATGTGTAGTTAAAATTTTATAGGGTTAGGGTAGTTACACAACTACATTTATTTGACTTATTTTGGTATCCATCAAAATCCTGATGTATCCTGATCAGGCATACCTCCCTAAACTTAAAATGGGGTTGCAGGGACATTAGGTGGCATACGGTTTACGACGGATGGAAATGAGTGCGTTGTTTTGAGCAACCCCCCGGCCATATCATGTTGCGATTTTTGGTCGGAATAAAAATCCTGATGCAGTCAGATGCGGCGGCATGCGTGAAAACAACGCTTGGCTGAGGGTGGATGTGTCCAAGTAGGATCAGTATTTGACACTGAGCATGCCCAGAGCACTTCTAGCATGCCTGGAGATATTCTCTCTCTCTCATGCAAAACTGATACAGATGTGAAACTAGCCTTAGGCTGGGTCACACTTGCCTTGTGATCCTAGCCTGACGGAACCGTTAAAAACTTAGAAATTTCCCCGCGGCACATAGCTTTAACGCTACGCGCTGCCAGACAACGCAGCCCATAGAAACCTAATGTTTCCCTTAGCAGCCGGCCACACACAAAGCTCCAGGATATGCACTTTTACAACAGCTCACAGGAAACACTGTCTGCAGCGTTTTCCTGTGTGCTTAGCTAATGCGCACATCCTGGGGCTTTGTGTGTGGCTGGTTGGCAAGGTACACATCGGGTTACTATGGGCTGCATTGTCTGGCAGCGCATAGCGTTACTGCCATGCCCTACGGGGGAAATTTCTAAGTATTTAATGCTTGCGTCATGCTAGGGTCACAAGGTAAGTGTGACCCTAGCCTTAGATATGACTTACAACAAAGGTCAGTAACAGATCACTTAGCTGTCACACCACAGTAGCATTTTATTGCAGATTCAATATCAACATCCCCGTATCGTAAGCAGTAACAACACTTTTCCTCGATTATTCCAAAGTCAACATCTGCTTTCCCTTTTTAGGTCATTAAAAACAATACAAATAGTATGTTATATCTTGACATGTTTTCTCCATTTCTAGTAGTCCATTATAATTTATCATGACCTATCTATGTAAAAAGCAGCTGTATAATTACATTACAACTGTGCAACTGCAGCCATGTCTCATTTTTGTATTGTGGCAATTTATCATGTATTGATATATATTTTGCTATGAACTTTTTTTATCAATATTAGGGCCCTTTCACATCAGCGTTTTTCGTAATTCGCGGCAGATGCGGTGAAAAAACCGCATCTGCCGCGTTTGCCGCATAACGGTTCCACTTGCGGCACGGTTGCGGTTTTTTCCATAGGAAGTATAGGGGGACTTGCGGCAGATGCGGCAAGTGCGGTATTGCACTTGCGGCAGGTGCGGCAGAGAAAAAAACCGCGGCTTACTGCGGTTTTTTTCTCTGCCGCACCTGCCGCAAGTGCAATACCGCACTTGCCGCATCTGCCGCAAGTCCCCCTATACTTCCTATGGAAAAAACCGCAACCGTGCCGCAAGTGGAACCGTTATGCGGCAAACGCGGCAGATGCGGTTTTTTCACCGCATCTGCCGCGAATTACGAAAAACGCAGATGTGAAAGGGCCCTTAATTAAAAGCTAAGTTTTAGCTCTTTACCGACTGTGATATGTTTATTGACATAGTCAGTAGTAATTTTATAATGGAACAGATCACAGAAAACTATCATTGGAATTAAAGCATTTTCTTTAAAAACATATTATTTAAGAATAAAGGACATTATAGGTCAGGGGTGCACAATGGTTTTCAGTCCAAGGGATTCATTGTCATATTGAACCATTTCCAAGGGTTACAAAAAAATTTAAAAGGATAGTTACTATTGATTAGCATGCACTACCTTGCTTAGGTGCTCAGTACTCATAGTAAGCAGTCGGATGGGTGCGACTCGAGTATTTGAGTATACTGGAAGTCAGTGAGAAACTGAAGCATTTCCCTGAAAGAGGAAAAATGCTAGACTTCCACATTGACTTCAATTATACTAGAGTACTTGAGTTTCATCTATCTGAGCATACAACCGCTTGTTACGAATACTGTGCACCCAAGCATGATAGTGCTTGCTCATCTCTAAAAACTTACATGAATAAATCACCAGAACCATCATTTTTGTAACATCACCAGAACCACCGTCATTAATACATCACCAGAAACAAGTTTGGAGTATATGAAAATTATTTGGAGATTTTTGGCCTAATTTCAGTTCCAAAAACGTATGAAAACACATTCTAACTTACAATGAGTTTTTGGAGCAGAAACCCGCCAAATCCTCATAATCTCAAAACTCTAAATTTTCAGATTTTTTCTGTTTTAACATAGTCTTTGGAGACTTCCATCTTCCTTTGCAGAAGCACACACTGACACTGTGCCCTTAAAAGTAAAAATATTTTACTGCTGTGTAAATGTAAATATCTCCCATCCTGCAACCCAGAATAAATAATTGCTGTGGTTCCTGAACAAAATATAAATATAAATCCTCCCACACTGCATTTCTCTGTAATATTCCTCAACGTTACCGCCCTATGTAATATTCCCCCCACACTGCCCCCCTCCAAAATATAGCTCCCACACACATGCTGCCCCTCACTATACTGTGCTCCCTTTCACAATGTTTTGCCCCATAATGTGCCCTTAGCATAAAACCATGACACATACCTCCTTTTCTCTCCTCCCAAGTAAACATAAAGGCATGTAATCATCGGCTCCTCCGTGGAGTGCTTACCATTCCCCACTAAATCCTGACATTCCCACCACATCTCTATGTCATCCAGCACTGTGTTAACAACAGCAGTGTAATGAGGTCAGCAGCGTGATAACCTCATGATGCTCTTGCACTTCACGGTGGGTGAGCGATCCTCCCTGCAGCTCTCAAAGACTCAAATACTTATGAATACAAGTAGATAACAACCAGAGTTTCCCGGCTCTCAGTGGGCTACAAGGGACCCTATGATGGGCTGCATGTGTCATGCGGGCTATATTTTGTGCAGCCCTGCTATAGGTACTCAGTGTGCCATAAAGTGGTACCTTTATATAATGTTTCTGAGAGAAAATATGTCCAATATACAGCCCCATTTGCTGTTTGATGCTTTAGTTCTATTATTTTTTCTCTGGTTTGCCAATGTGTTGTCTGCATTCCATATCTAACCTGTTTAAAAAATCATATGACTGCCTTTATCTATTCATAAACTCTAATTTATATAAGCACTTAGTGGCTTCTGCTGTTGATAGTGCATGTTCACACTGCATAAGTGAGCAAACGTAACCTGCACATGCGCAATTATATCTTACAGTGATTGCACCGTAATAAAAATATAGCTATATTCTACCACTCATGCTAGACATAGGACTGATACTACTGCTGGATGATTTACCTATAGCAGCAAGGTGTAAACTTCTAACCTGATTAGTGTTTTTTAGACCTATGTTCCCCAACTCCAGTCCTCTGTCACATGTAGGCTGCGTTGCAGTCTTCTTGAACTGCCCTACAGTGATTTAATATGTTTAATTCCTATTGGTAACTTCGGAGTTAACGTCATAAGCTGCTGCTGTCTATGGTCTGTTGTGGCTCTTCAGGTGAGGGTTGTGTCATGTTATGTAGATGTCCATGCCACTGGCCCTTAAATAGTTCCCTCTTCCTCCAACTGATATCTCTGATAGAGTTTAGTCTCTGCAAAGACCATGAGTTGCGAGGAAGTTAGTGCAGTTTGTGCTGAAGCCTTCCTGCTGTTTTACTTGAGTTTTCTTTATTGAGTTTTGAAAATTATCAATATTCTGAGATTTGTTGATTAAAATGAATCTTAAAATGAACTTTGTTCATGGGAAAATCCCTTTAAAAGCAATAATAACGTTGTAGTCTGTAACTGCCATTTAAGCCACAAGATTTACTATCTAACCTGTTCGTAAAAACATGAAACCTACACTTTGGTTGCCAAGGATAAAAAAGCATTTTTAATCAGACAGTTCTGATAAATAATTTACAGTAATTAAAATGGAACATGTTACCTTAAAATTTTTGGTGAAACTCTCTAAGCATGTTTGTGCAATTCTGGTAAAAGTAATCCTTAAGATCCCATGTGCAAAATGTGTAATAAACATAATGTAATATTCTGATAGTTTGATTCAAGTCAGCTTCTATTGTTACATATTACCACCATTGTGACTTTGAAAACATAGTAATTGAGCATGTTTCACTAACCAGAAATGATGGCAATGATGGCAATATTGAAATTAACAGATAAAAAGAAAAGATGATCAGTTAACATATATTGTTTAGTATCTAATAATTGCAATTATTTAATATAATACTCACCTTATGTTGCCCGTCATCTATTTTCATCTGAATGTCCCGAATCCCAAAATCCACTGCACTGACCGGAAGTACACCAAATGTTATATTGGAACATCCAAGTGATGGGTATCCCAATATGGCACCCGCTGGTGGTATCAGCAGCTTGCGTAGTACCACTACTGGGACACCGCCACACACCCACTCGAACTCCATCAGAATCCGCCTGATCTTCCGTCCCGCTGGACATCGCCTGCATCACCCGCCCTCCCGCAGACATCACAACATGCTGCACCCACCACCGTCCAACCACAGCTGACAGGAAAGTTCGTGGCTTGAGGCCTGTGCAGGAGATGGGGTGCAAGTGTGGAACCCACTGGGATGGGGTACTCGGTGCCGGACTGGGGTACTGCTGGGGATGTCACGGTGGTCCTGGTCCGGACCGTGTCCCAGGTTCCGCAATAAATGGGGGGATATTTACAGGGGAGTTTGTTGTGGCGCCACCCCCGGGTTGTGGTTAATGAGGGGACCACCGCTGCTGTGTACTTCTGTCAGGAGGATGGATGCTGCAGCCAGGTGGATGAGCCCGCCGCGGGTCGGGGCAGCTCCTGACAGGGTAAAATGGTGCAATAGCAGTCCTGTATACCTGGAATCAGACACAGACACTCAAGAAGGGTTCACTGGGTTTACTTTCCAATTCTTCCAAGTCACACAGTGCATGGTACAGGTCAGTTCTTAACAGCTTTACACAATGGACTCCGGTAACACTTGAACCCTCTGCAGCCAGGTTATCACTCTGAGACTCTTCACTCTTTCTACATGTCCTTTCAGGCTGATTCTCTCTCTCTTCTTCTGGGTGGATTGCAGAGCGGCAGCTCGATCCCTCAATGTAGCTTCCCCCTAAGTATATATGCAGTAAGCCAGGTCCTCCTAGTTGCTGCTATGCCCTCAATCCTGTAGTGGGAACACGGATCTGGTATCTGTGTTCCCCATCAGGTTGTCTGGGGAGCTGGTATGGGACTTCAGTCGCCCTCAGAGCCGACACTCTGGTTCCAGCCCAGCCTTGGGTGTCCCTGTCTTGCAAGGCATCACCGGGCTCTTTCCTATCCTTGTAACTTCCCGGGTATTTCAGGAGAGTCTGTTCTGTCAGTAATTTGTCAGCGCTACCGTCTTCCTCGGGCCCGGTAGCACCGTTCCGGTTTCTGTTGTTCCTGCTTTTACTGGTCACTCTGTCTTTGCTTCTCAGCCTACTCCTCTTGGTCTTTGCTACTCGGCACTCACCTACTGGCTAACTACTTCCTAATTCTCCTTTTTATACTGGTCCGTTACCATGACTACACCTCACCCACTTATAACTGGCCGTACTGCCCGTTGCCTGCCTAAAGTCCCAGGCTCCGGGTTGGGTCTTATGTCAGTGGATGTGTGTTTTTGGAGGTGTTTGATATTCAAACTGTCACTATCTGCTGGCTGCAGTTCCTACCTGTGACCACCCTGGTCGCAGGGGCGCCACACAAGCGTCCTCTGGTGGAGACAGAGGGTGTTGCACCTCATCTCATTCAACACAAGCCGCAAGCTATGAGCTTTCCTGCTGGCTGTGGCTGGGCGCCGGTGGATGCAGGTGGTGATACACATTCATGTACATGTACACTTATACACACACATAAATATACACATGCACATACATACACACAAATGCTTACATGTATGCACAAATGCATATACACACATGCATGTACACACACATACATACACATGCATATACACATGTATATACACGCATACATGTAAACACACATACACATATAAACATGTACACACATACACATGTATACACTCATGCATACACACATGCATATACACACATACACAAAGTATGATGCCTCCACACATACATACACACACATACACACAGTGTAATGTCCCCACACATATATTAACAAACATACATACACACACATGCACATATGCAGATACACACATATACGCACATACACATATACGCACACACACATACATACACACACGCACATACATGCAAATACACACACAAACACATGGATACACACATGCACATGCACACATACACATACATACACACATGCCCACATGCACACACATACATGTACATATGCATACATACATGTGACTCAGCCTATTAGGGGCCATGGGGTACTCGGAGCCGGGCCCTCTCAATGTCGTCCTCGGGCTTATGGGCTGTCACGGTGGTGTGATCTGGTCCATGGTCCCGGGTGTGAGGTCAGTTAAAAAGGGGAAGAGGTAAAAATAAAAGAAAAGTAAAAGTTTTTGTTGTGACGCCACCCATGTTAGGCGACCAGTAGGGGCCGCTGCTGCAGTCCGGGACCTCTGGGGAGCTGCAGCTGTGATGGTTTTGCTCCCCACGGGAAAAGCGGGTCCGAGGGCATCTGGAGTGGGGTTGTTGGGCTTTGGAAGTCCAGCGGGGCAGCTCCAAGCCAGCAATAAAGAGGCTCACACATAGGCTGAGTTCCAAACCCGGTTTACTTGGGTTATCTCAGCATGTACCACAGGTCACAGTAAAAGTTCATCAATGGTCCAGGTAGTCCTTGGCAACCAGGGTGGCTTGTCCAGTACAACCCCTTTTGTGTGTCTTTCCTCTCGGGCCTTCCTCTCTTTGCGCTGACTGCTCTCCTCCTTCCTGCATGCGCCTCCGCGCACATAGCTCCAATCCAGCAGCCACGGGTCTTCTTGGGCGACAGTCTGAGTCCCCTGGCCCTAGTACGGCTGCCTTCTCGGCGGATGTGCTGGGCGTTGGCCACAGCTCCTGAAGATATCATGGCCACTTGTTCCGTGATTGGAGCTTGGAGTCTCCTTGCCACCTTTCAGGGTCAGGTCCCTGGTTCTTGCCCTCTCCCTCCACTTCACTGCAGACTCAGGTGCATGGGTGGATTGCTCACTGCCTATGCCCCTAGGAACCCCTCTGTCTCCTTGTGGTCTCAGGCCCAGGGACGAGCCGCATCTCTGCTCAAATCCACTGGGTCCGTTCTCTCTTTCCTCACTTGCTGCTGACCTCCAACTAACTTCTCACTTCCCGTGGTGTTTTTCCTTTGTCCCTTTCCTTTTCCTGACAGCTTCCTGCTCACTTCCCACCCACCACCTTTCTCCCCCTTCCATCCTGCAGGCTGCCTAAGCCATCCCACTGCCTGGGTTCACCCGCAAGCCCTGAGACTAGGTGTGTTGGGTGAATTTGTCAGTGACTGGACTTACCAACCCTAAAAATGCCTAAGCACTAACAGGCAGGTACCTGTACCTACCTGCCTGTTGTGCCCGACACCATTCATCTCCATTCACCCCCAGCACAGAAAGGTCACAGGACAGTATAGCGGAGTAAACAAAGCAGAGGTAGCTTTTCCTCTCTGCTCTGTGTGGAAGTGGGCACATAGCCAACATCACGCTGTTTGACAGCTGGCTCCCTGCTACCTGATTGGAGGTGTTGACTGTCAATTAGCATGACCTCAACTATGCACCTGTCTACATATCTGTTGATGTGACATCAGTGGAAGCTGCAAAATTGCAAATAGGAGCAGGCTCAGACTGCTCAGTGTCTGTGATAAATGGTGCCAGGCACAATAGGCAGGTAGGAGGCAGCTACCTGCCTGTTAGTGCTTAGGCACAAGTTTTTTTGATAAATCCTGCATAACTCCTTTCATTACAAATTTTTTCTTATCAACATTACTGCCAATGCTAGCAACTGGCTAGACTGCTGATGTATTAACGAATATATATTTTTTCATTACACTTCAACAAACTTTTCATAAAACAATTGTACAAGTAAATATACTAAACTTTGTTATGTATTTCATCAGTAAAATCTGCTCTTTTGTGCACTTATGAGCCACTTCTTATAATGCCTTTGCCTTCTCTTAAAATGTACTTTCTGAAGCACCATACCATTATGGCGTACAATGCTAATATGTTTTTTATAGGACTGAGTCCTCTAAAACACTGTATAGACCATTTAGAATGCTGATTGGTGGGTGATGGACTCCCTTATTATTGACAGTTTATGAGGTTTTCTATGATTAATATGTGTACGATTCTTAAATGACAAAAATACAAATACCATCAATCTGTTTCTGCAATTTATTCAGTATATTCAGATTTTTTTCTCTGGTAACATGGTGATATCTGAATCTTGGCTGCAGATTCAATTGTGAGGTACCTGTTATTTGTTTCCTTATTACGGTGTAATGGATACTCGAGCGTCTTCTCGTTATTACTAGAAACACATCTATCAAAGAAGATAGTACATGTTTAGAATGCAGAAACTCAGCCGCCGTGGACATTGCTTTGGTTTTTCTGACGTGGAAAGAAATGAAAAATGTTTAAAGGTTTTAAAATTTTATAGTTTACCTTATTACTTGAGTTGGTGTAAAGAATGTATGTGATGGGTTGAGTAAATTCTTCCGAGATTTATAAGATTTTATCAGTATTACCTAGATATTGATTAGTTCATCTATTCTGTTATCACTGTGTGAGTTTTCTAATTTAAGATCTTGATTGTATGCACTGACATGGATGCACTGTATTTTTAGGAATTTCCTGGACCCCAATTATTTTAAACAATTTGTAATTCCACTTCAAATGAAACACCAAAAATGTATCACATGACTTGGTTCTGCGAGGCAGGATTCTCATTCATGCCTTGGAGCTATCACATTACATAGCCCCTGGCAGTGCTATACTATCATAGCCATTATATAAGCAGAAGAATGCCATTTTTTTTAGTGAATATGATAGTGGAAGAACATCACTTCTAAGAGATTAGCCATAAATTAGGAAAGAAAGCAATACAAATTTGAAGAAACTGTACAGAGATTGTGTGTGACAGCCAAGCAGAGAAGAATAATTACCATGCATTAACCCATAGCCATATATGTGGAGGTCATTTTGATAGCTGTGTTTGTGTTAAAGAGCTTGGCAGGAGAGATGAAAGCTTTGCAGTACTTTCGAATCACAGCTTTTTGATTTTAGGAAAAATTTAGCAAAGCTGTCAAATTCGACGTTCAAAAGATTTATTCATCTCAAATATTTGTTCAGGTACAGATTCTCACTTTCATGTGTGAAGGTAAACAGCTATTTGTCTTATCAAAAATCTACTAAAATCTCGCAATAATCCAACTGTTAAGGCAAGTTCAACCAGGTAAGATGCAGAATATAGAATATACACTACTCACAAAAAGTTAGGGATGTTGAAGTAGGTTTCTCAACTTCTGAAATTTCAGGGATTCTATCAGCGCTGGGGAGACTTCAATGGGTTGAGAAAGACCAACTACAATAAAGCGTCCAGTCTCTAAATGAGTGGACTGTTTACTTTATGCAAAAACAGTTCATGCATAAATGTAGGTATGTCTTAACATAGTAACAAATAGAATAGCAGCGCACAAATTATGCAAACTTATCAGGACCACTCCCAGCATCTGCCCAGTTTGACCAAACCCACTAAATTAGATCTTTGTCCAAAAAGTGAATCTCCACTCCCATTATGAGTTATTTTGGCAAGTCTGAGGATTTTAACTCATTCTACACTGCGTGCAGAATTATTAGGCAAGTTATACTTTAGATGATTATTTTTATTATTGATCAACAACTATGTTCTCAATCAACCCAAAAGACTCATAAATATCAAAGCTTAATATTTTTGGAAGTTTGAGTGTTTTTTTTTTTTTTTTTCAGATTTGGCTATCTTAGGAGGATATATGTTTGTGCAGGTGTAATATAATATAATACCAAAAAGGAATGCAGCCCTCCAAATCAAGTATCCAAAATCTGCCTTTATTAGGCCATCAAGTGCAGTGTGCAACGTTTCAGGCCCAGTCGCCGTTCTTCTAGCCTTCTAGTTTGTGCAGGTAACTATTACTGTGCAGAATTATTAGGCAACTTAATAAAAACCAAATATATTCTCATTTTACTTCTTTATTTTCACCAGGTAAACTAATATAAGTGCACAAAATTTAGAAAAAAAAACATTTCTGACATGCAAAAACAAAACCCCAAAAAATTAGTCACCAATATAGCCACCTTTCTTTAGGAAGTCGGTCACAAGCCGTCGAAACATGTTGTGGCTATGGAGGCATGAGGAATAAAGCCTTTTTAATTTACCTGGGAATCCCTTGCCTTTACCTGAGCGCCCATTACAGACCGTGGATCCTTCAGAAAACTGTCTCCCCAGAGAGACTTTAACCCCCAGCATGTAATCTGAATTACTTTGCGTTTTTACACTATTGTGACACTTTGTAACTTTTAAAAATGTATTTATTAAAGGGGTTGTCCACTTGTCTCAGTTTGTTAAGTAATGGATGACTTTTTTTAAAGGTCATGAAGATGGTGCAAAAATATATAAAACAAATACTGAATAACCGGACTGGTTACTGGCTCTTGAATATTCAGCACCGCATCAGTCTACTGGTATCAATATCCATTCTTCTGATTGACTGCAACCTTCACATTTCATTTGAGTGAAAGAAACACTGTAACCCTGTTATGTCTAGCTAAGGAAAATCATGCTATGAATAGATCTTATCTAATTAATCAATCCAGCCAATTTCTGTCTTTTAGCTAAGTAATGATGTTACTTTATGTGTAGAAATTAGTCAGAAATATTTACTTTTACTATGGTAATTAATTTTGGAGACGGAATACACCATCACTACTTTTTTGAGAGAACATATGGAAGTGTCCCTTTTCAGGTACAGAATGTGATCTATTCATTTTCTAATCCTAACATGATAATTAAACTAAAAAAGTGTGAACTTGTAAATGCAAGAGTATTCTTTAAAAAACTAGAGGATATATAGCTACACAATGTTCCAAATTATTATGCAAATGTTATTTTTCTCTGATTTTCCTAAATGATCGGTGCAAATGATAGTCAGTGTAATAAAAGTCATCATCTGTTAAGGTACCTTTACACGCGGCAACTTTTCTAGGAATTTCACTGGCAACTTACTGGTTGCAGTGAAATCATGGAGACATTGTTCCATTGGTACATAGAAACAAGATAGAACAATGTGTCCATGATTTCACTGCAACCAGTAAGTTGCCAGTGAAATTCCTAGAAAAGTTGCCGCGTGTAAAGGTACCCTTAGAATATACATCAAATATTATTGAAGAAACCTCCCAATGATAACAATATAATCTTCAAAATTAAAAAAAAAACTCTAAATGCACTGTTTAATGCCCATAGCAGCCAATGACACAGAGGTATTCTTTGTAGCATGAGATGGTGCATTGTCATGTATGAAGATGATTTTGCCCCTGAAGGCACGTTTTTGCTTTTTGTACCATGGAAGAAAGTTCTCAGTCAGAAACTCTATATGCTTTGCAGAGGTCAATTTCACACCTTCAGGAACCTCAAAGGGGCCTACCAGCTGTTTCCCAATGATTCCAGCCCAAAACATGACTCCTCCACCTCCTTGCTGACTTCGCAGTCTTGTTGGGACATGGTGGCTATCCACCAACCATCCTCTACTTCATCCATCTGGACCATACCGGGTTGCTCGGCACTCATCAGTAAACAAGACTGTTTAAAAATTAGTCTTCATGTATGTCTGGGCCCACTTCAACCGTTTCTGCTTGTGAGCACTGTTTAGGGGTGGCAGAATAGTAGGTTTATGCACCACAGCAAGCCTTTGAGGGATCCTACACCTTGAGGTTCGAGGGACTCCGGAGGCTCCAGCAGCTTCAAATATCTGTTTGCTGGTTTGTAAGACCCTTTTAGCAGCTGCTCTCTTAATCTGATGAATTTGCCTGACAGAAACCTTCCTCATTCTGCCTTTATCTGCACAACCACGTCTGTGCTCAGAATCCACCACAAATCTCTTCACAGTAAGATGATCACGCTTAAGTTTTCCTTGTCGTCCAAAATCTGGGAGACCCTGACATTGGGTGTTATATGCTGCCCCCTGGAGGTCACACCAATTATAGGAGAGATTTTCTCCTCCTTCTCCTCTGCAGCATATACGCCCCCTGCAGGAATACTGTCAGTTTGTAATTTGGTGTCGTTGGAGGCATATCTCCACACTGAAGCTCCTGCTACAGATGAAGCTTAGGGGACCATCGAGGTCCCACGGCATGGGCCCTCGGCCCCATATGCCGTGCTCCCTCTCCATGCCCTTTCAAAGGGCATCTGGTGAAGTGGAGCCGACTGAGGGGTTCATAGTTCTCTGTTCCCCTGGCCCTTACACAGTCACTGTGTGGCCCCCTGTGACGGAGTTCAACTCCTTCCAGTCACAGGCGACTGATGCAGGCTCAACCAGGTACCGAGCTGGCCCCCATCTTCTCCCCTTCGGGGGACTCAGGTATGTCCCGGGGACAGGGCACACATGGGGGCCCCCACATCTGAGGCAGCGATCCGGGACCAATGACCGGCCGCACCATCCCTGCAACCGGCCTCCGGCCTTGCTGTTAGCCCAGACCGCGATCCCCTCCCTGCCTGTTTCACACAGCAGGGGGACAGGGCACAGGGCTCATGATATGGGGCACTCTTCCCCACATCAGCAGTGTTTTTTCACAACTACCGTGCCGGACCCCTCAGGCAGGCCGGCAGCGGCATTCTATTTTAGTCCCCGGCTTCGCCGGAGGCCTAGGCCGCGATTCCGCCCCCTGCATGTCTATCAACAGCAGGGGGGCGGGCTTTGCTCTCACTCCAGCACACTGGGCTCGGCCACTGGCCTCTACCCCTCCTGTGTACATGTATGGGGCCACAGTTCCCGCTTTTTTGCGGGTCCTCCCCTTCCTCTGACTCCCCCCTCTCTCTCTGAGGGGGCCATTTTGGCCTCATTCTGTGCAGACCCTGCAGCATATCTCATTAGCTGCTGCCAACTGGGAGACTCAGACTTGGGGACCTGGACTCTCTTCCTCTGGATAAGTGGTAAGCCACACCATTTGGTATGGATTCTTCTCTGTGGCTCCCCCTTCAGTTACACTGTCTTTGGTAGCAAGTACACAGGATTGGGTCAGACTATGTGTGCTTCTAAGAGCAAGGGTAAGTCCCACAGGTGTCCAAAATTGTATGCAACTTGTTCAGTATGCAAAGTCACGTTGCCTGGGCAGAGTGTCAATCCCCTCTGTGCTGCCTGTGAGCAGAATGGGTCCCTGGATATCCTCGGAACCCGGTCCCAGGTGGATGCCCCTAACCCCTCTGGGGATCAGGCGTCCGCTCCCCCGGTATTAACACCGGCTCCTCAGTGGACTGACGTCTATCTTAGTCATTGTCTGATTCAGTGGCCCTGACAGTATCGCGAGCTATGTCGCAATCTGTAGCCTCCATGACTAGATCCATCATTCAGGCCATTAACCAGGACCCTGGCCAGGACATGGACGGTTCCGCTTCGGTCCCGGGTCCCTCTCTTTCGGCGAGGCGTAACAGGCCCACTCCTTCTCGGGAAGGTCCCAGTTCCAAGAAACGCCGCCGAGACCTTTCTCTCTCCTCGCCCAGATCCTAGTCAAGGGAGCCTCTGGAGGAGGGTGAGGATGAGGACTCTTCGGCCTCTGGCTCAGAGTCAGAACGGACGGCCTCTGAATCTGTCCCTGAAGGGGACACTTTGGCAGACAACATTGTCTCCATTATCAATAACATCCTAGACCTGCCTGCTCCTGACACACTGTCTGAGCAGCGAGCCAAGGTCTCGCTCAGGGATCCTAAGAGACCTGCCAGCATCTTCGCTGATCATCCTGACTTTACGGACACGGTGCAGAAGCCTAAGGCATGCCCGGCAAAACGCTTCCTGCCAAAAACCACGGATCCCAAGTATCCATTTGCCCCAGCAGTACTATCTAGCTGGTCTCAACCCCCTAAGGTTGACCCAGCCGTAGCCAGATTGGCTACCAGAACCACGATTTCCATTGCTGACAGCTCCTCTTTGAAAGACTCGGCAGACCATCAGATTGAACTTTTAACCAAGTCAATCTATGACGCAATTGGCGCTGCTTTTCCTCCCGCCTTTGCAGCTGCCTGGTCCCTCAAAGCACTTTCTGCATTTACAGACGCAGTTCATTCCATGACCTATGACAAAGTTCCTGAGGCGTCTCCCCTCCTAGAACAAATGGCCATGGTATTGAAATATGCCCTCAACGCTGTGCTTGACTCAGCCGGACGTTCAGCAGTGGCGGCCGCCAATTCCTTCGCCATTCGGAGAATCCTCTGGCTCCGGGATTGGAAAGGTGATGCTTCTTCTAAGAAGCATCTTACAGGGATTCCCTGTACCGGGGATCGTCTCTTCGGGGAACGTTTGGACGAACTTATCAAGGACACAACAGGAGGCAAAAGTACACTCCTGCCCCAACAAAAGAGAAGCAGACCTGCGCAGCAAAAATCTGCCAGATTCCGTTCCTTTTGTTCATTTTGTTCCCCTGGCTGGTCCTCCAGACAATCCTCTACCAACAGGACATTTCGTTCCGATAAGTCCCAGCCCGCCCGAGGCCAGGGTTCCTCCTGGCGTTCTCACCAGCAAAAGTCCTCTAGTCAGAAGCCGTCCAAGACAGCCTCTGCATGACTCGCACAGATCCAGCTCCGCACCCCGAGTTGGGGGCAGATTGTCCCAGTTCCGGGACATTTGGCTTTCCGACGTCCTAGACCAATGGGTGCGAGATATTGTCTCTCACGGCTACTTCATAGAACTAAACTCAGTTCCTCCAAGCCGTTTCTTCATGACATCACCCCCTCCCGCCAAGGTCCTCGCCTTTCACCAAGCGCTGGAGGCTCTGAAGCGGGAAGGAGTCATCGTCCCGGTTCCCGAAAGGGAACGGTTTCAGGGATTTTACTCAAATCTCTTCATTGTGCCCAAGAAGGACGGGTCCGTCCGCCCCGTTCTGGACCTAAAGCTCCTCAACAAGCACGTCAAAGTGAGACATTTTCGCATGGAATCACTGCGCTCAGTGATAGCCTCGATGTCTCAAGGGGAATTCTTAGCATCCATAGACATCAAAGATGCATACCTACACATCCCAATCGCCCCAGCTCACCAACGGTTCCTGCGCTTCGCGATTGAGGACGACCATTTCCAACTCATGGCCCTTCCCTTCGGCTTGTCCACCGCTCCACGAGTATTCACCAAAGTGATGGTATCAGTAGTCTCCATACTTCACTCTCAGGGGCTGTTGGTCATCCCTTATCTGGACGACCTCCTGGTCAAGGCACCCTCGCATCAGGAATGCCGGCAAGCTGTTTCCACGACTCTGTCGACTGGATTGTCAACTTCCCGAAGTCGGTCCTCGTGCCCACCCAGAGCCTCGTGTATCTGGGCATGCAATTCGACACTCGAGCAGCTCTAGTGCGACTGCCTCACGAGAAGACCGTCTCACTCCAAGCAGGAGTTCGTTCCATCCTCCCTCCTCACTCGTACTCCATCAGGCATCTGATGCAGATCCTGGGAAAAATGGTGGCTTCAATAGAAGCAGTCCCATTGGCACAAGTCCATCTGCGTCCCCTTCAGCTGGAGATCCTTCGTGTCTGGGACAAGAACCCAAGGACCTTGGACCACAAGATCTCACTGTCCCCCGAAACGAGGGAATCTTTACAGTGGTGGCTGGCATATCCGTCCCTGTCTCGGGGTCGATCCCTTCTCCCGTCGTCATGGTCGGTGGTCACCACAGACGCCAGTCCTCTCGGCTGGGGAGCGGTGTTCCTTCACCACAGGGCTCAAGGTACATGGTCTCCGGTGGAGACCTCTCTTCCCATCAACATACTAGAAATCATGGCGGCTTATCTGGCGCTTCTGGCGTTTCAGTCTCTCCTGAGCGGCTGCCAGGTGAGGATCCAATCAGACAACGCGACGGCCGTCGCTTACATCAATCATCAGGGAGGCACTCGCAGCACCCTGGCGATGCTGGAGGTCCAGAAGATCCTATCCTGGGCAGAGGCCACAGGCTCCGTCATCTCCGCGGTCCACATCCCGGGTGTGGACAACTGGGAAGCGGACTACCTCAGCCGTCAAGGCATGGGCCCGGGCGAATGGTCTCTCAACCCGGAAGTGTTCCAAGCTATTTGCAGGCGGTGGGGGACTCCGGATGTCGACTTGATGGCGTCATTCCTCAACAACAAGGTTCCGGCTTTCATGGCCAGGGCTCACAACCACAGGGCTCTGGCAGCGGACGCACTGGTCCAGGATTGGTCTCAGTTTCACCTGCCATACGTGTTTCCACCTCTGGCCCTGTTACCTCAGGTGCTCCGCAAGATTCGGGCGGAATGTCACCGTGTGATTCTAATCGCGCCCAATTGGCCCCGGAGAGCCTGGTGCCTGGAACTACTCCAACTCGCCGACGGCGAACCTTGGAGTCTGCCAGATCGTCCAGACCTTTTCTCTCAAGGTCCATTCTTCCGCCACAATTCTGCGGCACTCAGGTTGACTGTTTGGCCCTTGAATCCTGGGTCCTGACACAATCAGGTCTTTCCCAGGAAGTTCAGGACACCATGAAACAGGCTCGTAAGCCTGCCTCACTGAAGATTTATCACCGAACATGGAGAATTTTTCTCTCCTGGTGTTCTGCGAAAGGACACTCCCCGTGGCCCTTCTCCTTGCCGACATTACTCTTGTTTCTTCAGTCGGGTCTAGACACTGGTCTTGCCCTGAGCTCTTTGAAAGGACAGATTTCAGCTCTTTCTGTCCTTTATTCCAAAAGGCTGGCTAGGCTCCCACAGGTTCGCACATTTATGCAAGGGGTGTCCCACCCTACAAGCGTCCTCTAGAACCGTGGGATCTCAATTTGGTTCTCTCGGCTCTTCAGAAGCCTCCATTTGAACTTCTCACAGATATTCACTTGTCCACCCTTTCACAAAAGGTAGCATTTTTGGTGGCTATCACCTCGCTTCGGTGGGTGTCAGATTTGGCGGCACTTTCATGCAAGTCTCCATTCTTGGTGGTACATCAGGACAAAGTTGTCCTGCGTCCCGTGCCTTCTTTTCTCCTAAAGGTGGTCTCTCCTTTCCACCTCAACCAGGATATTTCTCTTCCGTCTTTTTGCCTAAACCCTGTTCACAGGTTTGAAAAGGCCCTCCACAACTTGGACTTGGTCAGGGCTCTGAGAGTGTATTTGTCTCGCACAGCTCCTCTGCGTTAGACTGACTCTCTCTTTATTCTCACGGCCGGACAAGGCAAGGGCTCTTCCGCCTCCAAGGCCACAATTGCCCGTTGGATCAGGACGGCCATATTAGAGGCCTATTCAGCCTCGCACATGTCACCCCCGGCGGGTCTCAAGGCGCATTCCACCAGGGCCGTGGGCGCTTCTTGGGCTTTGCGGCACCAAGCCTCAGCCCAACAGGTGTGTCAAGCAGCCACTTGGTCAAGCCTACACACATTTTCTAAACATTACCAGGTACATGTTCATGCCTCAGCGGATGCAGGTCTGAGCAGACGCGTTCTCGAGGCGGCTGTGGCCCACCTGTAAATGTCTGAGTTGCCTTTTTAGGGTGCAGTGTTTTTTTTTCGACCCAGGGACTGCTTTTGGACGTCCCAATGTCAGGGTCTCCCAGATTTTGGACGACAAGGAAAAAGAGAATTTTGTTTACTTACCGTAAATTCTTTTTACTTTAGTCCTCAAATCTGGGAGACCCAGCACCCACCCTTTTGACCTTCGGGCGTACCTGCGTCTCTTGTACAGCACATAGTCTTACTGTTGGCCATGGTTCTGGCCTTATACTTTTCCTGTTCGGCCCGGTTGGCCGGGATTTGTTTTACAGTGCAATGTTTTCCTCCTACTGCTTATATACCAAACTGACAGTATTCCTGCAGGGGGCGTATATGCTGGAGAGGAGAAGGAGGAGAAAATCTCTCCTATAATTGGTGTGACCTCCAGGGGGCAGCATATAACACCCAATGTCAGGGTCTCCCAGATTTGAGGACTAAAGGAAAAAGAATTTACGGTAAGTAAACAAAATTCTCTTTTTTGTGCAATATCTAATGTTTGTTGCTTTTCGGCAGCAAAAGAGATCCTTTTTCTTTCCCATGTTACTTGAAAACTGTGGCCTACGTATTATTGTGGAACATCCAGTTTTCCTTTTATTGGGCTCACCTGCCAAACTAATTATCACAGATATCTGAGATTGATTTTAGTGATCCAAAGAGCCCTGAAACACAACACCATCAATGGGTTTCATTGAAAAAAACCCTATGACACTTAAAAACAATTTGCATAATAATTTGGAACATGGTTTAATGTAGCTTGGGGGTTTGGAAGATACAAAACCAGTACTAATAATAAGTATGTGGTATAAGCAATTTGAGCTAATAAAGGAAATAATTACTATATTGCACTTAGCTGTACCTCAGACATTTACTTTACAGCAGTTTTATGGATGAGAAACATGTGCCATCACTAACTGCCTTTTACATGAAGGTTTTCTGTTCATTCTCAATGACCTGAGAAGAGATCACTGTGCAGAGTAAGAGAGGTACCGTAACCTACATCTCCTCTGAAGAAGCCTGCACTTAGGCAGGTGAAACGTTTGTAGGGTTGTTCCGTGTCCTTCTTTGACCAGATGGTTGGCTCAGATTAATCCATTTTGCACCTTATTTACTGGTATGTTATATGAAAATGTGTTGCTTTGCCTGCATTATAGCCTCTTTACTGTACAATACTTCCACATTGATTGTTAACACATGCACTTTTTTGAGACTGCTAGCTTAGCACCCACTGCCATTTAGAGGATCTACACACTATATGTACCTCCCAGTTTAGGAACTCTGATGTGGCATGTAGTGGATATACTATCACCATAACTATAGTTATATCAAACATGTTTTTTTGTTCCTACTCTGATGTGACATTATTATTTTTTGTAGTGTGTTAGGACTCTTGCATGGGTAAATTATTACATACCTTTTGGATACATTTTTGTACACTTGTATTTAATGGCTTTAAGTCCACTTAATTTCTGGGATATTTTCCTGTTTTTCCTGTAGCCTCTATCTTGCTTTTAAAGTTTTTGCACAGTAAAAAACCTAGTTGTATTTGCTTGGTACTTGGATTTATATTGTTCAAAGAATAAGAGAGGAGTTGATGGGTGCTCAGAATTTATTGTCAGTAGTGTATGCTGTGAATAAAGTCTTGTAAAAACATTTTTTGTGTTTGTTGTAAAAGTTAGTGGACTATTGTATTTTAAAGACAATGGAATGGTTGCAAAACAGAAAATTTTATTGCCCTTAGATCACAGTATATCCAGATATGTTTAATTGATGAAAATTGATCAAATTGTTGTCACCACATGCCATTGGCTTGCAGCATGAGTATAAAGGAAAACAAAAAGGCAATGTGGCCTGTGTATTTAAGAGGAAATACATTTTGAAAACTTCAGAAATAACCTTGGCCTTGTTAGATAATGTGCTTACAGAATGTGTACAGAATGTGTGCTTGAAAACCATTTTCTTCCCGGGCAATGAAAAACCATACGTTACATTAAAATTAAGCATTAAAGCGTAACCACCATTTAAATTTTTATGTAATAATAATGTAGAGCAAGAGATTTTAAGAAACGTTCCAATATATTTTATCAGAGAATTCTGTCTGAAAACCATTTATAAACCATTTACACAAGGTGTCCCCACTAGGCTGTGCGTGAAACAGACATATACTCATTCTCAGTCAGAACCATCTTTACACTGATATAACCATATAAGGGAGGGGACATGGCCTACACTGTGTGCGAGTTCCTGACTGCAGCTGGTGAGGAAACAATTTATCAGATTACTTCAGCCTATAGCACAGTGCGGAGCAATGTCTGAATGTTAGGATCAGTGCAGGCTCCTCTTTCCATGACAAAAGCTTCTGATCTGTCATCTGGCTCCACACAGCTCAGTCACAATCTCTGTTAACCCCTTTTCTGCTGGCTGCCCATACAGCTCACTATCAGCCTGCTCTCTGGAGCTGTGGAAATACACAAAGAGCGCTGGAAGACACTGAGGGATGCTGGCCACACCCACACAGCAATAAAAGTGCAGTTTTTAAAAAAGCACAGACAAATATGAGAAAATAAGTCATATTGCATAAAAAAATCATTATCTTACTGTAGCTGCTATGTGACCAATCATTAAAAACCAATGCAGTATTGTGTTTTTTTTTCAATAAAATGACATTTACACTTTACGTCAGTTCCCATTTTTATGTTCCATCATATGTGTGATGTCATCTGGGCATTATCTTTTTTAAATAAAAGTACTTTTCTTTTGTATTGGTGATATTGGTGGTCACAAAAACCTCAAGAACATACAACTGTAACAGCAACCAACTTGTACCAACTTGAAGGATGTGGCATGGTACAACAATAGTGTAATGCACTTGCGCAATCTACATAGTACACTATTTAATCAACATGTAGGGACAGACTGGGTTTTGCAACTAATACAGAGCACAGCAAAATGCTATAATATTATCGTAGAGTGGTAGCCAAGATGACTAAACAGGTCTTAATCAATATCATGCTGGGGTAAGATACTCATGCTTTATTGATTTATTAAGAGATGCATGCTATACTAGAGTTGCAGCATAGTTTATGCCATTTTGTGACATACATTAAAGTACATTTGTCTTTGCACATGGTCCTACACATTTTAGAAAGAGCTGGAAGGAATGAAAAAAAGAAACAGTCACAAAAAATTATGGCTTGAAGGAGTATTCCCATCTCCAATACCCTACACTATTATGCAGTAAGTGTAATAATAATAATATTTGCAAATATCTTCAATTAGAAGTGTAGTATGGTTTTCCTATTAAGCAATGTCTTTTTCTCATGTGCAGGGCATTGCAAGACCTTGGATATCCATGGCTACGGCCACAAAGTCAGTCAGTTAGTTGCTTGTGGTCATAACCATGGATACCCAAGGTCGTAAAATGAAAACACATTTAAACTCAGGCAAAAAATGCTGCATCTGTTTTTGTCCTGATCTGTTTTTGCGGTTTCCCCTAGACATTGCATTTTGAGTAGGATTTATTAGTACTGTCAGTCCGGAGAGAGAGAGTTTGGCCAGACCTGACGTGCATGAACAGAGTACAGACTCTGGACATGCACAATAGCAAAACTGGATCAGGAAGGACGGATCTGGCCCAGGAGGATCCAGACGCCATTGGGACCCATTCTATTTGTGAACGCATATGGCCGGATCCGCATGCATCGGGATATTTGTCATGCCGCAAAAAAAACAACAACTTTGTGTGTTCAGGGAGAAGGTGAAAACAATGCAGTGGTGCAGATCCGCTAAAATACTGATACTAATTCATGTCCCTGTTGCCCCATGTTATGTATAGGAATGCCTGCCTGATTATGATGCTTCATGATTTGAACAGATATCAACGCAAGACAAAAAAAAATACAATTTGTAAACCATCCTAATTGAAGGTATTTGCTAATATTACTATAATTACACTTACTGCATAATGGATAGGATATTGGCAATGGGAACACCCTTTAAGCATTTTGTTTTTCATGTTTATGACCATATGCCAGAAAACTAGCATAGCCAGTCCCCTGAGTGTTTTTTCTATGGTGACAGTGACAGTAAATAAAGCAAATCTGAAATACCATGCAAACTAATAGAACCAATGCATATTAGATGAATTTGCTACAAAGCCATTGACTTTAACGGACTCAACATCTAAAAAGTCCAGGAATCTTAAAACTTTTTACTCCTTGCCAGATTTGGCATAAAAATGGTGGAGCCACATCTCCAGTTCTTATGTTTTCCTATGAGATAAGGGTGCAAATCACCCAATATTTGCAAAATGCTTATTTTTTGGATAGTGATGATTTTCAGCAAGCCTTAATATTATCACAGCAGCACATCGTCTTGTGTAAGCAGGATATGAGTGACCAAGCACATGATATTTTATGTGCACAGAACCATTCTATTTAAAATTATTTTGTTATCATAAGAAAAATCATATTCGGCACTTGAGTTATAGGGAGTGGAGCTTATGCAGAGTTCCAATCCATGTACAATAATAGTATTGAAACTTGGCACCCAATGGGGTATCTTTGTAAATAATTTGTTTTTTAATAGATGTGACTATCCATGATAAACAGGGTGTTTGTATAACGTTTCGGGCCAGGATGGACATTCATCAGATAAATGACTGCTTATAGTGTTGGAGTTTGAGGCGCCTTTTCTGTGACAATGTCCTCATACTTATAGTGTGTCCGAGCCTGCTCAGGCATCCTCACACTTATAATAGCCTTGCAATTTGTGCCTCTTTAGCACTTTTAAGCTCATTTGCTCAATCTCCAACACCATAAGCAGCTATTGGAGGTCGATGCTGGGCTAAAACATTATACAAACACGCTGGTTATCATGGAGATTGTAACATCTATTAAAAACCATGCTATCTACAAAGAAACCCATTGAGTGCCGAGTTTCATTACTACTCTTCCTTAACCATAGAAGAGGGGTAAGCCTAAACAGGCCATTTAACACTAGAAGTCCCAGAGAGGGGTCATTTAACATTTCTACCTTTAGAACCCAGAGACGGGTTGAATGACCTGAAGGATTTTAG